>CM042082.1:28177145-29427145 GCA_023509865.1 Trypoxylus dichotomus | reverse complement strand
ACAAGAAAAAAAAAACCAACCAATCATACGAGTTGATGGCATGCATGATTTGGGGGTTTACTTCGAGTGTGGTTTAACTTTTAACAACCGTGTTCGAAATATTACATCGTTTGCAAGCAGAATGCTAGGCTTTATTCTGCGTAACACTAGGTCCATCCAAGATGTATCCCCTACAAAATCATCCTTTTTCTGCTTTACTCCGCTCAGAACTCGAGTACGGCTCCCTTGTGTGGAATCTGTACTATCTTACGTACAAAAATATGATAGAAAGTACTTTTGATGTATGGATTTATGGAATCCTGCTTGCTGAGTTTTCTGTGACATCGTTCGAAGTACGACGGGAGAAACTTCGTTTCTCTTTAAATTATTAAATAATCAAATAGACGCCAGTGAACTGCTTGGTAAACCACGAAAATCTCTTATTTGGATTCAGCCAAGACTGTACTGCAAGCAGGATATTTCACTCCAATACTGTGTATAGCTGCGTAAATGTATTTCTGTATCCTTCTGTTTCACAAAATGTTCTTTACTTTTGGAATGGACCTCGTACTTTTCCTTGGTATTTCCATGAAACATCGACTTCTCTTCATCGCCCAGAAGTTCCTTTGTATCAGTTAGTTTCTGAAGGATGGTTCCTGGCGAAAATTCCCTGCCAAAATCCACAGAGTCCGGAAAATATTCAGGATGTCGTAGCAATTTCAATGATCGTCTTCTACAAACTGGTTAAGGTTTTGCGTATCAAAGAAGTATAGGTACTTGTTGTGTTCTAGAGACCTATACGAAAGGCAGTTATTTATAGAAAGAAGTTGAGTCATTTGGAACTGAACTAATATACAGGGTATTCGTTTAATAATGTAAAATTGTATCATGAACAGGAAAAATCGGGCAATATCTTCTTCTGAATCCAATTAACATCACGTAATTTAACCTCTCTACAACGCCATTTATAAACTAAGTCATCCGTGACCAAGCTAGCAGAAAAAAAATATTAAAACGCCTCCACAGTCTCTAGTTAGCACCGTGTAACATCCTCTTTCGGGTAATAAGTAACGTTCGTCCAAACATCCCATCGTAATATCCCGAAGCTAAAGCTATTCCGTTGAAGGGACATCGCCACAGCCGTTACAGATATCATAACCCTTAATAATCGACTCCGACACCCTTTTAGAACGCCTGTAAAAGTCGCTTTCGGTCGGGAAAGAGACCTAATGTCGTTTTGATGACACCCCCGAAGGGTTATTTTTTAAATTATTGCTTATTCTCCGACGCCTTGCTCAACCTCTCCCTTCCTAACAAGGTGGAAATGATACGGCGATGACCAGAAAACGACATACCTATATGAAGGTAATAAGCGTAACGCGTGAAGGTTGGTAATTAATTTTTACCCTAGTGAACGGTTCTTTTCGGAGGGGTCACTTGTTAGCGAATGCTTCCTTTTGGTAAATTTTATACTGAGAAATATTTGTTTGATTTCAAAGTTCCATCTTTATAACGAAACTAACTCGCTTAAGTAAGAACTGTTAACTTAATTACAGGTTAGAAATGTTAAATTTTATGAGTTTACAATTGAAGTATTTGATTCAAATTCTGAGGAATCCTCGTATGGGACTGATTATGTTGTGTTAAAGAAAAAAGTTTTTAAACTAATTTTTAATTATCATGCGGGTTTATAAATTAATTTCCTTTTGTTTGTTGCTTTCTTTTAATACATAGTCTTATATCTAAAACGGAAAGATTCCAGGGTGTCAAGTTTTATTTAATTTTTAATGAAACTTGGTCGAAATGTACGCCAAAGCATGATTTTCATTTTTCTTTTCTCAATATAATACATGGGATGAAAAATCCCAGGCCTAACACATAGATGACGCTAGTATTATTGCAATCACCTTTCTCTCAGTTAGTACTAACCTTCAAAAGACAGCTGTTAAAATTTCATGATATTCTATTCATTAGTTTGTGAGTTATTGCGCTAAGAGTCACGCCACTTTTGTTATTTTCAAAACAATGGATCAAAAACAATTTCGTGTTTTAATTTTACACTTCTTCTTGACGGGAAAAAATATCGTTCAAGCGAAGCAATGGCTTGAAAAGTGTTATGGGGACTCCGCTCCATCAGAAACAACAATAAAACGTTGGTTTGCTGACTTCAAACGTGGTCGTATAGACATCGACGATGCAGAACGCAGTGGACGTCCAAATGAGGCGGTAACACCAGAAAACATCAAAAAAATCCACAAAATCGTTTTGAATGATCGAAAAGTGAAGTTGCGTGAGTTAGCTGACATCGTAAAGATATCAAAAGAACGTATTGGCCTTATATTGCACGAGCAGTTGACTATGAGAAAGCTCTGTTCAAAGTGGGTGCCGCGTTTGCTCACTGTTGACGAAAAACAAGAACGTGTTGATGATTCTGAGCAGTGTTTGGCCATGTTTAAACGTAACAAACCGGAATTTTTGCGTCGATATGTGACAATGGATGAAACATGGATCCATCACTTCACTCCGGAATCAAAACGATCATCATCTGAGTGGACAGTAACTGGTGAACCTCGTCCAAAGCGCCCGAAAGCACAACAATCGGCTGGAAAGGTTATGGCCTCGGTATTTTGGGATGTGCGTGGTGTAATATTCATCGACTATCTTGAGAAAGGAAATACCATCAACAGTGAATATTATATAGCGTTATTGGAGCTTTTGAAGGCCGAAATTGCAAAGAAACGACCGCATATGGCAAAGAAAAAAAATTTGTTTCATCAAGACAACGCACCGTGTCACAAGTCAATCAAAACAATGGCAAAACAACATGAATTGAACTTCGAATTGCTCCCATATCCACCGTATTCACCAGATTTGGCTCCCAGCGACTACTGGCTGTTCGCAGACCTCAAAAAAATGCGCGGTTTCGAGCTCAACATATTGCAATTTCCTCTCTGGTACCATCTCCATATCTAATCGTACAGCTCAAGTGAATATTTTATATTGTAACACATGAATTCCTAAACCAGAGAGTGCGCGCACCAAGAGTGCATAGGGTAACAGCACATGTGAATGATTTCTCAAACTTACCGTGACATATAAAAAACACATCTAACATGCTTAAAAAACAATACCGAACGTAATAACGTTTATTATGTTTCTAGGCATTTTAGAGGTGTTTTTGTACCACCTTTATTAGTAGTATTCAAAGAATCTAATGGAAAATTTGGGCCCTCAGGTGTAACATGATTCATTTCGACAAGCATCGACTTCAGGAAGACTAGCAACCGGTTCGCTTAACAACTGGCTCATTAACACTATGCTTGTCGATCGTCGAATCAAAACGCCTCACAGGTTATTATCCAGAAACTTTGAATGCAAAAGGTTCTTCCTGCAAAAGTAAATCTTCCCGTATCCAAACCATTGTTTCCAATTTGATATCTTCTTATTCGTTTGTTGTTTCTGGTGCAATATTTCTCTGTTTTAAGTACTTTTTTGAAAACTGTTCTTACTATAAATAAAGTTATAGGCTATGTAGCAAAAACTTCCACGGTCACCGTTTTCGAATTAATGTTTGTATTTTCTATAATGATACCTGCTACTGTTAAAGTTTACTGTATCTAAATATGTATTTATTTTTTCAAAGATATCGTAAATAAACATTATAAAAGTAATATATTTTATGTTGTAGCGTATATTTTATTGTAACTCACGTGGAAAGATGCTAATATTGCGTTTTAATTAAAAAATCTAAAGGACCCTTAAACGTAATATAACTTTTGCGCTCATCCGCTTCTTATACCTCTTCTCGTTCTGTATTTACATAAAAAACACAGAAATCTGTCAATTTCCGAGAGGATATTTCCCCCTTTTCAAAGCGAGTCTCCGCAGATAATAAGAGATTGTTATATGCATACCTTAGTATACTCTTAAGTTTCCACCAAGTTTCATTAAAATCCGAATTTGGCACTCTGGAACCTTTCCTTGTAGATAGAAACTAATGGGTAACCTCGTACACACATTTGATGTTAATACGTGACATAGATATACATACACACAAACGTACATGTGTAAAGCGTGTTGGATTTTAACTTTAAATCGGGCAAGTGCAGACGATAGCATCCCATATCTAACTCATTGCTTGGTTCGTATCACATCTAGCAGCGAATGAATGACTCGGGAACACATGTGTGTTGAATTTATTATATGTACGATAACTTCTAGGCCACATGTTCGGGGCGATCGTGAGAAATATTTATATTAACATCGGAACTGTACAGAGTCACTATGTGAGTACGTATAATGATGTAGTAGGTATGCGTATGTATATAAAGAATGATTAGCGGTTTATTGCCGTTTACTAAAGTGTATTCTGCGGTAATGATCGCAAAGAAAAGAAGACACTTTAGCTTCAAAATGAACTAAAATGTATTACAGTACTACAAAAATCACAATTATAGAACGATGTCCCCAATTATTTCCAATTCGGAATCTGAGAGGACATTTCTGATGATGATCCAGTATTAACGGTGATAATAAATTCTGCAATCATATCTTCAACGAAGTTATCCATGTTTCATCCATTGTCACATATCGACGAAAAAATTCCGGTTTGTTACGTTTAAACATGGCCAAACACTGCTCAGAATCATCAACACGTTCTTGTTTTTGGTCAACAGTGAGCAAACGCGGCACCCACTTTGAACAGAGCTTTCCTATAGTCAAATACTCATGCATTATGGAGCCAATACGTTCTTTTGATATCTTTACGATGTCAGCTAACTCACGCAACTTCACTTTTCGATCATTCAAAACGATTTTGTGTTTTTTTTTTGTTTTCTGGTGTACCGCCTCATTTGGACGTCCACTTCGTTCTGCATCATCGTTGTCTCTACGACCACGTTTGAGGTCAGCAAACCAACGTTTTATTGTTGTTTCTGATGGAGCGGAGTCCGCATAACACTTTTCAAGCCATTGCTTCGCTTGAACGGTATTTTTTTCCCATTAAGAAGCAGTATAAAATTAAAACACGAAATTGTTTTTGATCCATTGTTTTGAAAATAACAAAAGTAGCGTGACTCTTAGCACAATAACTCACAAACTAATAAATAGAATATCATGAAATTTTAACAGCTGTCTTTTGAAGGTTAGTACCAACTGAGAGAAAGGTGACTGCAATAAAACTAGCGTTATCTATGTGTTAGGCCTGCGACTTTTCAGCCCATATGTTATCTAATTCTAAGTACATACGTACACAAACTAGTAAAGAATCGTACCGAACCGTATGCTCAAATGATTTGTGGGCAAACAAATATGCACGATATTGTGCAGCAAAGTTCCGACAGGACCTCTTCTAGTTATCCTCGGTATCGAATTATATACTCCAGCAACATTACAAGAAAAAAACGCGTTCACATAGGGCAGTTCTTCGTGTTAGTGGAGTAATAGATTCTTCACAAAATCTAAGGCTAAGGTGTCCATTCTAAATGAAATGCGCTCCTACAACTACTTTGGTGCCTTATTATTAATAATTGCATGATATAGACGGGCGGTCTGCAAGATCCTACGATTATGGATGCTTAGCCATCCTATATAACTCTCCCGAATATAAGTCTCAAACAAGACCTCTGAACCCGCTATATCCGATTACGCAAATCCTGCTTTATGTAGGGACCATACACCAGGCCGCAGTACGAAAACTGTCAAAGAATATTGACTTTGCCATTACTAACAAGTAATGCCTATGGGGATAGACATGTTTTAAGTTAATGTGTATATATTATATGTAATTTTTTATTTGTGTATTACATCTGAATCGATTACCTAAAAACAAACCTAGAATTTTACTTCCTCTTTAACGGGAATTAGGTATCCCAAAAATCTGCAGTCGAATAGCCCAACAAGATAATGCACCGTGCCATAAACCTCGCGAAGTAATGCGCTGGTTCGAAGAAAATAACGTGCGGGTCCTGGAATGGCCGGCACAATCCCCGGACTTATCGCCAATTGAGCATTTATGGTACATTTTAAAGCGAAATGTAGCTAAATACTCACACCACAAAGCAATGCTTAAGAACAAAAACATTCGAAGAGTGGAATAAAATCACCCCCGAACAGTGCTACAACTTCGTGAGCAGTATGCCCCGACGAATTCGTGTGGTGATAAAAGCCCAAGGAGGAGCTACCAAATATTAAGCAATATCTGTATACACTCACAATGAAACATTTTCATCGATCAATTTTCTTTTATTTCTTATATATTCGTCGGAATAAAAAACAAAAAAGGGTGGCGAATACATATGGCCACAGCTGTATATGGCTGCGAATTGCAGCCTTTTGGGGGTCATCCAAAGCTTCGTAAGTTGTTATTTGTTTACGTTTTTTTTTTTTTGAGGTGGACCAATAACTTCTGTAGACTCCATTTCCCTTACGATGCTCCATATGGTTAGCTGCTTGAAGGTTAGCTTAATAGCTGCCGATTTAGAATTATTCTGTTATAGATTATAAACCGTTAGCCTTTATATACTGATAAAGCGTTTCATTCGAAGATTTCTCGATGGATCCATGAGCCATGTCAGAGTTGTAATAATTTTGGAATAGAATTTAATAACCGTAGTTGTATTAACAAAATTAGAAAAAAATACCGCCTTTGCATAAGTATTGTATTAATCAGGCTCTGCTAGGAACAATTTTTAAAGCAATATAAGATACACATAATAATATAACGAGAAATACAACAAAGAATTAAATAGGCAGCCAAAACAAACGAAAAAATTTGACAATTGACATTACAAAGACGTAGTAATTGTGATCCGTAATATTTCGTTTTATCCAAAATAAATTTCGTCTGCATGGACAACTTTTTTGGCGCCCGTAATTTTGCCTTAGGTATCTGCCAATAACAAGCGTCGAAAATATTAGCATATCTTGCCAAACGCTAGTTAAAGTGAATGGACTATAGAGAGATCTTTTTTATTATCACTGTTAATTCTTCTGTTCCGCGCTGTAACCTTCTTGTATCGATAGACTGAATAATATCATTTCTCCTATGGTACCCTTCACACCGATATCTTACTAACCGTAAACCACCGAGCGTTTAAGCTAATGGACAAAAAAAGTAATCGAATGCGGCAATGCAACGCATATACAGAACTTTACTTATTGACGGCGAATGCTTTTACAAAACGATTGCATCACTAGAAATTACAACTTTATACCTATGGTGACGACGTAATACCCAGGTATATTGTTGCAATTCGTTTGTTCTACCGTTTGTTGGCTTGTTTTCCCTTGACTGACGGAAACTAATTGATTAAGATTGAATTTCGATATAATTTCGGTTCAAATCGCTCAGGAAAAAAATAAATATCTTGTCGTGAAAATAGACCAACATGTCGCATTGAGTGTGTATTATACTCGCCAGCAAATTCGTCGCGCTTTGGTTTTTAACGCTATTATTTAGTAAGAATTTCGGTGCGTAGTTGGTTATTAGATTCCGAGAATTTTGGAAATTAGCTGATTTTTTCTTCTTGCGAGAAAAGAGGTAGCAAATTCCATTTAGATAGTGGTAAGAATTGTTTCTAACATCTGGATAACACATGGAATCACGTAGATGATTGAAGAATTCCACAGGGTTCGATGTTAGGACCGTTACTGTTTCTCGTGTAAGGTAAAAGTGAAACTAATCCTTTTCTGATAAAATATCTGCCGGTATAAAGTAATAATTATCGTTTTACTAATCGTGTCAGATCTATATAACATTAAACTAATTAATACCGACTATTTAGAGGGAACCGGAAACAGTTCAGATAACTTATTTTCTTCACAGGTATAGCAGTAAACTCCACTCCACGCACATTAATAAATTAATTATTCGGAACGCAGCGTTTCGAGAGCACGTGGACTATCATCGTCAACCGTGTTACCGACTGAATGTAAAAGACTGCATACACATGCAAATTATTTTCTACGCAGGCTCTAAAATTTCTAAAACATATGACTATTTACAATCTACTGGGTGGTCTCATCTCTGGTATGGCGTGCATTTTCGGGAAAAGAATGGAACGAAAGCGAACCGTATCTTTAATAAATGGTAATAAATCCATCAGACTCGAGTGTGCAATTGGGGGCGGTTCTCTGTTCAATAAGTTTCTTGTTTAAATCGATTACACTGCTCAAAATAACAAGAAAAAAAGAATACAAGCTGAAACTATTTTTGCCAATGGGATCACCTTCAGTAGACCGAGACGGTTTCCTGTTGTTAATGATGACCCAAGAACAAAGAAGAAATAAGAAAATAATTTGTTGCACAACCAAATCATCTATCACACTACAATACTGCAAATGTTGATCTGCCGGACAGTTGCTCATTCATTAAATTATTATAAGCAGCACGTCTAAAGGTATTAAATGGTAACTCCCTGATACCTAGGAGAAGTGAGTTATACGAGAGCGACCTGGAATGTTTCTGGAATCAGCGCACGAAGGTTGAAGTGGATTCCTTGGTCGGTAAGGGCAACCTTCTTTACGGTAACTGTCAAAATTTCAGACGTCTACTGTCAATAGTTTTTGTTTAAGAGTGTGTTTTGTGTGGCAAGTCAGACGGTTTCGCAAAAAATGATAATTTCGTGCAGTGATAAAATAGTTCTGGATGGCTGGGAAAACGGCCACAGAAATTCGAAATATTTTGTTAGAGGTTCATGGTGGATGTACTCCATCATTTTTGATCATCAGCTTCTGGCTGAGCGAGCTTAAACGTGGCCGCACAAGTACAGGCATAAGTGACGAACCACGCAGTGGACGCACAAAAACTGCTACCATCGATGAAATGGTCGACAATGGTCATGACGTCGTGTTAGCCGATCGCCTATTGAAGCTAAAAGAGATAGCAGAGACAGCAGGCATCTTAGAAAAACGCATTGGCCATATCCTACACGAAATTTTGGGTATGAAAAGGCTTTCGGCGCGATGGGTACTGCGTTTGCTCACATTCGATGCAGTATTGAAGGGGAAACGGCCTGGTTTGCAGCGGAAAAAGTGCTTTCACGCCACGACAATTCACCGGCTTATTCATCCCGCATCGTTGTGCCCAAATTGAATGAGTTGCGCTACAAATTAGTCCCTCATCCTCCATATTCACCGCACCTAGCCCCCAGCGACTTCTTGCTATTTCCAAACGTGAAAAAATCACTGAGAGGAAAGAGATTTGCTATTTTGCAGACCGCCAAACATCCTACTTTTCCGACGGCTTGAAGAGACTGCAGCACCGTTTGAAAAAGTGTATTGGACTTCGAAGAGAGTACATCGAGAAATAAAAATAAGAAACCACACCATTACCGTGTTTTTCTTGTCGATTCCGGAAACATTTCAGATCTTCCTCGTACATGCGTCTGTATTAAATATTATTGTATAAAATTTTACATTAATTATATTCCATTTTATGATGTAAACTTTTGATAGATTAATTTCAATAACCTCTTTTTCTGTTGCTTAAGGAACGCTTTTCTTTCAAAGAAATTTAAGTGAAAAATATATCAAAAGAATACTATAATCTACGATTACATAGAGATACCTAGTAAGTCTGTTATTAAGGTGCTAACCGATCTCAGAAGGTGCCCAACAATGCATTCTCCCGTACAATACTATTAAATTAAAGGAAACTATAAATAATGAAAAGAAACTCAACGAAAGATAGGTTTTACAAATAATGGAAAAATAGGATATGTTCTTGAGGAGAACAGAGGCCTCAAAAATCCTATTACAATACATACTGTCACTAAAGCTTTAAGCGATACTTATTGTTTCTGTGAAACTTTCTATTGTTTAACTGTTATTCTTGTTTAAATCGATTTTATGTCCGGATTTTACCATATGGTCTGCTACGCTTGATAGTTCTAGTTTATCGAAACGATAGTGTCTAATATGATCTTTGAACCTCGTTTTTTTATTTTCTCGAAACATTCGACTACATGCGTCACATTCACATTTTCATTCTTTTTGTTTATTATTGACCGACCTATAAGAAGTAAATCTCTCATATATCTAGATTCTATTCCCTTAGAGCTGAAGCTGCAGAAACGCGTACTTTTGCAGTAGCGTACCGCTCAATGTTAGAAATAATGAATGTTATTATTTACTCTTTTAGTTTGATTGTGTTGTTAATGCAGAGTGAAGTAAAAATTTCGCTGTAGCATTGTGTCATTGGCATGCCTTCCAGTGCTGACTTGGACATACTCCTACGGCGCGGAAAAAATATGTACACATGAAACCGTGAAAGTCTGTAGTTACATTATTGTTTCATCGATAAAGTAAAGACAAGCACTATATCTAAAAAATCATACGTATACGCAAGCGAGATAGAAGTATATAACATACGTCGTAGCTATGTACTTACGATATACGTCCACGTTTCATTCAGGATGAATGAATTAGTTGTAATAACGTAATAATAACAGATAATACAGGTCCGTCGACATGTAACATGTGTATTTATTGTTTATTCGGGTTTCCTTAGTTTCCAATGTTTATTTTTATTTAATACCACTAGTCATTAGTATTATTTATTTATTATTGGCCTTGGAGTTGCACCATTTACACAAATTAAACAAGAAAAACCGAAAAATAAGAAGGAAACCTAACAACTCGAATGGACACAGAGCTAACACACTTCACACCCGTGCCCGATCGGGTAGCTAACACAAACACACGGGTAGGCCAACGGAAGAAAAGGACGATCTATAAGGGATAAATTACATAAGGAAACTAGCTAAATAATTAAACGTAGATTACACATGTGTTTGTATATTTTACAATTGACATCTTCCCTCTCCAAGGCTACTAAAGAATTTATAATAATTGGAAGCTGAATTTTGATGTTAAGGAAGTCGATAACAAATAAATTGATTTCTTAGGTGTGATTACTACATCCCAACATAATATGATTACTATCTCCGTATTCCGATTCGCAAAAGGTGCATGTACCACTGTCCGACACATGAATTTTATGATGTGCAGGGAGAAATTAGAATCTGCGAAAGCATATTCCTTTTAACGGTGTTTCTATTATACCACCGGTTACTTTTTATTTCGCTATATTGCATTTCCGGAATAATAAACGCACAACCAACTCCTACTTTACTTTTGCTCCGTCTGTAAATGTATGTGTCTTGGGAAAATTGTTGAACAATCTCATACTACATTAATTTAATCATGTACACTAGGGTGACAGAATAAAATAGACACCTACTAATTAAAAAAAAAGATACTATTCTCGTTATATACACAAAATATTTTAAAATTTTTAAATTAGACTAATATTTTGTCGATCCACCTTTACTTGCGTGAAGTGCTGCGAGTCGTCGTGGCATAGAATCTATTAAATGATTAATGGTGTCTTCTGGAATATTTAACCACTCTTCTGTAACAGCTGCCACGAGTTCTTCCTTATTGCTGGGTTTTCGGGGTCGTTTCGCCATATTTGTCTGGATTATGTGCCAAACATTCTCTACCGGATTCAAGTCTGGTCATTGGCCTGGCCATGGTAAAATCCGAATCCCCTGTTCTTCTTTCCATGTGGTTGTTGTTCTTGCTTTGTGGCAAGGTGCTCCATCCTCCATAAAAGTGGCGTCTTCTTTAGATAAAATGGCGTTGTCGAATATCGGTAGTAGTCCTTCTGTTAATATTTGGATATATTTTGCCGCATTTATATTTCCGTCGCAGATTACTAATTGCGATCTTCCACCATACCATATCGCGCCCCACACCATGATGTTCACACCGCCGTATTTTACCGTCTGATGCAAAAATTTGTTGTCCAGTTGCTGTGACGAACGTCTCCATACCCACGGACGACCAGTATCACTGAATTGGCAGTATCTGTTTTCGTCTGAAAAAATGACAGACCGCCAAAACTCTTCGGGCTTCGTTGTTATTTCGATTGCCCAAGCCATTCGGCGCCGTTTTTGAAACGCCGTAAGGAGAGGTTTTTTCTTTGCCACCCTTTTATACATCCCCACACTGTGGAGGTATCGCAGAACGTTGCGCTGACTTTTCTGTGAAGTTATCGCAAGCTCAGCTGTGCTTTTTCACGGTGCTCTTAACACTTCGCGCACAAACACCCTTTTACTTCTTTCAGAAGGTCCGGCACGACCTAGTCTCGGCTCCACTGTTGTTTTTTCCTTGCGTTTAAATTGTGTAATCACACGGTTAATTGTGGACAACGGAATATTTAAAAATTTACTTATTTCACGTTTGGAGGCGCCGCGTTCACTCTGGCCAACGATGCGGCCCCGGGTGAAGTCGCTAATATCACTCGAACCTTGTAAGCGAGGCATAGTTGTAACGATACTACACTATGACGAATTCCTTACGATACATCTACCCCTACCCTAATGACAAGAGAAAGTTCTTAATTGGTTCTTAGAATTTAGCTGTTTACATATTTATACCGCTTTACCTGGTGTCTATTTTATTCTGTCACACTAGTGTACAAGTGATCTGGAAATTTAGGAAAAAATATTGCAGGCTTACTTATTAGTGCTTTCAAGGGTAGCGTGTGAAATACCACTACTTCTTCTGCTAAGAGTTTTTTTCATAGATATAGTTAGTTTAGCTTCCCGTAAGTTTAGAGATGTTAAAAGAGCATACGAAGACCTAAAACATTTATTTTAAACAATACAAACCCGGTCGACAACTTAGTTTTTGTTGCCAAGAGTTAGTTGTCGTTTACTAGTGCACATATTTCGAGAAATTGAAGCGAAATAGAAGTCCCCTAATATCTGTTGATGCGGTTCATGAGGTGAATTATAATTGCTTAGTATTAAATCAAAGTTGTAGATTGTAGAGAGTTACAAATACTTAGGGCATTTCGATGGGTGCAGTTTACAACATAAAACAGAAGAAAGAAATTACACGTGCTGTTCTTTCGCCCGGCACTTGATTACATTGACATTAATATTGATGCCCAAGGCACTTGATGTGTCAGAGAAGATTAAAATGGATGTTCGTAAAGTAATTTATGAGATGTACAACGATAGTTCATTTACACAATTAAATATCAACTCTAATTTAATATATTTTTATAGAAAGACATGTAAGTAACAGTAAGAGTGTTAGAAGAAGTGCTTGAACATAGAAATACTTTACATACTAGCATTTTCTTACTGTGACGAGTTACTTCGGACGCATGGACATGAAGTTTTAAGAATTCCTCCGTATCACTGCGTCTTCAATCCTATCAAACTGATATGGGCACATGCGGAATATTTCCCTCAAAGCTATAAATAAAGTCACGTAGAAATTTATAATATGGCATATTACGTTGCGCAATTAACCGGTGTTGTTTGTTATTAACATATCTTGTACACACAAAGATACTGTACAGTAAAATGTTGATATTGTAAACAATAGTAGGGCCAGTAGTGTATTCTAATATCGGAAAACACTCTTTCAACAAAGAACACCGACATCAATCTAATACATTCACACACATACTAATCATACGCGTCTGGATCCTGATTTTAGGTATGTCGTTCGCTTTTGAAATGTATCATCACCGTCAAAGAGTGAACACTCGTTCCTGCAGACTTAGAAGTTTGCTAAAATATGGAATGAATGGATAAAGGTATATAATTATGTTTCTTCATTTCTGTGGATCATTTTCTTTGCTAGAGAAGTTTATTTGTTTTCAATTTCTAATTGTTATTGGTATTGACTGTATAAATCTCTAAATACTGCGTCATAGTTATTATTTTTGATAGACAAAGAAAGTATATCGGGTCATCGGTTTGTTTGTCAAGCTAATTTCAAAAGTACTTACAAAAATTTTAAAAATCGTGTAAATTTTTGAAGGGAACTGTACTCCCTAAATGGGTGATTCAGCTGATGAAAAAGGTGTTATTGTTATATTAATATTTCAGTCCCTAAAGTTTCATCCAAATCTGAATTTTCGAGTTACAGTAGCATACAAGTATCGTTGAGATGTTAGACCAGACCAGTGGTAATAGCGGCTTAAATTGTGTTATTATTTCCTCACAAACAGGATGCATACAACCGACATATAGTAACATAATCTTCTAAGTGAAGAAGATAATGGAAGATGCATTCGTATAGGCATCGTACAGCGTATCACGTCATAGTTAAGCACGTGTTCGGACAACGTACATTTGAATTCCTTTGTACACATCTACGAAGCAACGAATCTTCTGTTGCCGTAGATAAATCCACCGACAGCAGTGTTAATCAAAGTCCTTATCTAGTGGTAAAATATATTAACGATGGGTCTTGTGTTAGGGGAATTTTTTTTGGATTAATTAACGCCTTATGTAATAATATAACTTAATAAGCTAATAATAACCTTATTTTGTTATAACTCTCTTAAAAAAGGATATTTATTTTATTTTAGTTTTTTTTTCTCTCAAGGGAAATTATTTTAATCAGAATATTGGCCTTCAGCTTCTACACATGTCACTCATCTTTCAAGGAATTTATGGATACCATGCCAGAAAAACTACTTCCCTTTTGCGGCAAATCATTCGTGGAGCCATTTGCCAACTTCCTCGAAATTGCTGAAGTGCTGCTCTGGGAGGCCGTGCTTCATTGACGCGAAGAGGTTATAGTCAGGTAGAGCTAGGTCTGGGAAGTGCGGTGGGTGCGGAAGAATGTCCCATCTAAGCGATTTCAAGGTGTCTTTCATGCATTGCCATGTAACAAAATTACTTTGCCTTGTCTCCAGTCGTGTTTCGATTAATGCATGGTTTCAATTAATCATTTCTTGGCGATAGCGTTGTATATTAACGGTTTCGCCGGGCTTCAAGAGTTCATGATGTACAACACCGCTCAGGTCCCACCAGACACAGAGAATAGTCTTCGTGTCGAAGCGATTTGGCCTTGGTGTTGAAGAACCGGCTTCGCCAGGCGAAAGCCACGATTTTTTCCGCTTCTGCTTTTCAAAATAAATCCATTTTTCGTCGCCCGTCACAATTCGAAACAAAAATGATTTCCTCTCGTGGCGTTGAAGCAGGTTTTCCTAGATGACTTTGCGATTTTCTATTTGACATTCATTCAAGTTGTGCGGGACCTATTTACTGAGTTTGTTGATCTTCACCATTATTCGTAAAAGTCTGCTGATTGTTTCTTGAGTTGGGTCATCATCCAATAGCTTCTGCAGTTGCTCGTCTTCACATTTTTGTGGTCTACCAAAGCGTTTAGTGTCTTCCACATTGAAATCACCACCTTTAAATTGTCTAAACCATGTCTGACATGTTCTAATCGATGAAGCGTATTCACCATATGTTTCTACTAGCAAGCGATGACTTTCACCAGCCTTTCTTTTTTGATTAAATAAGAAAAGTAATGCGTGCCGCAAATGTTCTTTTTCAGGCACAAAATTCTAGTTCTTGGTGAAATGAACTTGAATGTGCTTGTAGTATAAGTGTCAGATGAACAAAATAACGTATGTGTCGAATTAACTTAACTTAATTTAACAAAATTTGTGCATACACCTGGTAACTGGAAATCTGCTTTGTTTATCTCACAAATAGTTTGGAATGTAAGTGTTGGCTCACTTTCTTGTATTTATTTTATTGTTCATGAATAAACCTTTAAATTTTTGTAACAAAAATCGATGTGCAGAATATTTTCTGTTCGTAATTTTGAGAAATGGAAAAACGTTATTGGTGTTGACTCTCTTTTGGGGCTCATAGTACGTAATATAAATAAATCTAAATCAAATGACCGGTGTAATAATCTATAAGAGCGTAAAAGATAGAAGCTTCAGCATAAAACTGCTAGTGTGAATGGTACTTCAACAAGTTGAGTGTCCTTCTTTTTAGGAAATCGCTGCTAACACTACATTGATGTTTGTATGTATGTAAGTACTCGATATGCATCGTGTAAGCCACAAGTGTTTAAGTTATTAATATTAAAAAGATCTTGGAGTGCTGTTATATGTGAGGACGAACGATATGGTTGGCCTGGCCTGCGCGTTCGATGTGTGTAGACATGTGGTTCGGGTTTTTTTTTCTGCGTCGTCACAAGCGCATACGTCGTACATTCAAGACGACGACACATGCTTTTCGTTTCAGATATTACGTCTAGTTGCTCTGGATGGCAGAGCTCGTAGTATTCCTTCGTCTTATTATTGGTTTTTTCGATGATTTTTTTCCCAGCTTGCGTACGTTATTTATAGAACTGACTTTTTATTTTCGTAGTTCGTAGCCGCTGGGACGTTTATTTTCGCGTTTGTTGGTGCTAAAATTGGGAGGAGGATTTTATGCAAAACGTAGCTTTTTTTATTTTGTAATTTCGTATTCAATCTGGCACGATTTTGCTAAACTATTTTTCGATAATATTAAGCTTTCTATAAAATTTCGACACGATGTGTGAAGGAATTTAATGATTTTATAAACAGTTAATACAATACTGTTACGACATAAAGTTAATTGATCTGATATTTGTATAATATTTCTGGAAATCAGTTTTAAATAGTTTCTCCACTCAATTGAATTCATTTGTTAATTATTGCCGTATAGAGCTTATTGAAGAGCAAATAATTTATTTCTAGAAAACAATCGAAATAAAAGGGAGTGTATAATGTGTCAAATACAGTCCTGATAGAACGAACTGCAACGTTTATAATAAATCTACACTAGGGTGACAGAATAAAATAGACACCAGATAGAGCGGTATAAATATGTAAACAGCTAAATTCTAAGAACGAATTAAGAACTTTCTCTTGTCATTAGGGTAGGGGTAGATGTATCGGAAGGAATTTGTCATAGTTTAGTATCGTTACAACTATGCTTCGCTTACAAGGTTCGAGTGATATTAGCGTCTTCACCCGGGGTGTTGCATGGTTGGCCAGAGTGAACGCGGCGCTTCGCAACGTGAAATAAGTAAATTTTTAAATATTCCGTTGTCCACAGTTAACCGTGTGACTACACAATTTAAACGCAAAGAAAAAACAACAGTGGATCCGAGACCAGGTCGTGCCGGACCTTCTGAAAGAAGTAAAAGGGTGCTTGTGCGCGAAGTGTTAAGAGAACCGCGAAAAAGTACAGCTGAGCTTGCGGCAACTTTACAGAAAAGTCAGCGCACCGTTCTGCGATACCTCCACAGCGTGGGGATGTATAAAAGGGTGGCAAAGAAAAAACCTCTCCTTACGGCGTTTCAAAAACGGCGCCGATTGGTTTGGGCAATCGAAATGCGAACGAAACCCGAAGAGTTTTGGCGGTCTGTCATTTTTTCAGACGAAAGCAGATACTGCCAATTCAGTGATAGTGGTCGTACGTAGGTATGGAGACGTTCGTCACAGCAACTTTACGACAAATTATTGCATCAGACGGTGAAATACGGCGGTGTGAACATCATGGTGTGGGGCGCGATATGGTATGGTGGAAGACCGCAATTAGTAATCTGCGACGGAAATCCAAATATTAACAGAAGGACTACTACCGATATTCGACAACGCCATTATATCTAAAGAAGACGCCACTTTTATGGAGGATGGAGCACCCTGCTACAAAGCAAGAACAACAACCGCATGGAAAGAGGAACAGGGGATTCGGATTTTACCATGGCCAGGCCAATCACCAGACATGAATCCGATAGAGAATGTTTGGCACATAATCCAGACAAATATGGCGAAACGAACCCCGAAAACCCAGCAATAAGGAAGAACTCGTGGCGGCTGTTACAGAAGAGTGGTTAAATATTCCAGAAGACACCATTAATCATTTAATAGATTCTATGCCACGACGACTCGCAGCACTTCACGCAAGTAATGGTGGATCGACAAAATATTAGTCTAATTTAAAAATCTTAAAATATTTTGTATATATAACGAGAATAGAATCTTTTTTTTAATTAGTAGGTGTCTATTTTATTCTGACACCCTAGTGGATTTTCTAATTTGCCGAAACAAGTCTAAAACAAAACAGCTAATAGAACCGCTCTAAAAAGTTTATCCTGAAAATATTTCAGTAGAATCTTTATAGAATTGGATAAATTTCATGTGAAGAAGAAAACGATATCATGAGTGTACTTTCAGCCAAAGTCATGTGACTTATGCTTGCACTAAAGTTTACTTTCTAGCATTACATTGTTAATTGTAAATGTCCGTCATAATAATTATGCAATACTGTACAATACAATAAAAAAATAGGAGTACAGCGTTTATTTATTACAAGATACGCAATTGTAGTATCATTATTGTAAACATTGAGTTTACGCAAACATCATATTCAAATAGTTGTTTACGAAAATGCGGACTTGTAGTAGAAACATGTCCGTTGCAAATAAAAGGTGTGCAACTAAGTTATAATGAATTATATGAAATATTCAAAGTATTGACCACCGCTAGCTACAACTTTTTCCCATCTTTCTGGCAGAGCTCGAATACCGTTACGGTAAATGTGTTTATGTTTTCAGGGTATCCACGAATCAAGCTATTTCTTGATGTCTTCATACGAGCGTTACTACTGATCAGCCCGACCATGTGCAATCAAACGGAACAAGTGATAATTGCATGATGCAATATCCCATGTGAGCGTTTCCAGGTTTGGCAACGCGAAGCCGAGCGTTGTCATGCTATAGAATAACTTTTTCGTGCCTCTGCTCGTATTGTGGCCATTTTTCGCGCAGTGCTCGTTTCAATAGCATCAATTGAAGTCGATAACACCGACCTGTTCCCACCAAATACCCAACATAACTTCGCAGCATGAATATTCGGCAGAACCGATAACGTAGGAGCATGATCGGTCAGTCCCTACGAGTTCCTTTTCTTCGGGTTGCGGTAATGAATCCATTTTTCGTCACCCGTCACGATGCGACGAAGAAAACCCTTCCTTTTTTTTGCCGCTGGAGCAGTTATTCACAGGTGAAAAAACGACGCTTTTTTCAAATCATAAGGAACCCAAGTTCTTTACTTTTGGATCATTCCCAACGCATGCAATCGCTTGAAAATGGCTTGGCGGGTAACTCCCAATGCTGGTAAAGCTCTTGTTGCGTTTGGCATGGATCCCCATCGAGCAATGCTTCCGATTCACCGTCTTCGAATGAAAGAAGAAAATCAACACATTCTCCAAATGTCGATTATTTAGCACAAAAGCTGATATTTTGACGCAATCGAAGGTACATGACGCCAAAACAAAATTTCTTTGTATTTCAGCATTAACTGCTATGCATAATTTACCCAAGATATTAAGAGAACCAAATATTCCGTTTAAAAGTTTCGTTGGGTGTACTATTACAATGCATATTTCTATACAGAAAAGAAGTCAATTAATCCGGTAGTTATAGCGTAAAATAGTGCGAATGCTATTGCAGGAAATCACAGTACACTTGTTGATGTACAGAGGGAGATAATTGCCTTTGCTTCAAGTATTAATAACCAAAAGATTGTCCTGTAAATGTTGATGATAGTATTAAATATCTTTACGTCATCTGCGTATGATAAGACGTAACACGTAACAGGTATGGTAAATCATTTATATACAAATTGAAGAGAAGCGGTCCGAGATTTGAACCTCGAGGAACACCTAGTGTTGGAGAAAATAGCCTAGAGGAATAACTGTTGTAGTAGACATAACACTCTAATTCCAGTAATGTAAGACAAAATCCACGGTATCTATCCATTTCTTATAGTAGCATGGCGGGGTGAATGCAGTCGAATGCTTTAGAAAAATCTACGTAAATAACAGCCACCTGCGTTTGGTCATCAAGTGCTTCACTAATATATTGGCCAATGGATGCTAAATTAGCGATCGTTGACCTGCCTGCAACAAAACCGTGCTGATGCTCAGATATGAAAGGAGTTATACAGATGTATATTTCTTTGGAAAGCAAATGTTCAAACATTTTAGTGAATAAATACACCTTTGGAGATGTTTAGAGGCTGTTTTGTTACACTGGAAGGTAATGCCTGATTTTATAGGATGTCTATCTAACTCTGTGGAATTACAGAAGCCTTTTCCACTTTGGTCAAAAGTTCATGCGGAGTTATAGAAATTTTGCTGAGTGTATGTGTGTACACACAGTATGATGACTGCCTCAGAGACGTGGTTATCTACAATTTTCAAGTATATACAATTTAAGATGATATCTAAAACTATTAACGTTCATTAAATCCAGCATGCATTACAATAGCAATCCACGTGAAAGGACAACATACGTATTTTTAATTTGTTGGTATCTACAGTATGGTAAATACTTATAATTAATTTCTATAAATCAAATTATGGATTAATTGTAATTATTTCTTCGTATTTCTACCACTAAAATATGCATGTTATACCAAGGTACCCTTTCAACCTTTACAGACTCATCGAAATCTAAATTTCTATACAGAAAAGAAGTCAATATTCGCACATTCAATTACTTTAACCTTTTCGATGTCTAACAATTTTTATCCAAACGCAGTCTTTTAGGTAAGTCTGGAAGTTATAATATACAAATAAAATACAGTTAAGTTATAAATACGAAAGTTATTCAAATTATTTCAGACGATATAACATCGCTATCGTAAGCTTTAATTAAGAAATATTTAAGGAATTAAACCAGAACACCATTAGTGCACTCCAAAAACTTCCTACGATCAGAAAAGTTATATCAATTACTTTCGACTTCCTAGAAAAATCATTGCGCACGGTTCTTTTAATTCCATAACAAACAGCGAATGGTACGATTCAGTTAAATATCTAACGTGGCAGCTATTATTATTTTATCAAGTTTTTTATTCAACGCCGTCTTATTCTTGGACACTTACAAGTTTGCCAGAGCAAATTCTTTCCTATTTTAACCTGTACGCCTATTGTATTGATAGATATGCTTCGCTTTCAATCTAATAGGGCCAATTAAAAAAGCTACGTTGACACAATCGTTAGCTATACGACTATTCGATATTCTAATTTGTGAAAGGTGGTAAATAATCCTACGGATTTCATCGTAACAATGGGCCAACGATAATAATAGAACTCGTTAGACGTCGCGCGCATTTAATTTGCGACAAATTAGGATGAAAGGAAATTGTTCGATGTGTGCGTTGTATCTTGTATATTGAATTTAGTCTCTTTTTGTATGAATTTGTTAGTTGGTCGGTTGTTTAAATTAAAGGTAAAGTATTTTAACAATGCCTACAGATATATAAGACTATCTACCGTATCACTTTCACATCTGCAAGAAACGTCGTTAATCAATTTGATAAAATCTTTTTAATTGTGTAGTTTCTAGATGGTACAATATGAACATATACGTAAATTTAGCCTCTAGCAAGCTCTGAAATTATTTCTTCAAAATGTCTTGTTGGTAGTGAGTAGTGAATTCACAATGACAAATAAGATACATGTTCATGTTTACTGTATTGGTTTATTGACACTTAAGCGCTGTCATTATCGCCTCAGAATAAGTCAATTTACATGTTTTAAAAGGTATTCTACCAACTTGACTTTAAAGAAGAAAAATTCCATGGCTGGCTGGAGGGTAAATTTAATCTATCATATGGTGGTGTAGTTCAGTTTCATGTTAATGTTCTTCCTTCTCGTACTATCTAAGCTACTAGAGAAAGTGAATTCGACTTTTTTTTAATACTCATGATACTTGCTTAGCGGTCAGAATTTTGTTCGGGCTATAACTGTGAGTACATAGTAGATGATTTGGTGCGAAGCATTGATGACTTCATCTTATTAGATTATTTAAAGGCTTTTGATACCGTTAATCATTCTCTTTCACCTACTGTTTTGAAGCATGTCGGTTTTAGGTGCTAATTCCAAAACATTTTCCGCTTCATACTTGTTCAATAGAATTCATGTAATTTCATGCAATGGTTCGTTGGCTTCTCTACTTTCTATTGTAACTAGCGTCCCTCACGGTAGTATCCTTGGTCCTACATTGTATACTATCTATACATCTAATATTGTAAAAAGCTTGAAACACTGAGAATACTATCCTTATGCTGATGATACGCAAATTTATTACTTTTGTAATGGCGATGAAGCATGCGAGGCTGTTTCTAATATAAATAATGATCGTCAAGCTACGTAGAAAACGTTAAAAATAATAGTAATATAAAAAGTAATAATAGAACTTTTATTCCTAGCTTTCTTCATTTAGTTCATTGCTTTGCTGTTCTCTCAAAGATTCAGGGGGTGGGGATGAAGGCATTCTTCTAAGTCACTTGGACGAGATGAGGAAATTTGAGCTGGTGCATGTTGTATTGTAATGAATTAATTTCCTTTTAATGAAGCCACTGGAGTTATGGATAAGTGCATTGTATTGCAGAAATATCCAATCTTGCGTAAGCAATTGTTGACCAAAGTTTATAAGTACCATTTCCAGAGGTTGTATATAAGAACGTTATTGTGAAATACTTAATACTTTCAAGTTAAAGAAGGATTTGGCAAGAGTCATTACACTTTTTGCATGTTTTCAAATCTTTAGAAACGAATTCCGTCCAAATTAGTTCTCTGGTATCAATTTTTATTATTAAAATCGTATTTGGTATGATTGGAAATATCTTCAGGTGAGCCTTGAAGCAAATCTAGGATGAGCGAAATTTTGACGAATTTTCAAACTCCTTACGTTTTTTTGCGAAAAATCGAAGTCATCTGAAATATGTTAAAATGCGTATCCAACTGAAGATTTTGATGATTAGACTATAGGAGAATTATCCACCATTCGATGCCCCTTACAAGATACACGTACAGGTGTAAATAGCAGGGATACCAAACAATGGAGGCGTATTTAAGCTTAGAACGGAAGTAGGGACAATATAAACGCTTCATTACACCTAAATGTAAGAAATGCTTGCAGGAGCGCATGACAAAACGGAGAGTTTTAGAAGCAGATGAAGACATTGACGAAATATGTTTCGCGAATAACTGTTTATTGTCAGACAAAACACCAAAGTTTTGATATTGCGTCGTATAGCTGCATCATTAATCCGGTAGTTATAGCGTAAAATAGTGCGAGTGTTATTGCAGGAAATCACAGTACACTTGTTGATGTACAGAGAGAGATAATAGCCTTTGCTCCAAGTATTAATAATCAGAAGATTGTCCTGTAAATGTTGATAATAGTATTAAATATCTTTACGTCATCTGCGTATGATAAGACGTAACACATAACAGGTATGGTACATCATTTAGATACAAATTGAAGAGAAGCGGTCCGAGATTTGAACCTCGAGGAACACCTAGTGTTGGAGAAAATAGCCTAGAGAAATAACTGTTGTAGTAGACATAACACTCTAATTCCAGTAATGTAAGACAAAATCCACGGTATCTATCCATTTTTTATAGTAGCATGGCGGGGTGAATGCAGTCGAATGCTTTAGAAAAATCTACGTAAATAACTTCCATATATTGGCCAATGGATGCTAAATTAGCGATCGTTGACCTGCCTGCAACAAAACCGTGCTGATGCTCAGATATGAAAGGAGTTATACAGATGTATATTTCTTTGGAAAGCAAATGTTCAAACATTTTAGTGAATAAATACACTTTTGGAGATGTTTAGAGGCTGTTTCACACTGGAAGGTAATGTCTGATTTCATAGGATGTCTATCTAACTCTGTGGAATTACAGAAGCCTTTTCCACTTTGGTTGAAAGTTCATGCGGAGTTATAGAAATTTTGCTGAGTGTATGTGTATACACACAGTATGATGACTGCCTCAGAGACTTGGTTATCTACAATTTTCAAGTATATACAATTTAAGATGATATCTAAAACTATTAACGTTAACACAATCTTTTATTACACTCTCAAGTTCATTAAATTCAGCATGCATTACAATAGCAATCCACGTTAAAGGACAACATACGTATTTTTAATTTGTTGGTATCTACAGTATGGTAAATACTTATAATTAATTTCTATAAACCAAATTATGGATTAATTGTAATTATTTCTTCGTATTTCTACCACTAAAATATGCATGTTATACCAAGGTACCCTTTCAACCTTTACAGACTCATCGAAATCTAAATTTCCTGATTGTTCTACCCAGCAATTACACTCAATCATTCAAAAAACGATCAAACTCCATACAGCTTCCGACTATACAACTTCTCCGACACCAACACGACAAAGACGAGCTCGCAAACTCAACTTTCACGTACTATCTGGCATATCAGGAGACCGAAGCGGTTCCCAACACCACCGCCAGAGTTCCAACCGCCCCCCTAGAATTGACAAACTAGCTAACTGTGGCTCCGACAACGTCACGGCGGAGCAAAAAAAACCAACGCCCGCTCCCGAACGGGACAAAAACTGGCGAGTTGAGCGAGCGAACCGGGCAAAAACTCCCGAGCCGGGATATACGAAGGAGCTGCAACCCACCCCGTTTCGTTTTAGCAGCGGAGAATGGGAATCCTTTCTTTCCTACCTCCCTCCTCCCCGAAAACTAAGCGCCCCGTATTGCGGACGAAATCCTTCCCCTTCCTCCCACCATCCTTTCTATTTCGACCCGCCGCCGCGAGTTTCCCGCGTTTGGGCGTTGCTGATGGGAGACTACCGGGAGTCGTATGAGTGTGGTGGCGCGAGGGGGTGTGGAGTGTGGGTGAGGATAGAATTAGTTCGGTGTGTGTAATATGTGAAGGGGAAATTCGTGATGCCTATACTTAAATTGGTGTATTTTAGGGTGCCAATGCGATTTTGGCGCCCTCTACACGACGACCTGATGACCTATATTTTTGCGAGGGAGGTTTATCTAGCGCACACGCAGAATGTGTGTAATTTTTATACATTCAGCGTAATTTCTTTAGTTCCGTATGAATCTTTGAAGCTCAGAGCCTTATGTAAAACACTTATCGATACAGAATATAAGGAGCATATATCAGGAATCTTTGATGCATGATCCTAGGAAACTATAGTTATGCGTCCACTCCAAACGAAAAGAATCAAGAATTCATGGTATGATGAGATTTAGTGCACTGGAGTTAAGTAATCCCTTTTAGATAATAGAAGCGTTTACTGAATATTTTAGCAGTGTATATACAACAGCACATGGGCTGAAAAGCCCCGGGCCTAACACATAGATGACGCTAGTTTTATTGCAGTCACCTTTCTCTCAGTTAGTACTAACCTTCAAAAGACAGATGACGATTGCAAGGACTGTGTGGATGTATAACCGTGTTGACAATGAGAGCCCACGTGCTCTCGAAACGCTGCGTTCCGCATAATTAATTATTTGTGCGAGTGGAGTTTACTGCTATACCTGTGAATTCAAAAGACAGCTGTTAAAATTTCATGATATTCTATTCATTAGTTTGTGAGTTATTATGCTAAGAGTCACGCTACTTTTGTTATTTTCAAAACAATGGATCAAAAACAATTTCGTGTTTTAATTTTATACTGCTTCTTGATGGGAAGAAATACCGTTCAAGCGAAGCAATGGCTTGAAAAGTGTTATGGAGACTCCGCTCCATCAGAAACAACAATAAAACGTTGGTTTGCCGACTTCAAACGTGGTCGTAGAGACACCGATGATGCAGAACGCAGTGGACGTCCAAATGAGGCGGTAACACCAGAAAACATCAAAAAAATCCACAAAATCGTTTTGAATGATCGAAAAGTGAAGTTGCGTGAGTTAGCTGACATCGTAAAGATATCAAAAGAACGTATTGGCTTTATATTGCATGAGCATTTGACTATGAGCAAGCTCTGTTCAAAGTGGGTGCCGCGTCTGCTCACTGTTGACCAAAAACAAGAACGTGTTGATGATTCTGAGCAATGTTCGGCCATGTTTAAACGTAACAAACCGGAATTTTTGCGTCAATATGTGACAATGGATGAAACATGGATTCATCACTTCACTCCGGAATCAAAACGATCGTCATCTGAGTGGACAGCACCTGGTGAACCTCGTCCATATAGCAATACCAATACACCGGGCCGTAACTTTTCTCGGCATTTCTCTTTAATAGCGTCTCGCAATTTAGAAATCAATTGCGCGTAGTAGACCTCTGTAATGCTCTGTCCCTTTTGCTCATAGTGCCAGAACACAGATAGCAACAGCTTTCCAGCAGACGGTACGACCTTAAATTTGCGCGGAGGAAGAGAACCATGATGTTTCCACTTTCTACTTCGCACTTTGGTCATAGTGGTGCACCCATGTCTCATCCATAGTCACATACCGACCAAGAAAGTTCTCCGTGTTCGCTTGGTACCTTTCCAAAAGACGCTTAAAATACAAATCAATACCCGATTTCTTTTTCGATCAATTGCTAACATTCTGGGCACTCATCTTGCAGTTACCTCTTTCATATCGAATTCTTTAGTCAGTATGTTCTGCACCACACGATATGAGAAGCCAGTATCTTCCACAACGCCCCTAATGCATACTCGTCGGTTTTCCAGTACGATATCGTGTACCTTTTCAATGTTTTTATCTGTTGTTACCCTTATGGGAGGACCACTGGCATGTTGATTTTCACAGGATGTTCTTCAGCATTTAAAATCTCGACACCAACGTTTGACTATATCCTGCGGAAATTGCAGACTCTCCTATAATTGCCATGGTGCTATGCCCTTTTTCTGGAGGTGTTCTGTTGCAGCCCTTTCTTCTACAGGAACCATTTTTATGAACAATCACGACACACAATTTAAGAATTAGCAATAGCACAACATATTGAGATACAAACTTTATCGCAAGACCAAAATCCAGGCGCGTTATCGCCTGTAGAACCTGAATATATGGCTATGTGAACAAAAAATACTATTTTAATTCTTCTAATGTATGCAAGTTATCGAACGCTTAATAAATCTATTTATTAAAAGGATATAATCTATTTGAAAGATTTATTTAAGGCAGTAAGTTTATGTTTCTTAGTAATAAAAGACAAAAAGAGATAGCAACGAAAATTTTTCGTAAAACTAAACAGAATGACAGGTTGAACGGGAGCTAGAATCAATATAATCACTAAAACGTCACCGCTACGCTAGTGGCTCCATCTGAAATCGGCAGCGCGCACCTGAAATGCCACCGCTTTTTCCAACGCCGCTCGGAACAAATACCGCTCGCCGAGCACGAGGTATGCGATACTTTTTTTCAGCATCATCATCGTTGAAAACGGCAGCAACTTCAGGACGCAAAGAAAGAGACGATGAACGCAGAAGATAGAAGACCGCCACGCCGCACGATCTTCTCCGCAAGAGAAGAAGAACCGGTAGCTTATGTACGTACGATGACGGTGATGATGATGATGATCGTGACGGGACAGGAGGAACAAGAAGAAGAAGAAGAAGAAGAGGAAGACAAGGAAAACGAGACGTTCGTACAAAAACCGATCGGATATCAAGAGGCGAAACGATGATGGTAGGAAAAGACGCTCGCTAACGGAGACGAAGCGAAAGGATGGTGGAGTGAATAAAGAAGCAAAAAAGTCAAAACGAAAAAAGAGAGAGTAGGGAGAAAAACAAAAGTACAGCGCGCGTCCGCTAAACGCTTCTCTTTCATTGGTCGCACAAAAGATATTTCTATGCTCGTTTAACAATAAATTGTAAGGGACCTGGTCCTGTTGGTAAAAGCTCTGCTGGGAGAATTCTCGTTGATACAATTTCGAATGTTAAAACGGAGAAGAAATTGATCCTATACTAAGAGTGAAGTACAAATTTTTCTATAGGTTTTGGACCAATATTTATCAAAGTGATCGACCCTCAGGTGATATATATATATATATATATATATATATATATATATATATATATATACAGAGTGAGCCGTTAAAAGGTATAAACGCAAATAATATTGAAAGAAAGCAAATATTGCAAATTTGTAGCCGATAGAGTTATTATGTCAACAACGTTTTTTATTTTATTCTTTACCTTGCGGTGTCGGATTACTACTCCCTAGAAAGGGTTGCGATCTGTAGGGGTTAGGCCTAAGAATAATAATTAAATACCACAGCATTTAAGGAGTGTTGGACATATTAATAATTTCCTTACTGTTGGCGTATCTTCATTGCTCTGTAGCCGGACTGATTTCTTGAGTTTTTACGAGACCCACAAACATTGAGCCAGTTTGGAAGAATTCATATTTCATACTGTTGAGGAAAATAACAATTGCTAAGTTTATTACTTCTTCTATATTTGTCTTGATATTTCTTTTTTAACTAAAAATGTATTTTCTACCATAGAGGAGAGACTACTGGGATGGCATGAACATGTACACAGAATGGAAGAAGATCTGATAACAAAGATGATTTTTGAAGCCAAAAGGGAGAGAAAGAGGTAGACTCGTGGGTTAGTGTACATCGGCACTATGAAACACAACATTAACACCAGGCTAAAAGAGCACAAGCGCAACTGTCGTCTAGGTCAAACAGACAAATCCGAGGTGGCCGAACACGCTCTTCAGCACGGGGATCATAACAATAATTTTGCCAACATCGAGGTTTTGCCAACAGTTTCACACTACCACACTCGATTACAAAGAGAGATAATAGAAATTTCAAACACCCCGGGAATTTCAACAGCAAAGCAGAGAATCTTGCAATCAATAAGATTTGGTACCCGGTCCTGCGAACACTTCGACCTTGCCGCTGAAGATGTTTACCGCAGCTGTAGACGAAACGTTCGGAAAAAATTGCAATCGCCCACGGCTAAATAACATGAAAGAATACTCTTAATACGATACCGGCCGTGAAAATCTACATTCTTTGACTTATTAGGGAAATTAAAACATCTGCTACCGGTCATGATGGCCTGAATGTTACTATGTTGAAAATTTGCTATCCCACTATATTACCTTATTTGACGCACACAATTAACCCCTGTATTGTAATGAACGTATTTCTAACTTCTTGGAAGAAAGTTGTCGATATTCGCAAATGAGTTTAAGGATTTGCGACAGATAAGTATTCTGTCGGTGTGTTCGACATTATTGGATAAGGTTATGAATGAATAATTAAATTCTTATTTGCTAAAAAATCACATTTTACCAGTGAATGAGTCTGGTTTCCGGAAGGGTCATAGTTGTCTAACAGCGTTGCTAAATATAACGGACGATATTATTACATCTAGGGACAAGGATATGGTCACGATCCTAACGCTTCTGGATTTCAGTTAGGCTTTTGATACTGCCTGTCAGAGAATGCTCTTGGCTATACTGAATTATACAGGGCGTTCTAATTCTGCTCTTCCACTAATGTCAAGTTATTTAACGGACCGTGCGCAGTGTGAGCGTTTCGATAAAATTTATTCTACCTGGAAAGTGATTGATCGGGGCGTTCCGCAGGGGTCTATATTGAGACCACTTCTATTCACATTTATACACAGTACGTATGCACATTTGTGCAGAAAAATGTAAGATACATATTTACGCGGGTGATATCCATATGTATTATTCCTTTCATTTTAGTAATTCTCTAAAAACCATTCAAGAAATTAATAGCGACTTAGACTTAGACTGTTAATAAATCCTGATAAGTCCATTGCAGTAGTTTTTGGTAATAAGAATCAAATTAGAAGACTGCAATAAGATATTCGACTGCAGATTTTTGGGATACCTAATTCCCGTTAAAGTGGAAGTAAAATTCTAGGTTTGTTTTTAGGTGATCGATTCAGATATAATACACAAATAAAAAATTACATATAATATGCACACATTAATTTAAAACATATCTATCCCCATAGGCATTACTTGTTAGTAATGGCAAAGTCAATATTCTTTGACAGTTTTCGTACTGCGGCCCGGTGTATGGTCCCTGCATAACGCAGGATTTGCGTAATCGAATATAGCGGGTTCAGAGGTCTTGTTTGAGACTTATATTCGGGAGAGTTATATAGGATCCATAATAAGCATCCATAATCGTAGGATCTTGCTGACCGCCCGTCTATATCATACAATTATTAATAATAAGGCACCAAAGTAGTTGTAGGAGCGCATTTCATTTAGAACGGACACCTTAGCCTTAGATTTTGTGAAGAATCTATTACTCCACCAACACGAAGAACTGCTCTATGTGAACGCGTTTTTTTCTTGTAATGTTGCTGGAGTATATAATTCGATACCGAGGATAACTAGAAGAGGTCCTGTCGAAACTTTGCTGCACAATATCGTGCATATTTGTTTGCCCACAAGTCATTTGAGCATAAGGTTCAGTACGATTTTTTACTAGTTTGTGTACGTAAGTACTTAGAATTAGATAACACATGGGCTGAAAAGTCCTGGGCCTAACACATAGATGACGCAAGTTTTATTGCAGTCACCTTTCTCTCAGTTAGTACTAACTTTCAAAAGACAGCTGTTAAAATTTCATGATATTCTATTCATTAGTTTGTGAGTTATTGTGCTAAGAGTCACGCTACTTTTGTTATTTTCAAAACAATGGATCAAAAACAATTTCGTGTTTTAATTTTATACTGCTTCTTAATGGGGAACAATACCGTCCAAGCGAAGCAATGGCTTGAAAAGTATTATGCGGACTCCACTCCATCAGAAACAACAATAAAACGTTGGTTTGCTAACCTCAAACGTGGTCGTAGAGACACCGATGATGCAGAACGCAGTGGACGTCCAAATGAGGCGGTAACACCAGAAAACATCAAAAAAATCCAGAAAATCGTTTTTAATGATCGAAAGGTGAAGTTGCGTGAGTTAGCTGACATCGTAAAGATATCAAAAGTCCGTATTGGCTTTATATTGCATGAGCATTTGACTATGAGCAAGCTCTGTTCAAAGTGGGTGCCGCGTTTGCTCACTGTTGACCAAAAGCAAGAACGTGTTGATGATTCTGAGCAGTGTTTGGCCATGTTTAAACGTAACAAACCGGAATTTTTGCGTCGATATGTGACAATGGATGAAACATGGATCCATCACTTCACTCCGGAAGCAAAACGATCGTCATCTGAGCGGACAGCAACTGGTGAACCTCGTCCAAAGCGCCCGAAAGCACAACAATCGGCTAGAAAGGTTATGGCCTCGGTATTTTGGGACGTGCATGGTGTAATATTCATCGACTATCTTGAGAAAGGAAATACCATCAACAGTGAATATTATATAGCGTTATTGGAGCGTTTGAAGGCCGAAATTGCGAAGAAACAACCGCATGTGGCAAAGAAAAAAAATGTTGTTTCATCAAGACAACGCACCGTGTCACAAGTCAATCAAAACAATGGCAAAACTACATGAATTGAACTTCGAATTGCTCCCACATGCACTGTATTCGCCAGATTTGGCACCCAGCGACTAGTGGCTGTTCGCAGACCTCAAAAAAAATGCTCGCCGGTAAGAAATTTCGCACGAATGAAGAGGTTATCGCTGAAACCGAGGCCTGTTTTGAGGCAAAAGATAAATCGTTCTACAAAAGTGGTATTGAAATATTAGAGCGACGCTGGAATGATTGCGTTGCTCATGATGGAGATTACGTCGATGACTAAAGCTAATTTTGAACCAAAAAAACCGTGTTTTCTTTGTTAGGCCCGTGACTTTTCAGCCCATGTGTTATAGTTATGTTGCTGCTGTATTTTGCGATATAAGATAAGGTAGATGATAAGCATTAATTTTAAGTAATTGTAAGTATTGGTAAGACTATTTATTTATATATTCTCAACTTACTCGTTGGTGACCTGAAATAAAAGCACATTATTATTAAGAAAAATAAAATCTCATTTTGTTGTCCAACCTAATTTCGATAACAAAATACACACATCACAGAAGATACCCAAAGACCAAAAAATCACACAACTCCAAATTCTAATACCGCAATAACCGATAGCATCTACTAATAATTGTCCAACTAGCAATAAATTAGATCCACCACCATAAAGGGAGCTCTAGAACTAGATTTATATTAACCTCTGCATTTATTGGCCGAAAACGTGCCTCGCTTAACGATAACGGAGCATTAATATCCCCGGGAGGCAGCGGGCCAATTGATTCTAAACGATATCGCTTAGGTTCTGGACATTTAAATCTATCACGTACTCGTACAGGTATAACAGAAATGGCGGGGTGGCCCCGTTGTCCGAAAGCCAGGCATGGCCTGAATTTCTATTGTGTTTATTGGCTCCCTGAGATTGTCGGGGTTGCATGAAGTGGATTATTTAAACGAATGGTTTGCTGTTAAGGATGCTTGTGCAAAATTTAGTTCTAGAAAACGAGTTTAAGGACTGTCAATGCACGAAAGAAGATCTAACAATTAATATTGCATGTACTGTCATTCGCTAATAAATTAGAACCATTTCAAAGAAGGTAAAGTCGCGATTTAGTAAACTAGTTTTTGCACGGCGAAGGAAATGTCCATATCTTTTGTTAGTTAACATTTATGTTAAACTTGACTGAAGTTATAAGACAAAAGGATATTGAAAGATAGATAATAGACAGATAGAAGGATAAGCCTTTTTAAAAGGGTACATATTTTCACTATTGAGGTACAAAAAATGATTTTATATGAAATTGCGGCTGCTTTTTGTGTGGTTTACAATTTAATATACCTTTTGTTGTAAATGAAGCAAAGTAAGTGATGCAGAATAATCAATTTCTAGTTGGTTTTCTTCAGTCCACTGAATCACTTCACTTAATGATATTAGAGCTTGATTAGAATAGATTGTTCTATTGTATTGAACACACAATCTGCTTCCTTTTCAGATTCTGAATCAAATTCTTCTTCATTTTGGTCTGTATTGTTCAACACAACGTCTTTATTGCAGTTTTTCACGTCGGTTTTCCCTATACACAACCTAAAATACTTATTGTTATTTAGTGACATATCCATGTTTCTACATTTTACGATTCTCCTAACATTTGGCTCAATATACTGCAAGAGATTTGAAACCTCCATCGTGTGTTTCACCACCGAGTAATCTAAATCTTAATTCACTCAGTGGGCATTTCCTTTTCGACATCTTCTTTTGTAGGCATAATATTGTGCCAACATTTCTCTGTGACTGTTAGTTTGAAACTGTCCCGTGTCATTATGAGATTTAACACAGCATCCCTTAAACTGTAATTTTGTAATGAGGCACTAATGTTTATATCTTCTGCTAGCAGTTATAGTAATAAGTGATAATTGATAGTGAAGCTTGGTTATTCTTATTGGATTCTGATCCAAAGGTTGTATGAGAGGCGTAACATTAGGCGGCATATAGATTATACTAACCAATGACTGAGTACGTTGTCTAATAATAATAAAGCTTTATTAAGTAAATTATTATCCTATTGAAATTTTCGTACCTAAGGAGAGAGAGAAACATTATAAAGTCTCAATGATTCTATAGATTTTACACTTACTTCGGGAATAAATACATCATGAAGGCAGCCTTTAAATATTTGAGTTGTCATCTTTGTCTTGGAACTTGGAATTACTTCAACCGTTACTGGTGGTAAAGATGCTTAAAAAATCTTGTATGCGTTAATTTGGTAGGACGAGATATAAAATTATTTTTTTATTCGAAATAACGCTCTAAATTACCAAAAATCTTGGAATCGTCGAAACTTCTGGCGAAGAATTCTACAAATCGCCTTGGAATCCTTCTTAGTTAGATATTACATTACTTGCTTGTATAACGGAAATCTTCAAGCACCATATTAATTACCACGTTAACCGTACTATTACAATGCATATAACCTTCCAAGAGAGATTAATCATTCCTCCGTCTGTCTTTCGCGGTCTTTAGACGTAAAAATATTATCTCAACGCTCCAAAAATGCCTATCTATTACCCAAGTACCTACGCTGAAAGGGTAAGAAAGGAATTTCGCAGCGAACAATAAGTCCTCAGCAGCTTCAGCGGAAATCCCTGCTCTGATCTTTTTTCCACTAGGATTTCCACGATGCATGTAGATGGAGGATGTCGGATAAAGGCCTTTTGATTAACGATGTATCCGGATGCTAATTACACTTGACCTATGTCCGGTACCTTATACGCTGCTGATTGTGAGTTAGAACGGTTGGTTTAAGTGTGGAGGAAGGAAATTACCACGAGCATGGATCGGTTATTTCGAAGATGACGTTCGAGATTTTGCGATAAGGGAGGGGTATGAAGCAGGGTACGGTAAGTGCAAAGGGTTGTTGTTGGTAAGTGATTAGGGTTGTGGAATGTGCGGCTGGTGGTTGTTAAAGATGTTTTACTACAATGGAATCTTTTATTTTTGTCATGATTTAACGAAATTAAACTTAATATAACGAACTTTCTTCGGGTATTGAAGGGAAGCTACCAATGTAATGAAGTGAATTTGGATTATGACGTTTATGTTTCTTTGAATTTATGTACAATTTCTTATTCCCGGAAACTTTCTGGATATTGAAGGATTGAGTAGAATTAGAGATTTTTATTGTGATTTAATGTGACTGACGATTCTTGACCTAGTATTTAGCTGAAGAATGCATAACGGATTTGGTTGTTGATGCAATAGGTCTCATAAGATTTTCCTCTTTATACATATGTATCTTGGGAAGTCCATATAATCTATTTTGATGATGTTGCGGTGTTGGTGAAGATTTAACTGCTGCTGATACCTTTCTTTCAACAGCTGATGTCGGATCTGTCTTAAGTTCGCGGTACGTAGAATCTTGTTACAAAATCCGCACCATTTCGTCATAGTCTACTGTGTCTATGAAGACTGTTACGTTTGCTTTATCTGTCGACACTATGAAGCAGTTTTATACTTCCTTAATTCAGTTATGATTACTCTTTATCCTCTTGATAGATTTGAGGTAGATGGTTTGGCTGATTTCAAGACTTTCCCTCCTGCTAGAGTTTTGATGGAAGCTTGCATGGCCCAGATAATGCCTTAAATCTTAATAGGTATTCTCTTTGGGGTAATTGCGAAGTTCAATCATAGACAGATGTGTAAATACTTGGTCTTGGGTGGAGATTGAGTTCTGTGGTCTAGTTTTTTTTTTTTTTTTGGTAGCTGCGTGAATTTGCCTTTCAGTTTCATATCTGCAGTTAGATAGTCAAGAATCGTTGTTCAGGATATGTAAGGATATTTCGCCACCACCTTATTTAGTTGGGTTCCAGTAGTATTCTTCTAGAGCTGAATGTCTTGATGTGGTCTTTAATTTTCAGAAACGATGGTACAACTTTCTGAGCTCTGTATCTATATAGAAATGCGACTTGACTAAGTATCCTTGTCTTCTTTGGTGGTTTCCTTCTCGTAGAAACGTGTTAAAGTAGTCTTCAGGCTTTCACGGCTGCCATTGGTGGCAGCTCTTTGTTGCGCGGGCTTCCTTATTATTTTCGATCATTTTTTCGTGATCTTCTTTAGAACTGAGGTGGCTGATTTTTCCTGATCCGAGGTTTACATACGATCATACGTTCTTTTTCATGTTAAGGCCTGTCTTTGGCTGGTTATGGTTGAATTCGGTACACCTGCTGGTAGTCAAAATAACGACAAACTAAGGAATATCCTACAACTTAAAATTATTCAGATTTTCAGGCTGGATAGTTTTAAAAACACATTATGATTTAGCGTTAAAGGTTATTTCGGGAGAAAGTGAGGATGTTAGCCAAATTGCTTGTGCTAGTGAAAAGCAATTCTAAAAAGAATTTTGCAAAATTTTTAATCTAAATAAAGAAGTTTTTGATACTGACTTCTAATGTTTGCCAAATAAAACAGTGACTTTTAAAGATGATAAGTGTGACGACCTTATCAAAGAAACTCTAAGCGTTATGTTACTAATATAGCTGGAACAGAATTGGACCTACTGGTTAATGAAAAAAGTGAGGTATTTTAAAGCAGTCGTTGCTTTTATCCAATACACCTGGATTACGTGCGACATTTTTGAGAAACGGTTACTTCATTTGTTTAAATCATTCAACAAGGAAATTAGAAAAATTTACGCGATCTGCAAAAAATAAAATTAAGGACCACCAAATTTTTTCACCAAACGTGAGCTCTAAACTGCAACTGGTGGACATCGGATTAATAAAAATTGTTAAAGTGCACTATCACAGGAGAATGCCGATAAACATTTTAATATCTTGAAACTTCCACTTTACTTACCTTTATTATTAACTTACCGGATATAATTATGATACTCCATATGTTATGGATGATAGAGATCAGAAATAATTTGAAATTGCTCTTTAAAATGTTGAATATTCCGCCGGACGTATCTGTTATGCAGAAGAACTCTCCAAGGTAAAAAAAAATGAAATCACTTCAGCTGAATGTTTATTGTTAAGATTCATTAGCTTAAAACAAAGCTAATTGTACTCTAGAAAATTGGAACAATATCTAGTTATATCCTCTTCTTATCATATTAGGAATTATAGTGTTCTATATTCTCTTCTCCATTCATTTTATTAAAGCTTGACTATTTATGTGCTTGCTTTAACTTCTTTTTGATAATATAAATAGAAATAATTCTAATATCAGCAATAAACGAACTGCTTCTGGAATTGAACTGTATCATGATAAGACATAAGACGAGAAAATAAAACGGAACCGTGAAAGGAAAAGGAAAGAAAAAGAGAAAAAAAAGAGATTGAAAGAACGGAAGGTTTTGGTTTGAAAAGGCGAAATTCATGGGATGTTCGATTCTTTATATAACCCGACTTGTACCAGGCATATGCAAAGAAATTGATATATTTAGAGGACGACAATTAACATCGCAATTTGAGAACTACGTCAAAATATCGTTGTATAAATTCCTTCCGTCTTCGAAATTCATAGTTCATCCAGTGGTTGACTCATACCTGTTGTTTTCTTTGGTATTACCAGCATTTGAACATCTTTGTTGAATAGGACCTCTTTCTTCAAAGATTCTGAATAGCGACCTATCCATGAGTCTAAAATGATAAGACTCTTTGGCTTAGTGCTTGACAAGTAAGTATTAAGAAACTATTTGTTAAATAAATCATGGTTAAATTACCAGAAAATTAATAACTACGATTGCAGGTCGAAATAGAATTTATTGTACTTAGGGCCCAAACTTTTCACCAGGTTCTTTTAACACTATCGGTAGTGGATACATAAGTACACCAGATGCAGATATTGTTGGGATAATAGTATAACTGTGGGTTGTTGCTTGTATAGACTGAATAGCAGTTTCAAATTTCAAGAATGTATCTAGAAGTTGAGACCGCTTTCATCTACACTACGTACATGTTCGGCATCATAACTCTGTATTACTGGTTTAACTTCATTAATAAAATCAGTAGCAATCTTTTCTGATTGATCCATATGAGCGACTGGTAAATTTAGTGATTTTGCCCGAAATAATTCTGTTTGTTCTTTTAGTATTCAGTATCCACTTTTTTGCAGCTATGAACTTTTTTTGTTAAAAATCTTCGTTAGCTTCTAATACCCATTTTCGTATATCTATATGGTGTACAATAGTATTCAGTCCACTTATCTCTTCAAATTTTTCTATCATGTTTGCGTCGACTCTAAGTGGAGTCGTTTCTTTTTCCACAACTTCCAATAATTAACAGCTTCTTCTTTATAATTCATATCTAAAGTGCCGCCTCCTTTTGATGTAGAAGCTCGCGATATAGTGCTTGAAACAAATCTTCCTTATATATTATTTTTGAAAAATTTAAATATAATACAAGCAACACCTTATCTTTAAGAAAGTAAAATGAAAATAACATTAGATACTTTTTCATCGTCCTTCCACTGACGATGGAAACTTTATTAAAAGTTTCTGAGGCATTGGAGTTTAATCGAACTTGAAATGCCTGAACCTATAACAGCAGCTTCCAAGAAAACAAAACGTTTATTAAATAGTACATTCAAGCGTTAAATCAACCGGATATCGCGTCAATGCCTTCGTCTTCCAGTCTGTTTTACTCTTATTTCCTGAAGATCGATGGAACTCATTAACTGCGTTTATTTCTTATTCTATTTCGTATAACGCAGGGAACTTTACATACAGAGAGAATGTAAAAAGTACGTTTAATAAAATCGGAAATTTAAATGGAGATTTCCGAACTTTTCGAGATTTAAATCTTTACCGGAATAAACGTTTACCCTACGAGTTACAGAGCGTCGTTACATCTCCAAAAAAATGGAAAAGAATTCCCCGATATATCGTCGAACGTGTCTCTCGCCTTTTATTCAGCTAATCCACTCAATACCTGACTACTCTGGCCGTGGTCAAAGGTATTGCTCTATTTCCTAGTATCGAAATTAATTTACTCTAGCAACAGAGCATGTAGTGATTGACAAGCTGCATTTAGAAGGCCTTTTTTTAAGTGCCTGCCCATCGAAAATTCAATATTCCGACTATTTTAGAGCTTTACGAGCTCGAGGAACAGGTGGTTCGTATTTTTTTCCCCTTCTAATCGTAGCGAAAGCGTTAAAGACGCATCTTCTGTGTGTTTTGACGTTTTTCTCGAAATTTTAGGGGACGATTGATATTAGTGGAATGGGAAAAGAAACGGATTCAATTAAGTCAGCCGGATATTTGAGATACCTGATAAGTAGGGTTGGCCAAATCTTCGGCACGACCAATACGAAAATTGACATTACATACATCGTATTTCGAGTTATAATGTATTTATACTCTGTAATATGGGAGAATATTTAAACAGTTTCTCTGCATATATTTCATGAAGAATAGTAATATGTAATGTTGGCTAGATTTTTGTCGGGCCAGATCCCCATCCAGGGCGATTTTTAATAATAATTAAGTAAGTATGTTGAACACAGCAATCCTACTGATAGGATATTGGTTGAATTGGTGAAGTTTTGGGTGAAATAGATTGTTAAGGACTTAACATTGTTTTTTGTGTTTTGTAAGTTTTTTACTATTATGTATTTTATCTTCTTTGCATTATTATTTTCATTTAGAATATTATTTTATTTTCATTTTTATATTTATTTATTTTCATTCTTATATTTATTTATTTTGCTCTCTTATATCCAATTTTATTTTAATATGTATGTACATTACGCATTGTATATGTATGCAAGTCAGCCATTCGCATTACGCTAGCTAAAACTGCCTAATTAGAAATCATTCACTGCAACGTCGTCGGATATGTAATGGGAGTTTTCTTGAAATTTAAGGTACACAAGCATAGGCAGTCGTCTCCGCGCGACAGTCGAGGTATTAGCGATCGTGCACTCTCGGTCACCTTTCGTGCCTCGTCGTAACGTGTACAGTAACGTCGTCGTAAGATTATTAGAGATTTCTAAGTTTTTCTAGTTTTGGCGGGAATCGTCGAGGACGTTGTCTATACATTTATTTCTGGCGGGAGTCATTTGGTAACGTCGTCGGACCACATGTATAGATTTTTTAATAAGTATAAATTCTCGATTTTCTATCATCGTACGTCGAGGCTACTGTGTCCATTGTCGTCTATACATATTTTTAGTCTTCAGTTAAGTTTGTGTCGGAAATTATTTTGGTGAGATTGTCGGCGCGCATGTATAGACCTCCTCTACAAGTACGATCACTCCGCTTCTTGCTGACGGTCGTTGCGGCCGCAGCGCCCGTTGTCTTTGTACGTTTGTTCGGTCCTTGTCGTATCGGGACTTAGACATTTTTCATTTAGTTGCTCGTCGTAGCGGACGAGTGTCACGGACCAGTTTTCTTATGTAATGTCGGCATCATCGCTCCGTTTTACTTGTCGGTGCGCAGTTCGCACATTTGCTGGTTACTGGATTTTTCCCTTCTTTGGGCGCAGTAGTATAGAGCTAAAGATTGCACATAGCGTAATATTTCAAACGAGAACGCCTGGGTAGCTGTGACATTACTTTTGTATTGAGATCGGCTATTATCGCTACTGTCGCCCTCGACCAGGCGTTCAAGCTCTAAGAGATAGGGTGGGTTCCCCTATAAATGTGAATATAACAAACGTATTTGGTCAAGTACAAATACATGCCAATAATACAGGGCCAAGTCCCTTAGGCAAATTTAAAACAAGGAAAGTATATTAGGCTCCCGGAAAGGGACATATAAATAAGCATAGCACCGAGGTGCGCTTATAAATTTAAGAAATAAATAGGGTTGGCTCCCCTATAAAGAGGTAGTGGTGCATGCAAACAGATAGAGGCATTAGTACATGCCTCTGACAAAGCTTCAGCGGAAGCATATAAGAGTTTAACCTTTTAAACAGAATTAAGACATAGCGTTGCAACGTACATGCTGAGGCATTACTTTATGTTGCTACCAATGAAAATACATATACAAATGCTAATGTACATTACATGTATAAGAGAGCTCGAATAACTGCAATTATTGCAAATCTATATATCTTACGTACATCGTACATGTACATAGGCAAGAGTGGAAACCGTGTAACCATTTCATTTTTAAATATATTTTTTTGCGCATGCGCATTGAGTTTCACTGTACAACCTCTCCTCTAGTAAATAAGCGAACATACTCTACAAGTAAGTATTGGTCAAGTAATTTAGGAAATTACGAGCAGGCTACAGCGGCGTTGTTCTTCAAACCAGGAGAACGTAACATAGATAGTTACAGAATTAATGTTTTACTTACCAAAGGAATTATTGATGAACACTAGCTAATGTTTCCAAGTATATATTATGTACGTTCTGATATCTTCGCGATTATAACCTTTTGATTTAGATTCTTGGGTGTTGCCCACGTCTGATACTGGTACGCTTTGTAACTCTGGAGGTTATCGGTCAACTGTTGACGGATAACCTCTAGAAAAAGATAAAAAAGTAACGCCACATTACAATGCAAATGACAAATATATATTAGCGTCAATTATAAAGTTTCTGAGACTTCACCTTTACTGCGTTAAAGCCTTCTATCTCTCATTAGGAAATTATTTACATTACACAAACTTTATCCCAACAATTAAACTACTTGGTATATAAAAATGTAGAAGGACTGCATTTTCAAGTAATAAAACATTTTTAATACTGTGCAACACTGAAAGTACATTGCATTTATTGGAGATGAATCGACACTAAAAGTATTAAAAACTGAACACTTTCTTTTGCACATTCCCGAGATGCTACCATGTCCATTACAAATATGAAAAGTATCTCAGTGCTGTTCTACTGATACTTTTGTCTAGTATCCCCAACTATTACCATTACAAGCATAAACACTACCTTTTTCCCTAATGGAGCATTACCTGTAACAAGTATGCGATCTAAATTTGACATATTGCTTTATGATTATTGCATTACTTCGGGAAAAATGCTGTTTATTATGTACTACATTTGTTCCAAATATTTCCACAATGCCATAAGATGCATTGCATTGGTATTATATACCATACGCATATGGGGGGTGTCCAATCATATTGCAGTTCAATTTCTGCAGAAAATTGTCCAGATAAACATTGAATAAAAGAGGATCCGAACTGAATCCTTGGCAAACAAGAGAGGTATTAGTAGATTCAACTTGTTACTCTCGGAGGAGAACTCTACTAAAATTACCTGATTTAGGTGTCATAAATAAATGATCGATAGTGCCAAATACAAATAATTTGAATTATCAAAAGTTATGTACAAACCTGGTTACTTTCTACATAATCTCTGTGGAGACATCTGTGGACGAGCCTTCCAATCCTCTGCATAGAATGTTGTCTTCAGTGAGTTGAGATGGTCCGTGAAGTTCCTCTGTATCTGGTCTTGAACCTTCAGGAAGTTCCACACTCAATTCGCTGATGGTAGAGCTGCGTTTTTCAACAACTCGTTGAACAATGTCTTCTAATACGACAGATTTGCGTCTTTGTCTCCCTATATCATGAACATCAACTCGGCCTTCCACAAATTCCCTACATCATTCGCACACAACACCATCCGCCATAAAGTTTCAGAATTTCAGCTTAAAGGAATCGAATTACACTACGCAACTCACACTTGACGGGGGAATCAAATGTGACAGCCATGTTTACGCGCCTGCAACTGAGCGTAGTCACATTCTGGGCATCCACGTCTCTTACCTCTGGCTGGAAAAGGAGATTACGGAAAAACAGCCCTCTTGTTGACGTCCATCCATACATTTGGTGATATATTGTGCTAATTCTGCAAGGTTGATTGTAGTATATTTTCCAGGATGGAAACCATATTGTCGCGTAGATAAGTAAGGTTTGAGACTAGTGTAGATCCAAGGTTTAAGAAAATATTTGTTGGTCCATAATTTTGGAAGTTTGAGCGATCACCTTCACTGAATTAAATACCTTACCATTTCTTCTTCTTATGCATATGTTGAGGACGATGCCAAAGCATCAGTGAATCGCATTTGACCAGGTTTCTTGTGGTGTAATTAGCTTGTTGCATGTAGAACTCTAGTATGTGTATATATATTTTTCGAAGGAGCTTCACACTTATTAAATGTAACTTTAAGACCAAATCGGAGATGACCAAAATTTAGCTCTTCTTTTCAGAGCAATCTAAATCATCTACTACTGTAAAACCGACCGAAACCGTTCGCTTGTAATACGATTCCCATTATATCAACAACCGGCGTTAACTACTACGTCCCAGACCTTCACACGAGAGCCACGCACACCATCCAACGCTTCCAAACATATATATTAATCATTAATTTATATGCTGTAACGCAATTAAAGCACTTAACTTTTTCAAGAGCCCCAAGCTTCGATAGCCCATCCGCATGCACGCTCTAACTCGGACGGGTTGAATGGAACGCATGCCCGAGATTGTTATGGCCGGGATAAAAAGACATTGTTCATGGACAAAAAGCGGGTCCCATATCCATAATAGCATGCACGCAGTATCGGACGAACCTTACCGGTTCGTATCGAGAAGTTACGTATGTACGTACATGTTCCGTAGGGGTCCTCTGCGCGTGTGTGCCTTATGAATCCTACCGTTTCGCGACTCCTCTCTGATGGATAAGGATGGCAATGTAACGAGAGGAGGATGCGTTGAATGAAGATGGAGAAATGGTTGTTTTATATAAATACGAGATAGAGATATATGTGTGTGTGAGTATATAGGGTTATTGGAAAGATTGGGAAGTATACAAATTTGAAATTAATATTGATATTAATATTAATATGGAACTGCTGTTGGTGTTAGTAATGATAAACCAATACTTTTAAATTCCAGAAAAATATCAATCACGGTAGGATTTGAACCCACGACCTCTGCGTTACCGGCACATTGCGCACAACTGCACCCACGAGACTCAATGTGAGTTCAAATCGCGTTCAATACCTAGAAGTTACAGTGTCTGTATAGTCAGTTCGCATCTTAAAATTCATTATGGCTTTTATGGGAAATGCGAACGCGGTTGCCACATTGTACCAAAATTATATTGTTAGGATGTTTTAAACTTTACAGTTGGCTATATGAAGAAATTACCAGTTTAATTTATATTTTTAATATATTTTTATTACCAGACCAAACTTTGTCAGCAAAAAGACCAGTATTCACCCACGATTTATCAGTGTATACAATATTTTGACTGCCTGTCTTTTTTTCGTATCTTTTAAATAACTGTGTCTCTATCTCATAATTTAATCATGTTCCTTCATAATACTTTTTTATGAAGCTTTTCAAAGAAAAAATCGATATCTAGCAATAGGTTATAAAGAGTACGGTTAAGCTTTCGGGGAATTTTACTGTATATGTACATACAGGGTAAGTGGTAAGTATTTGTCGTTATATCAGGGGTTATTGACGCTAAAACCGGGTTTTTCCCTGTACGTTTGAATAGTAAAGTACGGGATCGCTTAAAATTTGACGCTAATAAAGGAGTGTCGCTATAGCCGAAGTTGTTATAACCGGGTTCTACTGTATATAGTATATATACTATGTACTATATACTACATATCATATACTAGTGTACGAGTATTCTTTTGGTAACCTTCTCTCTTTAGTTTCTTCTTTGCTGGGGATTTCAGTGCTCCTTGTATGCGAAGTGGATATACAATTCTTCCACTGCAACCCAAAGCTTGGCGCATTTCTTTGGCAGCAGTTCATTCATCGTATTGTTAAAATAGCAAAACGCATTCGAAATCATTTGCTTTTGTTTACTATGATACACTTCGCGTTGGCGCCTTTTCTTCACCGCAAGATCCATATTCTAAAACACATATAAACATAATATGTCCCTGTTTCAATTTTTTTCTATCAATCTATTACTTTCTAGTTCAAACCCACCATAACTAATTTGTTCTCAACAGAACAGATTAGCTATCAGACAGATTCACTAGATATAGATGCTACCAAACGAAAGGAAAAAACATAAAGTTTCAAACAAGGCACACAAAACACATATCAAATCAGGGGCGAAACGGCATGGGAATCATTGTTAATACAGCTGACAAAAAAAGTCACTAGTACAAAATCGGGAAACTCTATCCAGGTTAAAAAGAGATGTACATACATAAACTCTCTGTCAATAGAGAGAGAGAGTATTCCATAAGATCCAGTGCTGAATTTTAAGGTGCAGAGTAAGTAGACGGAAAATTATTGAAGGCGAGATCTTACTAATTACATTAATATGATTATGGAACTACCGTTGCTATTAGTAATGACAAAATTACATTTTCCTTGCATTTAACCAAGATTTTAAAATTCCTGAAAAGATATCGGTCACCGTAGGATTTGAAACCACGACTACTGCGTTACGGTAGTTTCATATTAGTATCAATATTAATGATATTTCTTTAGGAATTTAAAAACATTGATTAAATGCATATATAACATATTGAGAAATCCGTTTCTGGATAAAAAAGAAAAACCAAAAAAAATAAAGAAGTGGTGTATAAAAGAGTGGTCAGACCAACATTAACATATGTTGGTGAGTCATGGATAACCACGAATAGAATCAAAAGCAGAGTTACGGCCATGGATATGACATTCTTAAGAAGAATAGAAGGAGTAACTAGAAGAGACAGAATCAGAAACACGACAATCACTAATAGTCTGGGTATCAAACCAGTAGAAGTGGTCATAGAAGAGAGACAACCGGGATGGCTTGGACATCAGAGTGTTTCACAAGTTTTGTTGATGAAATTTTGGACGGACACAATTTTGGGAAAAAAATAAATATTTTCCATCACCTTTTGTAATTGCAGAAATAAGGGATGTAACTGATCGTTGCACTTCGTGGAAGCTTTACGCTTAAAATCAAAATCATCTCCAGAACACGCCCCGCAAATCCAGCTTGGACCATTTATATTTTAATGTTCCGCTCAAAATTCCACCCCCTACCTAATCTCGGTTTTGCTTTATTTAATATAGTGTCTTTGTACAATTAACACTTTTAGCAAAAATGTGGTTAATGCCCTCGATGCTCACATAAAACTCTTCATGGACACAGAACCAGTCATAATCTTCTAAAGCAAAATTCAACCTTTAGCTTCATAATAGCCAAAAGGTCTAAGGTCGAAATTTCTGAAAGTAGTTTATACTAAGCGACAATCAGTGCAACGATTGCATAGACTGTATGGCTATATAACTCACATATATCGCAGTAAACTCTAGCCCACACAAATTGATAATTTATTCGTTTCAAGACCACATGTACACTCGTGGTTGTCAGTCAGTAACTCGGTTGACAAGAGGGTCCATGTGCTCTTGAAACGCTGTGTTCCGAATTAACTATTGATTTATATAGTGCGATACATGTGGACAATTAACGTAATTAATACGGGTAAGCGAATTCCTAATAGGTGATTTATTGAGAATGTCTTTGGGAAACGTAAAATAACACACAACATTTTCATCAATTTGCAGCTGATACTTTCAAATATTCTGAAGCATTGGTCACTACACATCTCATTTCTAATATTTGGGAATTAAAATAAATCTAAGATAACAAATCTAATTGACATTTACTGACCAGTAAAAGGTCAACAATCAATTTTAACCCGCCACTTATATTGGTAAATTCCAAAAACATTCCCAGGAACCAATCCTTACATTTTTCGAACACCCTATATACACGATCGGGGAGCATACAATATCGCGTTGAGGACAAGACACCAGCGCAGCCGTTTCTTATAAATTCTTTCCGGTACGTGGATGTATTTCATATTGCACTTGATGCTAAAGGATCGTTTTTCTGATGCGGCCTAGTGCTGGCGGAGCTGAATTCGCACTTGCGGCTATTCGGATCGTATCTTTTTCGACACCTTAAGGCGCGATACCGATGAGCGAACGCATGTGGAATTCTACTCGAGCGAATTAAGTAAATTAAGTGGCAGCTCTTATGAAAAATTGAGAATTAAACACGTTCTCTGTGAAGATCGGATCTCTCTTACACATTAAAGCCTCAGTTCTATTAGCTGTGTCGTACGGTTCGAGGAAGATGGTTTTAATGTGGCATTCAATTTAGAGTAAATGGTGAAATTTATTTCCTTCATTCTTCTTCTTCTCTTTCACTTCAGGTTTTAGGCACTTTTCCTGTTACAATATCTTTTATTTGGTTTGCCTACGCTTCTTCTTTCTCAACGTCTATAAAATCTTCCTTTGGCTGGGAACCTCGTCATTTGCATCCATCCATTCTACGTATTCCTTCTAAATATTTTAGTTTTATTCTCTCATTTATGTCGAAGATGTTTAGTTCTGTTCTTATATCCACATTTCTCATTCACATATCAGATCTTTTTAATTGTTGTCCATGTTTCACCACCGTAAAAGACGGTTGGCACTACTATCGTCTTGTAAAATGTTATTTGTGTACCCTTTCTTGTTTTGTTTTTTAACGTTCTAATGATTGTTCTATGATGTGTGTGAATTTATCTAGTTTCTCTTCTATGTCTTTGTCTTATTAAATGATGTGAATATCGCTGTTCTTTCACAGTATCCCATAATTTACATCTATTTACGTTATCGACAGCCTTTTCGAAGTCTATAAACCCTATGTCTGTTTCTCTGTTGTATTCGCTGTGCTTTTCTATAATTTATTGTAATTAAATAAAGCTATGGCTTTGAAATGAATGTGAGATAACCTAGATATATCGAAATATATATTGTAGAAAACGAGAATGTTTTAAAACAAGATGAAGGGGTTATTATTATTACTGGCCTTAATACCATTAGTCGTTTACCAATTCTAGTAACCAGAATGGACAGCAGAGCAATCATAAGACTCTCTTCACACCTGTACTTTACCATAATTTGTTGTGAAGTGAATATTCCGTCTGTGGTTGATCTGCCTTTTCTAAAGCCCATTTGTTCCTCTTATATTAGTTCTTCTGCTATGATTTTCAACCTGTATCAGGGTGTGTAAATTTATGCAAATCAATTTTTCGCGGAGTAAATTCTTTTGTTTCTCAAGTGAGTCGTAGATTTGTAGGGACAGTTTTTACCCACTTACATGGATCAAACCTTAGGTAGAATTTGTGCGGTATTTAGGTGCATTGTTTTTCATTTAACTTGAATAGTACCTCTGTATAAATCCGATGGTATCAGAAATCTCGAAGATTAAGCTTCTTTCTAATAAAATTACCAAAATTTTTGATGTAACACGCTGTGTATTAAACGAAAACTTTCAAAAACAATTCATACTGCATAGGTTTCTTATACGCCGCCACCCCTGGAAAACACCTAACAACGGATTAATACCTCTAGCAAACTTTCCAGTTGAAACACCTAATCGCCGATCCAATCAATAGCCTAATGCAGCCGAAGCTTTGTTCGTAGATAGACGTTACCAGCTGCAATCCTCCAATTTTCCCAAAACTAGCCATCGCCCGAGCATGTTGGCCGCCTTTCCCCGCAGCTTTTCATCAGATAAATGCATCAGACGAGTTCGGTATTAAGCTGTAGTTAGAGAAGTGTCTGTTAGTCGATCTGCACCGAGACCGCCTTCCAGGTCCCGTTTTTCCATCTACTCCGGATCTAACCGATTTAAGAGGGCCGCGTATTTAGCCCGCACCGTCGACGTGGTAATCTTGCATTATAAATGATGAATTCGTTTTAGCTACGGAGCGAGACGCTAGAGGGACCCACCATCGATTATGTGGGCGAAGCTGACGGTGCGATGTCCCGGTGTTATTTTCGAGACGTCCAATTCGCAGATTGATCCGGAATTAAGCGAGGGACGGATTATCTTGTGAATGGATAAGGTTACGTGCATTAGGTGCATGGAGAAGATCCTCTGGAAGGTGGTAATGAGAGGAATCTGATTTGATGACGGGATTTGGTTGGTTTAAAGAAGTTTTCTTGTGTGTGAATGTAGATTGGTCTTTAATAAAATTTATAAACGTTGCTAGAGAACGAAGAGATTGTTAGAGGCGCGTGTTGAATGAAGAGAACGATTTTTTATAACCAAATTATAAGCTGGATATTTGATGTTGTTTATTAAAAGGAAAATAGTTCATTACAAATGATCACTTGACAAATTGTTGCGTAATTTGCGGAAACTGGTACGGTTAGGCTCTACTGTTTTGTGTAGATGCAGGTGGATAGTGGTTGCAAGAAATAATTTCCAAAGTGTCATAATATGAACAGAAACTCCCCGGGGTCAAGTTTGATTTCCAAACAAATTACATCTTGCACTGGAGTAGCTTAAAAAATATAAACGAACAACTGAATGAATACGTAGGCTTCCACGGCCAGAGTTAGCAATAAACGAACTACTTCCGGAATTGGACCGAGACGCAAAACAACCCCGGAAATCACCGCAGAATTAAATGTTGGTCGCCAAAAACTAGTCAGTGTTTCTACAGTCAAACGTCGCCTACAGAAAGCCGGGCTCCATGGACGTATTGTGATGAAAAAGCCATTACTACGCAAACAAAACAAGCAAAAGCGACTTAAATGGGCTTATGAACACCAACACTGGACCATAGAAGAGTGGAATAACGTCCTATGGACGGATGAGTCCAAATTTGAGCTATTCGGAATCCGAAGACGCATATTCGTAAGAAGATCTGTGGGTGAACGTGCCAGAGAGGAGTGTATTGCTGCTACCGTGAAGCATGGTGGGGGTTCTATCATCATTTGGGGCTGTATAGAGGACATTGTGAAAATTTACGGTATATTAAAAAAAGAAGGCCACCGCGAAATTTTGGCTCAAAATTTTATCTTCCACCAAGATAATGACCCAAAACATTCCTCTAAATTATGTAAAGACTATTTACGCCATTTAGAAGAGGAAGGAACTCTCAAAATTATGGAATGGCCTCCCCAGAGCCCCGACTTGAATCCAATCGAGTTACTATTGGAAGAACTAGATCGGGAAGTACGGAAATCGGCTCCGACATCAGCTACTGACGTGTGGAATAAATTGCAATCGAGTTGGACCTCAATAACACAAGAAACTCTGGAAAAACTTATTGCGAGAATGCCTCGATTGTGTGCTGCAATTATTAAATCACGAGGAGGTCATATAGATGAAAGCAAAACTTAAATTAAACGTTTTAATTTTCACATTTATTTAATATATTTTTATTCATGTACATGTATCTGTACATAAAAATTACATATTATTAATATTTTTGCTGAGTTTTTATACACTTTGCTGTCAGAAAGAGTGCCTAAACACTTTTGAGCGGTAGTGTATATATAAAAAGAAATAAGAATAGGAGAAGAAACAAAAGTAAGAAGAAAAAGAGATAAGAAGAAAAATAAAAATGATAAAGAGTGGGGGGACGTGAAATAGAAAGAAAGGTGAAAAGAATAAGATAAAGAAATAGAGATAGAAGGAGGAAGAGGGTACAGGAGCAAAAAAGGAAAAAGGAAAAAGAAAGAGAACAAAAGAGAAAGGTGAAATCTCGACGTTTCGCCTCCGTCGTAGGAGGCTTCTTCGGGACAATAGGGGAAACCGACGTGGCACGATAATTTTACGTGTAAACCACGCTAGAGGCGAAACCACTTTGGCAGAAGGTTATGGTAACTCGGCGTGTTGACCGCGCAAGAGGCTTCTCGCGAAACATACGTATACACCTTCTATTCAGATACTTCTATTTGTATGTAAATTATTAGAATTTAATCGTCTACAATTTTCAGGCAGCCTTTTTTAGAATTAATTCTTTGTAACGGGTCATATTTCCTGGTGTCAAAAGCTTGAGAATTTCATCGATATTTTTTAAACAATTTTATCCCTCGTTGTTGTCCAATTCTCCCAAAGAAAATCTTCAAAAAATTTTGATTTGATGTTTTCATATGTACTTATAATATTCCACATTTCAATAAATCTGTTAATTGTTACCTGCTAACCAGTAATAAACTTATGAGGCGTTATATCTCAATTTTTCTGATTTAGTACTTTTAATAGTGTCCAACAGAATACCAATTATAAGACAAAAAATAATAGAAAGCCATAGATACATGAGGTAAAGAATAACTATGAATAAGGGGTCTATTACAAATAATTCCAAACAAAATCAAATTATTGAATGAATTATTGTTTATTTGATAAACTACACATATTATATATGGGGGCATTATGCAAAGTATTAGTTTTCGGAATAGGAAAACGTGGAACAGAAGCTAAGTGGAAAACGAGGTAAGTGAAAGTGCAATTTAGATAATAAATCACCTCAATCGATAAATCGATTTCCCAATATCCAAATTGAGAGCAATAAGTCTCTCTGGGTTTTTTAAGGGAACGTATGCCAAAGCGTTCCAGCAAAGAATGGTACTCAGTTTCTCAAGGAGGGTGTTGACCATCAAATTTGTAAGAAAGAAATTTAAGAAAAAGAAATTGAACTCGTTCCAATATAAGCCGATGGCAGGTAAAACGCGGTGACCAAGTTACTGTAGATCTTCCAGGTAAGAAGCTATGCTGACGTTCAGAAAGTGCAGATGTGATACTATTAAGTATATTGGAATAAGTAGCATATGATGAAAAGGTCTGGAATTTATCAAATCGCATGCAATGGTTGTGATAAAGTTTACATTGGACAAATAAAAAGTGGTATCGAAATGATGTTTCAACAACATGTTAAGCACTATCGTTTCGATAAACTAGAACTATCTAACGTCGTAGAGTATATGGTACAATCCGGATATAGTATTGCATTAAAAAATCTTAAGTTACGTAAAAATGTAAATTCGTGTAGAGAATTAGATGCGTACGAAACGATATTTATGAAAAAGACCTAAAACCTGCTGAAAAGAGAACTACCCCCAATTACAAACTCCAGTCTGCTTGATTTACTATCATAATACTCTGTTAAAGATACAGTTGGTTTTCGTTCTTTCCTTTCCCAAAAAAGATACAAGATATCCGGGACCATAGATTGCAAGAAGTTATGTATTTAAATAACTCTCAGAGCCTGCGTAGAAAATATGCTCCTGAAACGCTGTGTTACGAATAATTATTAATTTGTGTGGAGTGGAGTTTACTGAGATATCTATGAATTATACAACGGCACAGTTATTGCAGTCGTCGTCCTGAATGTTACTTTTTAAATCAAGTCATCATTCATTAGCGACTTAACAATAAAAACATTGCGTTGCTATTTATTACAGGCTCATAGCTAACTTGATTACGCAAAACTTTTTCCCACCGTTTAATTTATATCGCACTTTCTTTGACCGTTTACACGAACGCGTCTGAGCTATTGTCCTATTATTTATTACAATTCAGACGATGCATACAGATGCTACTACTCGTACGTACGTTGCAGAGAAAAAGTTTGAAAGTCTTTATATGCAGGCGGTATGAACGCATATATGTTATAGTGTAGCGTATACCGTTTGTTCTTGAAGTAAATCCGGCGGGAGCTTAACATGGCTGCAAAGAGACATCGCTAAAAGGTGTCAGATTATAGGCGCTCAATAAATCAAGTTTTCTATCTAATTATAGGTTAATTACGACGTTGTTTATGTAATTTTGCGTTATAAATCGTGTTAGCCGTGACAGTGGATCAAATCAGTCGTCTTTTAGTTTCTGTTTCATTTGCGCTAGCGTTTACCACATAAATTAAATTTACGTTTGTGAAAAAATGGCGAGTTTCTTGCCTATATATCTTGTACGTATTAAGATTTTAATTTTCCGAGTAAACGACTTATTACGTTTTTGTACCGTAACCACTTTTTGTGCATACTTGCGTAGGTATCTGATAACTAGACTCAATAACTAGAACTACCATCCTTCTCTTCTGTAATAGCTTTCCAGTGGAATACCTCAGGGATTACTTACAAGGGAATACCGGCGGGTGTCCCCCTTCGATTTCGATGAAACTTAACAGATCGAAAGACTACCTTAAAATAAGAGACACGTATTTTTTTTTAATTGGCGTATCCGCACAATTTTTGGGTACAACCCCCTCCAAAGTTTGATTATTAAATATTGCAAATATTTCCTAAATTATAACAGATATTAAAATTTATTCTTAACATAATTTACAGCATATTACATGACCCTAAGAGTGGCGTCGTCCGTATTCGCAAGAAGTTAATTAAGGGGGGACGGGGTACCTCGTACCCCCCACTTTCTTTACATTTCTTCTTTTCCTTATTCATCAAAAGAAGGCCGATTTTATATAGAATACGATGATGTATAACAAGTTTAGAGAATTAATAATTGTAAAAATAGAAAAATAATAATAAATAAAATAATATAAATCGCATGAACTATAATAAATTTTTATCCTTAACATAATTTCCAGCATAATACATGGTCTCAAGATAAATATCTTCACAAAAAGCTAATAACGGGGGACGGGGTATCCCATACCCCCCGCATTTGTTTTAATAATAAGTTTATTCATTATTCATCAAAAAAAGATCGCTTTTACATCTGCGAAGGTGCGTGGCTTGGATTTACCACTTTTCCAGTAGCTCTGGTTTTGTAATCTAGGTCTATAACGCTACTCCCTTCTTCAGGAACACATGCAATATCTTCATAATTATCTTCTTCGTCTTCTGATGTTTCTTCCACAAATTGCGCTTCGCGTGGTTCTGCTAATTCTTCAAACTCTAATGCCGTTACATCTTGAAAGGAGAACATGACGTCTTGTCGAGCAGATACAATTATATTTTTTAGGGCATCATGCGACTCACTTTCTTGCGGTGTCAAAGGAATTGTTGCGATGTTCGTAACTTGAAACGTCGCAAGTAACATGTTTAACACATTTGTTATATTTACGACCGCCATTGTGCCAAACTATAGGTACTGACCTACACTGCACGAAAAACGACTTCTAATGTTCTCATTTGGAATACTCGTCTTATATATCTATTTCCTAAATGTAGACGTGACCACTTAAACGTTCGTGGTTAACTAGTATGCATTCGGGGATTTATTTTTATCTATATAATAATATGATCAGTCACCAGATCCCTTATCGCGTTAAATTTATAATGCAAATTACCAATTATATCTGAAGTGACTGAATAATTAATAAAACTCATGTATACGTAGATAAGTGCATATCAAATTCATGGCAATAGACACGTACATATATTTATTTTGAATTATTATTACTATTATTAATTTTCTAAATTTATTATACATTAAAGTTTTCTATGTAAAAGCGATCTCTTTTTTGATGAATAATGAATAATATTATTATTATTAAAAAAATGTGGAGGTATGGGGTACCCCTTCCCCGTTATTAGCTTTTGTGAAGATATCTACCTTGAGACCATGTGTTATGCTGGAAATTATGTTAAGGATAAAAACTTATTTCTGTTATAGTTCATTTGATTTATATCAATATAATCAAAATATTATTTTTCTATTTTTACAATTATTAATTTTCCAAACTTGTTATACATCACCATATTCTATGTAAAATCGGCCTTCTTTTGATGAATAAGAAAAAGAAAAAATGTAAAAAAGTGGGGGGTACGGGGTACCCCGTCCCCCGTTATTAACTTTCTACGAATACGGATGACGCCATCCTTAGGGCCATGCAATATGCTGCAAATTATGTTAAGAATAAATTTTAATATCTGTCATAATTTAGGAAATATTTGCAAAAATTGAAAAGTCGTCCAAACTTTGGAGGGGGCTGTACCCCAAATTCGTGCGAATACGCCGATAAAAAAAATACGCGTCTCTTATTTTAAGGTACTCTTTCGATGTGTTAAGTTTCATCGAAATCGGAGGGGGACAACCGCCGGTGTTCCCTTATTAGATGGAATTAAGATTTTAAATTTAAATTTTTGATTTAGAAAAAGCTACAGAGAATATTAAAAATTTCCAGTCACTACATTAGCTATTTTAGTTTTATAATAAATAAAAAGATTCTATCATTTTATAACGGACACTCCAGACAATTATTTATATTAAATCCTCATCTAACTAAGATGATTTTTATTTTACAAATATTAAACACGCTTTGTTTTGGTGCAAGCTTATTTACTTACTATTTATATGAGCTAGCGTTTACTGTACTTAAAAGTTCCTTTAATCACAGAATCATTCTTCTGCTACGAAAACGAATTATGCGACACTTTTTCGCGTGCACATCAGTTTCGAATAGAAACTATGTCCTGTCTATTTAAAAGAATCACTTCGGTACAAAGTATGCTTCTTTTCAACCAAAGAAAGCCTTTCCCAAATTACGTAATACAATTCAAGCGTAGAGCAACGCAGACAAATTATTTTCAATTCGTTCCCTTAAGTAATCGAACGCCGTAAGTTCGAAACGCTAACATTCCGTCGGGAATTGGTTACGCACCTCTGCCACGCTAGGCATCACGGCTAGATGGGAACACTGGTCGTGTCATTGAAGCAAGCGCATCGTCAAGAGGTTGATGGACACGCTCGCCCGTCCGAGTCAGACGGATGACCATCATCGCGGGAGTTCATTTCGCCATTCTTCATTAAGCGATTTCATTTTTATAACTTTTTTAATTAACTCCCCGGCTAAAACCCGGTATTACGCGACGTTCGACTCGGTAACATCGCCGCGCCTGTTGAAAGAAGAGGACGAAGAAGGCAAAAAGAGATAAACGGGAGGTCCGTCGTAATGAAGAAACGCAACGGCTGTAAAAGAGCCCGAGAAAAAAGACCGAATGGAAAGGAAAGAATCGAATTAGATAGAAGAGGAGGTAGTTGAAGACGAAGGAGATGGATTCGAGATAATATGAAAAAAATGGGTTCGGGAAAATTCACGCCCAGTACTAAAAACTATTTCGAATTGCTGTTAAAGAGGTTCGTGGCTTTAGGGGAAGTCCGTAATTGGACGGCGAATTCTTCGGTTGTATTGGAAAAATATTGTTTCTTCTGTGTTGTATCCAGTGTAGTACTCAAATACGTATTTCTGCTGTTCTGCTTAAAACAACGTACAATACAACGACTTAGGGAGGCAAGAAAGAAATTCCTCATCTATCTTGGTCTTCCCTGTAGATTATTTTAGAAGGGAGGGGGAAATTGGATGGGTAAAATTAATATTTTGGTGTATATTTTTAAAGAAATATAAATACCAAAGCGACTTGAAATGTTTTTGGAATCGGCAAGAGATGGCGCATGAAAGTCGAAGTGAATTCATTGGATAGAATCGAATTCCGTGCAGTGACAGAACACTCCTGAATGGCTGGGAGAATGGCCACAGAAATTAGACATATTTTGCTAGCGGTTCATGGTGGACGCACTCCATCATCATGCACAAGCAGAATTGACAAACCACGCGGTGGAGGCCCAAAATCCGCTACCAACTATGAAATAGTCAAGAATCATGATCACGCGTTAGTAGATCGCCTATTGAAGCTAAAAGACATAGCCGTGGCAACAGGCGCATCAAAAGAAAGCGTTGGCTATATCCTAAACGAAATTTTGAGTATGAAAAAGCTTTCGCGGTACCCATGCGTTTGCTAACACCGGAGCAAAAACGTCATCGAGTGACCGTTTCGGAGGAGCATCTGGCCAGGATCCAACGCAATCCAAGTGATTTCTTCATACGTTTCGTAACCGTGGATGATACTTGGATCCACCACTACATACCGGAGATCAAGGAACAGTCGAAGCAGTCGACTTTTTCGAGCGAATCGGTTCCGTAGAAAGCAAAAACCGTTCCATCGGCCGGAAAGGTAATGGCGACCATTTTATGGGATTCCCAAGGTATGGTTCTCATCGACTATCTGCAGAAGGGAAGGACGATCATGGTGCAATACTACAGCGATTTATTGGCCCGATTCGATGCAGTATTGAAGGAGAAACAAGTGTTTTTCCACGACGACACTGCACCGGCTCATTCATCCCGTATCGCCGTGTCCAAATTGAATGAGTTTCGTTACGAATTCGTCTCTCATCTTCCATATTCATCGGACCTAACCCCCAGCGACTCTTTTCTATTCCCAAATTTGAAAGAATCACTGGGGGGAAAGAGATTTGCCTCAAATGAGGAGGTCATCGTCGCTATAGATGGCTATTTTGCAGACGTCGTAACATCCTACTTTTCCAACGGGTTGAAGAGACACCGTTTGAAAAAGTGTATTGATTTTAGAGGAGTTTACATCGAGAAATGAAAATAAAAAAACCACACCAATACCGTGCTTTTCTCGTCGATACCGGAAACATTTCAGGTCACCCGCGTATACAAATTAACCCGAGCACTGGCAGGTAATAGAGTTTTCAAAGCTATAACAAAATTTAAGACCAAATTTGTCGCTTGGACGTTTTTTGAAACAAAATATATTTAATACACAATTCCCCTAATAAATGAGATATTTGGACGCTATCGTCCAATGGCGTGTTCGAGTTAACTAAAGAGAGTCCAGCATAAACAGGTTAAAATGTATTTAAATTTTCAGATGTAAAATTGCAGTTGTAGTGTTTTGTCAGCAGAGATTTCGACGAACTGGTCGTGAATCTCAACTAGTAACTTACCAGAAATCATTTTTATCTCCTGGAAAATACTCCGTCAAATGAAGTTTGAGTTTTTAGCTCACGCAAATCCATCTTCATGCAATCCAAACTGTAGTGAATGATGGTGTCTCGTTCAATCAACCTCTTCTGAGCATAATCCGAAGTGAGTGGGAATATATCAAAATTTTTGCTTTGAAAACGAATAACCCAGATATCGAGCTTCTTAATGAAAGCATGAACTTTGTCCGTTGTTAATGAAATCACCTCCTTGTAAATTCACATTCAAATCATTTAAATGCAAAAATACATCATCTTACACATGGGCTGCAAAGTCCCGGGCCTAACAAAGAAAACACGGTTCTTTTGGTTCGAAATTAGCTTTAATCAACGTAATCTCCATCAAGAGCAACGCAATCATTCCAGCGCCGCTCTAACATTTCAATACCACTTTTGTAGAACGATTTATCTTTTGCCTCAAAATAGGCCTCAGTTTCAGCGATAACCTCTTCATTCGTGCGAAATTTCTTACCGGCGAGCATTTTTTTGAGGTCTGCGAACAGCCAGTAGTCGCTGGGAGCCAAATCTGGCGAATACGGTGGATGTGGGAGCAATTCGAAGTTCTATTCATGTAGTTTTGCCATTGTTTTGATTGACTTGTGATACAGTGCGTTGTCTTGATGAAACAATTTTTTTTTTTTGCCATATGCGGTCGTTTCTTTGCAATTTCGGCCTTCAAACGCTCCAATAACGCTATATAATATTCACTGTTGATGGTATTTCCTTTCTCAAGATAGTCGATGAATATTACACCACGCACATTCCAAAATACCGAGGCCATAACCTTTCCAGCCGATTGTTGTGCTTTCGGGCGCTTTGGACGAGGTTCACCAGTTGCTGTCCACTCAGATGACGATCGTTTTGATTCCGGAATGAAGTGATGGATCCATGTTTCATCCATTGTCACACATCGACGCAAAAATTCCGGTTTGTTACGTTTAAACATGGCCAAACACTGATCAGAATCATCAACACGTTCTTGTTTCTGGTCAACAGTAAGCAAACGCGGCACCCACTTTGAACAGAGCTTTCTGATAGTCAAATGCTCATGTAATATAAAGCCAATACGTTCTTTTGATATCTTTACGATGTCAGCTAACTCACGCAATTTCACTTTTCGATCATTCAAAACGATTTTGTGGATTTTTTTTATGTTTTCTGGTGTTACCGTCTCATTTAGACGTCCACTGCGTTCTGCATCATCGGTGTCTCTACGACCACGTTTGAAGTCAGCAAACCAACGTTTTATTGTTGTTTCTGATGGAGCGGAGTCCCCATAACACTTTTCAAGCCATTGCTTCGCTTGAACGGTATTTTTTCCAATCAAGAAGCAGTGTAAAATTAAAACACGAAATTGTTTTTGATCCATTGTTTTGAAAATAACAAAAGTAGCGCGACTCTTAGCACAATAACTCACAAGCTAATGAATAGAATATCATGAAATTTTAACAGCTGTCTTTTGAAGGTTAGTACTAACTGAGAGAAAGGTGACTGCAATAAAACTAGCGTCATCTATGTGTTAGGCCCGGGACTGTTCAGCCCATGTGTTAAGTAAGCCAACAACAACATATACTCATTATTCTATAAGAACAATGAAAATGGCGTTAGTTTATCCAGGAAAAATATTATTAATTCATCTCGGCATTCTAATACCCTGGTAAAGACTTTTCCTTGCAATAGTCATCTAATTTTCTACATGTGAAAGAAGAGGCTTTGTCAATTTCATCGAATACTTTAGCAAACAACCTGCTCTGTAACTTGGCTTTTAATAAAATTGATAATCCTTACAACTTCACAAAGAATTTGATTGAGATTTTCCGACATTTTTTGTGAGCAATGCGTCCATTCTGCTTTTGCTTTAAAAATGATCTTTTAATACTTTCATTAATCCACTGTCTTTTCTGTTACCGTCTTTGCTCCATCACTATATACGGCAATACATTTTATCCAATCTATGTTAGTATAGTTTCTAGAAGCTTGCTAAAAACATAGAAAAGACGTTGTCTTATTGGATGACCCAGTACTATTTTGATAAGCAATTACCTATTTGGTAATATTGCGAAAACTTGTAAAGTATCTCTTCATTATAATGAACCCTATAAATTATAAATACATTCAATTATACTCCTAATTGCACTTCTATATATTGTATTTATTATTTGTGAAGTTTAAGTTGATATGTACCAATTCGCTCCAGATGAATATTTATAATTATTCTATAAAAGTAACATTTCTAATTCTGCAACACGAAACCATGGACTGGGAAGCAAGAAGCAAGCAGAGGGCATCATCTGTAAGACGTAATTCGTTATTTACACGCTTTATTGTGCCGTTCAACTTATGACGATCGAGAATTATGTTATTATCTTTCGTAACAGCAGAGCTACCGTAGGAAAAGCTAGCGACGACGTTAACAGCGTCTGCAGCAGCGTACGTACGATCGAAGAGCTCGTCTTGGAACTGGCTAATTGCGGCCCAACGGACTACACGCGTTACAGAGGGGCCCTCCCCGTCTCCCGGTAAACGAAACGGTGGAGTTGTAGAGTTGGAGGGCCCTCAGGAAATATGTCATTATACGTGAAAGATGCCAAACGAGCCTTCGGGGCAGGAACGTGATGTCAATAACATCTTCGAGTGCATCGCGGTAGCCGTGGAGACGTATCTTGTCGTTAGCAGTAGCCTTTGCTTAGTTTTTACCGCTTGCTTTGATTGTTGTTGCTTCGTTTATGGTAGTTTGATTGTGTACGCAAATAAAATTGTTTTCTTCCTTAAGATTGTGTTGATTTTTCAACTCGATGTTTCCAATGTTTAGCAGCAAAAGTTTTGTCCGGTTATAAGGATTTTAACTTACTGAAGAGAACTGAAAAATATTGTTTCTTTAAGAGGATAAACAGAGACACCTGTTGTCCTCCTGAATTAATAGATCCGAATTACTTTACACAGAGAAAAAAAAGTTGTTGCCTCAAACAAAAAAAATATTTGCTTAACGCAACAAATGCTTGTTTAAGTCAAGCAACATTTCTTACAACCAACACATTGAATTTGTTTGAGTTGGCAATCAGATATGTCTCTTACTTGTCAAACAGATCTCGAATTTCTATAGATGAAGCAGCGCAAATATATTTTCAAAATATAAACAAATATATTTTAAAAATGAAAGCAATGATGTTGTTTGTTTCAAAAGAATATATCTTTGAACCAAACAAATGTATCCTTACCACCATTTAAACAAATGATTTCCTTGATTCAATACATATTTGTTTGAGTCAAGAACTTCGTTTTCTTTGTGTACGATTACAAATTCTTCCCACTTCCTTCGCTACACAAGCGAAACAAGGCAACAACCCCGCCACGACGATAGCACCGAATTAATTAACAACTCCATATTTTATCTTCGTCTCAACGTTTAGATTCAGCGCGAAGAAGTGGAACACGAACCGGCGAGGTGAATGGGGAAAATTTATCTCCTTTGAAACGCTTTATTAAGTCGGCTTACGAGGCCCAAACCGCGCGCTAAATAATATTCCGCGACGTGCATAAGGGAAAAGATAAACAGGACTGTCGCGCTCACCGCTGGGACTCCCCAAGGCGGATGCTTTGAATTATTCGCATGCGACTTTAAAATAACAAACGGCTTGCGGTTAGCTTGACGTCATAAAAGACGTCATTCTTGGAAAAACGCCACCGGAAAGGGGTGCGAATGTACGCGAGATGTATGTGTATCTATATAATAGCGTGTATACGAGATAGTGTTTCTGAAGCGAAGGTATTAAATAGGGTAGGGTTATTTTTTTTTTTTTTGAATAGGATATTGTGGAAGGATCGTGGATGATTAAAATTGAATAAAATATTTGAAAAGTAGCATATTTAGATCCCGAATTTAATTTAAATCCGGGCTTTAATGGAGGGGCGTTTTCCATTTAGATCTACTTTAGAACTGGGGAAATTACTATTAGAGTTTCTGATCGAAGCGTAACTTTGTTTATGTGGACACAAGATTATTTTTTGTTGTTATTGAGCCTGTAAATGTTGCAATGAGCTACTGCGAGTTTTCGGTCATTACTTTATTAATGTTCAGAAAAGAGTGGTGGCCATTTAACAGAATATTTTTTTGACATAGGTCGCTTTGTTTGTATGCTCGTAATAACCTTCTAAGAGACGTCAATACCCCTATACATACTCGCTACGATTTTTAAAAATGACTACATCTAAAATAGGTAAACTAGTGGTTAATTAATTGATGAAGTCAGCTAAGTTCGGAAGTTTTGATGAATTGACATGTTCGGCATCTCCAGCCTTTCCCAAAATGCCAAAATCACGTGATAAAGTTTTGATGTCGTTTGCTTTGAATTGAAGTTTGAAATACACGCATTCTTTTGTCATTGTATAATGAGTGCAAAAGCTTGCACATTTCACATGTTTTTCCTTTCTATCGTATTTAAACTTGTTCCTGCCATTACCTATGATCTTCTAAAACCATTCACTTTATGAAGAACAAATAGTGTCATATGCCTGTACACTACCGCTCAAAAGTGTTTAGGCACCCCTGCTTTCATGGATTATTCATATAGTATTATGTTTACCAAAAAAACATTATAATAAAATGAAATACGTATTTAAAATGTAGTTCAGTAAGATAAACACTCATTATATCGCATAAGGTTTACTATCATTTACCTGCACTTGGTCGGATTACCATTAACTGTTTATTGCGGTGCAATTACAATAACAATCCCTCTGAATTTACTGGGTAAATTTAGTCATCTGTTACATTGTAGGTAATAATGTTTAAATTACCTTCCTAGAAGATTATAGTGAAATCTGTAACCTATGGTCAGTTGCAGTGTGGTACTGGTTACTCTATTCACGTCGTGAGCGAAATATCGTGTGACAATTTTTTAAAATGCCTCCGCGAAGAGAAATTAGTACGGAAACACGTACGCTTATAATAGCTTACCATAAAAGTGGCATAAGTAACCGACAAATTGCCAAAAAAATGAAAATACACCACGCTACGGTTGACAATAACGTAAAAAAATATCGGGGAACTCTCAGTTTTCTTAATAAAAGACAGAGTGGAAGGCCAAAAGCTACAACATCTGCAGACGATCGCAGAATAGTGGTTACCAGCAAGTTAAATAGACGCAAAACAGCCCCGCAGAATTAAAAGTTGGTCGCCAAAAACTAGTCAGTGTTTATACAGTCAAACGCCGCCTACAGAAAGCCGGGTTCCATAGACGTATTGCGATGAAAAAGCCATTACTACGCAAACAAAACAAGCAAAAGCGACTTAAATGGGCTCGTGAACACCAACACTGGACCATAGAAGAGTGGAACAACGTCCTATGGACGGATGAGTCCAAATTTGAGCTGTTTGGAACCCGAAGACGCATATTCGTAAGAAGATCTGTGGGTGAACGTGCCAGAGAAGAGTGTATTGCTGCTACCGTGAAGCATGGTGGAGGTTCTATCATCATTTGGGGCTGTTTTACTGGTACTAGTGTAGGGGACACTGTGAAAATTGACGGTATATTAAAAAAAGAAGGCTACCCCGAAATTTTGGAGAACCACGCAATACCTTCCGGAATTCGACTTTTGGGTCAAAATTTTATCTTCCAGCAAGATAATGACCAAAAACATTCCTCTAGATTATGTAGACTATTTACGCCATTTAGAAGAGGAAGGAACTCTCAAAATTATGGAATGGCCTCCCCAGAGCCCCGACTTGAATCCAATCGAGTTACTGTGGGAAGAACTAGATCGGGAAGTATGGAAATCGGCTCCGACATCAGTTACTGACGTGTGGAACAAATTGCAATCGAGTTGGACCTCAATAACACAAGAAACTCTGGCAAAACTTATTGCGAGAATGCCTCGATTGTGTGCTGCAATTATTAAATCAAGAGGAGGTCACATAGATGAAAGCAAAATTTAAATTAAACGTTTTAATTTTCACATTTATTTAATATATTTTTATTCATGTACGTGTGCCTTCTGTACATAAAAAATAAGTATTATTAACATTTTTGCTGAGTTTTTATACCTTTTTGCTGTCAGTGAGAGTGCCTAAACACTTTTGAGCGGTAGTGTATGTTCTACAATCTTAAGTTCATTATTGGTTAAAATGTTAGGCCTATCATGTCAATCTCTTTGTTTTGTAACATCAACTGTAATTGGTCAATTTTGTTCAATAGATCGTGCATATTATAATCTACTATTTCTAACAGTTTAAACAGGAGTTAATTTGCCAACATGAAAATTAAAGAAATTATTGATAAAGGTGTTAAAATAATTCACACGGTTCCCTGTTCAACTTAATGAAAAACAGCCTTATATAAGAATAGAACCACCACCCTCCTTTATTATTGGTGTAATGCACTCAGGAAGCATTTTCTCATCTTTTTATCACCTGACAAATGTTCTGCGGTTTAGAGCTAACACTACATATTTGGACTCATCAGCCCATAGTACATTTCCCCATTGTTCCATTGTCCGGTCCTTGCGAGTGTTAGTAACAGTTTTCGGGTAGCAATACGGCCGTGGAGGTTTGTTTCTTTTAAACGACGTTTCACTGTGTTCTATACCCGATTCATTTCCGACGTAATTTCAGGAGCCGCTAATCCTCTATTTCCCTTACTAAGCAATTTTATAGATTCATAGTCATCATTGTGTTGCTCAAGGACGTCCTGGATGATTTTTACCAGCAAGTGCACCACTTTGTTTGCAACGGCGAATAATTAAATCTACTGTGGATTTCTTTATATTAACTCACCTGGTAATATTCCGTCCGGAATATCCTTCTTGATGTGGCGTTAATATTGCTAATCGTGTTTCAACACTAAGTGGTTTTCCACTATGCATTTCTACACAGGAGTTAAAGTATTTACTTGCACAAAAAATAAAAATATCGAGGTGCACGTAAGGGTATCTAATGATAAACTAAACTCACTGTTAATGTAATTTATGCATACTTTATGGGGTAAATACCATCTCTGCAGGAACTCAGTCAATTCTTAGAATTCGGATTTCATTTATAGTGTAATAAAATTTGTACCAGTGTATTGTACTGTACCTAATTCTTTCACGATTTTCAAAAGTAATATTCCAGCTTCATTATTATATCAGCTTAGTTCTTTAATTAGTGAATTGTGTACATGCTTATGGAATTATAACATGCATAAAAGCACTTCACTTTAAAATGTTTTGTTACAAATTTGTATCCATTGTATATAGTCCGAAAGTATAATGCTTTACGATTTGGCGTATCATCCTCAGACAGAGGCCATGCTCTAATCCTTTATGAGCTTCTCCAATTTGAATGTATGAACCACACAACCGACTACTAAAGATATCGTTAAATTTAAAATAATTCGCCTCTTCTATTGGGAAATTAGAAAAGTAACCTCAAATTGGAATACATTTCAGCTAGCAATTCCGTATCTCGAACACACATTCCGGTAAATATAGACGTATTCTACCCCACACCCTCTCTTTCTCGTCCTCCACCGACCGCCATCTAGCGCTCGATTCGTTAACTGGCGCGCGCGGAGGCAGCGACAGTGACGCCGAGGGAAGAAAAAAGTTGACAAATGAGACCATTAGCCTAACATTTAGCTTAATACCTAGCCGGGCGATCGTCCATGTCGACCGAACGAGCTCGTAGGTCCTTTTAATCCTGACGTATTTCGACGTGGTGTTTTCGTTAGTCGTATTTGTTCGTCGGCTATGGCGTAGTCGGTAGGATAATACGTTGTCGGCTGCTATCAACGTTTCGGATAAATAGTACTGATGATGAGGCTCATTTTTCTTCGGACGGGCTTAACGGTAAGATGAATTAACGCCAATTACAGTGAATTAAAATTAGTACAATGTTTTCGACGAGATTTTTTTTCTGTCTAGTAATCCTTTGGGATCGTTTCGGTAATGGATTCGATGATTGTATCGAAATTTTGAAAATAGCTATGCGTACCAGTTTGCTTAAATAGAAATACTGGCGTATCGATATTGGATGGCAAAGCAAGTTGAGGTATATATATATATCCCGAGGAGTGCCAGTAAGTACAGTCCCTGTCCAATTTATTAGGGCCACTTGTTAAAATAGCGATTTTATTAAAATAAATAATGCAGAACGTATTATACAAGCATAAGTTTATTCAGAACTGTTTATGGACATCTATAACTATATAACTATAATTTTGTAAGGCCTCCTTTCGCTTTTCTAATCGCTCTTATTCTTTTTGGTATACTCTCCATGCAAGCGTCTAATTGTAGCGTCATTTCGCCACACATCCTCAATATTTCTTACTAATGCATGTGTAATTTTATTACAATTCACACGTTCTCAATTGCATTCAGGTAGGGAGAATTTCCTGGCCAAGGTAACACTGGCAGAGCATGCGTTTCCAAGAAACTTTGGATGGATTTGGCCATGTGACATGGTGCCTTATCGTGGAAGAATATGTAAGGACCTTCATTCGGATCGAAATCATTGACACATGGCATCAAGACATCTTCCAATACACGCATATCTTGGTGTTGATTCATGGTGCCATAGTAAAATTATAGTGGTTCAGGACCTTCGGCTGGTGTACAGGACTATACGGTAACTGACGGAGGGTTTTTAGTACACTAACATCACTAAACCATTCAGATGAACGTCGTCTAACAAATTGAGCTTTTTTCAGCGATGAGTTTTGAGCGATAAGACAAGAAAGGGTTACTACCATAATCACATATACTAGAGGATTAACGAAGTAGCATTAAATCTTTTGGACGGAAGTATTTACTGCAGGTACTTTATTAGTATTTTACATAAACTTATGGACGGTAGTGTACACAATTTTAAAGAATTAATCATAAAATAAAGCAACCCTAACATTGATAAATATAGTAACTAAAGTACTATTAAAACAAAGACACAATTTCAATTTAAAACATTTCGCGTGAAATATACCTGAATTCAACAGCAGGATTAAACGGAAACGGTACCATCAACATCGTCAGTGAAAATCTACATCATTATGTAACGTATTATCATCCAGAATTTCAAAGGCACGTCATACACGATTTATATTCCAGAAATCTTCGGACGGACACCACGCGTTATGTAATATTGAAGGACAAGCTAGCTGTTATGAATTCTTATGGGGTAGTTTATAAAGTGTGTAGATTTCTTCCCTTCTCGAGGGTGGAAATTCCCCAATGCTGCAGAGGTCCCCAAACTGTATACGGTATTTGTAAACTTCATAATAAGCTTTTCACTTCCTTAAAAGATTTAACAAAATGATTTTTTAAGACGAAATATTAGGAATTTGTTTGCAAATTTATTGTTAGAAATAAAACAATGAAAATGTTTTCTTTATAAATAGGATTTTCATTGATTATTTACAGATGTTGTTGGTAAACGTTGTAAAATCGTTCTTAGAATTTTAGTGAAAGATTCAGGAAATTTACAAGCTGTAGCTGTTAACAAGCTACGAGGATTAGTTAATATCTAAATGCCTGTCATTTGAATTTGGTACTATTCTTCAAAACTCTTCCCGCAATGGACTGAAGTACTAACTTTCTGCGTCAATAAGTGACAGGACTGCAGTCGGCAGCAAAATAGTCAACAGCGATGTTCGCATTGGATAGCATTCTTGAATGTAGAAAGTCGAATGCCCACTATGTTCATGGAAGACTGAAAAATTTGTACGGTGATGCAATCCACTATTACATCACCAGCTCTATTAGATGGTGGGTTCGTCGCTGTAACAAACCTGAAGGAGATACACCGTTGATTGTGGTAGTGACTCGACGTAATGGTGGGTTCAAATTCTATCGATGACCTCGGTTAAATGCTAAGAAATTTTAATTTTATCATTACTAATACCAAGGGTAGTTTCATATTAATATTAATATTAACCTTAGCTCCTTTTATGTTCCTATTATCTTTTAACGTTGTACCTAACACAAATGTAATCTTCCCGAAATCCTGAAATCGCAACCTGATCCTCAACGGTCTATTCGAAACGGCGCAAAACAGTTTTGGGACCGTTTCTTTTAATATAAATCCTTACGGGGACGTCTACGCTGACCGCAAGGCCAAACGCTAGCGCAACGTTCGGCAACATCTGTTGAGTACAAGATGAGAATATACGGTCTCTCATCAAAAACTATTCCGTTCCGTTCGCGAAATTTACACGGATATTCCAGAGACGCTACTCGCCGCCGAAATGAAAAGATTTATAGCGAATACAAGGGACAGTCGACTGTTAGCGAGCGTTGGACACTGCTGGTGCATAATTTAATACCACTACATGGAGGAAGTTTGGGGATCTTTTCCCCCCTGAGAATGTAACAAAGAAACATACGTTCTTTGTGGAATATTAACGATGGACGTTCGTCGGGAGAAAGTTGTATGCAACGTAACTTCCTATAAGGGACAGTTTCATCTTGCGGATACTTTTGATTTCCCCGAATTTTGTAGGATGAAAGTTAGCTTTAATTAGTTTCTTGTGTTGTTCGATTGCAGCTAAAGATGATGCGTTCTAAACGAGACAGAAAACAAGGGGGAAGGAAAAAAGAGAAAGGCGGGATCTCATCGTAGGAGGCTTCGGGAAAAACAGGAATACCAAAGTGGCACGGTAACTTAGAAAGTTTTAGCCTCTAGCGTTGTTAACACGTTGAGGTACCGTGACCTTCTTTCAAAGTGGTTTCGCCTCTAGCGTGTTTTATGTAGAATTAGCTTTTATCAAAAGCCAGTAATTCAGATCGAATATTCTTTTATTAACAAACTACGTACAACTTACGTCTACAGATAGCGGAAGACTGAGCAGGTTGTACGCAGTCGTACATCGACACCACAACGATCTTCCTCCGGCGGGATATTTGAATTCTAATCATAAAATACGTTACATCACATCTCCCCTTTTTAATTAATAAGAAAATAAGTGATTTATATATTTAAACGTACAGGTTTTCTAACGAGACGGCTAGAGGGGGGTACTGCAGGCGGATTATCCTCCGTTGAGAGGTGATGGAACCGTTCACATTTCAGTTCCCACAATATCCTCACTGTCACCTGTTTCAGAGCATGTTCCTAGTATAGGAGTTAAAAGGGGTTCTGTTTCTATTGATCATTTCATCACTAGCGATGTTTTCTAATGGCTTAAATCTCTCAAATCAATGCGAGCCATTGGATTTTCTCACTATTACCAGTGAATTTATCCATTCTGTGGGTTTTTCAATCTTTGCAATTATGTTGTTTTTCTCCAACTTATGCAAAGTACTTTTTAAATTTTTACGCGGCGCTAATGGTACCCTCCTTGGTAGATGCTGTACTGGTATGGCCTCATCCACCAATACTACGTGGTATGGTTCGTAAATACATCCTGTGAAAATCTGTGAAAACATCTTTGTATTCCGTTCTTATTACGTTATAATCGTTAAATTCAGATTCTATTTGTTGTAAACATTTCTTTGACTAAATTTAACTTTTTGGACGTAGGCAATACTAATATATTAGGCGCTTTTGAATTAACAACATAAAATGTAATATTATACAACTTATTTCGACACATGCAATCTAAAGAGTATTTACCTAACACTGGCAATTTTTCATTAGTAACACATGGGCTGAAAAGTCCCGGGCCTAACACATAGATGACGCTAGTTTTATTGCAGTCACCTTTCTCTCAGTTAGTACTAACCTTCAAAAGACAGCTGTTAAAATTTCATGATATTCTATTCATTAGTTTGTGAGTTACTGTGCTAAAAGTCGCGCTACTTTTGTTATTTTCAAAACAATGGATCAAAAACAATTTCGTGTTTTAATTTTACACTGCTTCTTGATGGGAAAAAATACCGTTCAAGCGAAGCAATGGCTTGAAAAGTGTTATGGGGACTCCGCTCCATCAGAAACAACAATAAAACGTTGGTTTGCTGACTTCAAACGTGATCGTAGAGACACCGATGATGCAGAACGCAGTGGACGTCCAAATTAGGCGGTAACACCAGAAACATCAAAGAAATCCACAAAATCGTTTTGAATCAAAAGTGAAGTTGCGTGAGTTAGCCGACATCGTAAAGATATCAACAGAACGTGTTGGTTTTATATTGCATGAGCATTTGACTATGAGAAAGCTCTGTTCAAAGTGGATGCCGCATTTGCTCACTGTTGACCAAAAACAAGAACGTGTTGATGATTCTGAGCAGTGTTTGGCCATGTTTAAACGTAACAAACCGGAATTTTTGCGTCGATATGTGACAATGGATGAAACATGGATCCATCACTTCACTCCGGAATCAAAACGATCGTCATCTGTGTGGACAGCAACTGGTGAACCTCGTTCAAAGCGCCCGAAAGCACAACAATCGGCTGGAAAGGTTATGGCCTCGGTATTTTGGGATGCGCGTGGTGTAATATTCATCGACTATATTGGGAAAAGAAATACCATCAACAGTGAATATTATATAGCTGTATTGAAGCGTTTGAAGGCCGAAATTGCAAAGAAACGACCGTATATGGCAAAGAAAAAAATTTGTTTCATCAAGACAACGCACCGTGTAACAAGTCAATCAAAACAATGGCAAAACTACATGAATTGAACTTCGAATTGCTCCCCCATCCACCGTATTCGCCAGATTTGGCTCCCAGCGACTACTGGCTGTTCGCAGACCTCAAAAAAATGGTCGCCGGTAAGAAATTTCGCGCGAATGAAGAGGTTATCGCTGAAACTGAGGCCTATTTTGAGGCAAAAGATAAATCGTTCTACAAAAGTGGTATTGAAATGTTAGAGCGGCGCTGGAATGATTGCGTTGCTTTTGATGGAGATTACGTTGTTAGGCCCGGGACTTTTCAGCCCATGTGTTATATGTGGTTAACTGACAATTTGTCTTACAAGGAGCATTTTTATCAATTCTCAATTTGTTTAATGAATCTAAATTTAAAACATTTGTCATCACACCTGTATCTACCTTGAAAGACAATATTAAGCTACCTTCTTTGAGCTGAATTTGCCAGTCTATTCGAATTTGTTTTATCTATATACCCTGGAATTAATAATATTTCAAATAATGACCTATTTCTTTTACAAAAATTGCACTTACCTGTTATGGCTCTGCATTCAAAAGGTTCAATATGTCTTCCTCCATAACGGCTGCAGCTGGTTTTTTTGTGTTTTATGCCGATAACCAGTTACCGTTTTAGGCAAATATTCTAAATAAGAGTAAAAAAGATTAAAATCGAATTTAACTAATAAATGTTACTATGAAAACTGGTCCGACATTTGATTAAACGCCGCAAAATAAAACAACAAAATTGTTGGCAAATTATATATATTTAATAATAGGTATGGCCACCGTTCTTACTTAATATCTCTAACATTCCGTTTGGCAATGAATTATACACTTTTTGAATGTACTTCAACGGAGGTCCTTCCCATGCTTCCAGAATGACCACTTTCAACTGTTCTTTATTGCAAATTGTTTTGCATCACTATAAATCCTTCGGGAGAATCATCCCCACACCTTTTCTATATTCTGTTGGAGACAACAGTGGCCGTGGCAATAAAGTTGCTTCATTTTGTTCTAACCATTGTTTCACCATATTTATTATTATCATTATTATTATTATAAAGAGCTTTAAACAGAGATAACGCTGAAAAAAGATGAAAAACTTAAAGACAATAGTCCTTATTTTATAAAACAATTTCCCTAAACAAACAATAACTTCCTATACAGATCCCAGCTCCAGGGTTCAAGATACACATAGAAACTCGCGAGAGCCTTTTCAAAAACGCATTACGTTCAATATGTTAATGCGATGCAAATCGAGAGACGACAGCCTAGCAGCAACGGGCGCCCCCTACCGGTAAAACAACGCGTTCGCGAAAAACGTCCCGTTTCGTCGGAACAATATGACGCCCATCGTTTAACTTTACGACTTATTAATTGTAAATGAACCATTATTATTACGTCATTAGCGCGTTTTGGAGCGAGGCGCTCGCAGCGCCCGCTGGGCGACGTAAACCCGAATTAATCGACGATAGTCGGGAACTTTTTTCTTCCGTTCGCTTGGCTAATTTTTGGCGAGGAAGATGTACCGTTAGAAAAATGGAGAGTACATTAACAGAACGTTTCTTTCGTTTTTTTTTTAAGGGAAGCGAGGGGGTGCAGGCGAGACGAGGGATTTACTTGGAGATTGTGATTTAGAAATGAAGACTGTTAACATATTATGGATATTTAGCCCATATAGTCTTTACACTCTTAAACCAGACCATTATAGATGAGAGTAGTCTTTTTCTGTTTCCAAAACTTAAAGAACACTTGCGTGGTAAATGATTTTCATCAAACAATGACGTGATACGTGCGGTAAGTCAGTATTGCATTGGAAATTCTAGAACGCAGATGGGAATGGGGGCTATTAACGATTGCAAGGACTGTGTGGTTGTACAATTCACAGGTATAGCAGTAAACTCCACTCACACAAATTTATTCGGAACGTAGTCGGTAACACGGTTGACAATGAGAGCCCACGTGCTCTCGAAACGCTGCGTTCCGCATAATTAATTAATTTGTGTGAGTGGAGTTTACTGCTATACCTGTGAATGGAGACTATGTTAAACATTAAAACAGAAATATTCGGATTTTTTTTTTCTATTATAAGTGAGTTAGGGGTGGAACAAGGGGGATCTTTTTTAGTTAACTAAGATCAAATTCCACTTCCAAAAGGAAAATAATTTTTTCCAATCGCATTTACACCCCGCACACGTTCCGTTAGATCGCATCCGAATAAAATTCCTTCGAGATTAAAGTCCCCGGTCAGTCCCATCCTCCTTTTTATCGCGCATAGCAAAACCCGTAGCGGTCGCTTCGCTCAAAAACGGTCCGAAAACCGCTCCTTCCAAATAACTGCTTAAAAATGCACAATTTAGATCAAATCGTCTGCCGGAACAATCGCGCGTCGGCGACAGACGACGAAACAAAAGCGCATCGCGCGATCGAAAGATGAGTTTCGTGGAGAAGGACGGACGTCCCGCGAAAGACGAGGAGCGCGAACAAAAGATAGCGCAATGAAACGGCGCGCTGTGCGTGTGTGTGTGTGTGTGTGTGCATCGTAGCCGTACGGACGCGTTTAGCTGTGTGCGAGCGCCTGTGTGTATCGTCACCGCCTTCTGCGATTAAAGCAAAAGTTTTAATTCGCCAACTCGATAAATATTTATAGAAATGAGATGAGAGAATAGCTTAACGGACGATCAGACGGACTGAGTTTAAGGCCATTAAGCCGAGGAGACGGATAGAATCTAAATAACTATCGGAAAAACTCTTATGTACGTCGGGAAGATGTATATATAAGATGTAATGTATTAATATAGACAGGTTTCGGTTGTGTATAGTGAATAATGTGATCGTCGATTTCACGAATAATTAAAAGGACGTTAATGGATACTATATGGTAAAGTGCAGTGATTTCAAATTTCCCCCTTTGTAAAATTTTCATCGGGTTGGGGATTTGGTTTTGAATCTCTCGCCAGTATCGTCACATGATGATAATAAATCTAATTTTACGTTAATTTCCTACATAGAAGATTAATACAGGGTGGCGCAGGGGAACGGGCAATTTTGAAAGTTTCAGTTGTCAGCACTGTAGAGCCGGCAGTTGTTCCTAACGTCGCACAATTGTTGTGAACGCATTGACATTTAGTAATCATGGATCGTTGGACTGGTGCGGAACGTGCAGTAGCTGCGAGAGCGTTTTATAAAAATGGTGATAATGGGATATTTCGACAGCATTACCAGCTTGGACGTCATGGATGTGTCCCGTCTGCGCATGCGATTACAACTTGGGCGCGTAATTTTGAAGAAACAGGATCTGTCTTGAAAAAGAAAGCTCCAGGTGGTATTCGAACGGTACTTACCCCAGAGAACATTGAGGCTGTTAGAGCTGCAATCGAGACAAGTCCTCGCCGCTCCGTTCGACAGCATGCATCTACGCTAGGGATTAAGCGACGAAGCTTACAAAGAATACTGCACGAATTACATTTCCATCCCTATAAGTTGCAGATTGTACAACAATTACATGAACGAGACCCAGCGTCACGTATGGAGTTTAGTAGGCAGATATTGGCTAAAATTAACGAGGACGCGAATTTCGCTGGTAACATATGCATATCAGACGAAGCCCATTTCCACCTGAACGGTTTCGTAAACGAACAGAATTTTCGTTATTGGGGCCAGGACAATCCTTGTGAGATACATCAGCGACCACTACATAGCGACAAGGCCACAATATGGTGTGCTGTATCATGTCATGGTGTTATCGGCCTTTATTTTTTTGCATGTGAAGATGGTAGTGCAGCGACAGTAATATCCGCTCGATATGTTGAAATGCTTCAAACATTCTTTACACCGAGACTGTACGAGCTTAATCTTAACATGGAAAACATGTGGTTTCGGCAGGACGGAGCCACGTCACACACTGCTCGACATTCGATGGCAGCAGTTCGTCAAATGTTTGGAAGACGCATTATTTCACGTAACGGTGACATTACCACCATTATATAGTCCCCGTCCCTTTGGTGAAGCTAATGTACTAGAAATGGTGAAACATCCTCCGTCGGTTATGATATGGTCCTGCATATCAGTCGAAGGTCCTGGACCACTGTATTTTTACCAAGGCACCATGAATCAATACCAATATAAGCGTAAATTGGAGGATGTCTGAATACCGTATATCAATTATTTAGATCTGAATGAAGACCTTTGCACCTTCATGCACGATAAAGCACCATGCCACATGGCCAAATCTATCCAAAGTTTTTTTTGAAACGCACGCTCTGCCAGTGTTACCTTGGCCGGGAAATTCTCCCGATCTTAATGCAATTGAATACGTGCGTGAATACGCTTGCATAGACAGTATGCCAAAAAGAATTAGAGCAATTATAAAAGCCAAAGGAGGCATTACAAAATATTAGTTATATAGCTGTGACGATGTCTATAAATAGTTCTGAATAAACTTATGCTTGTATATATTTTAACAAAATCGCTATTTTGGAAGTGCCCTTAATAAATTAGACACGGACTGTATGTCAAATAAGTCAACTCATGTTTAAACCATTAGAAATACTAAATCATAATATTCGTGATCTATTAGTAACAAATATCGTTAATCTAAGCAAGTCTTTACCGGTGGTACCAAGAATCATTTGGGCATTACCTATGCCATCCATGTACCAAAGGTTGGATTCAGCAAGAACTTTACTGAAGTGAATACGTAGCCTGCCACTGCCAGACTCAGTAATAAACGAACTGTTTATTTGATTGTGTCATGACAAGGTATAAGAGAAAAATGAGAGAGTAAGAGGGAAAACAAAGACATAAAAGGAAAGGAAAAAGTGAACAAGGTGAAAAAGGAGTAAGAGAAGGAAAGAGGCTAGGGGGTAAGGAAAAGGAAAGACAGCAAAGAGAAGTGCGGAATCTCGATGTTACGTCTCCCTCGTAGCGGGCTTTTTCATAAGAAGAAATGCCACACCAGAGGCGTAATGGCTTTGGAAGAAGGTCACGGTAACTCGACGTGTTAACGTACCGAAAGTTTGCTTTCGGTATGTGAACGACACCTTCATCATTTGGTCTCACTGTAGAAATACTTTGTATAATTTCCTTTGTCATCTTAATAGCCAATATCCCAACATAAAATGGAAGTTGAAAAGAACGATGTAATTCATTTCCTCGTAACACGTAAAACCATGCACACTGGTGGTCTATACTTCGAGTTACCGTAGCACTTTGGTTCCCCTGTTTTTCTTTCTTTTTTCCCCTGAAGAAGCCTCCTACGACGGAGGCGACACGTCGACTTCCCGCCTTTCTCTGTCCTCTTTTTTTGCCTTTTCACTTTTTTCTTCCTTTTTATTTCTTTGTTTTTCCTCTTACCCTTCTTTCATTTTTCCATTATACCTTCCCATGACACGATCCAATTCCGGAAACAGTTCGTTTATTAAGAGCTTTCCACTTCCCGAGACAGACAATGTGTTAACAACGGTAGCTATTGGCATTAAGAAAGCGCTTGAGTACATTCAACAGCCACCAACTCTAATTTTATCATTCTGTTTTTGATTTTAGAAGCGTTGTTAAGAGTCTAAAAGTTTCAACGATAGATCGTCTATCCTTATTTAGGGGAATACTACTTTTAAATCTTAATTTGAAAGAAAAGCATGCAAGACCTCATCAGGATGACTGTGCAGTTCCCATTGAATGCACACTTTTTGATAGCCGGGGAAATACCAGATATCAATTTCAGATTGTATAGATATATGTGTGATATACAGATTACATTTTGGTTGAATTCGTTCGTGTTTAACCTGTGTTTCCTTTTTATTCCGATGGTCTACCTTGTGTGTGCCTAGTCCTAGGCGTGAAGAGTGTCTTACATCTGCTCTAGCATCCATTCTGGTTGCTAGGATTAGTAAATCATCTTGCTTTAAGACAATTGCTAGAATATGTATTTCCACATATTTATTGCATCCCACATTCATTTCAAAGCTAAAGCTTCATTTAAATACCTATAGACAACCAATAAGATAATTAGTTTTTAAGGACGTAAATTCGAAGATGAAATAGTGCAATAGTTCCCGTATAACAAATTTACTAAAGTAATAAATATCCGAGTAAAGAATACTAACTAGATCTTCATCCCCATCTAGATTCCGAAATAATCCAATTTAGCAGACCGCCAACTACAAGCCGGCCAGTCAAGTAGTTCGGCGATCCATACGAACAACAGCTGTAAATCTTTTCCTTCTTACACGCGTTACATCCCCTTGATAGCGTTTATTAATTAAAATTTCTTGTTTCGTAATACGTACTAACAATACATCTCTCGAAATACATCCCCTCCCTCGCCGCTATCCGCTGCGCCATATCTCATATAGGACTATCGCTCCTTCGGACAAATTTACAATCGCTCCCTCGAAACGGGCCGATGGTAAATGGAGGTTTTCTTATCAGCGGGGGGTAGACCGTTTAAATACGGTCCTTCGGGGAGGACCGGCTACCAACGGTACAAACAAATAAGTCCGTGTCATCCGCGTTCAAAGCGCTAAGGTCCGGCTTTGTTCTTATAATGTTCTCGAGTGGCGGGCTTTCTCTTTGCAAGCGCTACAGAATGAAGAAGCGGAAAGGGGGGAAGAGGAATCCCTAGGAGGGTTTATTACGCGAGATAATGTTTGTATTAATGATCTTTGTAATGGTTTTGAACCGTGCGTTAGTCCTTTGTTTCAACTCGTTTTTAGTCGAATGGGGGGTGATGGTGGTATGATTGATTTGTACTATTTTATTTAGGATTGATGCCAGTGAAGACCATGCTTTTTTTTTTCGATTTGCTTGTTTGATGACATTTCGTTATCAGGCGACAAATTTGAAGGTATTCATGAATATGGAAGCCTTGTTTTAAGAATAGTTACAGTATATTAAAGATTACGGACTTCAAAAGAAAATATGGGGTGTGATAAGAAATAATAAGAAATAGAAAAGACAGAAGAAGAATGCTTTGAGAACCTATACAGAGAAGGAGAATGTGATTCACTGGTGGAAGTGAGTAGGATATGAAGATCGTGGAAGAGGACATACGGAATGCACTACAGACGTGCGGGGCTGACTCAATTGGCAAAATTAAGCGATTCAAGTCACAAATTTTGCAACGTGTGTCAGATACGTACGGAGGCTTGGGAAATCGCACTTTAGAAAATGCCCAAGCACCTAGAATGGAAAATCATCTGTATAAATGGTTTCTAAAACAAAGGGATGATCATGTTCCAATTAGCGGTGAATTTACTAAAGAGAGAGGAAAATTATTGAATGAAAACTGGTTAAAAGGATTTAACAGGAGGTATAGAATTCGCGATATCTGGTGAAACATTATTGGCACCGTTTAAGGAAAAGTTAATGAACAAAATCAAAGAGCTACATTTAAACGAGGAGCAAATATGCGGATGAAACCAGTCTTTATTGAAAATTATTACCTACGAAAACCTATGTTGCATCACACGAAAAATCCGCTCCGGGTAGAAACACGGAAAGACAACGCATAACTCCCTTGTCTGCTAAAAATAAGAAATTAGATCCGCTTCTCAATCATAAGTCTTCTTGTGTACAGTGAAGAATTTTGGAGGCCTCTTTCATGGATAGTAACAACCGAAAACGTTTGTTAATGGCTAACAAGTACACCTTTTCGAAGCAGAAAGTATTGAAGAGTGGCGAAGTGTTTTGGCGTTGTACAATAGAATGCTTAAATTATCCCGCGAAAAAGTGTTTACGCTTGGTGCATAAAATTTAGTCAGCAGAAGCCAGCTAGAACATAATCATGAACAGATTGAGAGTAAATTAAACCGAAAAATAATTTTAAATGGTTGCAAGGGTAAAGCCATTGATATTTCCGAAAAGACCAAAAATAATTCGTCCTGAACAAGTTAAGGAACTACCAGAAACAATTATGGCAACAGATTTCACTTACATCCGAGAAAAATTGTACCACGCCAAGAGAAAATTACTTCCTGGTATGAATTCATGTTGATAATCTAGAGGACTTCTAAATATATGTGTACTGAGATAGTTATACAAGACTCCTTTGTAAACCTTTGAAAAACCACATAACATAGATATGGGATTATAATTTACGTATTTCATTTACAATGCTTGCCTTAGAAATTGGTCATTTTCTTGACATTTTCCAAGATGAAGGTGGAAGGTGGTAAGTGCAAAATGACAAGTTAAAGTTAGTTTTGAACGTATGTATAAATGCATTTCTAGTCATCTTGTCCTTTAGTGTTTTATAGATCGCAATGCGTTCTCCTAGGTCACATCGACAGTACTAATGCATAATGAACTTGTATAGATACCAGAAGTAGAATCAGAATAAATAATACAAAAGTTAACTTCAAGAGCACTAATAATTTAAACATTTCTTCTGTTTATATGTTAATGCAATAATATTGCAAACTTTCTCTTATACATTCGTTTAGAAAAATGATAACCAAAATCTATATATGATTTAACGTATAAATTAATTAACATCATCCTTCTAAACCAATATTGCTCAGTTGCCAACCAACACACTTTAGCACATCCCGAAAATTTAACAGCTTCCCTTTCTGTATAGGATATTAACTACTAACCACTAGCTCCTTCCTAGAGAAAACAGTCCTCTTCGTCTTTTCAAACATAAAGAAAGTCTCCTCTTGACCTGTTACCTTTTAAAGCATCGTCTAGCTCTTGTTCATGGATGATAGATGTAATTACGATGTCTACAGCTAAGAATGTTGTAGTAAACGAAGAAGGCTAGCAATGTTGATTCTTAAGTAAACATTAAATCCTATGCATTAACTTCTTGTTCTTTTTATGTATGCATTGGACTGTGGTGATAAGGTTTCCCACGTGGTTTATTAAACATGACGCATGATCAGCAAAATAATGGAATAATACCATCGAAGTATTAAATTTCGATAACATCTTATGACAATCATTAAAACCAGAACGTGAACAAGGCGAATTGATCGATAACGTTTAATAATAGCCTTACATATACGTTCACTTATTTTATAGTAGCAAATACAAAGTCGGGGTGGAAATGAAGGACTGTCCCCGCAAGCTGGTAGTAGTTGGGAAAAAAACTACTGACTCTATCATCTAATCCTAGTAAGATAGAAGCTGTCTGAAGTATCTTTTAATACTTCCCATAATTTAAAAATACTAGCGCAATTATTCACATACTAAACTAGTGGATGACTAACACCTATCGGTGCTCCCTTGCAAATAATGTAATAAAATATATTCCATTGTATATAGCATGCTTAGATAGAATTGAACATGATCCAGCATATACAATTAATTAGACTAGAGGTTTCATAATCCTATGCTAACGTAAGAATTAGCTACACCAAACTGAATCAATTTTATGATAGTCAAATGTATGTAGATGATCCCAGTTGGAGTACGGCATAAATCTAGGTGAAAGAACATAAGTTCTGGTTAAATATTTCTTCCATCGTTAAACTTTAAATTGGATTTAATGAAGTGCTTCGTCGAATATTTTTTTCCCTTATATTAGGTGATGGGTCTAAATATCCTGCTGTCGATAATATAATATAATTGGTGTGAGGTGTAAGTTGTTTGTTGGTATTGTGTACTGGCTGATGTGAGGCCAAAAACTTGAGGACTTTCATGATTTACTGCATATTTTACGAACCCACAAAATGCTCAAATCTAAAAGAAAATGCACAGCACAGTATTCAAGATAATAAGTACTGTAACATTTCCGTGAAATATCGATATTAATTATGCATCTAACAAGTTTTAAAGCAGCATATCCCAAACTCAATTTGCTTATTATTAACAGCTTAAGAGCCTCACCAACGTAACAACACTAATGACTGAATAATACACCTTCACAGTTAATCTTCGCGGACCCTCGGAAAACCACGGTAGACAACGTCAGGTGACTTCAACAACCCCCAAAAAGGGATCTACCGCATTCCACCTTCCTTTTCACCCCCGACTCGCCCGCTGTCTGTTAAACTCTAAATTATTAAATATCTTGGACCGCTAACGAACTCTACGAACTGTCATAGAGTTAAGAGCATTAAACGTGCCGGGTTAAGGGAGCGACTCGGCGTAGGCATGAAGGGGGAAGAGGGTGTTGTTTCTACGTTTACCGTTAAGTATTATACAAGAGGATAGGGAGTAGTGGGCGATGTTCTCTAAGATCCTGGCGACCGGAGCTCGTCAGCGAACAGCCGGCGAACTTGGACACGGCTCCATAATGGCGCGTGCATGAGTAGGTGTCCGCAGCAGGAACCCCTGGAGATGATAAATGGTGAGATTTCAAACTCGGGGTCTTGAGTCGCGGAGTGTATTCGAGTTGGGAAGGTGGTATGGTAAGCTCTTCTTCGGTTTACAAAAATATTTTTCCGTTTTCCGCAGTGGTAATCTCAAGAGATAAAATTTAAGAGTTCTGAGTTAAAGAAATTACAGTAAATTTTTTCCCACGTTGGTTAAAGATTTTCGGGTACAAACTTTAGGTCTTACACTTTCTCTCTATTGCTTGCTATGATATAATCGGCTCCATTAATTAGCAATCTCAGCGACACTCACCTATTGTTAATTATTAGAAAACGATGCACTAGTATTTGCAAGGATTGTGTATTCAGCAAAGAAGACTGTGAAAGCAAGGATACAAAGCATTTACCTATGGACAAACTCAACAAATGCATTATCCTGATTAAAAATATGAAGATACAGGGTGGCGCAGGGGAACGGGAAATTTTGAACGTTACAGTTGTCAGTACTGTAGAGCCGGCAGTTGTAACGTCACACAATTGTTGTGAACGCATTGCCATTTAGTAATCAAGGATCGTTGGACTGGTGCCGAACGTGCAGTAGCTGTGAGAGCGTTTTATAAAAATGGTGATAGTGCGACTGCCGCGCAGAGAATATTTCGACAGCATTACCAGCTTGGACGTCATGGACGTGTCCTATCTGCGCATGCGATTACAACGTGGGTGCGTAATTTTGAAGAAACAGGATCTGTCTTGAAAAAGAAAGCTCCAGGTGGCATTCGAACGGTACGTACCCCAGACAACATTGAAGCTGTTAAAGCTGCAATCGAGAGAACTCCTCGCCGCTCCGTTCGACAGCATGCATCAACGCTAGGGATTAAGCGACGAAGCTTACAAAGAATGCTGCACGAATTACATTTCCGTCCCTATAAGTTGCAGATTGTGCAACAATTACAAGAACGAGACCCAGCGTCACGTATGGAGTTTAGTAGGCAGATATTGGCTAAAATTAACGAGGACGCGAATTTCGCTGGTAACATATGGATATCAGACGAAGCCAATTTCCACCTGAACGGTTTAGCAAACAAACTGAATTTTCGTTATTGGGCCCAGGACAATCCTTGTGAGTTAGACCAGCGACCACTACATAGCGACAAGGTCACAATATGGTGTGCTGTATCATGTCATAGTGTTATCGGCCTTTATTTTTTTGCACGTGAGGATGGTAGTGCAGCGACAGTAACATCCGCTCGATATGTTGAAATGCGTCAAACATTCTTTACACCGAGACTGTACGAGCTTAATCTCAACATGGAAAACATGTGGTTTCAGCAGGACGGAGCCACGTCACAGACTTGCTCGACATTCGATGGCAGCAGTTCGTCAATTGTTTGGAGGACGCATTATTTCACGAAACGGTGACATTGAATGGCCTGCGAGATCCCCTGATCTTAGTGTGTGCGATTTCTTCCTGTGGGGGTATCTTGAAGGCAAGGTGTATCGTACACGACCTGTAACAATCCATGAACTGAAGGAGAACATTCAACAAGAAATCATAATAGGCACTTAGAGTGTGAACGCCGAATGGGAGGACATCTCTCCGATGTCATCTTTAAATCTTTTAATCTGTAAATCGGCAAATAACCGGTACCCGAAACTGTTTACATTATCGAATTGTACGTGGTGTAAGCTTCTTTACATTACCTGGCGTTCCATTTGTTCCGATAGTAACAATTTTCTGTTTACATGATCGTGACGTTTGAATGACCGATATTCGTATTTAATTACCCCAATATTCGAAGGGTACAGAGGTACCTAGATTACCTGTACGACCAACCAATCGTATTCGTAGAGCAGGTAAATCCATAAATTTAGTGTCCATTTTACAACCACCAAGCTGTATTATTTTATTAATTACTTCAACATTTGTTTAGCACCATATTATGACAATCGAATAGCTTTCATACCTATACCTATCGAATAACTGAGTATCGTTACCAAATATCACAACTTATACCTTTTAATGAAACTACGCTTTATTGCACCTAACGTCAACGGAGAACTACATTTTCTATCGTGCATATGCTTCACGATCAGCCTAAGTTACGATCGCGATACTCTAAAATATGCGCATACACAAGTTAAACTGTTACGGTAGTTTCATCGTCAACTTTCCTACATTTTTTCACGCTGGAAGGAGGTCGATGATTAAGTTCAGGCCTTCTTATTTTAGCGCAACACCGTATATGTAAATAGTCGCTTATTTTTTGGTTTATTTTCGGGGTAATTAGAGATAATGGCCTCATCCTATATACATAATCGTTGCATTAGTTTTATGAGCGCTGCCTAAGTTTGTCGATGCGGCGTGTAAATTGTGTGAGATTAAAGCAATAGATGGCTATCGACGACGAATATATAATAAGTGAACCTTTTTGGTGCGGTTATTTCTTACTTTGTTGGCGCACTTCCTATAAGTGATTGGTTGGATTGTAATTTTACTGATTTCTGTTTGTTATTTCGGTATATAATGTAATATGTTCCTTAGTGATTCGGATGATGCAGATGTAGGAATGTTTACACATAAAATAATGATAAAAAATATGTTATGTAAGGTGCTGAAACACTTACTCTCTTAACCATTCAAATACTAAAACATTCCTTAATTCCAAGACTATCTACGAGGGGAGGTCCAGAAGTTCGTGGAATGGAGGGGATGAAGTGGGGATAGGGACGCTCGCATTAGCATATAAGTTAAATTGCAGCCCTATAGCGTCGGTCGTTTACGAATAGTAGCCTGCTAAACAAGTCAATCCGGAAGAAAATTGAAACTATGGAGAAAATTGAACACCGTGCTGTGATAAAGTTCCTTACAAAGCAAGGAAAGAACGCTCAAACCGTTTATGGGGAACAGTGCCCTAGTAAATCAATGATTTATAAGTGGCATGGTCTTTTTAAACATGGTCGGGAGTCGATTGAAGACGACCCCCGCTCAGGACTGCCAGTTGAGGCCACCACATCAGACATCGTCGAAAAAGTGCAAAAATTTCTACTGCAAGATGCCCGTTTGAAGAAAAAACAATAATCTGCCTTAGTTGGAGTATCAGATACCGCTATTTTGCGTATCCTACATGACCACCTGGGCATGACAAAAGTCAGTGCAAGATGGGTACCGAGAATGCTCACGCCGCTGCAGAAACAGCACCGCGTCTGTGAGTCCAAACAATTTTTGGAGCTGCGTGGAGACAAACCTGCACAGATTTTGGAGCGGATTGTTACCAGAGATGAAACATGGGTTCATCACTTTGGGTTTGAGTCCAAACAGTAGTCCATGCAATGGCATAAAAAGGGGACACCACCGTCACAGAAATTCAAAGTGTCGGAATCGGCTGGAAAGTTGATGGCTACTGTTTCTTGGGATTGTGAGGGGATATTATTGATTGATTACAAAGAAAAAGGTAGGAGCATAACCGGAGAATATTACGCAGCGATATTAGAAAAATTAAAGGAGGCGATCAAGGAAAAACGTCGAGGAAAATTCACCAAGGGTGCGTTGCTCTTGCAAGACAATGCGCCCCTTCACAAGAGCAAAGTTGCAATGGCTGCTCTGCACAAGTGAACACCACATACTTCCAGGTAGATAACGAGTTCTATCAACAGGAATTTGGCATGGCAATGGGCTCTCCTCTATCATCGGTCCTGAGTAACATCTAGATGGAGGAATTTGGGGAACATGGGGATGAACAAATCAACGGCTTCCTCCAACATCTTAATGGCTTAGAAGAATCCATTAAGTTCACTATGGAATTGGAGGTAGATAACATGATTCCTTTCCTAGACGTCCTGGTACATAAACACTTCGATGACACTACGGACGACGGTATATAAGAAACCGACACACACAGGACAATACTTTCGAGTGTAATCACCCACACAACGTCAAATTGGGTGTCGCAGAATGTTTGTATAGTAGGGCCCGAGAGGTATGTTCGGATGATGGAGATAGAGAGGAGGAATTCCGCTCCATCACAAATACACTGAAATTAAACGACGAAAATAGCCCAAACAACAACTCTAGTTATTATATAAATAAAATACTGTCTTGTTTATCGAAATTACTTTAGCCTTCGTATTGGATCACTCATCCATACGTTCAATAAATTGCTCAATAATTCACTGGGGACTCTCATGAGATTAACGAAATACGAATCTCATCTTCCTGCTCGTTTTAATCTACCTTCTTCCTTCATATCTTTCTTTTTTTTTCGTACTACCTTTTCCTTTTCCTTCACTTCTACGGTTATAACGATCGAATCGCTTCATCGGTTTGGCCCGTCACACTGAGTGAGAGTAAAAATAATTGAATTTCGGGAGCCACGGCCTACCTGATTTGATGAAATCAGCCGATCCGTCACGGATGCTCTATCTCTTTCTTTTTATTCATCCTTTTTTTTCGTCGCTTCCATATTATTATTATTTAACGTAATCTGGGAGAGATATGCGGCTTTACCTCGCCGTATCATACCGTACGATTGAAGTTATACGGCGATAGTAGTCGGTCCTCTTCTTTAAGAATGAACCTTACAAGTATTTTCGTCGATTATTGCTCTCGTTTCCTCCCCCTCTTACCTCACCGGATTTTATTTGACGGCGTCCGTAAGAAGCAGCGTCCGATTCATAGCGTGGACAGGCCAACTTTAAATTATTTTTTTTATTGTTATTATTTTAGGAATGTCACGTAAGGAAATTGGATTTTTTTCCACGCCGATGTGCTTCGTGATCGTGCGGTCTGCCGTTTCTAATTTGGAAATATTCGAGTTTAGAAATAATTTGCATCTGGTTAAGGTTCGATACTTGAAGAACGAAAGTCCTTAATTATTTCACTTGGTTAAAGATATTTGCCATCGCTCAAAAGCTGTATGTTTTCTAATCTGGATAGAATAAGTTCATAGTAAGCAACATCGCGATATGGTAATGCGTGGCAGCGTAAGGAATCGGACCAACATTCACACGAAAAGTCGTCTAAACCGTCAAACGTGTTGTAATGATACGAGGGCGACCTAAAATCTTACCGGAATCGACAAGGAAAACACGGTATTGGTGTGGTTTTTATTGACCGAGAACTTAAATGACAGTATTGGTGTAAAATATCGTGGCAAATTGATAACAGGTGTACGATTATTGCACTACAATACTCCTATTCGTACTGCTGCAGTTTCACAAGCTGCCATCCACGAATGTGGCTTTCAAGAATTGAAACATCCACCGTATGGCCCGTTTTCTAATTTAATAAAAGGCGTTAAGGGAGGTCATGCTGTTGTAGAACACTTTGTCGTTGCAAATGTGTAGAAGAGAGATTACATTGAAAAATAAGATTTCTTATGTTGTTCCAAGTTTCTTTTTTCTATATCACGCCGAGAATTTATGATGCCTACCTCGTACATCTACGCTTAAAGTAACATTGGTCTTATTCATCCACCCTTTAAACCGAAATTAAATAGCTAACAACTTTGGAAGATGTATAAAACAGAATAAAATACGCAAACCGTTGCCAGCACTTTCCATCCATGATACATACACTACCGCTCAAAAGTGTTTTGGCATTCTCACTGACAGCAAAAATGTATAAAAACTCAGCAAAAATGTTAATAATATTTATTTTTTTACGTACAGATACACGTACATGAATAAAAATATATTAAATAAATGTGAAAATTAAAACGTTTAATTTAAATTTTGCTTTCGTCTATGTGACCTCCTCTTGATTTAATAATTGCAGCACACAATCGAGGCATTCTCGCAATAAGTTTTGCCAGAGTTTCTTATGCTATTGAGGTCCAACTCGATTGCAATTTGTTCCACACACCAGTGGCTGATGTCGGAGCCGATTTCCGTACTTCCCGAACTAGTTCTTCGAGTAGTAACTCGATTGCATTCAAATCGGGGATCTGGGGGGGCCATTCCATAATTTTCCTCTTCTAAATGAAGTAAATAGTCTTTACATAATTTAGAGGAACGTTTTGGGTCATTATCGTTCTGGAAGATAAAATTTTGAGCTAAAAGTCGAATTCCGGAAGGTATCGAGTGGTTCTCCAAAATTTCCTTCTTTTTTTAATATACCGTCAATTTTCACAATCTCCCCTACACTAGTGTCAGCAAAACAGCCCCAAATGATGATAGAACCTCCACCATGCGTCACGGTAGCAGCAATACACTCTTCTCTGGCACGTTCACCCACAGATCTTCTTACGAATATGAGTCTTAGGGTTCCGAACAGCTCAAATTTTAACTCATCCGTCCATAGGACGTTGCTCCACTGTTCTATGGTCCAGTGTTGGTGTTCACGAGCCCATTTAAGTCGCTTTTGCTTGTTTTGTTTGCGTAGTAATGGCTTTTTCATCGCAATACGTCCATGGAGCCCGGCTCTCTGTAGGCGACATTTGACTGTAGAAACACTGACTAGTTTTTGGCGACCAACATTTAATTCTGCGGCGATTTCCGGGGCTGTTTTGCTTGTATTTAACTTGCTGGTAACCACTATTCTGCGATCATCTGCAGATGTTGTTGCTCTTGGCCTTCCACTCCGTCTTTTATTAAGAAAACTGCCAGTTTCCCGATATTTTTTTACGTTATAGTCAACCGTAGCGTGGTGTATTTTCATTTTTTTGCCAATTTGTCGATGACTTATGCCACTTTTATGGTAAGCTATTATAAGCACACGTGTTTCCGTACTAATTTCTCTTCGCGGAGGCATTTTAAAAAATTGTCACACGATATTTCGCTCACGACGTGAATAGAGTAAATACCACACTGCAACTGACCATAGGTTACAGATTTCACTATAATCTTCTAGGAAGGTAATTTAAACATTATTACCTACAATCTAACAGATGACTAAATTTACCCAGTAAATTCCGAGGGATTGTTATTGTAATTGCACCGCAATAAACAGTTTATGGTAATCCGACCAAGTGCAGGTAAATGTGCAGTAAACCTTATGCGATATAATGGGTGTTTATCTTACTGAACTACATTTTAAATACGTATTTCATTTTATTATAATGTTGCTACTATATGAATAATCTATGAAAACAGGGGTGCCTAAACACTTTTGAGCGGTAGTGTACGTAGCCTAGCAAAGGAACTTTAATTACGAAAGTATAGGTCCGTCGTCGTCAACGGTGTACCTTCTAATATTCGGTGAGTGACGGCAAATACTCTCGACGAAAAAAAATTGATTGGTATTTAATTAAGCTGACTTATTTCTAGTTCAATTCGATTAGCGATAGAGTGGATAGATATTCAATCGGTTAATGTTTAAAATTTAATACAAACCCATGGAACGTCAATCTTTCGAACGCTGCATGTATTAACCCCGTTAGGCTCTGATGAATGTCGTGAGTGAAACAAGGGTGAATTTGTCGATTGGTTTTAGTATGCCTTCGAAAAGGATTTCTTTCAAACTTTGCGAAATATTCGCCCATGATCTAAGCGAGCTCCTCATGTGTGTTAAATGATTTACTCGTAATGAAAAATTACATTTCCTTTCGTCCGATTCTGACACAACAACGACAATAGAACGATAAACTCTTTATGCTGATTAAAAAGTACTTCCTTTTAAATAATATTCTGGGAAACTAGTTTAAAAATTACCATTTATTGGCAAAACAGTTTTAGTGTAGAACAAAATTCGTAGTGAAGTCTCTACCTTTTCAGTTGTTTCAAATTTGTTGCTCGAAAACAAAGGAAATATAATACAAGACGTTGTATAGATAAAATGACCGGGTACAGTCATACGCAGGTTCAGCTTTATTGAATTAATCAGATAATAATACCCCTCGAGCTATATGATTATGTTTTTAGTTGTTTCAATCGATGGTATTAAAGCGGAGTCGGGCACCAAACTTATTCAATTTCTCCAGTAAAAGAGGGCAGTTAAATTGCTTCTAAAAGTATTAAATTAATTAAATGAAGTACGTAATGGTGTAATAATAATAAATAAAATACGTTCTTTTTCGAAGAAGCCACCCGGTTATTCTAACATTTTATTATTTTCAGGTAAGATTTCTATTACTATTCAATTTATTTATTCCTCACCGTTGATCCGAAATCTGTGCGGATTTATCTCATGTAAATCCACTGTAACCAACTTGGCAAATATATGTATAAGTTTATATCTTGAGTGTTGGACAAGCGAGGACGGGTCGATGTTGTCTATACTGACTTTGTTAGGGTTTGCGATCGCATTAATCACAACTTACTTTGTGCTACATTGGAAGGTATTGGCTTCTGCCCTTCGTTGGTAAAAATTGATGTCATCTTACATCTATGGAAAGAGTGGTTACGTTTTTTGTTATTCATCCACTCGCTTCAGAATACTATCTGAGGTTCCGCAGGGTTCTAATCTCGGACCACTTTTATTTAATATTTTTCTGAATGATTTCCTCGATAAATTGCAATGTGAGGCTTTAGCACACGCTGGTGATCGTAAAATCTACAATGTTATCGATTCGTTGATGGTACTAAGTTGCAGACTTACCTTACCCTTATTAACGATTGGTGTACTTTGAATGGCATATCTCTATCTCTATCTAAATATTGGCAAATGTTTGGAGGTCCCTTATACCAGACACTCTAATCCAATCATGTTAATTACTCTGTTGATTCTACACTCCTCTCAAGAACTTGAACGCACCTTTCGTGACATCTCAGTGGTAAGGACTCTGTATTATAACTCTTATTCGATCGGAATTGGAATATGCCAACTTAATTTGGTATCCTTGCTACACGTATCAGGTGATTTCAATTGAGCGTGTACAAAAGCGATTCCTCAAATGTCTAAGCTATTAGGCTAGCGGTACTTACCCTGATCGTAGTTCAGATTATGTAGCGTTGCTGCAGCAACATAATTTTAATTCATTAGAAGATCGTCTCAATAAAAACAGTGCAAAATTTTTATTTAAACTGTTATCTAATGAAATAGATGAACCATCGTTATTAGCTTATATCGACTTCCGAGTACCACCACGTTACATACGATCGCTTGATTTTCTATTTTTTCTATTATTATTATTATTATTATTATTATTATTATTATTATTATTATTATTATTATTATTATTATTATTATTATTATTATTATTATTATTATTATTATTATTATTATTATTATTATTATTATTATTATTATTATTATTATTATTATTATTATTATTATTATTATTATTATTATTATTATTATTATTATTATTATTATTATTATTATTATTATTATTATTATTATTATTATTATTATTATTATTATTATTATTATTATTATTATTATTATTATTATTATTATTATTATTATTATTATTATTATTATTATTATTATTATTATTATTATTATTATTATTATTATTATTATTATTATTATTATTATTATTATTATTATTATTCAGCACCTACATACATATACGCAATACGTACATGGAGCGCGGCTTTCTGTAGGCGACATTTGACTGTAGAAACAATGACTAGTTTGCTGTGATTTCCGGGGCAGTTTTGTGTCTATTTAACTTGCTGGTAACCACTATTCTGCGATCATCTGCAGATGTTGTCGCTTTTGGCCTTCCACTCCGTCCTTTATTAAGAAAACTGCCAGTTTCCCGATATTTTTTTACGTTATGGTCAACCGTAGCGTGGTGTATTTTCATTTTTTTGGCAATTTGTCGATTACTTATGCCACTTTTATGGTAAGCTATTATAAGCGCACGTGTTTCCGTACTAATTTCTCTTCGCGGAGGCATTTTAAAAAATTGTCACACGATATTTCGCTCACAACGTGAATAGAGTAAACAGATTTCACTATAATCTTCTAGGAAGGTAATTTGTGGAGGGTAGATGAAATTGAGGATGATCTCAAACAATTTATTCTCCTTTTGAATGGAGACTCTAGCTCTTCTACATTCGGATATAGTTCCGAGTCATCTGATTTTAATAACAACGAGCAACAATGAATTTAATAATCTCGATGTCTGTATAAAAACTGCTTTGTTTGTAATAATTGTGATATTTCTTAATATAGATTATGTATTATTAACGTTGTATTACTGCTAAGAAATAAATTGGTATTTAAGTTTTACTTATTGCTGTCAACTGTTCTGCTTTAACTCAAAAAACCCTGCCTGCCCTTAGTAGCAATAATTTTATGTCTAATATTCTTAATGTTTGTTAATCTATATAGAAAACCACTATTTATATCATTAAAGCACTATTATCAATAAATAAATCAGATTATTAATCTTGTATTCAATTCCAGAATCAATTCTAAAAGAAAAAGAAATGTCACATTCTTAAATTGTGCTTTAATAAAAGCGGTTTCGTATAATTTGGAAAATAAAAAAGTAACTCGTAATATTTATATTAAATACTGTCATGCAACATAATACGATAATAAAGATATATGAAACATATTGGTTATGTTCCATTTGTCATTTCTTCATATAGTCAACTGTAGAGTTTAAAATATCCTAGCAATGAAATTTTTACTCAATGTGGCAACCACGTTCGCATCTCCCATAAGATATATATTGAATTTTATGGTGCGAATGGACTATAGATGATGAATAAGAGTGAGAATGAAGAATAAACAGACGAAAAAATGTATCCTATAATGCAATGAAGAAGTATCAACGAACGAGGATATGAAGAATGAAAACCTAACGTAGATGGAAGACATATCAAGCGAAAGATTCGATGAAGCATAAAAATGTAATACTCATTACATTGTAACTGAAAAATTACATCTGAATTTGTAATTTCACTTCCCACGTTGTAATATTAAAATTCCTCGAGGAATTAGAGCAACTTCCCTGAACGTAGAACTATCGGGAAAGACACGATAAAAAATTTTTTACCGCGAAGAGAATATTCACATCTAATGCACGACGCGGACAGGCCGCCGGACAAAGGCGAGGGAATCGGTCAAAATTCGGAAGCCATTAGCTATTTTCGTCGTTAAAATTCTGCGTATTAGTCGATTCTAACGGGTCGGCAAGACAAAAGACGAAGCGGCCGCTCCGAGGACAAAAGACGATCGGCGTTTTTATCGGCGTCCCCCCGCGCTCCCTACGCCCCCGTCGTATCTCCTCCGCGATCCGCAAAAATATGCGCATAACGTCCGCTACCGCGAAGACGCATCGGACGTTCGGCCCTTTTGACGGGCATCAAAAACGGCCGGCTGGATTGATGGAAGGCTGTCTCATTTGTTGCCCTAAAGCTCTCGGAATGGCTAGCTGGTGCCCGTTTTACTTTACAGCATGTTGCGACACGTACGGGAGACGTTTTCGAACGTTGGTACGTCTTTGAAATGGAACGGAATCGAGGTTTTGGATAAGGAAGTCGATGGGAAGGATAATTTTTGGTGTAGGGGAATTTCCAGGAATTGATTTGACCTGCTGGTCTGGACGGTTCCGACGTGTATCTCGGTATCTCGTTTTGTCTTAATTCGAAGGACCAGCACACTATCGGGTGTACACCAAATTAAGATGATACACTTAAAACGTTTTATTAACTTGATCAATGTTTGATTTACAATTCGTGGCTGTTCTTTAGTTGCTTCCGGTACTCCTTGTAACTAGGGAAAGGTCATGAACTGTGTGATCAATGCTACCGAATTGTTACTTTTGACTGTTTTGGTTGTTTTATAAATTAATTTGTTACTCTGTTGATGTTACGTTGAGTTCTGTAGAACCTAGATATGTTGTGATGTGAATGAACTTGTGTATTGAATTGACTTACCATACTAACGTATATTGTGGTTATTTATAAGCAACTTTATAAGCAGTATTACATGAAAAGTGAGGTAAGAGAATGATTAGTATGTTAACATTTTCTACCTAAACTGAAGAAATACTAATTACTAATCTCGGCAAAGAGGGACAAGTTTCAGTGCCGTGCGGACAACAACGTGGAGGGGTGAAGCGCGTTGCACGGAGAATCGAGTTCCCGTATTAAAGCACGCTTGCTCAGTATTATTCGACTGGTTGTTGTTTGTGCTTGTCAGTACACACGTACTTAGAAAATATCGCATTTAGGTACGTTTCGGAAAAAGCGTACTTTGAATAAACTACAAAACGTACTAGTGAGTATGCCGGATTTAGAATACGAAGGCGGTAGAATTAAATATGTAAAGTGCGACAACTATTTGACGTGTACCAGCAGGTGGAAATGTGAACGCCACCTAAAATGTATGAAACACTTTACCGCAATCTACGGCTGACGATACAAGGAACAATTACTATTTGACAGAGGTGCTTGTTTTATTCCATGTAACGTACCGTTCACTTTACTAGACCAACAAGCATTTGTCTCCTTCTGGAGCTAGTATTCGGATTATAAATCACCAAGCCGAACACTGTTAGAAAACTTTATGCCATCTGTTCGTGACTATGTTGAAAGAAAAATAGAAACAGAATTGAAAGATAAAAATTGTAGCTATGTGTGAACGAAACAACAGATCTTTTGAGTTGAACCGTCATCCCCTACCTTAATTGCTTCCAGAAGAGTAGCAAAGTGTACTAGCAATGAAATCTTAACACTGGTGTTGAGGGCATTGAACAAATTTCAAGTTTCAACAAACCAAATTTTAATATTTGTGAGTGACGGTGACACTAACATATTTTCCTTATGCTGACCTCTTAAAGAAGAGATCGGCCTAAGAAAAGCATGTGTTTGGCGCAAGTGATCCCTAAATGTTATCCAAGATGAAATGTCTTAGTAGCTCCACCACCACAATATTTTCGACTTCGGCCTGGAATTTGGCTAATCCTACGTTTTCGATTGCGATTGGTACTTTTGGTGGTACTCTCAGGGTTTTTGTTTGTTGTTCCGCCTATTGCCGCAAAGTAATTACGAAGAAAAGGAAAATTCCGATAAAGAATATAATTTCGATTAGTTGGAGGAAAAATCCTGTAAATGTTATTTAACTGGGGTTAAAACTTTGAGGTAACTTATTCATTCAAGTTAATGTCTAAATTTTGTTTAAAGTTTCTGAAAGATTAATTGCAATTTTCACTGTCTGTAACGTTTGTATTACATTTAAAAACTATGCTTACCATCGTGCGATAGATGCAGTAATCCTTGGCATCTCCTGGGCAATGACACTAATGGTTTATTTCGGTCTTGCTAGTTCATTCGTTTTTGATCTCAAAAAAATGAATTTTGCTTTGTAATGTAACTATATGCAACAGAAATAAAATGGTATTGCAGTAGAATGTTGTCGGAATAAAATGCAGGTTATAAATAAACATGGCGAACATAGGGATTTTTTTCTTTGGTGCGTCTTTGTGGTCAAAAACCTACATATGTTTTATCAATAAACACCTTTTTAGATCTTTTTCCAAACTATTTACGGATAGGTATCGTTATTTAAAGATATTAAATAATTTGGAGGTAATAATAATATACATTTATCTTCAGCATGTTTACACCTTGTTACAGGAAATACATAATTATAAAATTACTATTTCCTTGCATCTAACTAGAGTTCTTTAAATTCCTGCAAAAATATCAGTCACGGTAGGATTTGAACCCATGACCTCCGCGTTATCGGCTCATTATGCAACCAACAACTCTTAATACTTAGATGTCAGAATGTCTGCCACCTCTGCATGTTCTTACCGTTTAAATTAATATTATCTAGTAGGTTAAATGCAACAAAATCGTAATTCCATCGTTACTACTACCAACGGTAGTTTCATATTAAGAGAATCGCTTTATCAATAGGACAAATAATATTATTTCTTGAAAAATTTACCGAAGATTGTCATAATACACCCGATTTTATTGACATATCTTCTTACGTCGCTTATAATCTAGACAGCTGATTTTGAAAATCAATAGGGACGTACTTGGATCGTTACCCTAAACATGTAACACGGAAAAAATGACCTACATTCCTCCCCCGAAGCCGGTTACCAATAATAAATCTTCTTAACAGTCGTGGTGAAACCCTGCTGGTGACTCATCTGTTTCCACCAGCGCTAACTATGCGACGTCCTCCCTTTGCACCGTTGTAAAAAACTTCATCGCTCCCTGTTAGGATGCTCCGGCGTATTTCGAAATGAATTCGGAACATTTTTGTAATGAAACGAAGTAGAACTAACGTTAGAATTAGAAGACGAAGTTTTTCAAAAGAAAATTCGTGTAATATGATTAGTTTGTAGTGGAAATTTTCTTTATCCAGGACCGGACTGAAACCGTAAATCTTTTTTTTCTTTATATGAAGAACTGAATTTGGCGATTTTAATATTTCCTAGATTCATGACGGTAATACTAAGGATTTAAAAGTTCAAATTATTGAGTTTATGCATTTTTTAAAATTTTAATCAAATCAATAATGTCTTTAATTACCACGGAAGGCTACTAGATCTAATTTTTACACATGTAAATAACATATGTCCTATTAGGGACGAGTCTTCTCTAATAACAGAGGATAATTCCGATCCCGCCCTTAGACTTACAACTATATTTGTTATCCCCCAATACGTCTTATATTATCTACAATTTCAGGAAAGGAAATTACATCAGCTTATACAACACGTTCAGTGATTATAATTGGCCATTTTTGTCCACAATGATGCTTTTAAAAAATAATTCTCGATATGGTTTACATCTGAACATATACGGTAGATAATATTTAACTTGATCTTATACAAAAACCATGTACCAAATTGAAGATAATCCTAAAGAATTCTGGTCCATTATACGAGCTAAAAATAGAGTAGGAAGTTTACCTAGTTCTGTCTGGAACTCCTCTGGTGAAACGTTTACTACCCTGTCTACCATCGCTGAAGCATTCCAAAGTTACTTTAGCTCTGTATATAGCTCTTCAAAGATTACATTTGCAAAATCGTTTAGAGTCTGTTAATTCTTCTTTGATTAATATCAAGTGTATTACAGAGTCCCATATTGTGTATGCTTTGAAAAAATTAAACATTCGTATATTATGGGCGATGATAAGATTGTCCTTTAACCTTAGTTTAGCCGGTAAGGATCCTTTTTAATTTATCTTTGTTTACTGGTATCTTTCCTGATGTATGGTAAATGGTGCAAGTCACTCCTGCTCACAAAAAAAGGTGACATATCGTTAGTGAATAACTATCGCCCCAACTCAATTATTAACTTCGAAACGAAAGACGCATAAGCATAGTGTTATGAACAAATGTTCTACAGTATCTAATCTTGCTATTATTATACAGTTCTTATCGGAGTGCTTAGACGATGGCGAGGAGGTCGACATCATATACACAAACTTTTCGAAAACTTTTGATTGCCTAAATCATACCAGGCTTTCGAGGAAACTTGACACTATTGGTTTCTGTCACTTAGACACAATAGAATATAATTTGTTAGCTATAAAGGCCATCGTTCAAGTCATTTCTCTCCTACATCTGGAGTACTACAGGGTAGTAATTTAGGTCCACTACTCTTTCTAATGTTTATAAATGATCTCCTTCCAATTCTAGATTTCGACAAACTATTATTATGCGTTGGTAATTGAAAATTATTTTTAAGAGTATCCCCGTTGACTGCCAGCTTCTACAAAGCCAGCTAGATCTTCTTCGCCTATTGTGTATTGTTCATTGTTGTTTCACGCAAGTCAACGTTAATAAACCATCAATATCAAGTTAATAATGTAGTACTGAATCGTTGTAATGCCATAAAGGATTTAGGAGTGACATTCTCGGAAACGTCTCTAAAATCATTAGCTTTCATTATACGCAATACAAAGCACTTCTCGTTAAAACATTCTGCAATAACGTTGTATTTCTGCTATGCACGCTCTAAATTAGAGTATTCCTTGATTTGGTCACCGTTTTATAAAACACATTCCGATTCATTTGAAAAAGTTGGATGCTCGGTTTAGATCTAATGTTGCTACATGTTTTTTTGCAACAGACGCCTGAACAGTTTCAATGTTTTCTGGAGTTTGTGGAGTTCGTTGAGCTACTGATGGTTTCCTTTCTAAATCTGGACCAATCTCCTCGAAATTCCTAACCCATGTATTGATAGAGTGGTAAGATACAACGCCACCATGGCGTCCCTTATTGCAATAACGTCGGAATATCCCCGTTGAGCAGCTCTCACACTGTCACCATTTTTGTAAAATGCCTTTACACTAAATGCGCGTTGCAAACCTACACACTCGTCCATGATTACTAAATGGAAAATAGTTATGTTCGGCCGGATGCTGCTCCGACCTTTCTACCAACTCCATATAATTGCTACTACCACATTCAATATTTCTCATTTTCCTCTACCTGCATTAGTTTGTTTATTGAACAGTCACCGAAAATAATTCTCATCTTTGAATTGGAAATTGTCGTCTTTAGATGCAAAACGTCTTTTAATTTTGCTGGTACCATTGCGCTACTACAAAAGCTTTTTCCCAGAAACCACGCAAAGGAGAATTTGGCATTCGTTCTCTTCAATATAAGTGAACTTTTAATCTAAGTAATCATTGGAATATTGTGTAGTAACCTTTTTTAATTTTATACTTCCTATTGTAAATAGCATTATTGGTTCTGCTCGTACTTGTACTGGCATTAGCACTATTAGCACCAACCAGACTAGCTATAACTTTAAGGGTCGGTTTATTCACATTCTGATGAAGTGGAAGATAACGCCTGCAAGATAAATTTATCAGGTAGCAGATATCTCATTTTGGTATATTCACCAAATTTTATCTGAGAGGTAATAAATCAGGACTGCCTAATGTTTTTAGACGGTTAGTATAGCAATGGATAAAAGTGAAGGATAGACTTATGTCCGTTGTAATGAGAAAGACAAACACATACTTACAGTTTCTATTTGAACATAACCTAATATTCTTGCACTGTTACTCAAATGGAAAATTGTATTAGAAAATGTCATAATAAAAGGAAAAAATCGACCAACTAATTTTGCGAATTACGAAATAGAATAATTGGATACCGATAGAAAAATTAAATTTATGATGCTTGCTGATGCATCTATCGGATCTTTTAAAAATGCAATTAATAATTGCCGAAAAAGAATCTCAAGACAAAAATTTAGAAATTAAAATTACGGGGCTACAGTTGGAATATTTGGAGAAAGAACATGAACTAAAAATAAAAATCTTGAAAAAGAAGTACAAGAAGTTATAATTTTGTTTTAATCTGCCATAAAAACATCTCCAAACTCTTCAAGAAGTTCCATATTCCTTCAAAATATTTCTATATGATAATAAACGCAGGAAGTAAAACTGAGGTTATAATGCTTTTTATCTGTCAGAAAGTGAATAAACACTTTATCAGAATGCGAAAAACCAGGTCCTAGATCTGAAAAATCTGAAAGACTATTATCGCCGGAAATTGAAGGCTACTAACGTGAGAATTTGTAATCCCATCAAACCTCGGAATACGCTCGTTATAACAAGGCGATCCTGCATATTATTACGTGCAAACAGGGAAATAAACAATATGTATACTTGGAGCCTTAATAGTTTATTACTAGCATCAATCTTCCTCCAGCTGTAATTTTCACCGATATCGTGTAACTTCTAAAAGGGGATATATTCTCAATAATAAGCAGCACATACTTCATTTAATATATTATTAATAGCAGCCGCTACACTGCGATGCTGAACGGGACACCAATGCGGCGTACAGAAGCTACCCAAGCAGTAGAACCATCATCTTGTATCTGTGTATAAAGACAGCGTTACGGCTACCGGTGAACAAAAGCAAAAGGTCTCAACACAACAAATGACCACTTAAAGGGAACAACAAAACCGAATGGAAAAAGAGAGACGTCCATCTCGCTACACCTATATAGTAGCATCCAAAAGTAATGCGAAACGTTATTGTTATTTATTCGATTATGCAACGTTTAAAAGGCGCGTCTATTTAAAGTAGTTTTTATAAAGGGATTAAGGAAAGTATCTCTCAATAACACTTGATATATTCAAATTACTTCAGAGGATATCTTAGGGTTCTTCTCTCGTTGATACTGTGTATACTCTGTTAGTGGACATTAAAAAAGTTAAAGCAAAGCAATGGTACAAATTACAGTTAGATAGGATGATTATATATACTTTTCGGTTCTTTTTTATTTTGATTCCTGTAATCCAGTTCATGTTTCGTGTTAATGTCGACAAAGTAGAGCCTGGAAGGGTAGACACAAAGCTATAGCATAAGTGACATGAAATTCGGCAGTTGAAAATATATCATCAGCTTCGACTTGGGACAGCCATAAAATGAGATACGTTTGGTAAAATCGGAGTCCTCTACGCTAAATGAATTGGTATTATTGTTTTCCTATGCAATTAAGTTTTATATGTATACTTCCATGATAGGTTAATACGTATTTACTTTAAATATTAATAATAACAATATTTATTCTGCCCAGCAGCTGATCTACATTCATCCAATTACAGGACAAGCAATATTAAGATATAACTAAGCACCTAACGTAACACAGTACTCCTACATTATAAAACAATAATGCAATAAGTAGATTAAACAATTAACTTCAAACGCTCCAGTTTTTCTGTGCTAAGCCTTGGAAGGTTTTGTTTCGAATACCCAAAACACGGTTCACTTCGAGATAAAGCTTTAGCAAATTGCCTCATAAGTCCCAGTTTGATATGCAGTGGTGGAAAGATGATTTTGTTTCTGTCAACCAACGGTACGTTAAGAACGTTGTGTTCTCATTGCACTAAAACATTTCTTAGAGGTCAGTTTCTGGTAATACAGTGTTGATATTTTATGTAACCACTTTGTTGCCCGAGGAGAAAGTTTGCCATTTTTAGATCGACACATATCACCCAGTGATGCTCTTCGTACTTGATATTTTTCAGGACCAATGATATTGTCTCGTATTCCTCTTTCATAGTGGTGGAATGTCTAATAGGTATAGAACCATGTTTATTACTATTGCGTGAAAGTACACATTTTACACTTTGAGACGAACTGTCTATATTTAATCCCATATTCTTCAAGAGACCTCTTACATCATTATAAAACACTAAGTTGTTTTTTTTTTGGAGAAATACGGCAGCAAATCTTTCTCTATGATGCGATAAGATGTAATATTAGTATCAGGACACAGCAAGTTCTTTTCCTTTAAGCTTGAAGCAAGCAATTCGGACGACTCCTTTGAGAGGTTCAGTTCTTTAACAAGGTCATTAAGTTCTTGTTGGTTGAAGCGTTGGTAACCCGATCTGTCACTTTCACTTTTCTGGAACTGCACCTCGTCAGACGATGTATCTGAATTATCCCCCGGAACCATATGTAAGCTGCTGAACGTTGGAATAGGTATTTGTTCAGAATGAGGAGAGGGTATCCTTGCTAACTCTATGTTAGGCTATACTCATTTATGCCGGTTATTGGGATTAAAGCCTTTGGTTTTTAGGCTTCCTCCATACCATAGGTACTCCAAATTTTATGTTCTTTCCCTTCCCGTTTGTCCACTGACGAATTTAACATCAAATTGGTGTGAGCAAAACAGCAGTAATAGTATTTATTTCATTATGCTTCTTCGATACGCGACAGCAGTCTCTGGCTTCCTTTGTTTTCCGTGGCTGTTGTGGTCTTGCTTCTTGGAATAAGTCAACGATGTAGGTGCCCCATATCTTTGTTTTGTCTTGTTTCTCTATGATTACATTTCCTTGATTATAGGTCAACTTATACATTATTCTAGGTTTAAATAAGCTAGCTGTTTCTTTAACTTTCTTTTATAGATATCAAAGCAATCATATTTCTTCTGTATGGCTTCTATTTCTTCAGTTATCTTGATATTTCTTTGTACTTGCCTGTGAATCTCCAAATACTTAGATGTATCTTTCGCAAGTCTTCTTTGTTCCATCAGTTGTAGAATTTCATCCATGTTTTTCTTCTTCCTTCGTCTTTAAATAGAACTTCTTTATGCTTCAAATCTTCAGGAGATCGAGTCACCTTTTTAATTACTTCATTCATCTTCCTATAGTCGATGCAATACCTTGATGGTCCATTCTTTTCTTTTAACTATTTAAAGAGCTTGAGTACTCAGAACAACTGGGTTCAATTATGTTATTTCGTAATCATTCATTAATCTTTCTGTTATTGTCCGTCTTCTAGGGTTTGATTAGAAGAGTAGATCGTCGACTTTTCCCAAGCACTTCTATAGCTGCAGTTTATCCTGGACTAGGACCCCTCAAAAGTTGTAGGACGATGAGGAATTCACATACACTTTTAATCAATGCGTATAGTTAATTAAAGATCAATATATGAATATATTTGACATCTATATTGACATCACTATGACTACTGTCTCCCTTTTGACCCTATCGTATCTTCGAAGATGATTGTCATTCCCACGTCATTAATAATACGAAATATAAGTTAATTTCTTGAACAGTGGAGTTCTGTTTGTCTTGATTCCTTTTTCCCATTTTATTGTAATTTCTGCAAATACGACATCTGGTATTTCACTTATACCTTACACAAATAAATTACCCATATGTGTGGTACTTGCTAATAAATAATTGAAGTTAATTCACATAATTGATTAATAGAGTTGGATGGGCATTTTTAAAGAATATTCTACTAGCGTATTTACTTACATATATATATATATAGTCATATCATTTTTATTTCCAAACACCTGTATGATTTAATTAATTTCTTACATAAATTAGTGTCAGAAACAAGTTTTTTTTTAATCCATTCCGCGTAAACTTAATATACGAAAGCGTAACATTAATTCGGTCTTCCAATTATAAAGTTGAGCATTTCAGCTGCATAAGTGCAAACGGCGAACCAGTGAAAAATTACGTAATACCGCCTCCCAAATAATTCACAGAAGACAGGGAAACAGTGGGAAATCATCTCTTTAAAAGTAGACGACTAGATTAAACAAAGGACCGGGTGGAAATAAAAATTCATTCATAAAAGGTGACTTTGATCGACGGCCATATCATTTATAGGTATAATTCAATCTCCACCGTATAATAAACAAATTAATTACATTCTTTATTACGTGATTATGTTTACCCACACATCATATCTCCGATGGTATATAATACATAATACGCCTTTAAAGCCTAATACGCGAGCGGTAGGCTTTTGTCGGAATTGCCGCGTCGCTTTTGTTCACTCGTCAGTCACGGTGACGGGAACACAAGAGTAAGAATCATCTTTTCTGCGCTCGTAAGATGCGAGAGGCTTTTAGGTAGACGTAGCTGATGCTGCCGCGGCTGCTACTTCGAAACAACGCGACCAACAAACTAATTACGGGAGTAATATAACGTAAACTATTATGCCGCTTGCTCATTTCAGGCTTACCTCCATCTTCGAGACCTGCACAATCATTAAACAACCGCGTTCGGTTTGGAAACGGGTACACCATCTGAATGGAGCGGAGGTATCGCTTGAGAATGAGTGTTATTTGAATTGGTAGAGACTTGTACACTTAAAGTGCGCTAAGAAAGAGATAGTAATGACGTATATCTAATATACATACATTAATATCAGGACCGTATTAGGTTTCACTGTCCGATGACGTGTCTTCATCTTAAATTATAATTTATAAAGGGGCAGAATAAATCGCTCTAGTAATTATTCATCAACTTTGAAAGCTTAAAAGTTTTAAAAGCTGCTGCTCGATCGATAATTGGCGGATATCGGAAAATAGGAAGAAATTTTGACTGTCAAAGGTCAATATACGCTCTTAATCATGTATAAGGTGCAGATCGATGGCTGTCCCTATCAAGCATGAATCGCACAGCATCGGCAAGCGGAAAGATTGCAAATGTTTTATTTGCATTATAAGCAATATTTTGTTTTTATCATTATCGTATAACATTTCTAATTTTGAAGCATTGGCAAAGACAACTTGAATTTGTTAGCCTTATTTTTAATCTGAATTATTTGGGACCAACGCTCTATAAGTGAAAAAGTGAATAAATTATTCATCGTTTTAAAGTCAATTAATCTCTGCATTGAAAACAAATTTTAATGAAGTGAATGCGATTTATTTTCTAGACACTTTGAAGGAATGGATGTAGCCTTAAGGAATTCTTCTACGGTTCTAACAGTTCGAAGGACAGGAAGAACGCTATTATGGAAGAAGAAGATGAATCCGTTTAGCACATCAACTAAAAGCGTCAATTGGAATGTTCCGACAGAACGGTTAGAAGAGTTCTGCATAAACGGTATACATCACTGAAAACCTGCACAAAAAGTGGGAATAACAGCAGACCACGCAGCCGCACTTAACTTAATTTTGCCAACGAAAACATAAAATAAAAAAAATTATAAAAACATAAATAGAGATTGGCAACATCTTATATTCTGAGATGAGAAAGTTTTTACAACCTCGGATGATGCACCAATGGTATTATGCAATAGGAATAATACTAGGTATGTAATTCAACAGGTTCAAAGAACAAGAACAAGTGGACGTATTAGTTGCGGCTTTTGGGGGGTGGATGAGTGTAGCTGGTCCAGGGAAGCAGTATGTTGAAATTTTACAATATGTGTTTCGGCTTAGAGTACGAATTCTTTTACCCTATGGCCTAATTTATCTGGTGCAGGATAACTCAGCTGTCCACACCGTCAGAATAGTAACAGGTATTTAATGTGGTGCAGGTAGAGATTGTAGTTTCCTACTATTTACTCGAACTAGAATTATGAGTTTAGACTTCGTTGTTATTGTTCTTGTGAACAATCAAAATCGTTAAAAAGAACTATTTGAAATTACAAATCCGCACAATGATTGTTGCTTTATACAGGGTGGCACAGGGGAACGGGAAATTTTGAACGTTACAGTTGTCAGCACTGTAGAGCCGGTACTTGTTCGTAACGTCGCACAATTGTTGTGAACGCATTGCCATTTAGTAATCATAGATCGTTGGACTGCTGCGGAACGTGCAGTAGCAGTGAGAGCGTTTTATAAAAATGGTGATAGTGCGACTGCCGCGCGGAGAATATTTCGACAGCATTACCAGCTTGGACGTCATGGACGTGTCCCATCTGCGCATGCGATTACAACGTGGGTGCGTAATTTTGAAGTAACGGGATCTGTCTCGAAAAAGAAAGCTCCATGTGGCATTCGAACGGTACCTACCCCATAGAACATTGAGGCTGTTAGAGCTGCAATCGAGAGAAGTCTTCGCCGCTCTGTTCGACAGCATGCATCTACGCTAGGGATTAAGCGACGAAGCTTACAAAGAATACTGCACGAATTACATTTCCATCCCCATAAGTTGCAGATGGTGCAACAATTACAAGAACGAGACCCAGCGTCACGTATGGAGTTTAGTAGGCAGATATTGGCTAAAATTAACGAGGACGCGAAATTCGCTGAATTTTCGTTATTGGGCCCAGGACAATCCTTGTGAGTTACACCAGCGACCACTACATAGCGACAAGGTCACAATATGGTGTCCTGTATCATGTCATGGTGTTATCGGCCCTTATTTTCTTGCACGTGAGGATGGTAGTGCAGCGACAGTAACATCCGCTCGATATGTTGAAATGCTTCAAAGATTCTTTCGAGACTGTACGAGCTTAATCTTAACATGGAAAACATGTGGCTTCAGCAGAACTTAGCCACGTCACACACTGCTCGACATTCGATGGCAGCAGTTCGTCAATTGTTTGAAAGACGCATTATTTCACGTATGTGGGGGTATCTTAAAGGCAAGGTAAACCGTACACGACCTGCAACAATCCATGAACTGAAGGAGAACATTCAACAAGAAATCACTGCCATTCCCCAAGATTTGCTACACCGCGCATTCCAGAGTTTTCATAACAGGTTGTTAGAGTGCGAACGCCGAATGGGAGGACATCTTTCCGATGTCATCTTTAAAAAGTAAAGGGACACTTTTGGGCATTTTGATTGTAAAAACATAAATGGCATGCTGCATACATGCACTTTCGTTAATAAATTACTAGTTTTATGAATTTATTCGTGGAAATGAGGTTATTTCAAAATTTCCCGTTCCCCTGCGCCACCCTGTAGTTTCCTACTATTTACTCGAACTAGAATTATGAATTTAGATTTCGTGTGAATAATGAATATCGTTAAAAAGAACTACTTAAAATTAGAAATCCGCACAATGATTGTTGCTTTATATAATCTTGAGCGAAGCACTCTATTACTAGACAAGAAGCTGGACTTGACACTGAATAAATAGTAGAGGAGGGACATTTCTACGAAACAAAGATTTATTATTTTATACATATTATTGAATAAATATTATCAATTCCATTGTTTTAAGAGTATTTTATTAAATACGATACTGCAGTTTCTTTTTTAGATAGCACTTCCTCTATTTATGGATTATTTCTTAGGGTGGGTAAATAAGTTTGTCCGATAATGTATGTAAAAGATAATAAGTTCTTATATACGATCTGTAAACAAGATTTATACCTATAATAACCGACAGAAGCCGAAGTGTCTACGGCATCACAGAGATAGTAGGTTTGATATTCTCTCTGTAATAGGGGAGAAAATTCAAACCACTACCGTACACATATGGGAATTAAAATATTTAAAGCGGTTGCTGTGCAAAGAAGAAACATACTGAGTGTGCAACGATATAAGATTAAATTAAAACTGTTTCTACTATATTTTCATTTTGGAAGAATTTCTAAATGTTAAGTAATTATTATATTAACATCTTACTTGCCCTATAGCTTTTGGCCAACGGGATTATTAGATTAAACTTTTATTAACGTATCAACACGTTTACATTCGCATATTTATTTGTCGTAACTTTATATAGCACCAAATCGTACACCTCAGTCTATGCCTATAATTTCGACAAATCAATTAGGAGTCAAAATCGATTTCCAATCTTCTGACGCCAAACAACTCCAGCAGCCGCGCGTTGAATGTCCCCCTTTGCTCATCAGCTAACCGACAAGCAACGTCGTTGTTTCAGACGAGTTATAACCTCAATTTTAAGAACAATCTTACCACTGCATCTACTTAAGATCTATATAATAACTACATAAAGATGATATTCATTTTTTCTCGCCGGGCATCTCGCCTCTCGTTCGAGTACGTTCCGTGTTTAAACCTGACGTTGGACAGAGAGGAAAACTACGTCGGCTACCTTAATGGGAAGCACTTCTTCTTTCCCGCGTGCAGTGGACGTTCTTGCCGGTAATTTGTAATATCGTCCTTCCATACCTCTTCGATACGAGAAAGGGAAGCTAACGCGATTGAATAATGAAAGCAAAAGGATTCGATTAAATCGATAATTTAATTAAACAATAATGATACAGCAGTTAAACGGGATATATGCAGAGCAAACAAGTGCTTAAAGTCGATACGGGGATAGCTGATGTGAGCTTCACCGAGCCGGTAAAGGTATATATTAGCTTCTTTAGGAACGGCTCGGCTTGTTTAATAACATGGATTAAAAAATTATTATTGAAATTGTGGAAAAATTATAGCGTGCGAGGTATTGGCTATTTTCGATTTCCTTCGTAATAAATAAGAAATTCTGTTTCTTCTTGTTATTCGATTGGAATAACTAAGCTAACCCTTAACCACCGTAGTGCAAATACTGTAACGTCTTCACCGTTGTACGGTCTTGATGACGCATATCCAATGCACGTCTTTCAATCATAATAATTTTTGTATTCATGTCTTCTCTGAATCGTATGTGGACAGCAATATGAGAAGTCTTATACTCCACTCACGTTAAGAATGTAGAGTTAGAATAGATATGCCTTAAAATACGGACTTATCAGCGAGGCATATTCACACATGAAAAACGGATAAAATTTCCGTTAGTTGATGTCCGTTGTCAAATTTACTTACCATTTTGGTGTCGTAGTTGCAGTTTTTTCATTGTAATTTATAATTGAATGGCTTACTTCAAGAGGAATTGTAGCTGGTGAAAGTTTATTGAAGCCTGAACTAACACATGGGCTGAAAAGTCCCGGGCCTAAACATTGATGACGCTAGTTTTATTGCAGTCACCTCTCTCTCAGTTAGTACCAACCTTCAAAAGACAGCTGTTAAAATTTCATGATATTCTATTCATTAGTTTGTGAGTTATTGTGCTAAGAGTCATGCTACTTTTCTTATTTTCAAAACAATGGATCAAAAACAATTTCGTGTTTTAATTTTATACTGCTTCTTGATGGGAAAAAATACCGTTCAAGCGAAGCAATGGCTTGAAAAGTGTTATGGGGAGTCCGCTCCATCAGAAACAACAATAAAACGTTGATTTCTTGACTTCAAACGTGGTCGTAGAGACACCGATGATGCAGAACGCAGTGGACGTCCAAATGAGGCGGTAACACCAGAAAACATCAAAAAAATCCACAAAATCGTTTTGAATGATCGAAAAGTGAAGTTGCGTGGGTTGGCTGACATCGTAAAGATATCAAAAGCACGTATTGGCTTTATATTGCATGAGCATTTGACTACGAGAAAGCTCTGCTCAAAGTGGGTGCCGCGTTTGCTCACTGTTGACCAAAAACAAGAACGTGTTGATGATTCTGAGCAGTGTTTAGCCATATTTAAACGTAACAGACCGGAATTTTTGCGTCGATATGTGACAATGGATGAAACATGGATCCATCACTTCACTCCGGAATCAAAACGATCGTCATCTGAGTCGACGGCAACTGGTGAACCTCGTCCAAAGCACCCGAAAGCACAACAATCGGCTGGAAAGGTTATGGCCTCGGTATTTTGGGATGTGCGTGGTGTAATATTCATCGACTATCTTGAGAAAGGAAATACCATCACCAGTGAATATTATATAGCGTTATTGGAGCGTTTGAAGGCCGAAATTGCAAAGAAACGACCGCATATGGCAAAGAAAAAAATTTTGTTTCATCAAGACAACGCACCGTGTCAAAAGTCAATCAAAACAATGGCAGAACTACATGAATTGAACTTCGAATTGCTCCCACATCCACCGTATTCGCCAGATTTGGCTCCCAGCGACTACTGGCTGTTCGCAGACCTCAAAAAAATGCTCGCTGGTAAGAAATTTCGCACGAATGAAGAGGTTATCGCTGAAACTGAGGCCTATTTTGAAGCAAACGATAAATCGTTCTACAAAAGTGGTATTGAAATGTTAGAGCGGCGCTGGAATGATTGCGTTGCTCTTGATGGAGATTACGTTGATGAATAAAACTAATTTTGAACCAAAAACAACGTGTTTTCTTTTTTAGGCCCGGCACTTTTCAGCCCATGTGTTACTTGAGATAACCAAAGAACATGTGGCTGATGATCCTATAACGTATGTATGTTATTGACCAAATTGTATTGGAAAATGATCGTACAGTTCTGCGTTTGCCCCCATACCATTGTGATTTAAGCTCTATTGAACTTGTATGAGTACAAGCAAAGCACCACGTCGCTGCCAAAAGTAAAGCTTTTAAAATATGAGAGCTGGAAGCATTACTATTGGAAAGGCTAGATGTTATAACACCTGAAGCTTGGGCAAACTGTGTCAGTCAAACAGTATTCAAGGAAAGAATAAACTGGATCAACTTGATAACATAATTGAAGATATGGTTGAAGAATTTATTATAACTACAGATGCAGATTCATTGACGGATATATCAGATTGTGATTTTGCCTAATAGAAGAGCTAATAAATTAATGAAACGTATATAACGTTTAGAAGACTGTAAATTGAAAAAAGAATGTGTACAAATTAATTGCGTCAAACATGTTATCCAAAAAGTTATTAAGGTGTATTAACTGGCTAATATCGTTGAAAATATACTTGAAGAATTTATCATAACACTAAATACATCGTCTTTGTCAGACCTCCATTATCAGAATCTGATTCCGTTAATATCATTTGCGTAATAAATTGAAATTACTTGTGTACCTTCTTCACTCTACCATTTGATTTATAAATTCATGATTATTTTATTTGTTATTTTATAGAATAAATGCTAACAGTAAAGAAATCTTTTTTTTATTAAATTGAATTCATTCATTAATTAGTATATTTGATATTTTATTGTAGTCTTTAATATGCATGCAATTATTTATTGACTGTATTGTCGTTGAAAATGCACATAGATTTTACTACAGTTGGGATATAGTAGATATGTGTATTTCCAGTGCTGTTTTCTTTTTCACCAAGTGGCTCATCTAACTTCGTCATTGACAATAACCAGATTCTATACACGATTTAAGGATCTTGTTGTGTGTTGGCATATATTTAGAAGCCATTTGGATACAGCTCCGTTGAGCCCATTATGTATTGTTCATAATCAGCAACATTCTTCCTTGTTTGGCTTTGTCTTGTATATATTGAAACTGTCTCTTTTAAAATTGTTGGAGATTGCTACCGGAGAGATTTACTTCATGACAAATAATGATTTGGTATAACACTATGTATACAATCACTCATGTCGTTTTCAAATTTTTGTTTCCAGTATATCCATGGCAATATTGTTATTTTAAAGCTCGTCGTATGGCATTTATTTTCTCTTCGATTAACCCCAAATGCATTCTCATTTACTTTTTAACATAATTAAATAAGCTCCAACTATTTCGATAAATGAAACAACCGAAGAATATATTTATATTGCAAATGATGTAACTTTTACTTTATTATTGCGGTCAGGTCATACAACCATAACGCGTTGTACATAAAATATGAAAAACTCTATTTATTATACAATCCATTTCTTAAATTTCACCAGTGTAATACAGCAGCCGATCGTAGCGCTATTTACTGCATTCTTAACGTGAATGAAGTATAGATCAAGTATGACAATTGGAGATGATGCATTACCGAACTCCTTTGTACGTGACTCTGTATCTATTTTATCCTATCCACTGCAAACTATATCTAACCTTAAGTACGTTTTATATTTTTAATGTAATAAAATTGGTAGGATGATGCTGATATATTATTGTAAACTAACAAATAAATAAAATAATGTATAATGTAGTTGTCAATAAAATAATAACATGCCTGGATGAAGATTCCTACGATTTTGAAATCTTCCAGGAATTTACCTGTACGAAAGAAAGATCCACGTATTTAATTAATTATTTATATAAGATATACTTAAACATCTGCAATTCACGATGCACCTTTTCCCATTAATACCACAGCGATTCTCCTCTTTCATTCTAGATCCCGAGATTACCGCGGACTAAGGAATTACATGCCACTTTTTCATCTACAACGCAGCGCAGATAACAATAATAAATAATAGAAAATGATCTGCAAATTTCACCTGAATCTCCCCAATCACTACTGTTTAATGTATACCTTCCGAGTTAGGTTGTTTGTTTTATACGACACTAATAACTAACATTAAGGCCATATCGGATGAGCTGGATCATCGCGTTGGTTCTGGAGAAATGCCACCGTACTGGCCTATAATAAGAACAAATTGTTAATAATTAAAATCTAATTGCACTATAATGATAACCTTTTGGTAGTTGAAGAGAATGAAGCTGCGTGTTCGTTTCTTCGTAGTGGAGCGGGTTTCTTTTTTTCCTCGAGTGCGTTGAAAAAGTAGTAAATAGAGTTAATGGCGACTAGCAAGTTTGTTTTGAAATATAGTTATTATATAAACGCACGCAGCGCTGTAAAAAGCTCAGGAACGCATTTTTGAGGGAACACGCGGACGTTTTTAATACGAATTAAAGTTCTTGTTCAATGGAATAGTAGATAATTGCTTCGAGGTATTCTAATTGCGATCAAGTTGATTAAGTTGGTAATCATGGTTCTTTTCCTGGATGAATTTCTTTAATAAAGGACTAATATGCTGAAGAAAGAAATAAATAGAGGATTATCATCTACTTATTTCGTAGATAGGTACATTCTAAAACCAGTACCATTTTGCTTGATTAATCTGTGTACTTAGTCGTGTCTAGTACCAAAACCTGACGATGCCAAGCCACCCGTTTTCGAAACAATGTGTTCCCAATTGATAATTAATTTGTGTGATATGGAGTTTACTTTACCTTCCTTTTACATTTGCACCCACTCCATTGCTTTATAATGTATAATTTCTTTTCCTTCTTGTCAGTTTATTCTTTGCGTGACAATAATCTTTATTTCATTTGTATTAGCGGTAGAGGCAACTGACTATTAAAATTTAGTTAAATTTTTAACACATGGACTGAAAAGTCCCGGGCCTAACACATAGATGACGCTAGTTTTATTGCAGTCACCTTTCTCTCAATTAGTACTAATCCTCAAAAGACACCTGTTAAAATTTCATGATATTCTATTCATTAGTTTGTGAGTTATTGTGCTAAGAGTCACGCTACTTTTGTTATTTTCAAAACAATGGATCAAAAACAATTTCGTGTTTTAATTTTGCACTGCTTCTTGATGGAAAAAAATACCGTTCAAGCGAAGCAATTGCTTGAAAATTGTTATGGGGACTCAGCTCCATCAGAAACAACAATAAAACGTTGGTTTGCTGACTTCAAACGTGGTCGTAGAGACATCGATGACGCAGAACGCAGTGGACGTCCAAATGAGGCGGTAACACCAGAAAACATCAAAAATCCACAAAATCGTTTTGAATGATCGAAAAGTGAAGTTGCGTGAGTTAGCTGACATCGTAATGATATCCAAAGAACGTATTGGCTTTATACTGCATGAGCGTTTGACTATGAGAAAGCTCTGTACAAAGTGGGTGCCGCGTTTGCTCACTGTTGATCAAAAACAAGAACGTGTTGATGATTCTGAGCAGTGTTTGACCATGTTTAAACGTAACAAACCGGAATTTTTGCGTCGATATGTGACAATGGATGAAACATGGATCCATCACTTCACTCCGGAATCAAAACGATCGTCATCTGAGTGGACAGCAACTGGTGAACCTCGTCCAAAGCGCCCGAAAGCACAACAATCGTCTGGAAAGGTTATGGCCTCGGTATTTTGGGATGTGCGTGGTGTAATACTCATCGACTATCTTGAGAAAGGAAATACCATCAACAGTGAATATTATATAGCGTTATTGGAGCGTTTGAGGGCCGAAGTTGCAAAGAAACGACCGCATATGGCAAAGAAAAAAAAATTGTTGCATCAAGACAACGCACCGTGTCACAAGCCAATCAAAACAATGGCAAAACTACATGAATTGAAGTTCGAATTGCTCCCACATCCACCGTATTCGCCAGATTTGGCCCCAGCGACTACTGGCTGTTCGTAGACCTCAAAAAAATGCTCGCCGGTAAGAAATTTCGCACGAATGAAGAGGTTATCGCTGAAACTGAGGCCTATTTTGAGGCAAAAGATAAATCGTTCTACAAAAGTGGTATTGAAATGTTAGAGTGGCGCTAGAATGATTGCGTTGCTCTTGATGGAGATTACGTTGATGAATAAGGCTAATTTTGAACAAAAAGAAACGTGTTTTCTTTGTTAGGCTCGGGACTTTTCAGCCCATGTGTTAGATGAAAAAACAATCTTATTCTGTATTTGTTTTCGTCTTTCCTATAATTTCATTTTTTACAGTTGCCAAGCAAATATTTTGATAATGTAATTGAGATCCATTACCTGTTTCTTTTTTAATTTAGGTCGTAAATAATTTAAAATACTACAAATAAAACGTTATTTTCCTTTAGGCGAGATATATTTACTTTTTGTACTTTAAATGAACACTTTTACATATTGCCAGATGCTTTTTATTAAATTCTGTAGTGCTAATTATTAAAATCTTCGATTTGATATACAATAATAAGTAAAGTATATAATAGAAGTTAGGTTACATTAGTGTATTAGGTTAGGTTTGAAGGCGACTTTATGCCTGTGTATTCGGTAACAGTATAAAACCTGGCGACGCGATTTATTGATGTACATTGAAACTTATCGTGCCTGTACTATATATATTATTATAAGTGGTCTACTCCTCACATCTGCTAACGATACTCCTTATTAAAACAATTATTGGATTGCGTTAACTGGGTAACGTTTTCCGGGCTAGAGCAGTTGACCTTCATTCTTGAAACATTACGCGAACTTGCTAAGAAAAAGAAAACGTTTTTCCTTGGAATAGAGAACTGTGTCACAAGTTAACCATGAAAATTATTTGGCAGCATATTCTTTTCTAAACGAAATTGTAAAGCTTTCATTACAGCGTAGTAAAGCTCAGCAGTAAAGATATAGGCTATAGGATTGAGTTTGAGAGATTCGAAATAGTTTCTTGTAATGTAAAAGGCGGAACCAACTGAGCTAATATTTTTGGCACCCTCTGCATAAATTTGTAAGTACTGATTGCAATTATCTCCTAAACTAGAATGCAGTATAATACTGTTCGAACTTACGTCGCTATGGTAATTAGAATATAAAGGTATAGGTTTTATCAGAGTAGTAAGGTAATCTGGCGCACCAGTAGAGGTAAGATGATTGATTTGACTTGAACATTCAAGATGACTAATGTCCCTAAATGTGAAAACTAGAGGAAGGGAATTCTTAATCTTCCAAAACTTATTGCTTAAATCAGATATGGTGTTGTTATATGAAGGCGTAAGTACTTGTCTTATATTTAATTTCTTAGCTTTTAGGATATATTTTCTAGCAAGAAATTCTCATCGAATATGGAGAGGTAGCTCAAGGGCTTCAGCTAAGACAGGAGGGCATGGGGTGGAGTGCATTGGTCCTATACAAAGTCGTAGAGCTTTGTATTGCATTCTGTCTACCTTAATCAAATCACATTGGCTCGTAGATCCATACAAAATACAACTATAATCTAAAAAAATACGTGTTTATTTAAGCTTTAACCAACTTTCCTACGAAATTGTAGATACTATCTTTGCACTCTCTTAAACATTCAAAAGCTCTGCCTTAAACTAAAATAAACCATATTGAAAAGCTTCAGGACCACGAACGCGTCCGTAAAGCCAAGTCGAACCTTATACGAACACCTCATACTTAATCCTAACTCCACCGGAATGTCAATAAAAAAAATCCGATTAACCATCTTTTTCAATACAATTCATTTAACGCTTAATCCAGCCTTGTAATAATCCGCTTCCTGTTATGGACTGACGAATTAAGATCCTTTTCCACACTCGGCCATAAAGTTAGCGTCAAATCTAAAAGTTGCGATCGTAAAATTACGCGGTTGTAATTGAAATACAATGACGGCGACGGATTCAATCGAACGGAATGGAACCGCTCCTTCTGGAAACGCGTGTCTGCTTAATAGAAGCTCTCGCGAGATCCGCAAAACGCTGAAGGACGTCGCGGAACTAAAGACGGCAGAATCTTCTACGTACGCTACGTAGGTTGTTAACTTCTGCGAAGTGAGATTGCGCTAGTTCTGCGTTCGAAAAAGACGTGCAAAAACGTAATAACGGCCTGGTATCATCGATGTATCGATGTCATTACCGACTGTTTTATGAGTGCAGGGGATCGGCGACCACGAAACCGCCGCTGTTGGAAGAAATAAGAAGAGCTTATGCGGTAAGGAATCACCTTGCAACACCTGCTCCGAAGAAGCCTGAGACCTAACTTTGTATGCAGCGTTAGAATTTCGCGAGATTGCCAGGTAATCGCTGTTAAAACCTTTAAAATTGCTAGTAAAGTTTAATACTGAATACACACGCACGTTACATTGGTTAATTTTATACAGTTGGATTAAAAACATATCTAAAGTGCCTAGAAACTAACGCTGGTAAAATACAGCTACTCATGGTGTTGGTGTAATCATTCACGAGAATATGTACGTCACAGTAACCCTGGGAAGCCGTTCACATGTGCAGTTACCTTATGCACTGTTGGTGCGCACACTCCCTGGTTTAGTAATCCATGTGTTGCTCTGGGAAGTGTTGGGAAACTGGGTTTATCAAGGAGATGTGGTAAACCCTTAAATACTGTTAGTGTGGTCAATATGTTAACTGGTAATAGGTTAAGCCTTTAACATTTTATAGTGATTCATGACCTTATAGTCCCGTTGCTTGTGAACTAACGCACTTGGTTAATACTAGTCTCGGAAAAGAGGGGCTAGTATTTGAGTGTCATGCGGAGATAAATGTGGATTCTGTTAAAATTGTGGATCATGTTCACACCTATGTATATACGGCGGATGGCGAAAACATGAAAGTGTAATGCAAAAATTTGAAAGTGCTATTGAGAAGGATTAAGATTTTCTCATACTAACACAAGTTTGTGAAGGTGCGGCGAAAGATCCTTTAAGTTGTTACAAGGACTACTTTAAATTTGCAAATATAACATCAGTTTGTGATTTCGTGGAAATTTCTTAAAACAGTAAGTGTTTCAGTACGTTATATAATAATATTTTTTATCATTATTTTATGTGTAAACATCACGTATGCCCACTCATGACGATCACGATCATAAATGATGCGAGTACGTAAACATTACTCAGCCTTGATACGGCACGACCAGCCCCTCCACGTTGTTCTCTACACTGCACTGTAACTTGCGCCACTTTGCTGAGACTATTCATCAGCTAATATCTTAACGAAGCACTTGATAATCGAAAGTAGATGGATGTTATCTACGTAGCTAAAGCACGTAACTGCATTAACCACGCCATGCTACTACAAAAATTGATAAGTTTGGTGTCGGTGTAGGTTTCTTATCGTTAACTGAGTGTTATCTTAGTCGAACAGAGTTTTATGCTTACTACAATTATTATTCCTCTTTCTCTAATAGCAGACGTTCCTCAGGGTTAAAATCCTGAACTGTTTCTCTTCAATTTGTAGATAGGGGTGTTGCTTTCTGTGACGTTTTAGCATAATCAATTCAATCAAAATTGTCGCAAAATCTGTGTGAATTAAATCAACTTGCATATTGCCATCTAGTGATTCGGCTGTGAATTGTGTAATCATAGTAAGGTAAATAACAGTGGATTGCCTACTCACAAAGCCACCGGTCTTCGGATAAAATTGCTACTGTAACAGTCTATGATACTATACGGAAGCATTTCGTATACTTTGTCTGGTCTATAATAGCTGATTTTAGTGGCATCGTTTTCTTTGTGAACTGGACTATTGTTTTCCAACATTTTGGGAAAGAAGATGTTGATAGGGACAAGTTGTAAAAACACTAATGCAATCTCTTATAAAAAAGCTAGGTATATAGTCGTCATCTATGGTATGTTTATTTTTTGACTTATTAAGAGTTTCAAAGACCTCACACTCATTATAGGAGATGACGTCAGGCAATAAGTTACCCGTAGACCTTATTGACAAAATTGATTTTTAGTCAATGTAAGGGAATTTACCGATCGAAAGAAACGAAGTTGCTGACACCACAATCTTCATTCCTCATGTTATTGGTAATTTCGTGGTTATGTTTCTTTGGTGATACAATTGACCACAATGTCCATGGGTTATTTTTAATTTAAATTTGAACATGAGATACGTCACCATTCTACAGAGCTGTCCCACTGATTTCTACAAGTTTTTTTAGTTAATTGTGACGATCGCGATCCTCCATATATTTTTCGCAAGATATTTGTACTTTAGTTTAATATTCACTCTATGATAACGTGGGAAGCACACGGAATACTTGAATAAGCAAAAAGATCCTAAAGGAATTAATTTATTTAAAGCTTCGTAAATTTTATCGTAAAAACTATTAGATGGTTACAAGAAATAATGGTTGTCAGGAAGTTCTAGCCATTCTTACAACATTTTAAACCAATTCCAAGGTTTCATTTAACATAAAAACTTTCTAGTACCACCTCGTATATAACGCATAGACTTTCAAGCACCTCGACTCGAATTACTCGATAAAAGCCATATCCGAGCAATTTCAAGATAACTAACAATCTTCCGACCAAAAACCACAAGCGAAACTTACTTCATACCTTGGCTTTTTTTCATCGCTCTAGACTCGGGCTAGGCAAGCGAAGCCACATTATACACTGCAAGATGTAAATAGAGACCGTAATTGGCGCTTTAATGCAATAATTATGCCTATATTATATTCATGCTGTGCACAAAACTAACTTATGGTATAACATTAGTAGCGCTAGGGAATTGTCGATATTACACAGGCCGTGGTACGTTCTTCGTAGGTCTTTAAGGCAATTTACATTGGCGATAAATACATAACATAGAAGTCGGTATTTATCTATGTACATAAATGTAATGTGTATGATATTAATTCAGATGATATACAGGGTGAAATGGTTCAGGGTTAGCAATTTGGTAGTGTTATGTTTCTGTTCGGGCTGCTTGTATTAAAGATGGGGCTTGATTGTAATTGAAAATGTTTATGAAGAGTGGAAGTGGAAGATGTAACCGTAGTTAAAAAAATAATATATACAATAGAATAGAGTAGTATCATAATTTTACTTCTAGTAGTTCATTCCAATAAAAACTTTGTCGTAACTTGTACTATGTTCAGTTGCATTAGTTGTCTAATAACTTAGCTTATAGTTTCAGTAACAAGCTAAGACATACTGTTACAAGCAACGAAAACAATTATCATTAGAGTATATATAATTTTTCAAAAGAAACAATTTCATTTTACTTTTAAAGGTATTTACGCATTAAATAGATTTAAATTATTGAGGGAAAATATTATGGACACTTAAATTGGAGATACAATGAGAATTTTTAGTTAATTTTGAAATCTACATAGCTTAAAGTTGGTATGTATTTTATCCTTGATAAACCATAAACTGTGCGATTCGCTTATTTCTGAATAACAAAAGTTCTATTAGCGTTAGTAGAAAAGCCCCAATCAATTAACCCATACCGCATTTTAGAATAGGATTTGCTGAAATTAGAGGACTATAACACTAAGGTATTACAAGATCTTTTCAGATGTTTTAATGCGAACTTGTTTTGCTATGTTTACCTAGATCTAGTTGGTGGTGGCTTAGGCTCAATCTTGTAATGTGGTAGTCTCTTTTATTACATGAAAAGGATGTGATCTGGTTACATCGGCCACTGTTGGAGTGGGCATCTGCATGTGACGATTTGCCTTCTACGGAAAGTGAAATTACAGATGAGAAGAGATGGGAAGAATATTCTAGTAGTGATGATCGTGACGACAATTCAGAGGATGATGCTGACGATAAGATATTGATAATCCAACCATTGCTTCAACGAGTGGTTAAAACTGCACCGTGTAACATTATTCGCTGCGACACCAAAGAAACATTTCAGTTATTTCTAATTCCAGTCATTATACAACAAATGGTGAACTGTGCTAATTTAGAGGAATGACGTGTAGATGTAATCGTTGATCAGGTTCTCGCATTCTGTAACTTACTTATTTATGCGGGACTTAACAGAGTCTGGGATGTTCCTACAATACCGCTGACGACTTAAAACTTTATTCCGTTGTCACTGGTGTGGATAGCTCGATTCTGTTGGACGTGGTGGCTGATTGGTGTGAGCGTAATCAACTGAAGTTTAATCTTAACAAAATCTTGCAGTGTACTGGAAAATCATCACCCTTTGTACATTCATACCGACTTCGTGATACATTCTTATCTAACACATGGGCTGAAAAGTCCCGGGCCTAACAAAGGAAACACGGTTTCTTTGGTTCAAAATTAGCTTTATTCATCAACGTAATCTCCATCAAGAGCAACGCAATCATTCCAGCGCCGCTCTAACATTTCAATACCACTTTCGTAGAACGATTTATCTTTTGTCTCAAAATAGGCCTCAGTTTCAGCGATAACCTCTTCATTCGTGCGAAATTTCTTACCGGCGAGCATTTTTTTGAGGTCTGCGAACAGCCAATAGTCGCTGGGTGCCAAATTTGGCGAATACGGTGGATGTGGGAGCAATTCGAAGTTCAATTCATGTAGTTTTGCCATTGTTTTGATTGACTTGTGACACGGTGCGTTGTCTTGATGAAACAACATTTTTTTCCGCCGAATGGCTTGGGCAATCGAAATTCGAACGAAGCCCGAAGAGTTTTGGCGATCTGTAATTTTTTCAGACGAAAACAGATACTGCCAATTCAGTGATGGTGGTCGTACGTGGGTATGGAGACGTTCGTCACAGCAACTGGACGACAAATTTTTGCATCAGACGGTGAAATACGGCGGTGTGAACATCATGGTGCGGGGCGCGATATGGTATGGTGGAAGATCGCAATTTGCAATCTGCGACGGAAATATAAATGCGGCAAAACATATCCAAATATTAACGGAAGGACTACTACCGATATTCGACAACGCCATTTTATCTAAAGAAGACGCCACTTTTATGGAGGATGGAGCACCCTGCCACAAAGCAAGAACAACAACCACATGGAAAGAGGAACAGGGGATTCGGATTTTACCATGGCCAGGCCAATCACCAGACATGAATCCGATAGAGAATGTTTGGCACATAATCCAGACAAATATGGCGAAACGACCCCAGAAACCAAGCAATAAGGAAGAACTAGTGGCAGCTGTTTGGCAAATTTTAAAATATTTTGTATATATAACGAGAATAGTATCTTTTTTTTAATTAGTAGGTGTCTCGTTTATTCTGTTACTCTAGTGTATGACCTCAGAAAACCGGATTATGTAAATGCTTATATTGTATAGTTTAAGGGGCTTCATTGTGAATTTCTGCTTTGTTACTTTAACTAGCAGCATCTGAAAAGATAGCAGATGGTTTTGCTCCAGAATAAATAAGATCTAACCTCCGTAGATGTTTAAGATTAATGTTTTTAACCAAAATCTCCTTAGCAATAGAGTTTCGTACAACCGTCTTATGAAGACTAAGATATCCTACTTAAAAATTAACTAGTCTCAGTATTTTTCCACGAGAATATCTTTTCAATACACATATTCCAGGTGTAACCTTTTATAAACGCGACACATTCTACGTTTTTACTCCATTTGTCTCACGCTAAACGCCTGGCCTCGTATACCACACCGCAGTTCGTTCTCGGGATGCGGTATTTTAATGCCCCCTCATTATTATCCGACTCAGTCTCACTAAAATTACATTCGGAGTTGCGAAAGCACCTCGCTCGGGCATCACGGCCTCTCCTCTCCGACGCTGGAACAGGGAAATCGCGTTTAACCGAGACTTCAAGGTCCAATAAACACGCTGCCGCAATATTATAGTTATGAAGTTATTTTTCTTGACTAACCGTGATACGCTGTTAGCTTCTGCTGTAAAGGCACAGCTCATAAATGCCCGCCAGGCCGATTCCGTAAGTAGCCTTCTTTCTTTCTCTTGTTCTTCTTCTTCTTCGGCCACTTCTTTGGTGTCGTGTTTATCGCGTTGGCTTTGAATGAAGATGAAATTATTAGTTACGTTCGCGGAAAATACGTACGGCTGTGTTATAAAATAAGATTTCCTGCGAGATGGTAGGGAATTGAATGTAAACCGTTGTGTGCTGGTTGATGTAGAATTTACGTTTTTGTTCGGGAAGAAAGAATGGGTGTTGTAGGAAAAGATGGCAAATTTTTTATAGCTTCCTTATGTAAAATAAATATAGACTTACACAATAAGGCCAACGCAGTAGAATGGAGCATTATATCTTGCAAGTATCTATTTTTCCAAATTTCTCCACAATGCCGTAAGTTGCATTGTACCTTCTTTTTTGCACTGATATACGAAGGCGACGTGAAATGTCAATACACTTTTTCAAACGGTGCCCCAGTCTCTTCAAGCCGATGGAAAAGTAGGATATTTCGAGGTCTGCAAAATAGCGATTTGTAGCAGCGATGACCTCCTCATTTGAGTCAAATCTCTTTCCTCCAAGTGACTTTTTCAGGTTTGCGAATAGGACAAATTCTTAGCGTAACTCATTCAATTTGAACCCGACGCTGCTGGATGAATGAGCCGGTGCATTGTCGTGGTGGAAAAGCACTTTCTTCCGCTGCAAACGAGGCCATTTCTCCCTCAATACTGCATCGAATGGAGTCAATAAATTGCTGTAGTATTACCCGCTCTTCGCTTCTGAAGATAGACGATGAGGATCACACCTAGGGAATCCGAAACAATGGTCGCCATGACCTTTCCGGTCGATGGAGCTGTCTTCGCTTTTTTCGGAGCCGATTCGCTTCGACTGTTCCTTGGTCTCCGGTATGTTACGAAACGTATGAAGAAATCCCTTGGATTGCGTTGGATCCCGGCCAGACACCCCTTCGAAACGGTCACCCGATTTCGCTTTTGGTCGGGTGTGAGCAAACGCGGTACCTATCGCCCTGAAAGCTTTTCTATACCCAAAATTTCGTGTAGGATATGGCCAACGCGTTCCTCTGACATGCCTCTCGTTTCTACTACCTCACGACGTCATGAATCTTATCAACCATTTCATCGTTGGTAGCAGGTTTTGGGTGTCCACTATGTGGTTCGTCACTTGTGCTTGTGCGGCCACGTTTGAACTCGCTCACCCAGAAGCTGATGGTCGAAGATGATGGAGTACACCCCCCATGAACCTTTAGCAAAATATTTCGAATTTCTGTTGCCGTTTTCCAAAAGTGTCTTATTACTAGACGGAATTCGATGTTATCCATTTTTGCGAAACCACCTGACTTGTCGCACAAAACACACTCTTAAACAACTATTGACAGTAGACGTCTGAAATTTTGACAGTTGCCATAGAAAAGGTTGCTTTTGCCGACCAATGAATCCATTTCAACCTTCGTACGCCGTCTCTTGCCAATTCCGGAAACACTTCAGGTCGCCCTCATACTTCACTCACTGGCAAAATTCATCTTTTACATTCTTAGAACACATCTGGAAACTCCAACTATATTTACCACTGGTATTTGGTCTTTGTTTTTGTTTAAATTTCACCAAGTTCTTCATAAAAAATCACATTAAAACTAATCGCGTTTTGAAATACTGAAAGCTCTGCTAAAATATTATCAAGATTCTTATTTCACCCACGTAGGTCTCAATACGAATTAACTTGTCTTCATACTAAAACAGAGCAAAAACATTTCTTCATATGTAACCCGAGAAAAACTACCACCATCGTCTACAAGGATAATTGATCACAAAAAGAGGCTACTACCAAGTTAATCTTCCACCATTTCCCCCTTTCGTAACAAGCGGTTATCCGCCTTTATTAGCTTTTCTGTAAGTAGATAGGGGTTCGTTTTGCATACACGTAATTAATCGAAACGCATTAAAATAAGCTACATTATAATACGCGCGTATGTACAGTACATTTTTATAATTATAAATAAAAGTAAGTAGACCCATACGATAAGTATTCATGTTTTAATAAGGCATCGTGGTACTGGAAGCAAAAACAGAAATTGGAAAGAAAGCAAATTGAAATCGCAATTGCTCCCTTTTTTTCTTAATTGCGGTGTATACACAGAACGCGACAGATATACAGGTGCTGGTTTTAGACGATATACGTAAATAAGTGCCATTTAGTGTAGCGTTTGATGTCTCGCTACCTCAGGCGGTTACATACTTTTCTATAGCAATAATTAGATTAATTGGATATCATCGTCAGCTGGTGTCTAATTCTATTTGTATTTTTTGAGTTCGCAAAGAAAAGGAAAGCCAATATATTGCTTAATTACCTTCATACTAGCGTAATTTGATATGTGTAATATTATATTTATAAAGACCGAAGGGGATTAAAACAGAGCAGCTAATAGGTGGAAAATATACAGGGTGTATCACAGAGTATATATCGAAATTTGGCAGATTAAAGACTTTTCAGAATTATTATACTTCAGATTACCCTGGAAACTGTTAATTAATTCTTTTTTCAAATTTCAAATGGTGGTTATTTATTTCTTTCTTTAAAAGATATACGGATACTAACAAATATTCACATATAGATTTAATCTTCAGATAATCACTGGCTAACAAATAAAAATTTGTTCCTGCTAACTATGATCTGACACTTAGATACGCTAAGCCAAATATGAAACCCATTTTTTCCCCTTTATATAACGTTCTTTTCTACGTCATTTCTTGTATTCCGCAGTTGGGTGTTATGTAGCAATATGTTAAAGCTCTAGATTTGCAAGGGGGTGGTTTCAAGTACATACGAGGGTGACCTGAAATGTTTCCGGAATCGGTATGAGATGGCGTAGGAAGATTGATCTGGATTTATCGGTCGGCAAGAGCAAGCTTCTTTATAGCAACTGTCAAAATTTCAGACGTCTACTGTCAATAGTTGCTGTTTAAGAGTATGTTTTGTGTAGCAAGTTAGGCAAAATTCCAAAAATGGATAAAATCGAATTTCGTGTAGTGATAAAACACTTCTGAATAGCTGGGAAAACGGTCACGGAAATTCCAAATATTCTGCTAGAGGTTCATGGCGGATGTACATTCCTCATTTTCGACCATCAGCTTCCGGATGAGCGATTTCTAATGTGGTCGCACAAGTACAAATGACAAACTATGCAGTGGACACCAAAAAACCGCTACCAACGATAAAATGGTCGACAAGATTCTTTATGTCGTGTTAGTCGATCGCCGTTTGCTGAGATAGCAGAGACAACAGACATCTCAGAAGAAAGCGTTGGCTATATCCTGCACGTAATTTTGGGTATGAAAGAGCTTTTTATCCTGGTAGGTACTGTATTTGCTCACACCAGAGCAAAAACGAAATCGAGTGACCGTTTCGGAGGAGTGTCTGGCTAGGATCCAACGCAATCCAAGGGATTTATTCATGCGTTTCGTAACCGTGGATGAGATTTGGATCTACCACTACATACCGGAGACCAAGGAACAGTCGAAACAATTGACTTTTCCGGGCGAATCGGTTCCCAATACAGCAAAGACTATTCCATCGGCCTGGAATGCTATGCCGACCATTTTTTGGGATTCCCTCATCTGCAGAAGGGAAGGTCGATCACGTGGCAATACTACAGCGATTCATCGACCCAATTTGATGCAGTATTCAAGGAGAAACGGCCTCGTCTGCAGCGAACAAGTGCTTTTCCACCATGAAAATGCGCCAGCTCATTAATCTCGCATCATAGTGTCCAAATTGAATGAGTTGGGTTACGAATTAGTCTCTCATCCTCTATATTCACCGGACCTAGCACCCCACTGATGTTTCCCTATTCTTATTCCTGAAAAGATCACTGGCAGGAAAGAGATTTGTCTCAAATGAGGAGATCATCGCCGCTACAGTTGGCTATTTTGCAGATCTAGAAAGATCCTGCGTCTCTGGCGGCTCGAAGAGACTGGAGCACCGGTTGTAAAAATGTATTGATCTTCGAGGAGACTGTATCGAAATACCGTGTTTTTCTTGTCCATCCCGGTAACATTTTAGGTCGCCCTCAGCATTCGATTAATGTCTCCGGTCCAATTTTTTATTAGCTCAGTGGGAATGCATTCTGGTCCCGTAGCTCTTAGATTTTTCGATTCTTCTATGGCTCTTTTAACCTCCGAAGTTGTGATTCTTTTCGCGCAATGATCTGAAGTAATGTTAAATTTCATATCTTTTAAAAAGAAATGTGGTCTATTTTCTGTTAATAGTTCGTCTTTCCATATCTCTGATACTCTTATGCCACTCATAAGTATCTCCACTTCTTCACATTTTTTTCCTATAGCTCGTTTTTTTTTGTTTTCTTTACTTGCTTTTCCTCTTCTGTATTCAATCTCGTATTTGTGGGTCGATCTTCCGCTTCTTGCGTCTGCATCCAATACTGGCAATCCCTCTTTTTTTTATTTGTTTCGTCCACCAATCGTCCATCATGTATATTGTTCTTCCTTTATTCCCAGAGCCTCCCTTGCTGCTTCTCGAATACATTTTTCCCATCCTCTTATTGATTATATAATGGATGCGGGTGAACTTTCTAAATTATATGCGTTTTTCGTTTTTTTGTACTTTTTTGATTCTTTCGCAGATTTTCCTACATTTCGCAATTAATTTTGTTAAAAGTACCTAGTGATCTGAACCAGTTTCCGATCCACTGTGTACCCTTACATCTACCAGCTCAAGCTTTTAATTCGTTTAAGCTCCGTAACAATAGTTACTTCAAGAAAGAGCTCCCACATTCCCTACAACGCGAAATAAGCCAAGCAGAATCCATCTTCCGACCGTACCATCATCCATATTCATAATATCAAGAGACCGTTCCTAATCTAACCGAACGCGTTCCTCCGCGAGCTTTCGGGAGCTTTTCGCGGGCAGACTTCGACCCGTTACCGCTGTGACGTGCGTCGAGGCTGCCGTAGCACGTTTCGGAAACGACGACGTTCCGGTAGCCAATCGGACGTGGGGGCCGCGGGCAACTTACTTCCCATTGGCGGACGGCTACCGCACACCGTACACCCGACGTTCGCCGGATCTACCTTGAAAAAGCCGCGCGCTCGTCACCGCCCACTTTACGACGTTACATGTATAATGCATTTCGCAGGCGGCCGGGCCTCGCAAAAAAGTATTCTTTTGTCTGCGGGGACTGGCCGGTCGTATATCAAGTATGCCTGGCCTGCCCGTACGGAGTCCGGGACATAGATCGTTGTTGCGGCAGGCCGGGCAACGTTGTTGCCTCCGCTTGGGAAGAGATAAGTTGCGCCATGTACCCCGAACGTATATCGTTTGTTTTGATGGTCGCGATTGTAAATTTGAATCGTTGTTGTAAGTTGTTGGTCGGAGTTATTGTCGACGTTGTGTCGGTCTGTCAGGGTGGAACGGTCATTTGCGGTCGTTAATGAAACGTATAGCCGATGCTGTTAGTAAACAAACATCACGCGTGTGGAATATTTTAATTAAGATACGTTTTAATGCAGAGTACACGTAGAAAAACTTATACAGCGTAAATTTTACTTACAAATAGCCAATATGCATAGTAAAAATTGGAGTTGGTCTCTTTCTTTAAAGAAAAACAAAGCGTTACTTTCAACTAATGCAGAAATTTTACCATTACTTCTACAAATAATCTAACTGCATCCATTCTCAGAGTGTGGAAGACACCTGTTTATTAAAAAAAAGATTCTCTTCTCGTTATATATATAAAATATTTTAAAATTTTTAAATTAGATTAATATTTTGTCGATCCACCTTTACTTGCTTGAAGTGCTGCGAGTCGTCGTGGCATTGAATCTATTAAATGATTAATGGTGTCTTCTGGAATATTTAACCACTCTTCTGTAACAGCTGCCACGAGTTCTTCCTTATTGCTAGGTTTTCGGGGTCGTTTCGCCATATTTGTCTGGATTATGTGCCAAACATTCTCTATCGGATTCATGTCTGGTGATTGGCTTGGCCATGGTAAAATCCGAATCCTCTGTTCCTCTTTCCATGTGGTTGTTGTTCTTGCTTTGTGGCAGGGTGCTCCATCCTCCATAAAAGTGGCGTCTTCTTTAGATAAAATGGCGTTGTCGAATATCGGTAGCAGTCCTTTTGTTAATATTTGGATATATTTTGCCGCATTTATATTTCCGTCGCAGATTACTAATTGCAATCTTCCACCATATCATATCGCGCCCCACACCATGATGTTCACACCGCCGTATTTCGCCGTCTGATGCAAAAATTTGTCGTCCGGTTGCTGTGACGAACGTCTCCACACCCACGTACGACCACTATCACTGAATTGGCAGTACCTGCTTTCGTCTGAAAAAATGACAGACCGCCAAAACTCTTCGGGCTTCGTTCGCATTTCGATTGCCCAAGCCATTCGGCGCCGTTTTTGAAACGCCTAAGGAGAGGTTTTTTCTTTGCCACCTTCTTATACATCCCCACACTGTGGAGGTATCGCAGAACGGTGCGTTGACTTTTCTGTAAAGTTGCCGCAAGCTCAGCTGTACTTTTTCGCGGTTCTCCTAACACTTCGCGCACAAGCACCCTTTTACTTCTTTCAGAAGGTCCGGCACGACCTGGTCTCGGCTCCAGTGTTGTTTTTTCCTTGCGTTTAAATTGTGTAATCACACGGTTAACTGTGGACAACGGAATATTTAAAAATTTACTTATTGCACGTTGCGAAGCGCCGCGTTCACTCTGGCCAACGATGCGACCCCGGGTGAAGTCGCTAATATCACTTGAACCTTGTAAGCGAGGCATAGTTGTAACGATACTAAACTATGACGAATTCCTTCCGATACATCTACCTCTACCCTAATGACAAGAGAAAGTTCTTAATTCGTTCTTAGAATTTAGCTGTTTACATATTTATACCGCTTTACCTGGTGTCTATTTTATTCTGCCACCCTAGTGTACTTTGAAAACAAGTAAATACCCAGATTATATAAAGCACTCATTGTTCCCATCATCAAGAGAAATAATAAAGAATGACCACAACACCACATGCCTATCTCTCTACTCTCATCATTAAATAAAATTCTTGGAAAAATTCTTCAAAGAATAATATAATTCACCAACAGTAGGCATTCCAAAAGGATTTAGTAACAACATCTGCAGCGTATGATCTACTGAACCTGATAAAGAGACAATCGGAGGATCAAAATATATTACTAACCATATTCATAGACACGAAAAAGCATTCTACGTAATATCAAAAACAAAACCAATTCTCTAAAAGCTTTTTAGGGATAAAAGGAACTGAATTGAACCTATTAAAAACCTACTTAGAAATTAGACAACAAATCACAGAGATAAGCAAAGAAGTATGCGATCCGCTTTATGCAGAATACGGCTTATAGCAAGGAGGAAATTTATTGTAACGATCTTATAGAATTAAACCTCAAAGGAAACGTATGTGCATATACTGACTTTGCAAGTATATTGTACCATGATAAAAAAGAAAGAGAAATCCAATCACACGTAAATTAGATTACGAAAAGAATTGAAGACATTGGACAAACGGCAATTGGAGCCTACGATACCATTAGATAAAACATCCCGGGTCGAGGAAAAATGGACGTACAACATTTAGAAAGCACTCGTATACGCATAATTATGCACATGCAACATGTCTCGATGCTTAAAATAAATGAAAGGTAAATCCTGGTATAAGGATACATGTTCTTAGGGTAGATATACTTGCTGTTCAAAGACTTAAGGTTCTAAATTGTGGAAAGAGAAGACGTTAATCTAATAACTTCTTCCACGTCTTACTTTGCATATCCACCATTTCATTCGTATTTCCGTTTTTTCTTTGACATTTCATCTACTCACTCCCGACGTTATCGTTTCAAAAGCCCACAAGCTAGCGGAGAATTTATCGCCGCTACTCTGTTGCGATAGCAATTGTTACATTATGCATAGTGCGATTATCCGTCTAGGACTTCAAACGGAGTCCTAGCGTTAATTCCATAGCCAACCTCCGGACAACGACGCAGAAGCAAAATTACCATCCGCGCTGGCAAAAACGGCGGTTGCATTTAGCCGTTGGTAATTTATCGGTTTTCTTTCTAGCTATCTCGCTCACGTAAAGAAGTTATCACGTAGAAGTAGTGGCCTGCTTGTTAGCCGGCTGCCGTCTGCGTAGTATTCGTATTCAGTTTTTTCAATACTTAATTGCGATTCATTAATTAAGCCAGCTATGCCTTAATGAAATCGCAAAAATGTTTGGTTGGTTTTTGCGGCGGCCGTTCGATGCCGACGATGTTTCTTTCGAGGGTCTCTGTATGACGCGGTATTGAAGTACTACAGGAGGATGATGCGTTAAGCTGGGGATTACGGAAGGATTTTGACTTGTCGCGGTTTCTTCCTAAGAAAAAAATTATATTTGCTTTGCTGGTGTATGGTATCTTAAATTTAGGTCTCTGTACGACGAGGCGTTGGAATATTGGATGGAGATGTTAGATTAAGTCCAAAGCCATCCAAATGTCTAATTGGTTGTTTGATTAATGTGTTTGATATTTAGGTAACTGACATTTGTAGATCACATCTACATAATATCGAGTTTGTATTTCAAAGTGTTGTTGTGCTATGGCTAACTCTTGAATTGTGTGTCGTGATTGTTCATAAAACTGGATCCTATAGAACAGAGACCCGGGATAAAATGCCATCAGAAAAAGGGCATAACGCCAATTCAAATTTATGATATCGTCAAACGTTGGTGTCGACATTTTAAATGTGGAATCATGTGAAAACCAGCATGACAGTGGTCCTCCCATAGCGGTAACAACAAGCAAAAACATTAAAAAGGTGTTTGTGAAAGATCTGATTTATCACATCATGTAGTGCATAACATACTGACTAAAGAATTCGATACGAAGAAGATGAGTGCAAGCTGGGTACCTCGAATGTTAACCATTGATCAAAAAAGAAATCGGATGTTGATTTGTAAGCATCTTTTGGAAAGGTACCCAGAAAATAAAGAGAACCTTCTTAGTCGGTATGTGACCATAATCATGGGTGCACCACACCCAACGTGCAAAGTAGAAGATGGAAACATCACGGTTCTCCTTCTTCATGCAAATTTAAGGTTTTGCCATCTGTGTTTCAGAAAAGAGACAGAGCATTACAGGGGCTTACTACGGACAATTCAGTTTCAAATTGCGAGACGCTATTAAAAAGAAACGCCGAGGAAAGTTAAGCCGCGGTGTGATAGTGCTCCCAACCATACATCTGGTATTACTACGGCTGTTATACACCAAGCGGGCTTTGAATTAGTGGAGGATCCGTGATATTCACCGAATCTAGTGATTAGAGGCTGTTCCCCAAATTAAAAGGAATCTTACGTGATTCAAAATTTTTCAGTAACTATGAAGGGATGCAAGCTGTAGAGGAGGTGGTTTACAGAGGTCGGACAAAAGTTTTCCCAGGAGGCAGTTGAGATGTTGGAACACCGATGGACCAAGTGTATTAGTGTAGAGAAATAAAAAAAATATAATGTAAACTAAATGTGTTCCCTATAGGAAGGTGTCTATTCCTGTAGTTAAGCTATTATGCCATAAAGAAAATAATGGAATCAACCTATCTGTGAAAAAAGTGCTTTAGTCTAAAGCGATTAGATTCCTAGAGAATATCGAATATATGGCCTGTGGTATCCGGAAGTTGACAGAATTTGCCACAACGTAAAGTTGCGAGCACCAAGGTCTTTCACTGTAATTGCGATTTGGTAATGGCTAAGGTATTAAAAGGAACCATTCAGGAACTCCACTTTAGCACAGACATAAACTTGCAGCATGTTTAAAAGTTTTCAAAAATGTTCATTTATGGCATTACACCAGAATATACCGTTGTTATTCGGGATGCTGTTCTAATTAGTCATAGAAAGGCTATTAAAGACATCAATCTGCGAATTGCTCCAGCGCAAAATGATTATTGCAATTCCCAGCGTAACTTGGAGGTATTGGTGGTGTGGTGCAAACAGTTCAGATTGAAGCTCAACATTCGGAAATGCTATGTAGTCACTTGAATCTGTTCCCACTTATGTTAACACTCATCTTATTACATAGATGGTAATGTCTTAAGCGGTAAAACTGAATTTGGAGATTTGGTAATTCCGTTTGATTTAAGTACTACGTTTAAGTCTCATATCACTGAAGTATGTGCTGAGGTCAACAAATTGCTAGGTTTTCTAATCCGTATCTTCAAATAATTCGATGATACACCTCTACTAAAATCACAACATTTTACTCTCGTAATAAGATTGAATACGCTTCACTGGATATATCTCGGATATATTACCTCTAGAACAGATCCAGCGCAAATTCTTGATATTTATTTCTTTTAAAAGTGGTATGTAACCAGAAAGGGGTGTGTTGCGGGATGTTATGTTGCTGTGTTATGATGTAGTGTTTTTGAGTAAATGAAAAGAAGCAATTTAGTTGAGACCCCTACAAAAACCTCTGGCAGATACTATTGGAGATTGTCCCTTTTTAGTAGAAGAATAAATTCTACGTTCTTGGTTGCTTTAGCAAGAACAAGAGCTATGAAGACGATATCTTCAGGTCCACATAATTTTAAGGAATGTTGTAATTTGAGATACAGACTAAAGGTATCAAATTCCGTATTACCTAGAATGTACTGTTTATTTAAATTGCGTAAATCAGGAGGAAGTATGAGACCTATTGCCTCGAACACTAATGGTCCCACATACTTGCTTTCTAAGTGGTTATCCGAGAAATTTAACAACTTACCAGTACAAATACCTGACTTGGCAGTGAAAAATTCAAAATACGTATTCATTGAGAGACTTAAGAACATTAAGTACAAAGAGCATCTGGCTCCTATTAAATTTAGAAATTTTGACAAATCTAGTGTCGTCCAACATATGCTAGAAATAAATGATAATGTTGATAATATAGAGTTACTTCAAAATATAAACAGCGATATTTATTCGAGAGTTATGAGCTCGGAATGTACATCGCAGACGACAGCGTGGGGGGCATTATCAGAAGTTCAAGAAAACCTTGATTAATTTATGCAGTATACGGTAATTGTTACTGTACGTTGTAGATGCATCCGGTAATTGACTATAAAACGCTTCACACGTTCTTCTCTTAATAAAATAAATTTGTTATATTTTATTCTTTTGCTTTTTAAAAATCAGAAGTGAATTCCAGCCAACTTTTTATTAAATCATGTATAACCATAGCCAGTCGTTCCGAATATTGGTGACCATCCTAGCTATGACTGCTGCTCTAAACAGTTCTGTTTTATGTTGTTGTTGAATATCATGTCCTTCCTCTTCCATACACCTTCAAGGATGGATTTCAAGACTTTGTATTTGGTATCGTTTCTCTTTATATGATCGAGATATTCCAGTTTCCTTTTCTTAATCCTATATATTACTTCCTTTTCCTTCCTTATTCTCTACAATACTGTTTTGTTGGTCACTCTATCCACCCAGGATATTTTAAGGATCCTTTTGTAGCGCCACATCTCGAAGGCCTCGATTTTCTTTTGTGTTGCTTCGGTCAATGTCTAGCATTCCACTCCATCTTGATATCTAGTTTAAGATTGAGACTTTTCAAGAGTTTAAACATCTTGATGAAGGCGTCTCTTACTTTTTCTATCCTGCATTTGATTTTTCGTAAGTGGTCCCACTCCTTACTTATTAAGGTTCCCAGATAGATGTATTTGGATACTCGTTCTACTGGCGTGGCCATAAATTTCATTTTATGATGTTCACTTCTAGCCCATATAGTTCACACTTACTTCATTCAGTTTATCAATTAGCTGTTGTAGTCCCTCCATACTATCCGCATAGCGGATGTTATTTAGGCCTTCACCATTTGAAAGAATTCCATCCTGATTATTTTCCAGAGCTTTTCTAAATATCTCTTCTGAATACAGATTGAATATCAGAGGAGAGATGATACACAGTTGCCATATACCCCGGAACATATTAATTGCTTCTGTTATTTCATCTCCAAAATTGATTTTTATGGTGACTGCTTGGTTGCAGAATAACTTTTGCATAATTCTTAAATCTTCATCGTCCATTTCGGTCCTTTTTAGTATTTATATAATGTTCTTGTATTCGATTTTGTTAAACACCTTTTGGTAGTCTACAAAACAGATCTCGATGTTGCAATTGATGATAATCGGAATAATAACACATGAGCTGAAAAGTCCCGGGCCTAACACATAAATGACGCTAGTTTTATTGCAGTTACCTTTCTCTCAGTTAGTACTAACCTTCAAAAGACAGCTGTTAAAATTTCATGATATTCTATTCATTAGTTTGTGAGTTATTGTGCTAAGAGTCACGCTACTTTTGTTATTTTCAAGAAACAATGGATCAAAAACAATTTCGTGTTTTAATTTTACACTGCTTCTTGATAGGAAAAAAATACCGTTCAAGCGAAGCAATTGCTTGACAAGTATTAGGGGGCTCCGCTCCATCAGAAACAACAATAAAACGTTGGTTTGCTGACTTCAAACGTGGTCGTAGAGACACCGATGATGCAGAACGCAGTGGACGTCCAAATGAGGCGGTAACACCACAAAATATCAAAAAAATCCACAAAATCGTTTTGAATGATCGAAAAGTGAAGTTGCGTGAGTTAGCTGACATCGTAAAGATATCAAAAGACCGTATTGGCTTTATATCGCATGAGCATTTGACTATGAGAAAGCTCTGTTCAAAGTGGGTGCCGCGTTTGCTCACTGTTGACCAAAAACAGGAACGTGTTGATGATTCTGAGCAGTGTTTGACCACGTTTAAACGTAACAAACCGGAATTTTTGCGTCGATATGTGACAATGGATGAAACATGGATCCATCACTTCACTCCGGAATCAAAACGATCGTCATCTGAGTGGACAGCAACTGGTGAACCTCGTCCAAAGCGCCCGAAAGCACAACAATCGGCTGGAAAGGTTATGGCCTCGGTATTTTGGGATGTGCGTGGTGTAATATTCATCGACTATCTTGAGAAAGGAAATACCATCAACAGTGAATATTATATAGCGTTATTGGAGCGTTTGAAGGCCGAAACTGCAAAGAAACGACCGCATATGGTAAAGAAAAGAATGTTGTTTCATCAAGACAACGCACCGTGTCACAAGTCAATCAAAACAATGGCAAAACTACATGAATTGAAGTTCGAATTGCTCCCACATCCACCGTATTCGCCAGATTTGGCTGCCAGCGACTACTGGCTGTTCGCAGATCTCAAAAAAATGCTCGCCGGTAAGAAATTTCGCACGAATGAAGAGGTTATCGCTGAAACTGAGGCCTATTTTGAGGCAAAAGATAAATCGTTCTACAAAAGTGGTATTGAAATGTTAGAGCGGCGTTGGAATGATTGCGTTGTTCTTGATGGAGATTACGTTGATGAATAAAGCTAATTTTGAACCAAAAAAACCGTGTTTTCTTTGTTAAGCCCGGGACTTTGTAGCCCATGTGTTAGTTGTAGACGGAATAGTACTTCTCTTGTTCCCATTCCTTTCATGAAGTCAAATTCTGTATTTACCATTCTTTCTTCCCATATCTTGTACATTGTACGATGGATAACTTTAAGAAAAAGTTCCTGCAAACGTTGCTGATGGTTCTATGGTCTAATAAACTGATAGTTTTTACCGTAACTTGAATAGGGTATAAATAGTATAGTTTGTTGATTCATTATTGATACTGAAGGTAATAGCTTAGCTGTCAAAATATGCGTCTAGTTTTTAGTGAAGTGTTACGGTTAGGAAGATGGTAAAGTGTTCCTGTTAAAATTTGTTATAAAAAGAGGAACATATGAAGAATTGATCTGAGTACCACAATAGATTCGGCAATTTTAAAGTGGAAAAATGCGAAGATTTGCAATTTCAGGGGTTATTGGGAAATGACCTAATTCAAACTCCACGGTAATTAGTAGAAGCATCATATATGTCACAAGAAACAATCAGCAGATGTTCACGAACAATGGGGAAGATCAATAAACTCGATAAATGGGTCCCACACTATTTGAATGAACGTCAAATAGAAAATCCTAAAGTCACTTGCGAAATCTTTGTTACAAAGAAAGAGAAACATGTCAAGAATTGATCTGAATACCACAACCATGCCGAGAAATAGTAGGATGAACTAGACAGAAGAGAAGAAAGAATTTATGGAGGCATTTTGAGTGAATTAAAATTAAAAATAGGAACTTTGCATAAATTAATAAAAAGAATATTGAACGTGAACCTTCTTTTATGCTAGAAGGTACCCAGATGATAAATACTGTAGACTTGGCCTGGATTTTAGATAAATCTTAATCTGTTAATCTATTCATCAATACCACACTTTTTCCCTTAATTTTTACATTAAATAAAATTAATTGAATCAAATTATAATTTATTAAATCCAATTATAACGCAACCGCACTCTCAGTTCATTAAGCTTAAAGCTGAAAATTAGCAAAAAACATGAACAAGGATTCTGCACTTATTCCACACCGAAATGTCTCCGTCCTTGTTTCCTGATAATAGATAATTATTTGATTATAATGCAGCGGAAATTATAACCAGTTAAATTATCGAACAATCAAGCTTAAACAAAAAAAAAACGACAATAATAATTTATCCGAAGAAAATAATTGCGTTTCAACGTAATTTCTGTCAATTTCCCTTTTTTCTACCGACGTGTAACTTCACTGCAGGCGACGTAAGGCATTAATTTATAGACTTACCGCTTTAAGTAACTTGATTAGCATTATTTAACATATTCTCTTATGGAATACGCTACCTTAGATATACGGTAAATGTCCCGTAATTAATCTTAAACATCTTTATATTTATTTAAACGATTGTAAATAGTTATTTAATAACAATAAAATTGTGTTCGAGTTAGTTACTGGTTTTGTATTTACATGATAAGAAGCACTTCATAAATATTTTTTTATATGTTATATAGATACATCTTTATTTATCTAATTCTTTCACTGCAGTTCTTCGAGATGTTTCGCTTAGATGCCCATTAGAGAAGCTGTATAAAGTCCTTTTTAATCTGTTTTAAAATGGATGCAAAGACAGAAATAAAATATTAAATGTTGGTGGTATTATATGGCACATTAATTAGTGGTAGTTTATAGAAATACTGTAAATTAATGTACTACATTTATTAACTTAGCACATGATAGTTTTCAACATTCAAACATAAATTGTATTCTTACACGGTAGTGAGTTGTCTCATTTATTGTTGGGACTGTCTTATACTGTAATATTATATGCGATTGGAGATATACTCAATTTAACCTTGATAGGAACTATCGAAGGAGAAACATTGCAATTTTCTCCGATCGTCCAGCAGCCATAATGGCGTTGAGCTCTAACACCATCAGCTCAAATTTAGTCTGGGAATGCCTAGAAAAACTAAACAACCTAGCCAGAAAAAGCAAAGTTGCACTATGTAGGACACACTGGAATCAGCGGCAACGAGGAAGCTAACCTATTAGCACACAACCTCGTTTGTGAAACCGCAGCCGTTTTGTGGCACCTATAAGAGAGAACTTAAAGACAGAGAGTACAGGCTTCCTAGTCAGAGACATTCCAAGGTATGCCTTGGAAAGTTCAATAAGCCAAAGAGTGAAGACTATGCTAGAACTTAGTAGAAACAGACTACGTGTCCTCACAGGTTTTCTTACAGGGCATTGTCACCTCGGGCAATACATACACAAGAATAGGTTTGAAACAGAATAGCGACTGCTGGTTTTGTGGGGCAGAGGCTGTAAGTCCGGAACACCTAACATTTAACTGCACTGCCACTATAGAGACCCGAGCCAATCATCTTGGCGAAGGCGTCATAGACGAGGTGAAAATACCTTCTCTGAAACCATGACAGCTATTGTAATTCATTAAAGATCTTGGACTAATATTGCCAATTTTTCGCCGCAGAATTGTTGCAAGAATCTTTCTAATTTTAACAACTAATCCTGAGAGGTATACAAACTATCTATTGAACAGCTGCACGAAGATGAATTACAACATGGTTACTTCCAGCAAGATGGCGCAACGACACATATAACACGAGAAAATATCGCTCTTCTTTGCGTTTTTTGAAGATCAGATTATAAGCTTACATAAGGAAGTTGAATTTCCACAAAGATCACCTTGTTCGATTATTATGGACCTTCTCGGGTTTCCTCGTCTAAAGAATGGAATATTTAAAACTAATTGCTAATTTACAAGATCTGTATAAAAAAATTATTGAAGAATGTGCCCGCAATGCTGCAAAATGCGTTTAACAACATGAGAAGGCGTGTAAACGTGGAAATCGAAAGTAAGGCACAATAATTTTAACACTTGCTTTAATTTAGTTGTAACGGTTGTCGGGTTCCGCCGTGTCACTAGGTTTTTGTCCCTGATGTTTCGCGAACAACTGCGGTTCGCATTTTCAAAGGTACTGGTACAGTACCTTTGACACGGCGTAACCCGACAACCATTACAACTACGTCAAACCGCCGTGAAAGTCTGAGATACTATTTACTTGCGTTCATTTCTCCTTTTTGTATAGTGCAAGTTTTGAACACCAGCTTGTTTTATTGTAACTTTAAATCAAATTACATATTCATTGATGCCACGATGACAATGCCAAAATAATTTTCAAAAGTTAAGGTTGTTTTACGTGTATGATAATATGGTTTAAGTTCAGACGTACATTTTCTATTTCAATACCATCTTCGACCTAGAAGCTTTATGATATCACGGTACAATATACATGGGTGTCTTTATACTTATCTAGGATACAATATATTTTACATAATCTATCCTCTATATACCTAAAGATTTTAAAATTTCAACTAAGACTAGCAGTAAAACTTTTAATATACCCGTACTAAGATATATCGTAAATAAAGAATTATGACGAAGTTACCTAGAATTCCGTGCATTTTAAAATAAAATAAAAGTTTACAATAGGGTAATTGCTTACATAGGAAAAGTTATGTATCTATATACAACATTTAGTACAGTTTATATTTAACGTAACTTAAACAGTCTTTGAATAAAACAACAAACGAATGACAATGATAACCTAAAGTTAAAAGCTTTTGGAAAATATTTCATGTATATATATATATATCCATTCGGTCGTTAGAAGCTTTCAGAGTTCAGTTCTGTTGAAGGGTAAGCTACAGAAAGAATCTAGCAAAAGCATAACAATGTACTAAAGCCAAAGCTCTCTGAAGCCAGGATTATAAGAAAGACGATTTATGGCGTGGTATACATGCACAACTATGTGAAGATTAAATTCATCAAAAGAAATTGTATATCAAGTATATCAGTAGCACATCAGTTTCAATTCAGGTGAATAAAGGTACCAAGTTTGCATTTTCAAGAGAATCAAACTATGTCGCCTGCGTATATTACCTATAGTTTTAAACACACGGTTAACATCTAAAAATACTGCCAGAATGAAGTTTCCGTTATCCATAGTACTATACTAGCCAGTACTCCACAGAACAGTATTACATGAATAATTATTCCTAAAACCTGATCGTGAATCACTTACTGCATAATAAGTGTCACACTGGTTTAGGATTTGATACTTTACAGCAAATTACTAGTATTTTTTCGTAGTGCGGTAACATGCTAATACGTCGGAATTGTACAACTGTTGTTTTCTGTATTTTTTAAACGGGTGTGACCAGAGAAAGCATTTCCATCCTTGAGGGAAATCTCCAGATTAGCAGTCGATAATCGAAAGTAGATGGGTAGATTTTTCTAAAGCGTTTGACTGCATTTACCACGCCATGCTATCCTAAAAAATAGATGAGTTTGGTGTCCCATTGGTAATTCTGTTTTACTTCACTGAAATAAAGTGTTATGTTTACTGGAGGCTATTTCCTCCAACATCGAGCGTTCTGCAAGGTTTAGATTTTGGGCCGCTTCTCTTTAATTTGAACATAAGCGACTTGCTATTCCTGTTTACTTGTCGCGTTTTAGCATATGCAGATGACGTAAAAGCATTTAATACAATTCGCAACGGTTGTAATCGTTTTCAAAACAATCTTCTGCTAATTCGGATAAGTCCAGGATAGACGGTCATGTCTGTACTGTTCTTAACTCGTGTTAATCGACTGACCTTAGTTGATTTTGTCTTCATGTTTGTTATTTATTTTGCAAGAAATGGCTTATAAGATGAGTAGGCAAATTTTATTTTAAGCTACACCGTCGAGAATTTTACGTCAAGTATATTTGGAGGTTAACTACAAAATTTGGGTTTCTTACAATTTTTCGGATGAAATTAGTCATTACAACGTCGTAAGATCCAGCATAACCTCACAACGAGATTCCGATCGAAAAGTGGAATTAGAATATTACTATAACCAGTTTTCCCAGCCAATCGGAAAAGGTGGCATCTTTTCTCTTTGGAGTGAAGATCTTATTAGCTTTGTGATGTTGTCAGCTCGTATCTAAACATATTATTTTATTTGCAGATGCAAAATAAATTTTGTTCTCTTTGTCGAGCTTCTGTTGGATTTAGAATACCACGTTAAACCTTGAAATGGTGAATTGAAACAGGAAGCTATGAAAAAGGAAACACAAGCCGTAGCTGTGCCATTAGAAAGGAGAATAACAATCTATTACGGCATATTTTAAGCATGTAAAGACGAGGTTTTCCACTAACCAGAGACGTTTCGAAGACCATTGCTTATCATTTCTCTCAACAGTTAAAAAGCAAACACAAATTTAACAACGAAAGAAAGAAGCTGGCTACGACTGGCTTAGTTTCTTCTTAAACTGACTTCAGAAGATACTTATAAATTGCAAGGTGTCTCCATAGCTAGAGCAAAAGCAATGAATCTGAAAGAAGTAGAAGACTATCTTATCTTGTTGGAAACCACGAACAAAACCCTCTATTTGACAAACTGCCAAACATTTTTAGTATTAATGAAACTGGTCCTCAATGAAACAATAGACAGGGCAAGGTATTCGCAAAAAAGGCTCCAAAGCTGTTTCTACGGTAACGTCTTCAGAAAGAAGAGAAATTATAACATTAGCTGTTTGTTGTATTGCCGAAGGCAATTTTTCTATGAAGCAAAACTTCCTCGCCAATACTATGGCACTTTTCACCTTAAAAACAGACAGAGACTGGAAAAGAACCAACTAATAGTTCAGAAGCACAACCATCAACGTCGAAATAAACGTCTAACACAAGAATTACTCCGTCAAAGATATTAATTCGTCAGTTCCTACTCTGGAAAAATAACTGCTGCTAAAAAAAGGGACAAATATGTTGGAGCTGTCTTAAAATCAGCTGCACATTTAGAAAGTTGCAAGGAAAAGGGAAAAACGCCCAAGAAAAAACGATATATGATTGAAAATAAAAAAAGTTATGACAAGCACAAAAACGACAGTCAAAAACAATAAGAAAATAGAATTGGAATCTTCAAGGAGCGAGAAAGATAAACAAATAAATCTAGAAAGTGACGGTTTTAATGAAAACTTGTGAGTAGGATGTGGAAAGGATTATAGACATTCTATATACGCTGTTGATTGGATTCAATGTGACAACTGTATGTTTTGGTTGTATGAAAGTTGTGCGTGTTACCGCGACTTTTGCCGGAAGTGTGAAAAACTTGACCATAAGTCAAAAGAAGTCGGGAGTAATTAACTTTTTCTCGGAAATTTTCTACTAGGTATACGGTTAAATTCTTAAAATTGATTATTTTTGTTATACCTTTACGTGACAAATTGTAGGTGACGTTTTAATCATTGAAGAAACTATAGACATCTCTCCCGGACTTACCCTAATACTTAGACAAATATCTCTCTCTGAATATCAATAGAGTGATGATGTCGTCATACCACGCAACATCAAAACTTTGGCTCTTGGTGTCTTATTTGATAACAAACTGTGTTTGTTGAGCATACTTCATCAATGTGTTTACCTATTTCTAAACCTCCCGGTTTTATCATGCGTTCGTGTAAGCATTTTTTAGATTGAAATGTAATGAAAATTTAGTGCAATGCTTATGTTCGTTCTATAAATTGAATATGCCTCCACCGTTTGGTATCCTCACTTTGTTCCCTTATTGACCTTTCAGCTACTAAATAATAAACGACTATTATTATCAAAGAAAATCCTTAGAAGTTCTTTGAAAGAAGGCGTCAAGGTTGAAGCAAAGGCGTAGGTAATTTAAGATATCAAGAAATCATGGCAGAAAAAAACTGAGAGGATTCAAAAGGTCTTAAGCAACAGTTAGTATGACGCTTAGTAAATAAAAAACGGCAGATTTGCTAAATTACCCATCGACATCCAAAAAATCGCCTAATTCCACCGATGAGACGACCTCCATTCAACAGTTCGTTCATAAATAGCTTGCAACCGATTCAGGTCGCCGTATTCCACGTCGACGTCCCGCAAAAACGTTTTGTTTTCATTTCTTCTAGCCGCTCGCACCGTCGACGACGAAACCGACTTCGAGAGCACCGGAAAAACCAACCGAAAAACCGTCCATGGCCTACTACGACCGACGGTAAAAAGAGGACATATTTTAACGGGAAGGGGCGCTTTTTGCCGTCGGCACCGGCGACGGCGACGACGACGTAGACGCCGCCGAAGAAGAAGAAGTCTAAGCTCCGGGAACGGAACGTTAGAGTTGGCCTAGGTCCGGGAAGCGAGATCTTTGCAGATCACCGCAAAAAGCCATCCATATACAAGAGCAGTTCCTGCGACGGCGACGTGCCCGAAAAAAGCTCTCCATTTTCCGGAGTTTTGTTCGGATTTTTTACGGGGTCGCTTACGTTTGATGACTTCCGGGACACCGGAAGCGTTAGTCGAATTTCGGGGTAATGTAGGAGTAGTTTTTTTCGATTATAATTAGGTATTTTGTTTATGTTGATGAAGCTTCTTTGCTTGGGAGTTTCTTTCATTAAAAAATACGGATGATAAAAGTCTTCGCTTCCCGGAGTACTCCGGCAGCTACTATCTCGATTGTAATTAGGCATTTTATTTAGCTTAATGGTATATTTCTATAAATATTTAGGAACTCGACATTTTTATTGTAATAAATTCGTTTGAGTTTCTTTGAAGTGTAAATATGTCTAAATCAGGTCTAAGTAATCATTAGTTTCTTTGTACAAAAATTATTTTACTATTTCAAATTTAACCATTATTTTACCATTAGCATTTCAAGGATTTCAATAAAATTTAATACATCAGAATTCCGAAAGGAATATGACGAGCTATTATTCATTGCTGCAGAAGTTACCACGCTCAGTATACCATTTTTGAAATAGTATAAAGGATTCGGAGCAGATTATATCATCGTATGGTAAATTTTAACCAATTGTAAGCTTTGCTATCAATACAAAAGCAAAATTCATTAAGTTTTTTTAAGAAATAATCAATCCCTTCAGAATCGGGTGACTATATTTAGATTTCTGACATTTTTGAAGATTGTTACCATTTAGTAAAAAAAGAGGTTGTTGGAAATAGAACAAAAGTTGCTGTCTAGTAATGAAAAATAATACCATGTGGGTGATATCTCGTCTCGATTTGGAACGGCCTTTATTAACTTCTTCAGTAGAATCGTTGAGATGACGCAAGGCAATGAAAATTATGTGAAATATTTTACATCGTTCCATCAATAAGTTTGTTTTGGTCTTGACCGTTTCTGCTGAAGCAAGCTCCATCAGGCCTGATTTAGGATTTCAGGGTAGAATAAACGAATTTATTTATACTTTAAAAAAGGCGAAGAGGTTTCTGAATGTTTGTACGACACAAAAGCTAACAGCTCTTCAATATGCGTATCAAATGATTTGGTATAATAAGATCTTCGTTGAATGGGGCAGCGAAAGCGTTAGCCATTTTGTTTCAGTTGATGTCGTTTCTTTCCATGGTGGTCTTTTTGGATTAAGAAATTTTGACGATGAAGGCTTTCGCACCCCGGATTATTCCGGGGGTCGTTTTATCGGTTGTAATTAGACATTTTATTTAGGTTAATGGTATATTTCTTTAAATATTTAGAAACTCGACATGTTTATGCAATAAATTCGTTTGAGCTCCTTTCAAATGTAAATAAGCCCAAATCAGATCTAAGGAGTCACTACTTGCTCAAACAAAAATGGTCGAAATAAAGAATTTCTCACAATTTTCATTTTAATGATTCCAATAAAATTGGATATATCAGAACTCTGAAGAAAAATGACGATCTTATTGTTCATTGCTATAGAAGTTACCACACTCAGTATACCGTATAGTAGAAATGAAAATAATAAGAATAATTTGAAAGCCTACGACAAAAAAGCAAAATTCAAGACGTGGAAAAATGGTTAACAAAGCGAAGAAAATGCTGGAATAAGTACGTAAGCAGAATGACCGATGATAGACTGGCAAAAAGTGTCGAAAGGCCATCGGGACGCTAACAAGAATACAGGACATCTACATTCGAAGAGGTATAGGAAGAAAACAGGCACTAGCCTACCTACTACGTGTAGAAAGGAAGAAGAAAGTTTTCCGAGTTTTTGCAGTGTTTAGAAGCTAACACTTCTCCAATAGATCAAATGTTTTGTTAGATAAAAGATCTTCGTTGAATTTTAAAGGTTGCTTCAAAATTTGAAGATAACAGTATTTGAGTTTGATAATTTCTAAAGCAGCGCACAATACTTCGTCAGATTTGCTTCGTTTACCTCAAAATTTATCTCGGTCTTGTTTCCTTTACTCTTCTGGATTCAGCCTGTCGAAAAGCAGATATCCAGCATCATCTTTTGGGAGGTCTTCTAAAATTCGGTGTTTCATCCTTTGCCCATTTCGTCCATCAACCTTCCGTCATTCTTTTTCTCTTTTCTCATCTAGTCCCTTAAACTCACTTCCTTAAATAGCCCTCAATATCTTCATCTCCGCTGTCCTCATCTTGCTCTTCGCTTTGATTATATCTGCTCGAATGATCCGAAATCTTACGGCTTTTTATATATGCGAACTTTAATTTCGGGAGACATATTTATTCCTCTATATGAGCTTCCTCAGATAGCTAGAGATTCTTGAGGCTTTATTAATTTGAGTTCTAACATCCTGTTGTAAATTTTTGGAACTTCGAAATATTGTTTCAGTGATGCTAATTAAGCATGTTAGCGGTGTCATGCGTTAATTTCAACATTAGAGCCTTTTCTTTTCTAAAATTTTTGTTGTCAGTAGCTTTCCTGTTTCAAGATATATATTTGTATTTCTCCTAGAAGATTTGGTTTAACGTTTTGACTTGGTCCTTTTTATAAATACCAATTCCTAAAACTTTTTATATTTGTTTGACTTTTAAAGGGTTTCCTAAGATTCTATCTGCATTCCATGAATTTCCTCTACTGGATTATTCAGTACATTGCTTTCGATAGGAAGTTTCACTTAATACAATAACAGCTCTAACATGCAAAACTAAAAAAAATCTAAAAAAGTAATCCCTAAACTTACTGACTCTAACAATGTTAGGCAAAATTAAATGTGCTTGAAAGTCTCCTAATTTAATAAATATGGTGTCAAGACCTTGATAGTTTACGTATTTTTCAAATAGCATCAATAAAATAACCCATTAATAGCACAGCGATTTCACGGTTAGAAAAACATATTAAAATAATTATCAGCATCACCGTATGACCACCAAATAGAATTATACTAACTGTCGCTTTTTCTTATACTTTTTTCTAATGAATAATTGTTGGTAATTAACGACCTATTTATTAGAGAAGACTTATTTTAACTTCGGGTTTTGAAAATGTACGTTCAAAAAGCTTAGGTAATTGGTGTCCCATGATTATTGTATAATGATAGGTTCTTAAATTGGCCAAATTATACGTTTGTGGCAATATCAATAGCGTGGTGCAATTTGGAATCATCTTGGGACGTTGCCTAACGTTAAACGGGCGAAATTTTCCACTTAGAAGCTATTAAACATTTCATTTCGATTTGTTTTTTTAAGATGCAAAATTTATCACGACAATTTCACGTTAAACAACTTTTTGTATGCTCGGCAAGGTTTCTATATGACCTTTCGAATAGAATATTTGGTTTTCTTAATATCTCCAGCAAATTAAGCAGCGAAATTAATGCTGAACTCCAAAGGAAATACAAATGCAAAAGAAAATAACATTAAAGAAATTAATTACATTTTATATAGGGAATGTTTACAATAATGGTAACTCAAAACAGATAAATTTCTGTAGGTACACAGAGTTAGGCAGACATCCTACGAAATCAGGCTATCACGTTTCAGTGTAAGAAAGCCTGTAAACATCTTCAAAAGCTTATTTATTGTTAAATATATATATTATGGAGGTATGCATATCAGTTAATAAAAATGCCGAGGAGTAAATTGTTATCCGAGCAGAAGAGAAACAAAAATAAATTGTTATAAAAAGGTAGGGTTTTCAAACCGAGCCATAGCTAAGAAAATAAGACGATCCCATCGTCTTATCAAAAATTTTACAAAGTTGGGAAATCTAAAAGCTGTATCCTTTTTGCTACTACTTACTGACTATCAGGATAATATTTTCACCCTTTTCACGTAAAATTTATTGAAAATATCTTCTATTTCAAGAACAATTAACACTTTTTTAGGATGCTTTTTCGTTACACAATCAATCACACAAATTTACAGAAGAGTGATGATGTGTTAGTACTTGATTATCTTCTGGAGCGTCCTCCTTAGAGCCTTGCCACTATATTGGATCTAAATTTTCTAATATTTCTTGGGAAGCTATTGCTTCGTAGAATGGATGTGATTTAGCTTTCTTCTAACTTAATGATGGTAATAATCTTGTACTAATATATTGTTTGGAAGCGCTCCTTGAAATGGCAAAGTGAAACCGTCCTTACTTCTAACAAAATCAAGTAAATAAGTTAAACAGTGAACAGGTACATAAATAAATTTCAATTTTGCGTTCCCTTCAGATCTTTTAAGAATTGAAATTTATCACTAAAGATTTTCGGTGCCTAAAAGAGGTTTCAAACCCATCCTTATACGAGGCAGATAAACAGGCAAGATTGAAATTTGGGCTAGATTAAGTGAGATTCATCAGTGGAATAACGTCATATTTTCAAATGACAAAAAATTTAACTTGGACTGGCGTCATGGTTTCAAACATTATTGGCACGATTTACTCAGGAACATTGAAGATACAATGAGCCGAAATTTTGCTGGCGTTAATGTAACGATTTGGTCGACTTTCATCCATAACAATGAAATCCATACATGTTTTATTTCTACGCGAATGAATTCGATTTCTTTTATACAGCTTCTGGAAATGGTTCTGGTAGACGTTGGTGAATAATTGCTGCGCAAATGTGGATGTTTTTGGTTTTATCAATGGCTTGCTCACTCCCCCGATCTGCACCCCATCCAAAATCTTTGGGAAACATTGGCAAGAGAAGTCTTTAGTAACAATAAACAATACGATAGCGTTAAAGAACTAAGACCCGTGATAACGAGGTGTTGGAATCATATTCTCATTTCAACATTGACCAGATTGATAGGGTGTATAGGGTGTATGAAGACTAATTATGAAAGATATCAAAACAATACACTATATAATTTATTATAAACGATACTACTATTACATTACAATACAATGTGTATTACAGTATCTTACTCCTCAGATGGTTACCATATTGTACTATAAATACGTTCCGAAATGTCTATCTGTATCCGGTGTGTTCACAGATGTATTACAGGGTACACATATAAGAATGGCCCTCTATAACGTTATCATCAACACACCCCCCCAATTATTATACTTATCTAAAATGAAATACACGAATTTACAAAAAGAACTTATTCAAACTAATTATTTACAACTCATACGCCTAACTTTAATCTAAAATATTTTAGCCTTGGTGCAGCTAAAGGTTTTTTAAATACGTCTGCAATTTGTTCTGCGGTTGTCACATAATTTAACTTTATTTTACCATTATTAATACATTCCCCAACAAAGTGATGCCTGATATCTATGTATGTTCTAGAGTATTTGCTATTTTAATACAAGATTGATTATCCTCATATATCACCATAGGGAATGTACTGTGGTTAAGGATTTCAGTAGGTAATTGACCAATAAAGATACATTCTGTTGTGCAATCAGGAAGTACAATGTATTCTGCTTCTGCAATACTCAGTGAAATTGTTGCCTGCTCTTTCGACTTTCAGGAAATTGTTAAGTATTTTAATTTCATAGCCCGAAATCCTTTTCCTATCGTTAACATCACCTGCATAGTCAGCATCAACATAAGCACTAATAAGTTGACCACTCAGAGGTATTGATTTGTCATATTTAATATCGTAATTTTCCGTTGACTTTAAATATCTTAAGACATTCTTTAAAAACGACCAAAATAGTAAATTGAGTAACTCAGATCTGGTCTTGTTTTTAACATAATATACATTAAAAATCCTATAAGTTCTCTATGAGGCAAATCATTCAAATCACTTAATTTTAACTTACTATTTTTCAAGTTTAATTTTGGCTGTATTGGAAAACTTTACAATTCTTCATATTAAATTTACTTAAAACTTTTTGTAATAAATCTTTTTGACTTAAGAATAGATAAGAATAATATACATTTAATTATATAAAAATACATTGTCCTTTATAACGTTATCATCGACATAGAGGAACCAACACTCACTACTAAATTTAGAAAGAACAATAAATTTTTAATGTATCTGTCTTATTTATTAACTTTGTATCAATGGACTAAACATTTCGCTGATTAGAGTTACCGTTATTGTAAATATTCTCTGTATAAAATGTAATAATTTTTTTAATGTTTTCTCTCTCACTTATGATTCACCAGTAATTTAATAGCATAACTTACGGACGATATTAAGAAAACCAAATATTCCATTGAAAAGATCATATGGAACTATATAAATTTCGCTGAATGTGGTACATATATAATACACATATTTCTATTCTTTTTATAATATCAGGTTACATCTAAAATACTTTTCAGCAAATCAAAATCTATCCGGACAATATTTTTCACTTACTCCCCCTCAATTATAAAACAACCTATACATCATCTACCGAATGTGCAATACCTCCTATAGAATAATTTAACATTGATAAACTGTTAAGAGGTATCCAATTGCCTTTTTTCTGACGCATTTATTTGACCACGCGCGCCATATTCAAACAAAAAGACGAAAAAACGGCAATTTATTTATTTATACGCGATAAAATGTGGCACCGACGCACGCTACAGATTGTAGATCGAAAGAAATACTCTAAAAACTATTAACTATGCAAGTTATATCTCGTAAAAAAACGTGTCCGGAATAAGAAAAAAACCGTGAATGATGTATGTGTATGATGTAAATTACGTTGCGAACGAAAGAAATAAAAAGAAGAATCAGTATTTAACACCTGCCCGATGTAATTATTAAATGAAATAAGAATGCGAAAGATTTTTCTTTTTTTTTTTTTACTTAGGATATTTTCGAGCTGGAATAAGAAGTGCATAGCGTCTGTATATAAGTATTACGATTATATATCTATATATATTTGCGTGTGTGTGTGTGTGTATGTGTATGTATACAATAAAATGGGAAGGCAAAAAAAAAACAAAAACAGAAAAGTAACAATTAAATTCTGCAATTTATACATTGCGGGCTGTTCACCTATTTCCATCTCCGTTTGAAGCATGTAAACCCGTATATCTCCATCTTTATCGAAGGCTGCCGGCAGGGGTTTTATCAACAGCAGGAAAGCTAACGCTGGGCGTGGTTAAGCGGCGATCTCGATCGAACACCGCCGATTTTAAACTCCGCACACCTCTTGCATGACGATTCTCTAGTGTTATACGGGTTACAGTGTTGGCAACACTAGCTGACGTACATCCAGCTTTACCGCCTTAAGGTTTTCGACGATAACAAAAAAAAAAAACCATCGACGTCATATAACACGGGAGGTTCGGCGACTATCGCGAGTAGAGAAGAGACGCAAAAAAAAAGACAGCTCACGCTATAGCTTTTTTCCTTTTCGCCTATTAGCCGCGAACGGGCGGTAATTCGGTATTCAAACACCAAAAGAGGACGATTTTTCTCGATGTATTCGCGTTATTTTTCCGCGATTATCCGCGAATCGAATCCCTAGAGCGAATCTACGTCTACGAAACGACGCCGTAATCTCGTATACGTTGCTTCCGTACGCCAGCTCGGCGGTACTTTCAACGCTACACCACTTGAAGAACTCGCAATTCTGTGCGTTGCCAATTCGTTTCGGCGACGGTGAAGATTTCGTTTAAGATGTGCCGGAAAATTCTGTGGAAATACAAGAGATAGACGCGGTGGAGATTTTAGTGAACTCGAAGTTTGTACATCGCAAGTAAACTGTGAATTTTTGCGAGTTTAGAAGTGACGTGAGTTATAAGGGTAGTTCGTCCGAAGTTGGTAACAGAATTCTAGTGGGTGACTTCGGCTGAAGAAGAAGAAGGTTAGTTTATTTATATACAACATTTGATTCCGTGTTTATTCCCCACATTATTTCTTAAATTTAAAGACGATAAAATAGTTCTAATATACGATAAAATTTTCACGTATCGAAGCCCTAAGGACGCTCGATGTTAGCCACATGTTTTTCGCATTTTTTTGTGTTACTTTTTATTGCGCATTGAAACAGTTTTTTGTTGGTCTTTTTTCTACCCGTAACATTCTCACGTGTATTTCTTGAGGTTTGGTAGTTGTTTATGCAGAAAAATATCGCACATAAAATATAAATTTAAAATATATTTTATATTGCTTTTTAAAATGCACTGCTTTCATTCTCCAATGATTTATTACAGAGATAGAATTGATTCTGTGTATCTATTAATACATTTTATGTTCGAAATTTAATAAAAATTCCTCTAATAAATTAAATTAAATTGAGAAATTATTCACTAATTTAAAAGGTATTAATGTTAGGTTAAAAATATGACATGAATATAGGCGTGAAATCGTTATCACTTTAGGCGATCTCTAATGTAATTTTAGTGTTTTATTTAACCTTTCTAATCTAATAAGGAATATTGTGGGAAAACCACAAAGATTCTTGAAATTAATAATTAATAATGCGCTCTATTCAACAGAATCAAATACTTTTATATTAAAACTATCTACAGAAATATATTTTGATTAGGATCCCAATTCATCATCGAAATTCTTGGCTATTCGTGTACACTATTGCTCATAAATTCAATACCGTCAACTGGGGTGATAAAGTAACATATTTTGATTTTTTTATGCCACATCTCCTTTGATATCAGTATAATTGGGCTGAATTTTCAATGCAATATAGACTTATATCTTTGTTATCAATTTATAAAGCTTAAAAGCAATATTAGTTTCAACAGAAGGGAGGTAGGAATTATTTGTTTGTCGCGACACCTGGTTTCTCTTTGAAAAGATATTAGAAACGTTTTACGGTTACTAGTCACCCAATAGAATTAAAATGTGCAGATTTATTATGTTGGAAACTGTTTAAAATATGGGTAAAAACGAAAAAAAGATAAAAAGGGGATGTATGTACGTTTTATATTTGAAACTAGCCATTATAAACTTGTTAAACGTCAATATAATTAAAAATTATAATCCTAAAAAAAAAGAAGCAAACAAAATCGTGAGTTGGTGGCAACACCTTTTCTTTAAAAAATCTGCCCTAAACACTGAGCCAAAGTCAAGTTAATAGGAAAGTAACTACGTATGTACAACTGTCTTAAACTTCACTGTGCAGAGTTCAGGATATTTAAAAAAAAATGAATTAGAAAAATGGAAAATAAGGGGAAACTCCTACGGGCACTTAGTCACCCCGGTTGATGGTAGCGTTTTGAGAAATTTAAGATTTACTTAAATCTAAAACAATGTGTCTATGCTAATTTATTTAAAAGTTTTTGCCTTAATTTTAATCCACTCAAACCGAGAAGAAATATGTCTCTATCTGTCACAATTGTAGTCATTGTAAAACATAATTTATTTAAACACTAAAAAATTACACACAAACGTTTTGTTAGTTCCCCCTACGTTGTGTAATGGATATTTTAACAATAGTTTATTAAAATGTTGCAAGGCAACTCTACTACTTGTTTCTGTAGAATAATGATTTTCATTCATTAAGAATACAATGAAAAATAAGACTTTTATAGTTGTTTCCAAGTTTATTTAATTATACCAACCATGATGCACATATTTCGTATTTTTCGTAAATAATATTTGTCATCTAGTAGGTAATTTATCAAATTCAGACACTAATGAATGAATAGGCTACTCAAAAATATTTAGATCATCAATCAATCAAAGGATATCGTCTTCTCTTCTGTTATTACAGTAAAAACGTCCATCCATTTAGATATACACAGGAATTAAGGTGATAATCTCCATAAAATATTGTAAAATTTGCAACACTATTGAGTTTAGTCTATTGTATAATATCTTGAACATAATTTTATAGTAATAATTACTAAGGCACTCTCATAAATGTGAAATTAGACTGTTTTGACGTATCTTCTTATATAATAATTAATCTCACAATGTGTCTGCAGGATTGAGATCCGGCGATTGTGGAAATCAGACCATGGTTCTGATAACTTCTTCCTCTTACATCTACTGTAAAAATCTTTTGGAACCTTAGAGAGTCTGTGGGCTTGCTATTGCTGGTGAAAAATAAAGTAAATCCCAAAGAATGCAAATCAAATGCAATCATGTATTGTTCCAAAATTTCTTTTCTCCATATTACTTCCAAAAAATGCTTTTAAAATTCCCCAATACTTTCACCACGTTTTGTAAATTATACTACACAGATAAAACGATTTACAGGTTTATTCCTGATAATTTTAAAGCTTGAAATACGATTGCTTATTGAAATTCTAGTGATTGTTCCAGGTTGTTCTAGGTTTATTCAGCAATATTTGAAAGTATCTCAAATAAAATCTGCTACCATTCTGCAGAATACCTGCAGATATTTTGCTTTTATTTATTAACTCTCAGTCTGCCAGGATATCGGCATATCACGTAAGTAAGTTTTTAAACTGCAAAAACTATTTGTCACGGAAGTTCCCTTTTGAAAAAATTATAAAGCTATACCTGCTACTTGTAAAGTCTGTGAATGCGAATATATTAGCTCCACTGCAAGCTAAAAGAAAACTCTTAAAAATCGGCCGGTGGACATAGGGTTAATTTTGATAAATTCTAATGAGGACGTTGCTTTCGTTGTGTTCTTGTTAGGGAGATAATTTTTCTGTTAATTCAGGTATCTCGTTCTCAGAGTTTAGAGATTTATTTCAATCCTCATGTAGAAAATTAGAAGCTAAGCTGATGAACTTCCAGTAATGCACAGATAGAATAAGTTGGAATAAATGTCGTAATTTAGATTTTCGAAGAAAAAAGGGCGAATAGGTGGATTTCACTTCCTTTTCTATATATTTTGATGTATAAGAGATACGGGTCTTACACCCTCAAAAATGTTAAAAGAAACTATTAGAATAATTTGGGGAAATAACATGAGAACAGTGATTTTCGAAAATAGGAAAGCCTAGCTATTTCATTTTTTTTGCCTATTTCTTTTTTAATATTAAAAAAATAGAGATCCGAAATTCCATAATAACGTTTGTAATAACAAGAATAACCTGGAACAGTTTCCAGAATTTCGATGTTCGAAAAAGAAAAGGGATGGAATTCGCGTGTTTAGATTTGAAATCTAAAAACAACGAGATTGTGGCAAATTTTCCAATCATCTCCCATTTCGATGCTTTCAAAACATTGAACCTCTCAAAGATACGTTAAATTACATATGAAAATGAAGGTTTTCGGTATGTAAATTGTAGGAAAATTATTCCTCTGGAGAAAATTCCTTAATTTGTAGAGTTAACTTAGCAATGAATGATACGATTTTTTTTCGTTTTAACAGTTCGGAGACGAATTATATAAGTTCTGACGCAAAAATTGTGCTATGCAAGCTCATGAACCTTGATAAACGGCGTCTGAATGACATTTAAGAATAAACAAATTTTGCTGTACATCTTTTTGTATATTTTTATCCACAGGTGATACTGAGCTGAAGTTTTCAAACAGTATTCACAACAACTGAAACAACCTGGACTAACTCTGACAATTTCGATTTTCAAGAAAAACGGGGGTTGGGGTATTTATATATCTACATGTGTGTGTATCTTTTACATTGAAGACAACGAGGAGAAACGGAAAAGTCTTGATTTGAAAAGGCAAAATTCGTGGGATGTTCGAATGGTCCAGGTCGATTCTCTATATAACCGGACTTGTACCTGGCATATGCAAACAAATTGATATATTTAGAGGACGACAATTGATTGTGTATCAATGATTACAATTTTATTACATTATTTCGCAAATTGAGATTATCATCGTAATTTGAGACCAGGCCAGAAATTTTTTTGCATATTTTAATCTGTATGAAGAGAAACTGATATGAAACTTTGAAACAATATTTAGAACAACTAAAACAGCCTGGAATAACCCTCACAATTTCGATTTTTTAAAATAGTAACGTTGAGGTATTCATATTTGTACATATACACTAGGGTAACAGAATAAAATAGACACCCTACTAATTAAAAAAAAAAAGATTCTATTCTCGTTATATATACAAAATATTTTAAAATTTTTAAATTAGACTAATATTTTGTCGATCCACCTTTACTTGTGTGAAGTGCTACGAGTTATATTTCCGTCGCAGATTACTAATTGCAATCTTCCACCATACCATATCGCGCCCCACACCGACGTATTTCACCGTCTGATGCAAAAATTTGTCGTCCAGTTGCTATGACGAACGTCTCCATACCAACGTACGACCACTATCACTGAATTGGCAGTATCTGCTTTCGTCTGAAAAAATGACAGACCGCCAAGGCTCTTCGGGCTTCGTTCGCATTTCGATTGCCCAAGCCATTCGGCGCCGTTTTTGAAACGCCGTAAGGAGTGGCTTTTTCTTTGCCACCCTATTATACATCCCCACACTGTGGAGGTATCGCAGAACGGTGCGCTGACTTTTCTGTGAAGTTGCCGCAAGCTCAGCTGTACTTTTTCGCGGTTCTCTTAACACTTCGCGCACAAGCACCCTTTTATTTCTTTCAGAAGGTCCGGCACGACCTGGTCTCGGCTCCAGTGTTGTTTTTCCCTAGCGCTTAAATTGTGTAATCACACGGTTAACTGTTTACAACCGAATATTTAAAAATTTAGTTATTTCACTTTGCGAAGCGCCGCGTTCACTCTGGCCAACGATGCGACCCCGGGTGAAGTCGCTAATATCACTCGAACCTTGTAAGCGAGGCATAGTTGTAACGGTACTAAACTATGACGAATTCCTTCCGATAAATCTACCCCTACCCTAATGACAAGAGAAAGTTCTTAATTCGTTCTTAGAATTTAGCTATTTACATATTTTTAACGCTTTAGCTGGTGTGTATTTTATTCTGTCACCCTAGTGTAGTACAGTCTAGAGTAATTCGGGAGATGTTAGTATAATGGCCAATTGCTGGACTAAATCGTTGGGTAATATTATTGACACTATCTCAAAAAAAAAAAAAAACAAGTGCCGATATTTAATAATTACAAAAACAAGAAAAATATAAAATAGCTACATTTATTGACGTCATAGACTTGGCAGAATATATGTTTGGTAGAAACAGAGTAGTCACTATGGTACAGTCTGTAAAACAAGAGAAGGTGGAGTGTAAGAACATCAAAACAATATAAAACTTGAAATATGTGTATTTAGTAGGAATATACATTGTAATACCTAATGCGCATTACACTCAATATTCAGTCTCCATCGTTGTCGATAATCGCCTGGCAACGACGCACCATGCTCCCAACCAAGCTTTCGGCATAAGAAGCTGATAACGATCGCCATATCTGTCGTAGGTTCCTCGATAATTGCTTTAGTGTGTAGGCACGTTTACGTTGAACTTTGTGCTTTATTATTGCCCACACAAGTTCAATTGGATTTGCATCGAGGCTCTGGGAGGGCCACTCCAACGACGAAACATGATTTTCTAACTTCCACTCCGTACAACGTCTACTTCGATGCTTTGGATCATTGTCCTCTTGCAGAATCCACTGATTATTATTCTGTCCAAACCACTTCCTCACAGATGAAATGAGACCCTTTCTGTACAGCTTCACCATTCTTTTTGCATTCAGGTTCTCTGTGAATACGCACGATGATCCAAAGCCGCGCACGTTAAAGCATCCCCACACATGGACCTTAACTGGGTGCTTTACTGTGCGTTGTACAACTCGGTGGTGTTACGTAGACCAAGCTCTTTTTGTCTGTGGCCACGCATAAAAAGAAGCCTCATCTGTGAAAACAACATCAGACTAATCTCGATGACTGTTGTTGCTTACTTTAATTTGTTTTCTTTTGTAACTGATACTACCCCCGTCGCATTCGTTCTTAGAATTTAGCTGTTTACATATTTATACCCCTTTACCTGGTGTCTATTTTATTCCGTCACCCTAGTGTATATACATCTTTATTGCACATATAATGCAGTTTAACAACAAAAATATGTTTTGAAATTAACGCCTGTTAAATGGGCACCACGCTTTTTTAAACATTCATGAAGTCGTGACTGAAGACTCGCTACAGCATCCTCTGGTTTATCACTCTAATTTATCGAGCTTCTTGGCTATTAATACTTGTGTTCGAGGAATATTTTTGGAAAACCCTAGGCTTTAAATACGCCCATAGAAGAAAAAACAATGCTGGTTAAATCCCATATCCTTTGTGACCAATTTGAATCACAATCTGCGGATATAGATCGTTCAGAAGACATATTCCTTGGAGTAGTCATGCAAATTCGCGAAGTATGGCTTCTTCCTCCATCTTACTGGAACACGAGTTGTGTCTATGTCATGTTGTATCCCAAATCGTTGCAATTCAGCAGGTAGAAAATTTTGGGGCATCTCCAAATATCGCTGAGAAGTTACAGTCATTGTACTGTAATTAGTATTCCGAATGCAACCACACTGCATCACACGGTAACTTTCTCGGAATGCAGGGGTTGTTCGTGAAGTTTTTGCGGTTGTTTGGCAGCCCAGAACCGAAAATTTTTTAATATTTACAGATCCCGATATGTGGAAATGTGCCTCGTCGCACATTATTAAATTATTTAAAATATTTGCATTAATCAAATTAATAAAAGTTCTAATTTCGTTGGCTACTAAACTATATTACAGAGGAATTCATTTAGATCATTGATTAAAGCTCCCATTTTATTCATATTCGTACAGTGGCGTATCAAAAATCGTCGATATCCATTACGCCACGTTTTTTTCTTTAATTGTAACACATATTTATAAATAAGTTGATACTTTAGGAAAAAAAAAATGCATATTCCTTTCCACTTGAAAATAAAACATTAGTAAACATCGAAAATGGAATATTACATCGTTATAGCATAATAAAGTCCGTCTAAAATGAAACAGATTGAAAATACCTACATATCCTGTTAGTTACTTTTAACGAGGGAGCGTTGTACTTTTGCATGTTGATAAAATTTATTACTCTTTTAATAGGATCGCTAACTCTACATTTATTACCAGCATCGATAACGCCATTTAAGAAATAGGCGTAAAAAAGTCAGGACCGCCGTCGCGGGATATTGAATATTTAATTTATGCAAAAGTCCTACAGTAACGAGCTAATGTTTCACTAAAATCGATTGCGGAGGTGAACAGACAGATTCTTGGAAATGTATGCGGCGCTCCAAGTTTTCACCGCATTGAAAAGAAGCAGAAAGTGAATATTTAATCGCCACAATTTTTTTGTATTAAGTTCTATTATTCTTTTTTTAGCTGGAAAAGCAATTATTAAGTTACTAAAGTATTTCCTAGTTTCTATAGATTCTAGAAAATACAAGTACTTTCATTGCGTTCTTGCCAGAAATATGTACAATGTTGTAGAAATTAGGTATCGAATAAAGTTAGAGTATTTATATTTCTAACACATAATTGCATATACAGGGTGTATCACGGAGAGATTTGGTTAGAAGTAAATGGGGAAATAATAAAAGTTGCCCAGTTTAAGTAGATACTATTCTTTTTTTATTTCAAATTGAACTTTTGAGGGGATTTTGAAGCTAGTTTTACTAAGTAACACATGGGCTGAAAAGTCCCGGGCCTAACAAAGAAAACACGTTTTTTTTGGTTCAAAATTAGCTTCATTCATCAACGTAATCTCCATCAAGAGCAACGCAATCATTCCAGCGCCGCTCTAACATTTCAATATCACTTTTGTAGAACGATTTATCTTTTGCCTCAAAATAGGCCTCAGTTTCAGCGATAACCTCTTCATTCGTGCGAAATTTCTTACCGGCGAGCATTTTTTTGAGGTCTGCGAACAGCCAGTAGTCGGTGGGGGCCAAATCTGGCGAATACGGTGGACGTGGAAGCAATTCGAAGTTCAATTCATGTAGTTTTGCCATTGTTTTGATTGACTTGTGACACGGTGCGATGTCTTGATGAAACATTTTTTTCTTTGCCATATGCGGTCGTTTCTTTGCAATTTCGGCCTTCAAACGCTCCAATAACGCTATATAATATTCACTGTTGATGCTATTTCCTTTCTCAAGATAGTCGATGAATATTACACCACGCACATCTCAAAATACCGAGGCCATAACCTTTACAACCGATTGTTGTGCTTTCGGGCGCTTTGGACGAGGTTCACCAGTTGCTGTCCACTCAGATGACGATCGTTTTGATTCCGGAGTGAAGTGATGGATCCATGTTTCATCCATTGTCACATATCGACGCAAAAATTCCGGTTTGTTACGTTTAAACATGGCCAAACACTGCTCAGAATCATCAACACGTTCTTGTTTTTGGTCAACAGTGAGCAAACGCGGCACCCATTTTGAACAGAGCTTTCTCATAGCCAAATGCTCATGCAATATAAAGCCAACACATTCTTTTGATATCTTTACGATGTCAGCAAACTCACGCAACTTCACTTTTCGATCATTCAAAACGATTTTGTGGATTTTTTTGATGTTTTCTGATGTTACCGCCTCATTTGGACGTCCACTGCGTTCTGCATCATCGGTGTCTCTACGATCACGTTTGAAGTCAGCAAGCCAACGTTTTATTGTTGTTTCTGATCGAGCGCAGTCCCCATAACACTTGCCATTGCTTCTCTTGAACGGTATCTTTTCCCATCAAGAAGCAGTGTAAAATTAAAACACGAAATTGTTTTTGATCCATTGTTTTGAAAATAACAAAAGTAGCGTGACTCTTAGCACAATAATTCACAAACTAATGAATAGAATCTCATGAAATTTTAACAGCTGTCTTTTGAAAGTTAGTACTAACTGAGAGAAAGGTGACTGCAATAAAACTAGCGACATCTATGTGTTAGGCCCGGGACTTTTCAGCCCATGTGTTAAGCCTTGTTTCTATTGTAAGCTATTTATTAGTTAATTTCTTCTTAAAAAAGGTGTATACTAGATACTTTATTAATCGATGCAGGTTATTCAGAGAAGAAAATGGCGATCTTCTCCTTTGAAAAGAGTCAATTTCTCCATAATTTTAAATAAAAAACTAATTTTTTTCGCATTTAAACTCTAGTCTAATAAATATTTATTTCTAAGAAATTTATTAACTATTTTGGGGACCGCTTTAGTTACTCAAATTGCATTTCATCACTCTATGATTGCCCCGTGAAAAAACCTATCACAGAAATACCTTTGTTACGGTATGGTTATTGTAAAAATACAAGAAAATTTTGGAATTTACAGGCTTTGTTAATATTACAATATTGCAGTTAAACCTACAGTAAGATGGCTGTGAAATATCACTTACGGGCATATATATACAGGGCTAAAATTTTACTGTCATCTTTTATGAAATTAGATTAATCTACGGTCGTAGTAAATCCTTCCAGAATCGCTGGTTGCTATACACCGAAAGAAAAAGAAGTGTTGTATTAACCATCGAAGTGTTAGCATTATTTATTTTTGAATACGAGCAATGTGGTTTCAGTTAGTTGATAGTATGCTAATAAATATTTAAGTCAATGTTTTGCATATAGTTAAGCTATAAAATGCGCATATGTATGATTAATAGCTGACTTTCGAATCGCTTCCACAAACCAATTTACATTTAATTTCGAATTAACATTGATTGCATGAAACGTTTAACGCATTAGATAATGAATACTTTTGCTATTTTTGGAATAAGTGCAGGAAGTCGGAATAACTTAAATCTAACGAAGTATGGATCATTCAAGTCAAACTCAGCGCATAGAAATTTTAATCTTTGTTGGTTGCGGCAATAAAACTGCAACTCAGCAAGTAGTGCGAAATTTGTTTAATGCGTAGGAACCAGGTGGAAATTTAAATCAATCAAGAGTAAGTAAAATCGGGATACAGTTTATAGAAACTGGTCAAACTCTTTAAATTCAGCGCATCCTAAGAAAATGCATTGAGATGTGAAACTTGATATTTTGTTAAGCGTGGATGGGAGTCCTCATGGTAATATACAGTGAAATCTCGCTTGAACGGACACCAACGGGACCAACTGAAGATGTCCGTTCAGGAGGGGTGTCCGCATAAAAGAAATATGTAGTAGATACAACAAAAATCGTGTTTTAACCAAAAATTAATATATCAAAGAAACTGGGACATTTAAATCGTATATGCATATAAATGCTTTTAAAATAAATGAGAAACTTTTAACTTTACTAAGAAAAAAAAGTTTATTTCCTTTAGATATATACGTACAAAGTATAATATATGTACATAGATACATAGACGTAGTATGTAATACAAAACAACGAAATGAATAGTCACTTTAAGGACGCAAAAATTCGTATATTGTTGTTTGTCTTCTCTTTTTCTTTAAAATGGCGTCTTGAAATCGTATTTCTAATTTAGAAAGAAGCTCCAAAGACTCTGTATCTCCGTGATTTTCGACAAATTTTTTGAGCTGCTTGGTCAGGGTAATAGCTTTACCATAATTTGGGATAGCTTCTGTTGGCACTGGAACCTCATCGACATCAGAATCTTCCGAAAGTTCTTGTATTTCAACTGGATTTTCAATTTTTTGTTCTGAATCTGGATCTTCAACATACAAATCTTCATCTACGTTCAAAAAATCATTACGGTTTTCATTATCCGTCAATTGCAATAAATTCTTGTTTTTGAGGATATCTGAAAGTACACTAACAGGTAAATCATCTTCTAGGTCAGATGTATCAGCCTCAGTTCACTGGTCTTCACTTTGCATATTTACATGATTAAATCCTGCTTTGCGGAAGCAATTTTGAAACCAAGCGGTTTTTGCCAAATAAACTGCATCCAGTGGTGTAATTTTCTTTATTAACTAAAAAGCTGAGCCAGCAGTTTCAATGTTAACTAGCATATGTTTGAGTGTTAGACTTCGGTAACAAGTTTTAAAATTCTTTATAATCCGCTGGTGAAGTGGTTGACGAGCTGATGTACAATTAGGGGGTAAAAATAATATTTCTATTTTATTAAAGCGAACGTCTTTTGGATGAGCATTGTCTAAAAATAACAAAATGTTTCTTTTGCTTTCGCCATTTTCCAATCTAGGTCTTGCAACCACTCTGTAATAATTTGTCCTGTCATCCAAGCTTTCTTATTGTATTTCCAAGTTACAGGCAGGTTATTTATATTAATGTTTTTAAAAGTTCTAGATTTAGCTGCCCTACCAATGACTAACCAGTCATAACACAATTTGTCAATTTTAGTACCATCACCCGTCAAAAAGCTTCTATTTTCATTCAAATTGCTGTTCGACATCCATTTGTTTAGAAGGATTTCTTTATGTTTAATTATATCTGCAGCTTGTATTTTTCCAATATTAAAACGCTTGGATAAGTTCCTTACACTTAATTTCTCTTTATTGTAAACTTCAACAATCTCAATTTTTTGTTTAAGCGTGAGAATTTTTCTATTTGGAGCTATTTCTACAATGAATGTGTCGCCCAGTGTGTCTTTTCCGCATAGACATCAGACTAATATTGAAAGCAGATTCGATCGAAAGCGTGCACCCAAAGAATAAGAACGGTAAATCTCCGACCAACTTGGGGAAGTCCCTAATTCACGCCAGGCAGAAATGCACGACATAGGCTGCGTTTGTACCGAAAGATTAAAGTCGGTAAATCTCCGGTTTACTCGGGGAAGTCTCAGTGAAATTGGCGCGCGGCGCAATCGAGAAATGCAATAGCAATACTCTCGATATAAAAATAAGATAAGGCGTTTCTTTTTATTTTTTGTCCGGTTACGAGAACAGTTTCTCGTGTCCGCGTCCGTTCAAGAGAATGTCCGTCCAAGAAAGAGTTAATACAATGGAAATTATATGAGAGCCGCTCGGGACCATGAGAAACTGTCCGTTTAAGGGAGGTGTCCGTGTAAGAGGGGTGTCCGCGAAGGGGAATTTCACTGTACATATATTACGTGTATTAAAGCAGAAGTAAACCACATTTACAAAAATATAATTACTACAAGAACTTAATGAACGTGATCCTGACCGCCAAATACACGAACTCAATAAACAATAAATCGAGAAAATTTCAGGTATCGAAGTGGGGAGAATCCTCAGTGCATTACTGAACTACACATTCGACATACTCGTAAAATTAACGTATGGACAAGGATAATTGACAATAGGATTATTGGTTCTTCATCCTTTAAAGAAGTATTCACAGGGCACCCATGTCTAGATTCTTTGCGGGATACATTTGTATCTGTTCTTGTAGGCATTTTTCCAAATGAAGATGATTCTAGCTTATCAAATGGCAAGATAAGGCACCTCCGTATGTTGCATATTTTCAAGTAGCAGCTTTCGTTGGAGGTAGATCAGTGGGCGAGGACCAATAGAGTGAACCTCAGGTCGCTAGATCTTACGCCCTTTATGAGGATAGTTAAAATTAGGAATCTACGTTGATAAACCGCAAAATCTGGGAAAATTTGGAAAATAGAATTCGATATGAAATGACTCAAATTAGTCATGCGTTATTAGAATGGTGTATTATTTCGAATTTTTAATTTAAAGGAAAATGATCTTTTTCTTTCTTAAATGGTAACATTTATTCTTCCTTTGCCTGCTGTTTAAATAAATTTTATTCGAAAATTTTGACGTGGGTGTTATTAAAATTTTGATGATCTGTCGTAGTAAAAAGAAATGCGGAAGTTGCAATTTAAAAAATGGTCAATAACCTCACCGCTTGCGAACTAAAAGTTGTGAGAACTCGAGGTTCATAAAAGAATATATTTTCAGAAAATAAAATTGATCTGTCCCAACATTCCTTCAAAAAACGAATTGCTTCAATTTTAATAAATTTATGCCGTACCTACGCCGCGCATTTTATTTGAAGACCGTATCTCAAGCTACAGCTTACAAAAATATACGCCCTTAACACTAACGCACGCACAAGCAGATTTATTTAGCACTACAAAGTAATAGACAATACACTGTTGGGTGGCCTGGTCCCACCCCAAAGAGTATCGTAAATTTATTACCTGCAATATTGTCCCAAAAATAATCCTATTTGTGGCGATGAGGATTGTTCTGAAAATTACTATATTGAGTCATAAAATACAATAGGTTCTCAATCATTCTCTAATCGATACTCTTAGGAAGTATGCCTGTACAGTTAATAAACAATAAACCTCACAAAGAACCTAATATAAATATCATTCATATATAAGAGCAATTATATTTTAGTAGAATTTACAATATTTTACTGGGTGCCCGAACTAATACGGACGATAGTGTACGTATATTTTCACTTACAGAAAAACAGCATACCATCAGCTGGATTTCGTGCAATATACAGACAAAATATTTAGCGTAAATAGTATAAAATTATAACACAAATATATTCTAAACCACACAGTATCATAGCCGATAAAGTTAAAGAATTTACTGTGAACATATATCTAGGGAAAGCCGAAAGAATGTAAGAATTTGATGACTCACTACACCTTCGCAAAGAAATAAGTTGCATTTCAGTATCCATCAATCTATTTTCGAAGATATATACATCATTTCGCATACCAAGCAAAAACAATGCATATACTCCTCGAAAAATGTTTCTATAAGGTTTATTTGATGTTAAATGCTTGTCCTAAAAAAAAAATTGCAAATCTTTACATTGCACCCACATTATTAGAATTTCGATCAAATACCTTTTCTTTCTTGTTTTGTTTGGAGAATCTTTAAAATTTCGACTTGCCAAAACCTAAAAAATTCAATGCGAAAGCAATTTCTAAAGTTTAATTTATCAAATATACGCGTCGCAGATAACTTAGCAAACGTAATTATTATTGACCATAAAATTTCAGCCACTTAATAACGAAATTATCAGCCACATCAATAGGATCTAATAATAATTATATTACCTAACATAAATCATGTATTCAAAGCGCGCACACGTCAAGATTAATAAGACTTAGCTCGCAAAAAAGGCAGCTTGTGTAAATTGATACTTAAAAGGATAATAAGTATCGTACTTATTAGAAAAAAAAACTATTAAAGAAAGTAATAAAAGGAATTATATGCTTTGACGTATGCAATTGTTAAATAATAATGTATTTTAACGATTTATAGCTTGTAAAACGCCATATTAATTAGCGTTAGCATTGTCAATGTTCGGTCAATAGTGTGTGTCTGGATAAAGAAGTATCGGTTTTGCAGAAGTTATATTAAAGGGACTGTCAATCAGTTATTATCCGGTATTTACCTCACCTGTACGAATGTGTTTCTAGTGCCAAGGGTTGTGTACAGTTTAGTTTACTAATAATATGTATTTAACTTATTATCCACAAATGCTACCCTCAAATAATTAGACAGTGGTTTCGTATTAAAAAATAACTACGGGGTCCTTTGATTTTTTATTCTAGAATAGTTCTTGTTTAAAGTTGAATAGAAAAAGAATTAAAATATTTATGTATAAAGTAAAGGGAAAAGGAAACTGCAAATTCAACACTAGTACAAGTAGTTTTCCTTGTATCCATACCCTATAAATTTAAAGGAAAACAAACCGCTCAGTTTAATTATAAAAAAGAAAAAGAAAGAGTCAAAAAATAAATTAATTTGTTTCGTTTGACGGAGGAAACCCAGCTGTAAACCATTCTAGAAACAAGATGATACAATAAAACGTTAAAACCAAAATATTAGACTGTTTAGTTTGCTTTAACATACGATTATATTCTGGAACACCCTGTATTTCAAAATAATTCAGTACATGTATAATATTATTACGAACGCAAATTCTTTTATTTTAACTTGTGAAATTAAGAATTTCACGGCTCTGGTAGAATTTGTTCGTACGGTCTCCGCGCAAATGGAAAATACGTTTGTCTATCGAATAAGAGTTGCAGGTTCAAATCCTACCGGAACCATGACATTTTTCGTTTTACAAACTAACTAAATTAACGTTACTAACACCGGAGAAATTAAATTATCATTCAAAAGTAAACTGGAGTTATAATAGAAACAATATATACATACGAGTATGTTTGAAATGAAATATAATGAAGATGGATCTCTATATGATGCATACTAAATAGTCTCGTGAGAAATTTTTGACGATTTCATCGGATTTTCTGCAGCCGGAGGATAAGTAGTATTCTTTAAATTCCCTATACTTCATATTTCACAAAAATATAATTCTATTAAGGCAAATGTTTTAGGAATAGATCTTTGGTTAAAAATTGAACGTTTGTTTATTTATGCCGATAATTCGACCTGCGAGACTGAAATCTCAAAATTTCGAAAAGTTTCAGTATCGGCGGGTTTGTACACGCTAAACTGTATAGAAGCAGCGACCGATTCGTAGTGTTAACAGTATCAATAATCTTATCTATAGAAATATGACGCACTCAAAAAGTTGTTAATGAAGTTTTCGGGCGAGGACCACCCTCAATCGCTACATTCACCCCTTGAGAAGATAGGTCAGTATTGTTTGGCGGTATAAATCAGAAGTTTTAGAACAAAGTCCGAAAAGGGTGGAAAGTTTTTCTTTTTCCTATTGATACTAGGAAGCAATATTAAGCGAGAACTTTCTTGTAATATAAGGAAGTAAGTAATTCAGATTGATGGATTATTAAATTGTCTAATAAAGAAAGCAAAGTCTTTACAACAGTTTTAAGTTGAGAAATGAAGAATTGGATTAATTTTGGGAGTCATTTGTTTATGAAACAAAGTAAAAAAGTAGATTATGTTTTGGATTAATATAATATTTTAGAAGGGTATTAAAAATAAGTTGGACAAACTAAATCTATGACGTAACTGATAACGTGAACAGATTTTCTAATCCCTACTACTAAATTATTTTTTCTTGTGTGCAAATTGATTTTAGGAGAAATAAATAAAAACTTTATGTTAAATGTAACAAAGAGAAGTTTCAATTAAAGTAAGAAATGTATAACTTATACTTACTAAAAGGTAATAAAAACATTAAGTAAAAATATTTGTTTTAATAATCAAGAAAACACGCCATAAAATCAAGTTACTTTCTTGCAATAATTTTACTGAATATGATATCGATTTTTCTGTTGTTATAAGAACAGAACATTTTTTCTTTTTATTTGGGAATTACAATTGATTTAATGTTAAAGAAAATTAAATAAGAATTTATTTATGTAGCTTGGTAAAAGTGTAGAACTACAATTAAGCCCGCAGAAACGAGTGCAGAACTCATTGCCGACGATAACATGTTTCGGATATACACGAAGTCGGGATTCATACGCGTACGGCAACTCGGGCAGTATCCCGTCTATTGTGCACCCATGTGATAGCTCACTCGGTTGTACTTCAGCAATAAAGTCCATAGTCCGCTCGATCCGGTTCTCCCTCTTTCCAACTTACCTGTGCCATTCGAGGTTTTCGAGGCGTCCGTAAAACCAACGGGAAATGTTCCGTTTCGATTTGCTTGCACAAGCCTTTATTGCTTCGCCGTTGGGAACTATTACATTGTATCCCCCAGCAAAGCTATACACGGGCCGAATTTTGTCGGCCCTCATTGATAGCGATGTAGTTGAAGATGCTGGTGTGGTCTCCGAACTTGCCAGAGACTACCTTGCACCCACTACATTTGACTCTGTAGGCTCCTAGGGTTGCTTCTGACCTCAGCACTAGCTGCAGTGGCGGAAGCCCAATGATGGTCTCCATCGCAACCGTCGGCGTCGAGGTCATGGCCTCCCTGATGCCCAAGCAAGCAATCCTTTGGACTTTGCCAAGGATCTTGACCGCGTAGCCTTGATTGGCTTTGTGCCTTCAGACTAGCGATGAATAAGTTATAGTTGGCACTATAACTCTCGTGTACAGCCAATGAACCATTGCTGGTTTTAGGCCCCACGTTCGACCAAACATTCTTCTGCAGGCCCAAGAGGCCTTTGTGGCTTTGTTTGTAGCATGTTCCAGGTGTGATTTGTACGTCAATTTGTAGTCTAAAATCGCACCTACATATTTAGCCTCTGTTGATAGCAATACTTTGGAGCCGAAAATGGACGGTCACCGTTTCTGCTGCCTTAATACATAGATGCAGGATATTGTTTTGATGTCCAAAACGTAGAAGTATTAAGAAAAATAATAGAAAAAAACGTAGATATATTTGAAGCGATAGAAATGAAGAAAAATGCTTTAAATACAGACTCCTCGTCCCTTGACTTTACGAAGCTAAATATTAAAAAAAAATAACCGAAAATGTGAATACAGATGAATAAATAACTTGAGTAATACAGAGTGAATTTCAGTATTTCAAACTTGAATATTTCTCCGATAGGAAATCAAAAATCTAACGCAATAAACTTGAAATGTAACAAAAAAAAGCTCTGTATGAGGTAATCTCACTAAACCGCTCAATATACCCGAAAAAAAAAACCGAGATCATCGACCCAATCCTTCGTAATTTAAACTGCCACTCCGTAACCACAGAACACGATTTAATCGGGCATGGCTGATGCGATTCTGTTACGAGACAAACGTTCGCGAGGGTCTCTTTTAAAAGTATCGAAGCGGGCTACACGGGACGCGGTCCGATCACCCGAAAACAAAACACGAGCGCCGGGCATGGCCTACTATATACTACGCGATCATTATACTACAAAGTCGACGTAGTACAAAACGGGTGTATACCTGCGATAGTGTTTTCATTCATATTAGTCAGTCCTTTTTCTTTGTGTGCGTGGCTCATTCATGAAGTCGAATCTGTTTACGAAACTTTTTCCCGCAGACCGTTTATCTTTTGTTCATTTTTTCTTTTTTTTTTTTGGTAACATTTAACGGCGATTAGCGTTTGTTTATTTTGAATTGACTTGCGTCGATCTTATTCGGGTAATTATTTTAATCGTTTAACGAGGTTTCTTCTTTGCAGGTCGACGATGTATCCTTGGTATACAAGGGACTCCGTTGGAGGACAATTGGGTCAGCTATGCGGTCCCATGGCTACTACGATCAAAACAGAAAACGGTTACAACGATTGCATGTTAGCATTGGATTATGCTACGCAGAGCAAGGTAGGGTCTTTTCAATAATTCATACGATTTTTGCGACGTATCTCCCTCGAAATATTGATATTTATATACGCTCATTTTTATTACCGCAAATATATACAGGGTGGTTAATTTCCCATTGACCAATTTATATCTCCTTCACTGCATTATTAGAAATATAAGGGTAAGTCAATGCAAATAGCTTTTTATTATAATTTTCTTTTATAAAAAGGCACAATTAATTATTTTTCATGGCCTACTGTTTTCTAAGAAAGAATGTGATATTTTAAGTGTTAAAAACAAACAGAAACTCAAATATTATCCTTATGTACATGTCAGTGTATATCAGTTTTTGTTGTTACTTGAAATTTGTTTCCAATAATTTCTAAACGTACTTTGAATAATAGATTTGAACAGTTACGGTTGGTGTTTGTGATATTAAAAAAAAATGGCAATTAGCCACACAAATAATGAAAGCGATAATAAAGCAGGCTATAATTTTATATCGAAATTTATGTCCTCTAACTTTTTCTTGTATTTCTAATAATAAACGAGATAGATATAAACAGAGCGATGGAAAAATCAGCCACCCTGTATAATATCTCATCAAATAACGCTGCCAGTTATCATTTAATTAGATTTTTACAGATTATAGTGCATTTTCTATTTATAAATACACAAGTACGTAACTTAATAGTTAGATTGAAATGCCTTACAATGTATAGGCATTAGGCGTTCCGCAGAGTTCAATATCAGCGCCGCTATAGTTCGTAAAAATCGATTCACTTTGTTTCTTTGAAGAAATTTCTTACTTTAATCCGTAGAATAATGTTGGTTATAACAGATATTGCTGAATAAAGCAGAGGAGGGTATTCGCAATCTATATTTTAGCAAGCGCATATTAGGTAAATGAAGTATAACAGAGTTAGTAGTCACCAACAAGTTTTGAAAAAGTAAGTTGGGGATGTTCAAATTTGAGACATTTCTCCTTTCAAGAATGCTATATGTTATTTGATAAATAATAAGTAAATAAGTAGGTTAATAAAAATCGAATTGGTATAAGTGGCTAATGGCGCAATTCCAAGGCCAATAATTAATAAAAAAAAAAAAATGGAAAAGTGAAGATTTTGCTGAAGTTGGAAGAAATTCCGTACAGACCATACACAGATATGGATTTGAAATGAATTTTACATAATGTGTGATGATAAATATTTTTTACTATCCTGAATTTTCTGGCTTTTCTCGACAGCTTTGGCGTGTCTCGGATCGAATTGTAAACTACCTTCTTTACATCATCAAAGTGTTCGCAGTAGTAAAACCCAGCCTTTAACCATGTTCCCCAGCGAGTAGTAATCGGCTGTGGTGCTTCGGGCATTTTGGGACACAGTTCGTGAAATTTTTTCGTACGTTTTAGCGACTTTAGAAATACTGCGTTCGTATGAGCTATTAAAGCATTTACAAGGTCTAAAGCATGGATTTTACATTTTACATGTGACAGATTGCCACACTCTGCTTTAAGAAATTGGCCTAAGGAAAGCATGTTACAGGCACTGTCACTCACAAATATTACATTCAACATTAGGTTGTTGAAACTTGAAATTTGTTCAATGCCGTCAACACTACCTTTAAAATTTTATCGCTAGTACATTTTGCAACTCTCTTGAAAGCAAGTGAGATATGGGATGACGGTTCAAACTCTTCCATTGTACGTACCGTCACATTCGCCACACGTAACCACATTTTTTTGATCTCTCAGATTTGAGCAAACCAGTGACAGTAAGAAACGAAACAGCGCTATCTGTATTCGGAAACTTGCAATTTAGGGCATGTTGCATTTTTAAAACAGGCACCTCATTCTATTACTTGCGCATTTTTTTTTTCGCCTGAAAAAATCGCTACCACCATTAAGATTCGAACCACTCACCGATAACGAAAGACAAAACTTTCTACTTTTTCCATTTTCCTTGATTTATCTCCTAGGATTTCGACTATTATTTAGAACAATTCCAACAGCGTAATAAATCTAAAGCGACACTATATACATATGTATACGTATTGTATATGCATAAAACCTCATTTTCCTTATCCGAAATTTATTCATGGAATATTGGGGAAGCTTCAATTAACAACCAACGAGCTCAATTCGGAGTTGTTTATTCGAAAGCCCACTTTCACCCTTTTTCCCCACTCCTTTTTTGCGGATATTTAACGTAAGCGTATTTCGCAACAACAACGAAACTAAACGCTACGAAAAAGAAGAGCTTGAACGTCTTTTTTTTACTCCCACCATCTATAAACATTAAAAGTCCTACGCTGTCCTTATTCAAACGTCCTTCTACAGCGTCGTATTCTCCAATACATGCAGGAGAATCGTTGTATAAAGGAAGAACTATATTATTTTCTATCTTGATCCATGTTCGAGGATAAAACCATAAATCTACGCGAAAAGTTGTCGGTGGTAGAATTGCCAACGTCGATTTACGAGTCCCGCGATCGGCAAGCGACTGTTTTGCGCTAGAAAGGGACGGACGTATCTTGTACGTGCTTCGTAGAACCGCTGCAGCGTTGCGAACGTGCATAGATTCGTTTGGGTATCGAAAAAGGATGGCGAAACAATTACGTGGATTGCAATCGTTTTCAACGTAGATCGGTTTTGTTTCTTTCTGTATGTTTGTTTGTTTATCGATCGAGATAAGGTGGTGTAATGGGATTTTGACTTCGTGAGATGGCGTAATATCAAAAATAGGTGTAGTGTGACGGAGGAAGAAAGATGAAAAACTGAAGTCGGAGGAAGCTAATATCTAGAATTGATAGACAAAGTGAAGGCACCACAATTTCTAATCTTCTCTCCTTTGATCTCAGCTTGCTAGATTCGGTTACCAATGCAGTATATAATACAATTTTAATTGCAACGTACTTTTGAAATTTCTTTGATTAATGCATCTTCATGTATCAATGCCGACCTTCTTCTACCTACTTCTCAGTGAGATATGGTTGTCTCAGATATAAGCACCTTTGAGGTTTTCGATTTGTCCTTTGTTGTCTGTCGGAAGGATAAGGATCTTCAAGCTGTGGGTCGCTCAATTTGGAGAGGGGTGTTTTTGGCTTCATTTTGTACGAGCTTGAATGTTATTTCTACTATTAATTTACAATAATTAAATATAGTTCCATTAATTGATACCTTTATATGTAAGATTAGTATAAGCCAAGTTGTGGTATACCGTATAAATGTTTATGTGCCTCTCGAAGTATCATGCGATGATTTTGGGTTGTTTTTAGATACTCTATGTCTTAATTAGTTATGACTAATGACTTCAACTGATTTTTTCAGAAGTAATTTATTGTCTTTTATTAATTTCAACTTACAACAAATAGAATTGTTGTTTGCGCTATTTCCATTGTTTGTTGAACTTGTATAGTCCGACGTTTCGGCAGTTTGTCTACTGTCGTCTTCAGGGGCCCCCTGAGAAGGGCTATTGCTCTGCGAGAGCGATAATGCTTCTCGGGGCGGCCCTGAAGGCGGCAGTAGACAGACTGCCGAAACGTCGGACTATACAGACTACTAGATTTGGTACTGATTAATTTAAGCTGTAGTGCCCATGTACTACATGATTTGGATCTATTGGTTGCTGAAGATGTTTATCATCCCGCCCTTAATACTACCCTCAGGCTATGTTACAAATCTCTTACTAAACAGTTTCCACCAAACACAAACTTGAAATTTAACTTTCGCAAAGCAAATTTTCCTTATTTGTACAATGATATAGCTGAAATTCACTGGACTTTTTCTTAATTGTGTTAACCAAGCAGTCTCAGCTTTTTATAATTGCTTAGACATTGTCACCCGTAGACCTATACCTTTCTCCAAACACCCTTCTCGAAGATATCCGCCTTGGTATAATTACGATGTAATCAAGCTTGTTCAAATAAAAAAATTATCACCTTCGCAGGTGGAACAAAAGTGGACAGAAGATTTACCTCATTGAATTTAAATGTTTGAGGAAATTAGTTAAGCACATAATTAGAGTTGTATATGAGGAATATCAGACGGCAGTTGCAGAAGATATAGCACAAAATCGAAAGCTAATCTAGCAGTACATAATCGCGTGTCGCAGTACACCAAGAACACTTTCAACGGCTCCACTGTTGATGATCTCAACAATATTGTCCAGATTTTCACCTATGAATTCTCTAGAGTATTTCTGCTTGGTTCACAGGCATTACTGAAGCCCCAGGCTGATAGAGATCTCATTAGTGATAGTTCTTTGATTGGATCTTTTACTGCGCACGGTGTCTTAAAAGCTTCTAAGAAGTTAGAATCTCATTTTACTGCTGGCCGTGACGGTTTCCCGCATTTTAATATTTAACGTATCCATAAGTTCTTCTACCTTTCCTGACCTTTGGAAGATTAGTAGAATTACGCCCCTATTTAAGAAAGGTTATCGTTCAGACTTTCAAAATTATTGACCAATAAATATTTTATCAAATTTTCCGAAAATTTTATCTTCTGTCTTATAGAATATACGTTAGTGTTAAACCCTATTTATCTACGCGACAACATGTTTTTGGTGCTGTTTGGTACAAATTTATCGTTTGCAAACCATATAGTATCTGTGCAAAATTCTGCCATGAAATCCTTGCCATTCCTTATATGATCCTGCAGATTATTTAAGAACTATGTCTTATTCTCTTGTTCGTACTAAATTAGAGCATGCCTCCTTAATCTGGTATCCTCATTATCTCCATCTGCTTGCAGAGTTTCTCTAAGCATAATGGTACAATGTTTTTCACATACAACCAATTTCAAGCTCTTGGTTTTTCGTTATTATAATCCCTTTTGTCATTTACTCAGCTTAGAATATCCTCATCGTATTTCAAAAAATTATACCCATCACTTTCTCCGCAGAAAATTGCGTCTTCCCCTTTTTTGAGTGGTGAAGAACCTTTATGAATCCATGATATGGACTTTTGTTTCGTGGAAATCGATCGCAGTGGCGTACCAAGGTCGTATCCTCGATTGTAATTCTGCAGAAGAAGTGTTTATCTTGGAACAAACCATTCAAATCCTTCTTGAAACTTTGTCTTCCACACCGTTTTTGTTCGGGAGTGAGCAGCCTTGGAATCCATCAAATCTCTTTGTTTATTACCAAATCTTAGTGTAGCATTCTAAAAATACTCATTCCTGTTATTCATATTTTTCTAGTAATAGCTTTTATTTGACACACAACACCAAATCTTCCATATTTTTGGTCTTCCATGCCTAGGGTCTTATGGATGGATTCTTTACTCCATCTGTTTGCGCCAATATTGGACTTGGAGATTGCAGGGGTTATTTTCTCCATCTTCAGCTTCATGACGCTTCTGTGCTCAGGTCTTAGATCGCTCATTTCCGTTGCTTTAAACTCAACTAAACATCATACCTGTTAAGCCATTGGAATCAAACTTGAAGATGACACTATTAGAAGTCATAGTAACTTGACACAAGAAAATTGTCGCGATTGCGTATCGTTTTCGTAGTTAGTTAGGTAACAGAAAGAAATCTCCTCCTAACTTCACAAAACAAATAACTACCATTAAATAATTTTCTGTTAATTTAAAAATGCAAATTATTAGCGTATTAAAACCAATGCGATTTTCAAATCTTCCTTTTAATCTCAAATTTCTATAAGTAATTTTCTACCTTATTCCTCCAATTATAATAATAAAAAAGAATAGGGCATATTAATAAAATAAACAAAATGGCTAATGCGATTTTTACTTTATTAATAGCGACAAAAGATCGATTATTTTATTGGACGGATTGATTGTGAATTGCTTGACATCCTGCTCATGTTATCCAGCGACACATCACTAGACGCATATAACATAGGGTGAGAGACGATCCTCAGGAAAGAATACATCCAGTTCCAACGGATTACAAGACGGCACCTTTGATCGCGACAATCGCCGACCTGCAGATATCACACGTCGACGGGGATAAATGCCGTGGAAGATATCGTCGGCCAGATAGAAATCTGATGGCGAAAGATTGCGATTCAACCTCTTATCTGCTGCTTAATTAATTGTTCCGAAATCACAACGGGCTCATTAATTACGGACCTTGTACGATGGTAACATCTAAGCGGCCTCCTCTGTGTCCCACGTGGTGTTTGCTTCTTGTGTGGGACAACGATTGTAACGTTGAATAACTGCCCGGTATACGCATATCTATTGCCGGTCACTTCTACTATACCTATGTACGTGTACACAGTAGCGTGTAACGCTTAACTTGTACGTGTACACTGCCGTCCGTAATAGTTCGGACACGCAAATAAATTTTGTTGTATTTTAATAATAGAGATTCAAATTAAAGTAAAAAAAGTAATGGTAACGGAAAATAAGCAAAAACTTTTTAAACATTCCGTTCATCAAAGAAAGTTCCTTTTGCGCGAAGAACACCTTTCACAATCCGAGGCATCCGTTCCACTAGTTTTTCAGGGACTTTACTTGGCATATTAGTCCATTCCTCTTGTAAAATAGTCCACATATAGCCTATGAAGGTAGAGCACACTTTTCGGACCCTACTATCTAATTCATCTCATAACAGCTCGATGGGGTTTAGATCGGAGCTTTGCGGCGGCCATGTCATTATTTGTAAAGTGAAAAAGCATCATACCAGTTTGAGCTGCTAATTTTCGAATTGACTTTTTAGGACTTGCCTCTATCCGTTGTCTAACATCATCAACAGTCTCTTCTGTTAACACTGTTGGTTGTCCAGTTGATTTTCCTTTGCAAATGCAGTGGTTCCCTTCGAATCGTTCAATAATTATGTCTCTGTGATTACAAAACACTTTGTATGGTACGACAACATCCGGATAATTTTCACGAAATTGGTTCAGGCATGATTGCAATGAATAAGTCCATGATCCATCTTCGTGATGAGTGCCACTGCGATAATGCGCTTTTAAAATAAAAGCGTCTTGCTCGGCCGTAAACGGCATCTTAAAACTAACAACAATTAAGTTCACTTAATTTAATAGAAATGCATAAAACATACCAGGAAAATAACACTGATAAACAATAGCTCTAAGAAGAACAGACTACAAGTAAAAATGAAGTAAATAATAACTAATAAAATGAATATAAACAACGTGTGGAACAGGCAGTTGACAGGACCGATACTCACAATGGCCACTTTGAACATGTCAAATCCCCTAGAATCCACCGCGCGAAATTTAAACCTCAAGCATATAAAATCACTCTGTATAGTGTCCGCGAGATGTTATGATATATCTACAGACATTGTGACATCAAGTGGGATTTAAAGTGACTTGAACTCAATGGTCTTGTGGTGCAATAGTTAGCACGTTACGCCGGAGACGTAAAGATGTTGGGTGCGAGTCTCTCCGGGACTGATATATTTTCACCAATTTAATTCCGTCGGGTAAATGCAACGAAATTGTAATTTTAATCATTAGTAATGCCAATGGTGGTTTAGTATTAATATTGATATTAGTTTGTAAGACAAATCATTGAAAAATGAAAGACCAATGAAACCAGGGAGTCCTTCTGCAAATGTACCGATTCATTTAGTTGGTCGATGTTTTCCTGAACTAATTCCAGCTGTTCCAGGAGAAAAAGGAATTTACAGAGAATCTGTCATGTCTGCAAATACACAGAATTGGAAGATAGGATACGAGATACATACGTAAAGAATGTGATGATGCTCTTTGTTTCATTCCTTGTTTTCAAAAGTGCCACACAATAAAAAAAAATCAAGTTCAGCTTAGCAGTAATCAAGTATATTGGATCGTAGCTGCTGCCAAAGCGGATGAGTACCAAGGCCAGTGGTGGGTCGGCTGTGGTGGTGGAGGGACGTCGTCTCGTGTGAAAACAGAACGTTCTTCACTTTCGGAATGGCCCTAGTACTATAAATCAGTTTTAGGCTTTTCTTTGTGATATGTTTAAGTTTACACTTTATCTATGTAGGTTATATTATTTTGTCCTAGATTGGATGTTTATCATCTGTTAGGCATAAGGAGTATTATTTATTGCGACCTTCTCTAAAATTATTCACCAAATTGACAAAAATGCTATTTACATACAAACAGCTACAGGTGTTCTTCTATCAACCATAAAATACGTCATCACGGAAGCTAACCCCGTCTAGCAGTCATGCACGAACTTGATCCGAACAGAATTTACTCAAGCTTCAAGTATATCTCATGTTAACAGATGTCGCCATTATAATACGCTGTTTAGAATAACGCCCGTCGCTCGTTTGTTTTTCCAACGTCTGCGTCCGAAGCTTACTTAATCCGACGTGAGCGAACTAAAAGATGCCTATAGACAACTCCGCGCGCAATAACTAAAGCTAAATAAGAACGAAGTTGGCGGAAAAGAAATGCGCGGGAGCAGCCAAAGTCACGATCGCCGTCCGAACGTCCGGATACTATCTGCAGAAACAGGACGGCCATCAAAGCGACTACATGACAGGTCGACCTAACCGAGAAATGCGTAGAAAAACAGACGAATTACGACATGTCGTAAAACCAGCGCTGCATGCTGCCGTTGCGTATGTGCCGGCGTGTCTGAGATCGATTCGCCGCGTTTTCACGGCCCGCTCGGATCGTCCGACGCTACGCAGAAAAAGAAACTTGTATTCGCCGGAATAGGTGGATAAAAAGTTGGATTGGTATGGGTTTTGTTTTTGGAGAAGTCAATAAGATCCTTATACCCATTGGGTATTGGGTTAAAAATTTTCACAAATCCTCATCATCAAGTTTTTCCTTTCTTATCGAAAATTTTGCCTATTTCTTTATTCCAGCTTCTTTTTGGCCTCACTTTTACTCATTACTCATGTATCTTCGCTTTCCAAACCTGCTCAAGTGGAATTGTATTGTCCATCCTTTGTAGATGTCGCCACCATGCCAATTGTCTTTGTTCGACATAACTTTCTATTGATTCCGATTTGTTCGCTTCTTATCCTGTTTCCTCTAGTTATATTTTTCATTCTTCTTAAATATTCCCAGCCTTATTCATAGTCAGCTTTAGTGGGTACTAAGATGCTACTAAGAAAATTCGTATTCATAGATGCATTTAGTAATTAATAAAACCCTATTACCTTCAATTGGCTACTAAAATCTTAGTAGCGCTGTAGGGTATGTTTAAAAGGCATTTAAAGCTAACCTACAAAATAAAAAGCGCACAAAATTAGAATGCGGAGATTGTCCTTCAAAAGAAATTGTACGGAATGGGGTCTGCGCGATTGGAAAAATCCTAGGATTATATCAGTTTTCAGTGAAAATGATATTTCTCATTGGGCATTAGGAAGAATTATTCGTTATGGAATTCGATTTCGCTGGTATTGATTGGTCTCTCATTATTATTATTGACAACTTAGAACGTTGCCATCAGCAAAGGAATTGGGTTCCTCATGAGTTAAGGGGAATTCATTCAACTCAACGAAATGAAGACGAACTTTTTTTAAAACAGATAATTACTGATGATGAAAAATAGATAGTTTGTCTTAACATTGGACGAGAGTGGTTATGGTCAGAAAATAAACTAGGGCAACCAGCATCGAAAGCTGAAATGCACCAAAGGAAGATTTAGTTTTCAATTTGGTGGGATTACAAAGGCATTGTATCTTGTAAGATACCTTCTGGGAGTCAAACAATTAATTCAGATATGTATTGTCGCCAATTGGATATATTAAAATCTGAAATTCAAGAATAACGATCAAAGCTGGTGAACGTCTATTGTATTCCACCACGACAACGCTAGGCCACACACATCATTGGTCACTTGCTAAAAATTATTAATACTTGGTTGGGAATATAGCCTTGACTTAATACTATTGGATTATCATTTATTCTTACAAAATTCCTTGAATGATGAAACCTAGTTCAGCTTTTTGCTAAAGAACATCGGAAGTTGTTTGAATATGCACATGATGATATAATAAAGCTGATGCAAAAATGGTAAAAAATCATTGATTAAAGTGGAAAATATATTATTGAATAAAATTTAATAATTATATAAAAAAATCAGGTTTCATTTGGATATATTGTGTAATGCTTTAGGTTGGCTGTCCATACCTACAGTCCGCGAAAATAGTATAACCCACCCATAAATTTTAAGGAAAATAAGAATTATATTGAAAAATTCGAGTAGGCAATCCGTGTTTCAAACGTATAAAGTTGATGTAGTGGTGATGAGCACCAATATTCGGGGAAAACCACACATCCAAGTATGACAAAAGTATAGGCCATATCATCAGTTTTAGTTTTGTCCTCAACGGATACGGTGCAAATAAGAAAAATAGTTTATAATAAAGTCTTCACATGGTGTACTAAATGTTAGTGTGTTAATCTGCTTTCTATATATCAAGATGCCACGTGAACAACAATTGACTAATACTGAAATGGGTTTAATTCCTACTTGGCGCAACAAAAATTGGTCAGTTGCAAAGGTAGCAGGAAATTTGAGCAGAACCCGTCTTGCAATCCACAGTTTCTTAAATAAAGGTGAAAATTACGGAAAAGCACGTAAATCTAAAATATACAAAGCGATAACAGAACGTGAACATAGCACAATTTTACGGTTCGCATCAAACTCAGCAACGACTGCTAGGAAAATAGCACAAGAAGCAGGTACAAACACTAGTCTGCGAAATGTTCAACGTCTGTTGAAAGCAACAGCTCGTTTAAAATGAAAACGAATGCAAAGAAAACGCGTCAGAATAAAGAAGTCAGATTAGTATTCTTGTTCCAGCAAGATAACGCTGGTGTCCACCGTATTTCAAATTGTAAAAAATCATTTACGAAGAAAGAAAATATCAGTTCCTGAGTGGCCGGCCCGTTCGTCTGACGTGAATATGATCGAAAATGCCTGGAGCATCTTAACACATGGTGTATACAGCGGAGGAAGACAATTCAATTCAATTCAGGAATTAACAACCAGTATTTTAATGGCATGAGAGCGTATAAGGCAAAAGAAAAGAGAATGCTTGAAGTAGTAGAGAAGTGAGGTGGTCCAATGCACTATTAGAAATATATAGAAAAAATATCCAAATTTGATATGTTTAACAAAACAATGAAATATCTTTAATAAATGTAGTGTCCTACACTTTTGTCGTAAACTGTACATGGTCGCAAATATTTCTTAGAGTTTAAGGAGTATTTTATATAATCCCTGGTCAATGTGGGTACATCACTTTTTATGTAATTTTTCATAAAGGGTAAACTCAACATTTTTGATAGCTTTCAAGAACTTTAGCTGGTTACTGATGTTATTTGGTTGATAATGCATATGACTTAATAAGCTAAACAAGTTGTCTAGACGTATCTTGATATACGAGGTCGTTAATTGTATCAACCTTTAGTAATAACTTTGATGAATGTCTAATAACTGTAGTGAAATTAAAGAAGATATTATTATAATTAAAAATTGCAATATAAATAAAAATAATCTACTTTGCAGTACTTTTATGGTTACTGTCAAGTCACTTTCGTAAAACCCAATCATGGCGTCCTTTTTAAGACGAGCGACTCGTTAGGACAACAATGGAAATTTGAGAAATGAAGAAATCTCTTCTTTGCTCGCCGCATCATCAAGCAGGCCGGTATATAAAACAACCTTCTTCTTTTTCTTCTCCGTCAGTCAACCCGACCGGGCGACGGTCAACTGTCACCGGTTGTCAATTGTTCAAACCAATCCTAGGGTGCTGCGTGATACCTCCGACCACGCCCATCCGGCACAAATATGAAACAATTGAATTATGCTCGCGATTCATTTGTTTTCTTATTTTTCCGCTTCGTCCGCGTCCCCCTCCCACCGCTACTTTTTCGCGTTGTTCGGTTCGGTTGCGGTGGCGCTGCAGTCGCGTTGAATTTTGCGGCTTATTTATGTTCCATTTATTCGGTTGTTTTTGTACCAGTGGTAATACGATTTTCTCTTTATTACTTTTAGATTAGCTTCTTCGGTTTCGATCTATTTGTTTCGGTTTGTTTGTTTTTGGCGTTAATATGCGCGCTTGTCAATTATTCGTTACGTTTTTGTGCGGTCAAAAGGATTTATTCTAATTAAAAATTTGTTATTTTAAATAAATTGATTACCATCGCTATCGCTACGCTTTTGGAAATTATTTTTTTAAAGTAATTTATTAAAAATTAACTTTGGGGGACTTCAGAAATTAATAAAAATCGGTTGCTTTAACTAGGCTTCATCAATTTTTACAAAGTTTTAATGGGATGATGAGTCTCATGTCTTCTGTCAAAGATTTTAACTAATGAAGTACTTACTGTATAGCAAAAATACAGCACCTTTCATTTTCTATTTTCGCATCCAAAGCAAACATTGAAAGAAGCAAAGTTAAGAGTTTAAATGTGTTTATAGTAGCAGAATATTTTTTGTAAGCGATTAATTAATTAATAAAAATTAGGTAATTGTGTAAAAGCGATAAAATGTTCCTTTTTTTTCGATTATTTTGCATTTTTTTATTCATTTTAAATTGAACCAATTTCATTGGTGTGGAGTCCAACTTTTTCAATTGAGTCTAGAATGAGATTTATAAATTTAAGGAAAATTGAGTACCGTGCGGTCACCAATTTTTTAACAAAAGAAGGCCACACGCCTATTTACATAAAACAACGTTTAGGGGGCGCTTAAGGCGATTCATCTCCTTCCTATTCCACCGTAAAAAAGTAGGCAAAATGTTTCCGTTTGAGGCAAGAATCCCTGGAAGATGGTTAACGGTCGGGTCGACCAATTCAAATGACGAAGTGAATCATTTAGTCCAGATATCACCTAATAGATTCATCAACGTAATTAAAGACAGGTCACGTGAGTGATTCCGATAGATCTTCCGTATAAGGTAAACATAATAGCGGACCCAAATGGGATCCTTGAGGCATACTTGATATCATATCGTATTCTCTTGAAACAAATAGCCAATTTTATTTTTGAAGTACAATCAACACCAAAAGTGAAGAGGAAAATCTGAACGAGTTAAACTTACCAAGAAATGATTAACTGCATCAGAAGTACGAAATTTGTCACTGCGTATAACACCAGTTTGACCATAAATATCTACAAACTCACTAATGTGTTGAACTATGCTTGCTACGTGCTTTGTTATTGTTAGCCAAACCGACACAAACGCATATTGGAGTGACAAGATATGTACATGGACATTAGTGCATACGTAATTATAAAGTACTTGTACTTTTCCATTTCGTAGGGAATTTATTAGTCCTCAGACTTAACACATTATATTATATACATGATACAATAGCCAGTGTCTGATAATGCAAGACGACATGCAGTCATCGCAGCTTATTACTGAGACAGCTCATGACAGTAAGTAAATATTTATTGATAAAGAATTACTTGCGGCTGCGTATTTGTCCGTTGTTCATAAGTAATGAAAAATAAGTTTGCAAAAGAATTAACCATTGAGGTTGATTCTATAACGCATCCCCATCCTGTGTAACTCTTGAAATCTTAGTTGTGTACGACGTTCTTGGTGTATATGCTTCCACAGTGACAGGTATTCGACTTCATTAGTACAGATCTTCATCAAACTAGGAATACATTTAAATTCGTTATAATGTATCTCATTGCCTGAAGTTAATCACTAGAGACCGGATTATACGCAAAGTCCATATATTTTATTTCATTTATTTATTATATTTTACATATATTTTTAGATGTCTTACACTGATTAAACTTAATTAACGGTTATTAACTTTATTCAGTGTAATACATCTATATATAGATGTAAAATATAATAAATAAGTGAAATAAAATATATGCACTTTGCATATAATCAGGTTTCTATTAATCACTTTCTATGATAGTGGAAGTTTGTTATGCCTTTTTTTTTGGAACGCAAACACATTTCACTAAGGCGTAATTAAAAACGGTCAACGGCTTAATTTTAAGTTAATGTCGAACGTGTATTGTGTAATGCTGTAGATGCAAAATCTGTAATTTTACATTGAAACTTAACATTAAACGACAGTGTCCAAATTAAGTAGGCGCTGGTCCTCAATTACAAAAGGAATGTTAGCGTGAGTTAGAATTTTCAATAAGTCAAGTATTTTCTTATGAATATTTAAAGCCGTGTTCGTTTGGAAATTTTGGAAATTCAACATTTTGATAGAAGATGGGCAACTACGTGAAACAAATGACGAATTAATACCTCCTAAAAGATGCGTTTACGGTGATTCATCTCCTTCGTATTTCGTCGCAAAGAAGTGGGGAAAGTGTTTCCGTATGGGGCAAGAATCCCTGTAAGATGCTGAACGGTCGGGTCGACCATTTGAAATGATGACGCCTCAACAAATTTCAATTATTGAAGATTTAGTGCTAGAAGATGGTCGTTTGAAAGTGAAGGAATTAGTAGTGATAATAAATATATCCGAAACAGCCATTCGCCGAATTCTCCATTAGTATTTGTGTATGGTATGAATAAAATTAGTGCAAGATGGGCATCGTAACTTTTTTCTGCTCCCCAACGTGGACGTCGAGTCGAATGTGCGCGATGTCACATGTGTGGAGACCACCCAAAACCGATTTTGGAGTCCATCGACACAGGGAATGAAACAATGGTTCTATTTTACGATTCTCTATCGAAATAGACTCCCCTATGAAATGGTAGCGACCTGATGAACCTCGTCCCAGAAAGGTGAAAGTCGTTCAACCAACGAAAAACGTGATGGTTACAATATTCTGGGATTGCGAGGGCATTTTGCTAATTGAGTTTAAAGATCGCAATGCGACTATGAGCGGACATGATGCGTTTTTATTGCATAAATTAAGGGAGGGTATTCGTTCGAAACGTCTTGGAAAATTTACAAAGGGTGTGTGATTATTACACGACAATGCGGCCACCGTTTCACAAGCTGCCATCCGAGAATGCAGCTTTCAAGAATTGGAACATCTCCCGTATAGTCCGGATATCGCTCCTTGTGATTTTTATTTGTTTCCCAATTTAAAAAAAAACCTCAGGGGACGTCGTTTTAAGGACGACAGTGAGTTGCAAGCTGATGTTATAGAACATTTTCAAGGAAAGACTTCAGATTATTTTTAGGGTATCGAATTATTATTATTCCTGTATCAGGCCTAGAATTTATGGCACCTACCTCGTAGGTGTCTTGTTTGTACTGTATACAAATACGATTTACCCGAATTACTATCATCATTTTCATAAAATATTATCATTTCTACTACATTCCTCCATCTCCAAAGTAGTTCTAAATATCTCAGTATTATAGCAGTCAAATGTAGATAAAATCTAAACACTCTACTCCCTTAGAACATCTCAAGACTTCGCATTACCTTGCTCTACGGTAGACATGAATTATCACCTGTTAGCTGTCTTTGGCCGTTTTATGTGGCATCGTGTACATACGTATCGCGTCAATACTTATATGCTAAGAGATATAGAAGGACTGTTGACCCCGTTCAGCGAGCCTTATTTAGTGAGACCTGTCGTGGCTGTATACGCAGCGTGTGCGTCTTGCCTCACTTAGCGACTTCGCGAGTTCCTTAACTTGAACTTGTCAAATTAATGTATACAATAATTACTCGAAGCTGGATGCGAACTACCCTGTCGCCGTTAAAAACAACTGTATACGCGTGGGAAGGATTAAAAGGTATATATGGATGGCTGAAAAATTCAATCTTTCTGTAGTGAAGTGCCCTGGAAAGAAAATTAAGTAATTTGATTGGCAAATAATGGTTCTAATTTATTGTTTTATTCGTCATTTACTTATTTGACAATGTTCTTATATAATGCGGCATTTCGAATATGTTGTATTGCAGTATTACAATGAATAAACCGTGTCCATGGTGCACACAACACCTTGATTCAATACCAGATAACTAACAGATATTCTGCGATATCGGTACTTTAAATGACTATTTGATGATGTAGGAAGATGTAGCTATATCTACTGTTGCTATATCTACCACTTGCAACGTCATTACGCCATTTTCAGTTGAATTTGAGTTGTAGACAGGGAAACATGGCTGTTGCAATTGATTCTCCCACCAAGTCCGAGTTGCGTAGTGTAATTCGATTCTTTCAATAAGAGGAGAGTAGTGCAGCTGAAATTCTTCAAAAAAACTGCACGCTCAATGTGACTGGAGATGAGACCTGGATTCAATACTACACCCCCGAAGCAAAACAATAGTTACAACAATGGATGCACTCAAACTCATCAAACAAACTAAAAAAGTTCAATCCTTCAACAACAGGAAAGTTATGGCTTCGGTGAATTTGGGACTAAAAGGATGTGTTGCTTGTTGGATCAAAGGTGTGTGTTGTTGAATTGCGCAGAGAAATTCTTGGAGTTCGTCTCATTCATGGAAATTTCCGCCCTCACACTGATGGTGATGGAGTGTACCCAGATGCAATAACAAATTCCTTTAAGATATATTGGTGTGAGACCATCAGTTATATTACACATGCTGAAAAGAATTCGTGAAGGAAGTCATGTCTTTTTTATATATATTTACCACTACTCTATTGTTGGACAAGTTAGGTGAAAAAAAAATATTTATGAAAGAGGAACAATTATGTTAAGATAGGGCCAAAGAATGCAATTGCAGAATGGATAACATTTCTATTACGAAATGGTTCTGATTTTCAATCAGAAGCATCAGTTCAAAGATGGGATAACAGCAAAAGAACAAAAAGCCGAGGTGCCTTCTCAAAAGTTGTAAAGACCTATTATTTAAATAAGGAAGGCGATAACATTTGTGATCAATTGCTAGAGCACCACAGGTCCTCTCCCAAAATCAAAAAATAGTCCTTAAGGTCAATGTACATTTGTTGGCAAGAATTCAGAAGCAATTATACAACTTCTAGATCCAAGCAGTGATTACTTGAACTACTAAACTGATCTATCAATGATAATTTGAAGCATTCATTTAATTCTGGACTACGAGTGTGTAACTGTCGATCAAGAATCAGATGCATAGAATACACCATGTCCACATAAAACAACTAATTTGTATTGTCTGATTTATTTTACAATATGTACATGATATGTTTTTTTGTTATTATGTAATCTAAAAATAAAAATTTAAAGTTCTGGATGTCCTGCAGAAATTCGAGAAAATAATCTAATTATTTTATGTTATTTAATTATATATCAAAAATATATATCGCATTGAAGTTTCAAAAATTTGTTTCTCGATAGTTTCAAAGGGGTATACCAATGATAGTCCTATCTTTGAACATGAGACAATTAATATCTTCGCTGAAGACGCAACAATCTTTAGAGAAGATCCTGAAAAAGCTACCATTAAGTCATAAAAAGTCCAAATGGCGTATTAAATTGAATGATGCTAAATCCGATCATGTTAGGCTTCACAAAATAACAAAAGCAAATTCCTTATCTTAACTCTAGTACTCTAGTACTCCAGTACTCTAGTACTCTAGTACTCTAGTACTCTAGTAACGTACTTGGGTATGAATATCCTGGCGCGTTAGATTCCGCTGGAAAATCCATGTTAAAAAAAAAGTATGAAACAATATATTGGCTGCTGGAAAGAAATTAGTTATCCATATATATATATATATATATATATATATATATATATGTATATATATATATATATATAAATAATAATAATATCTTTTGCCCAATAGAAAATAATTCCATTTACAGGACAAATAGTAATAGTATACAGCGCAGTAATGAATTAAAATTAATCGAAAATGATACAACTGAATCATAAACATAATAATAGCTCGGTGACACCAGAATGCAAGAACAAAATAGGACGACAATGTAAATCCATGTAGACACTTCAACAAAAAGGATCATCAAGTAATTCATTGGCATTTCTAATCATATGCGTAATGGGTGCTTTAAGCAGAACATTAGTTTTGTATGACGGGACCTTAAAATTAGGGAAGGACCTGGTATCGTACTGAGGTACCACAAAATTAATTTTGGAGAGAAGGGATGGAGCGTCAATACCGTGATTAATCAGTTTAAGTAGAAATTGGCTACTAAATTCCTTCCTTCGATCCGATAACGATACAAAGCCGTGTCTCGTCAGCAGACCAGCATAATCAACGTCACGTCCAGGGTAAGTGCCATCAATTTTGAAGAACAGGTATTTCAAAAATCGTTTTTGCACTCTTTCAAGTAGTACTTGCAGATGGAGATAGTGAGGATACCAAATTATGGAGGCACTCCAACCCAGTACGGACAAGCGAATAGTATAATGCTATTAGCGAGGCAGGATTATTGAATGATCTGCAGGATCGTATGAGAAATCCTAAGGATTTCATCGCGGAATTTCGTACGGATAATATGTGGTCTGCAAACGACAAATTTGCATCAAACTGCACGCCCAGGTCCATCACAGACGAGTGCCTACGAACAATAGCCTGACTCACAGCATAATGAAAATTGTAGAGTCTATGGCATCTAGAGTAGCTTACAACAGCACACTTATCCAGATTCAAATGAATTCCATTCTGTGTACACCATCTAACAATAGTATCCAGACTGTTCTGGAGAATCAGGCAATCTGCCGGGGAAGTTATGGTATTGTAGATCTATATATATATACCACTTACACCAAAGAACAAAATATCGATAGAGTGCCAAGACGTATACGAAATACCATGTAAGGAGTGTGATAGGACATACATTGGCCAGACAACCCGCAGAATAAGCGCTGGCACAACATGCACTTATGACAGGTCACTCACTCTATTGACTTTGACAACACAAGAACCACAGCCAGACATACAAACTTAAGGGCAAGAACCAACGCCGAACGCGGGACAAAACCGGAGAGGATAACAAGATATCCTTTACCCGCGTAAACATACTCTACAATAGGAAGTTTTAAAACCAGTCTGGACATATGGTATTCAGCATTGGAGCTGTACAAATGAGAGTACTATCCCAACAATAACCTCCTTAAAGACCTAAACATTGAAACTGTAAACCAAGTTACTTCATTACGAGAACGTCGAGTCCATACAGTACGAAATTTCAAGACAACCTAAGCCTTTTGAGTGGGTGAGCTGACAAGAACTGTAAAGCAGAGTATTGTGACTTTTGAGTTATACATTAGCTAGTATCTCCAGACTAGAAGTTACACTAGTGAATAGTGCTTTAATTATTTAACACTAATTACGTTAGGGTGGAACAAAATTGATCGTATGATCGATCTGATTGTAATATTAATGAAATGCTTCTAAATATTTTCTAAAACCAAAGGACTAGGAAGAATGCTTGAGCTGTGCTAAAGCTTGAGGTAGACCTTTTGATAGATTCACCATTTAGCTGTATGTGCTCTCTTCCATTGTAATATTATAATTTCTACACTTAACATGACTTTTTCGTATTGGAAATGTGCTGTTTCCTTTGAATCTTTATACAGATCTCTCAAAGTTGCAATGTTCACTGTAATTACATGTGTGAGTGGAAAAGTCACACGATGCCACTCCTACAGTAACCCATGATAATGCGCTACCAGTCTATGTTTGCATTAGAACAAAAATTATTCAAATTTTCAATTAACACAGCTCCACAATCTTTCTACAACGTACGGCTTCCAATTTTACAGCTGAACGAATCAAAATACACCTTAACTTTCTTCTTTATACTCTCCCATTAGAAGCAGACTTACAAACCGAACCCGCAAAAAAAGGAGATAATTCCTCTTCAAACACGCTTACATTACGAGGTTAACAAGGGGAGGTCACCCTTTCGAAAACCTCGAAATTACCTGAACGCCGTCCGGAAAACCTTTTCGCGTCTCCCTCGATGAGTTAATTTACGTAATTTTTCCTTGTCGGCGAATTCGCGACTTGAATAAACATTCGCCTCCAGAAGAGGCTTGTTTATCGAAGGTTTTGCGGGATGTCGTGTTCGTCAATCTACGTGCATACGATGCCATTTGCATAATTCAACATTTAAAGTAGCGGATCTCCCCGGTAATTCGGACGTATCAGATTTGCCTCTTAATGCCATGTAAATTGGAGATTCGGGCGAGCGTACGGATTGTTTACGGTTCTTCACGGGCAACTCCCGGAGTAAAAAATCTCCTGGCCAACTCGTTCGAATACGACGCTAGATCTAAAATTAATCGGGTCGTATTGTTGTAAATCAATCCGGTGCCTCCCCTAGCAAACCAAGAAACAAACGACGAAACTACATAGGCGATAGGCGAAAGTCAGCCCGCAAATTTACGATGACATTAATAGAAATATAAAGTACGGTCTAATAATATTAATTGCTGTTGGGACGACGGCAGAAAGCCTAGGGACCGTCAAAACGGAGGAGTGGGGATTAACAGGAAATAAGCTGCGAAATGTAATACTCGAGTAGGCTATGAAACCATTAATAAATGAAAAACGGCTCATTCGAAATTATGAATCGGTAACTAACGCTTTTGTTCGATTATATTTTTTGTTATTTTAAAAAATAATTGGGAATTTATACACATTTTCTTTAAAAAATTCAAGGAAAATTCATCGTAATATTTTTCCATTATAATTAAACGGATTAAATCAGAAAAAAAGGTAATCAAAAAAACATAAAGCATACGTTAAGACTGCTCGAATAGATTATATTTCCCGTGATTCGACTAGTTCCTAATAGATGGAGCGTGTATCTCGAAAATAAATCACATCTAACGATCCATGAAGGCTAACTTGCGTTAGCAGTAAGTATATATGATCAAGGTTCTGGAATCTGTATATGTAACGTGAATAACTACAATCTCACTTTGAAAAGAGATTGTACATAAAATTTGTTTAACATTGTCTTATATTTTTAATTTAAAAGATAAATTTTGCATCCGAAGTTCCTAAAAGTACTTCACGCTGCTGTTCTGTTCCGATATACATACGTTGAAACATTAGTGTCGGTATAATCTTAAACATATTGCATTAATGGGAGAAAAAGTGTCTGCATATCTTACTAGATATTGTTTATATAATTCAAAAGTAACAAATAATTATTGCTAAAGACTTAGAATTTGCGGACAATAGTCAAATGTTATTACAAAAAATATTTCTATGGTTTACAATTTGGAAAAAAGTATTTACAGTGAGTTTTGTTGGTGTTAATTGAAGGACATTGTCTTTGCAGACAATGTACAGTAATTGCTTGTCGCACTTTTAATAGAGAGCAAGATGCACTTTCAGTGTTCGGCAGTTTTTCCTTGTGTTCTAATTTGAATTTCTATTCCCCTATAAAACATTATAAGCTATTATAATACTTATTACGAGAGCGAGTTGAAATGTTTCCGGAATCGATAAGAAAAATACGGTATTGGTGTGGTTTTTTATTTTTATTTTTCGATGTAGTCCCCTCGAAGATCAATGCACCTCTTCAAGCGGTGCTCTAGTTTCGTCAAGCCGTTGGAAAAGTAGGATGTTTCGAGGTGTGCAAAATAGCCATCTGTAGCGGCGATGACCTCTTCATTTCAAGCATATCTCTTTCCTTCCAGTGATTCTTTGTCATAGGAAAAGTTGCTCTTGCCGACCAATGAATACAGTTCTCTACATCTCTTGCCGATTCTGGAAACATATCATGTCGCCCTCGTATAAACTGAAACGAATTGATAATGCACTTAGCATTGATGCTAAATATCAGATCGGTCTAAGGTTACCAATATATTAAGCTATTTAAAGTAACCATTTAAAAATTTCGCCATTCAAATACGGTAACTGATGTAACTGGAAAAAGCGCCGGTCTAGCGGAGAGAAGTTGTAGGTTCGAATCCTACCGGAAACCTTGAAATTTTTAATTTTACAAACTAATTGGTAATACTAATTGAATAAAATTATCATTTATGTGAAAATCTATGCACATATGCCAAGGAACCAGGATTGTCAACTTTATTGCATAATAAATTTAATAAAAGTACATACTATATTCATTGTTACTATGACATTTTTTAAGACAGTCGAATTGTGCCAAATTCCTCCACTTACCGTTCACATTCAAACGTGTTTCCTCCTACACCACGCAGGATATTTAGCCTAGATATTAAGGATATATGTATCTGCAGCTACCAATACATTAAAGTATTTAAAGCAGACTTTTAAAATTTACCAACTTGAATAGTGCTTCAAATAACACTACCCAACTCAGTTTTTGCTAACCTCTACATGAGGCTTGTCTTTGGTTGTTTATTGCCGTTATATATCATTTTCTTTTAATATATATAGCACGGATAGACTCATTCATCACCTACTCGATTTATAATTATGCAATTATATTAGCAAATTGAAGATAAAACCGGTCGGTGTTAGATTCTCTTATTCGTGAGGAAATTTGGTCGTTAAAAGAGACGTTCAAGCGATTTAGGGATAATTAAAGTGAATGAATAGAAAGCAGATATCAATAAGTTGATGATAGGCTTGGATGTATTGAATGTGCTAATAAAAAAGACAATTATTTCAAAATCTTTGGGCAAGAACTGTATATAAAATTATTCAGTTTCTCTAGAGTTACCCAAATTAGTATAAAACTAATCTTACGTTAACTTGGGTGTGCTAAATCCGAACATCACATTAGCTTTTGTGTATCACGTTAAAATTTAACTCTATTCCATGCTATACTCTTTGAAGAATCACTAATGCGGTTAAGTTGTTACTGAAGAACTGATAAGATATATACAAAGTATAAAGTTTAAATGATTCTTTTACTTATTTGAATACAACATTAGTAGTATTTATTTTAATAATCACTAAAAAATTACAAGGGTACTTGTAAAAACACAACTAAGAATAGGGGAATTTTCATTTGCTGCTCTTTCTGCTGTGTATCTTGGTTTGGCGATCCGTCTGAACACTCCAACAACAATCAGTTATCGTATGAGGCTTTCAGCATCCTTGGGTACCGAGTTTCCATGGTTTTTAAATCTTGATGAAATCTCTCGCTTTGTTCATCGCATACATTGCCTACATTTTCGGGAAACCTGGAGGATATGAAGGAGTCATTAAAGTTCGAATTTGTGGTCCACCACAGCTTTAACTTTTTTCTTAACTTAGACGTGGAAAGTTTTGATACATATACTTGAAAAAATCCCCTTTCAAATCTAGAGCTTTAACTTGTTGCTTCATAAATCCCAATTTCGGCAAACAACAAATGCCGCAGAAAAAAAGAGGTGACGTGATAGGAAAACAATGGGTTTCATATTTGGCATTAGCATAGTATCAGATCTTAGTCAGTAGAAAAACAAATTGTATTTGTTTGTCAGTGTAGTTTATAGGTAACAGAAAGTGTAAGTTCGAATCCCTCCGGTAACCGTGAAATTTCTAATTTCACAGACTAATTGATAATACCAAAGAAATTAAATTATCAGGTTGTTATGCAATAAATCGTTAATTCCTTTCAAATTGTGTCAAATTCTTCTACTTACTGTTTATGTTCAAAGATATTTCTCCGCATACCACACAGGAACAGCAAAATACCTCCCATTGTCCATCGTACAACTAATAATAGCGTCTAAATCAAAAGCATTCCAATCTTTTTCTGGAGAAATAACTAGATCACCGTAGAACTAAATCTCACCATGAGACTAACCTCTCTTTTCTCAAGGCGGATAAAGAAGAAAAAAAACAAGAAATATCTCTAAAGTCGCCGAGTGTGCCATAACATTATTTGAATATTCGAAGCTGACAAAATGGAAGACGAATAAATAAAAAAAAAGATATCCAAACTGTCAAAAACGAATGCCTAACGGTTTCTGCTTGCGATCCGGTTCTAGAGCGAGGATTATAATGCCTTCCTACGATATCCGTGCTTGCTGTACGACTTTTTTTTTCTTCTTCAATACAAGGGAGAATAAGCAATCGAATTTTGATAGAATGCGAAATGCCTATTTAAGTAAAAAGACGTTAGAAAAGTAAACGGTAAGAACGTACAATAGGGAACGGTCTAAGTTCGAGTAAATAGAAGGAAAAAAAAGAAATAAATAGCAAAAAAACGATAGAATAATAAATAAATAACGCTTCGCGGTGTCTCGATGGAATTCCAAAAAAAATGCTAAGAGCAAACCGAAGTAGCTGACCCGATTCCTTCTAACATTGTTGCAGTACGTCGATAAGGCATTTAAAAGTAGGAAGGAATTCTATTACCGTATATTACGTTAAATAAATGAAAGCGTTCTGGTCATACAATTTACCGCTTCTTTTAAACTAACCTTAGAATTTTTAAATCACCCACAAATCTGCGAGGTATGATAATTTAATCTCCAGAATTCACAGTCAAGAGGTGTGCAGCTGGAACTGAATACGCGTGGTTTGTGGCAAGGTCAAATTTGTTTAATCATGTTCAGGAGGGGTGTCCGCATAAAAGAAATGTGTAGTAGATACAACAAAAATCGTGTTTTAACGAAAAATAAATATATTAAAGAAACTGGGTCATTTAAATCGTATATGTATATAAATGCTTTTAAAATAAATAAGAAACTTTAAACTTAAGAAAAAATGTTTATTTCCTTTAGATATATACATACAAAGTATAATATATGTACATAGATACATAGATGTAGTATGTAATACAAAACAATAAAATGAATAGTCACTTTAAGAACGCAAAAATTCATATATTGTTGTTTGTCTTCTCTTTTTCTTTAAAATGGCGCCTTGAAATCGCATTTCTAATTTAGAAAGAAGCTCCAAAGACTCTGTATCTCCGTGATTTTCGACAAAACTTTTGAGCTGCTTGGTCAGGGTAATAGCTTTATCATAATTTGGGATAGCTTCTGTTGGCACTGGAACCTCATCGACATCAGAATCTTCCGAAAGTTCTTGTATTTCAACTGGATTTGCAATCTCTTGTTCTGAATCTGGATCTTCAACATACAAATCTTCATCTACGTTCAAAAAATCATTAAGGTTTTCACTATCCGTCAATTTCAATAAATTCTTATTCTTGAGGATATCTGAAAGTACACTAAGAGGCAAATCATCTTCTAGGTCAGATGTATCAGCCTCAGTTAACTGGTCTTCACTTTGCATATTTACATGATTAAATCCTGCTTTGCGGAAGCAATTTTGAACTGTCTCTTTGGTTACTTGGTCCCAAGAGGTTTTTGCCAAATAAACTGCATCCAGTGGTGTAATTTTCTTTATTAACTCAAAAGCTGTACCAGCAGTTTCAATGTTTACTAGCATATGTTTGAGTATTAGACTTCGGTAATAAGTTTTAAAATTCTTTATAATCTCCTGGTCAAGTGATTGACAAGCTGATGTACAATTAGGGGGTAAAAATAATATTTTTATATTATTTAAACGAACGACTTTCGGATGAGATCCCGCATTGTCTAAAAATAACAAAATGTTTCTTTTTTCTTTAGCCATTTTCCAATCTACGTCTTGCAACCACTCTGTCATAATTTGCTCTGTCATCCAAGCTTTCTTATTGTACAAGTTTCAGGCAGGTTATTTATGTTAATGTTTTTAAACCCGCCATATTTGCACAATGCAAAATTGTAAACCTCTCTTTGGGATACTTACCCCCAACACATTTTTTCTTCTTTAATGTGAGCGTTTTGTCGGGTACAGCCCTAAAATAGAGGCCCGTCTCATCGGCATTATAGATGTCTCTCGGTGAATATCCCTTAATCAAAGAAGGGCATTTTTTTAAAAACGATGAACCACCGAAATCACTTTAAAACTTATATTGTTGCGGATTCTAAATTTATTGGGCCAACCATAAGAAGCACTGAATGTAGAATGTCCCAAAGAAGCGGCTATTTCTCTTGCTTTACGTACCTAAAAAAAATAAGTTTTTTGCGTTTTTGTAACGACAAACCTATTGGTAATCTCACTTTTTTTTATCTATTTTGGAATGTAATATGAAAAGAAAATCAACGCATTAATACAAGAAAACTTTATTTAAAAAAATCATATGCATACCTGTTAAACGAATCCCCTTATGCCGAGCTGCTGCAAATCAGTCATAACACAATTTGTCAATTTTACTACCATCACCCGTCAAGAAGCTTCTTCTTTCATTCAAATTGCTGTTCGACATCCACTTGTTTAGAATTATTTCTTTATGTTTAATTATATCTGCAGCTTGTGTTTTTCCAATATTAAAACGCTTGGATAAGTTCCTGACACTTAATTTCTCTTTATTGTAAACATCAACAATCTCAAATTTTTGTTTAAGCGTGAGAATTTTCTATTTGGGGCCATTTCTACAATGAATGTGTCGCCCACTGTGTCTCTTCCGCATAGACATCAGACTAATATTGAGAGCAGATTCAATCGAAAGCGTACATCCAAAGAATAATAATTATTTTTTGTCCGGTTAAGAGAACATTTTCTCGTGTCCGCGTCCATTCAAGAGAATGTCCGTCCAAGAAAGGGTTAATACAATGGAAATTATATGAGAGCCGGTCGGGACCATGAGAAACTGTCCGCTTAAGGGAGGTGTCCGTGTAAGAGGAGTGTCTGCGAAGGGGAATTTCACTGTACACCATATTATATCGTGGCTGTTTTAATCCAGGAATTACTTAACAATTCACTAAATAAATTGGAAAATGTTGGAACTGGTTTCAAAGCCAGATATTTGCGTCGTGGGATAGAAACGTGGGATAGAAATTTTTGTAATAACTTCAACAATCTCTCAGGTTTTTTTCTGATTTGTTAATGATGTTACATAAATACCTTCACCCCTAAGCTACATACACTAATTCGACGCAACTTTTTGTTGGAATAAAGTCTCTCATAGTGCTATCGCTAGAGTAAAGTAATACGGACATTGCCTGTAATGAAGACAGAATTGTTTTCCATTTCGTTGCAAATATAAGCATATTCTGGAATAACTAACCAAAAGTGTGCGCCAGTTGTTCCAAAACCATATACACCATTTTATACCGTGGCTGCCTTAATCCAAGAATTACTTAGCAATTCACTAAGTTAATTGGAAAATGTTGAAACTGGTTTCAAAGCTGGGATATTTGCCTCGTACAATGCCAATATTGAATACAATTTTTTTATTATAACTCCAACAGTCTTGCACGTTTTTTTTCCGACGTGATCTGACTGATTGGTGGTGCTACACAAATATCTTCAACGCTATTGTGATTAGCACAAAATAAGTGTTTGACATTCATTAATTCTACACAAGCTTTTGTCGAAATAACATTACTCATACTGGTAGCACTAGAGGAATTTGGTAAAGTATAATAGAAATGGAATCCTTTTTCATTTCATTGAGAATATAAGGATATGCTGCGATATCTGGCGAAAAGAATACAACGCCAAATATACCATTTTATATCGTAGCTATTTTATTCCAGAAACTACTTAGCAATTCACCAAATTGATTGGAAAATTTTGAAACTAATTCAGAGTCAAAATGTTTATTTTGCGCAGTACTAACATCGAACATACGTTTTAGTAATAACTCCAACAGTCTTCCACGTTTTACAAGTGCAAAGATCTTTATGCAGTAGATTAATTTATTAGAATTTTATTGAGCTGTACCTAGGGAAATGATATTTAATTGCTTTATTAGGTGGTACTATTGGCATTTTGCTATCTATACTGTACCATTACACGGTACTTTATTGTAATTTAAATTTGCATGTCTAATACATTTGAATAATAATTGTAATTACCTCGGTTAAATGCGTAATATCAAGTATAAATTGCTTCAATACATACGTATTACACTGTTACTCACTATAGTTTGCGCACTTGGATTAATGTCACAAACAAATTACAACAATAAGCAAGAATTATCTTAAGGTTGTTACGACATAGTGAGCTGTATTCTTTTTTGTTTTCTTTCAGTTGTTTTATTGATTATAAGATTGACTGCTACATCTTGTATTCTATTGATTACACCTTCTTATAGTCTGTTTTGTTATATTAATGTCTCCTTTTTCTCCCACTGATTGGTAACGTGTTGCTAATGTAACACATGGGCTGAACAGTCCCGGGTCTAACAAAGAAAACGGTTTTTTTGATTCAAAATTAGCTTTATTCATCAACATAATCTCCATCAAGAGCAACACATTCATTCTAGCGCCGCTCTAACATTTCAATATCACCTTTGTCGAACGATTTATCTTTTACCTCAAAATAGGCCTCAGTTTCAGCGATAACCTCTTCATTCGTGCGAAATTTCTTACCGGCGAGCATTTTTTTGAGGTCTGCGAACAGCCAGTAGTCGCTCGGAGCCAAATCTGGCGAATACGGTGGATGTGGGAGCAATTCGAAGTTCAATTCATGTAATTTTGTCATTGTTTTGATTGACTTGTGACACGGTGCGTTATCTTGATGAAACAAATTTTTTTTCTTTGCCATATGCGATCGTTTCTTTGCAATTTCGGCCTTCAAACGCTCCAATAACGCTATATAATATTCACTGTTGATGGTATTTCCTTTCTCAAGATAGTCGATGAATATTACACCACGCACATCCCAAAATACCGAGGCCATAACCTTTCCAGCCGATTGTTGTGCTTTCGGGCGCTTTGGACGAGGTTCACCAGTTGCTGTCCACCCAGATGACGATCGTTTTGATTCCGGAGTGAAGTGATGGATCCATGCTTCATCCGTTGTCACATATCGACGCAAAAATTCCGGTTTGTTACGTTTAAACATGGCCAAACACTGCTCAGAATCATCAACACGTTCTTGTTTTTGGTCAACAGTGAGCAAACGCGGCACCCACTTTGAACAGAGCTTTCTCATAGTCAAATGCTCATGCAATATAAAGCCAATACGTTCCTTTGATATCTTTACGATGTCAGCTAACTCACGCAACTTCACTTTTCGATCATTCAAAACGATTTTGTGGATTTTTTTGATGTTTTCTGGTGTTACCGCCTCATTTGGACGTCCACTGCGTTCTGCATCATCGATGTCTCTACGACCACGTTTCAGGTCAGCAAACCAACGTTCTATTGTTGTTTCTGATGGAGTGGAGTCCCCATAACATTTTTCAACCCATTGCCTCCCTTGAACGGTACTTTTTCCCATCAAGAAGCAGTGTAAAATTAAAACATTAAATTGTTTTTGATCCATTGTTTTGAAAATAACAGAAGTAGCGCGACTCTAAGCACAATAACTCACAAACTAATGAATAGAATATCATGAAATTTTAACAGCTGTCTTTTGAAGGTTAGTACTAACTGAGGGAAAGGTGACTGCAATAAAACTAGCGTCATCTATGTGTTAGGCCCGGGACTTTTTAGCCCATGTGTTATTGCCGCACCTTACCAACTTTTCAAATATCTGAACAAAGTTACTGAAACAAAAGCAACTTATTTATTTAATTGACAACCATTTTGAAAATTGAATTGAGATTTGTGCTCTTCATTTTACAACTATTCTCATTTTTACATGCGTTTTCATCTCTTTCCTCCGTTATTGATGTAGAAACAACAATTTTGTGCACATCGTCATCCATTAATCAAGTAACCAGTCTTGAAAGAGTGTGTCACGGCGCTGGTGTCTTTCCGTTTCTGTCTATTACCTGGATTTAGATAACCTTTTAGTTTGAATAAGCATTACTTGTAGTAGAATTTAGATATTCCTTTTGCTATCGATATATATTTTTTTATTTTTATTTTTGTTCTCACATATCATTGCTATAATCTGATAGATAGTGGCGGTTATGAAAAAGTGAATGTTTCGGCATCTCCTATAGAGGTAAAGGTCTTAATATAAATAAATATTAAGGTAGATGTTAAAATACGTAACTCTAATGATGTAGATATTTCTGATAACATTAACCACCAGGTAAAGTAATGCAAAAACAAGGTAGTTTATACATGGTTAAATATAAATCGAATCGGTCCATATCGATATAAATATACATAAATTGCGTCCTTTGCATACTGGTGGCTATTTACATAATAAAGCTAATATTAAAGAATTATATACGTAATATATCCAGGATATGAACTAATGAGAGTAAGTTCAAGTTTAATAACATTTCTATTGCTAATTTTATTACAGGGCACAAACATTTATTAGAGAATAATTTAATTGCGTATGTTCCCCTGTATATAACTATGATATTTGGTGTGCAAGGAACGAATTATTGAAGGTGTCCATTAGATGTAAATTGGCTGTAAACGTTAAACCTATTCGTCAGTGCATGCAATGCATGTACTTAGGAGTTGAGATAACAAGCTCCAAAAACTTACAACGGGAGGTTAGAGCCCAAATTAATAAAGCATCAAGGATGTCTGGCTATCTGAGAGATCCTATATGGAGGAATAAATATACGTCCGCCGAAAGCAGGGGTCGCATATATGAAACAGCCATGAGACCTGTACTCTTGTATGCAATGGAAACTTGAACAGATACAACAAAAGCGAAGAACATGATGAGGGCAGGGGAGATGAAGACGGATGAAGAGCAGATAAGAAGCAAAGTGATAAAGGAATATCTCGAAATTCAAGACATAGTACAGTTTACGAGGGGGAGAGGATGATTTTGGAAGGACCAGGTCAATAGAATGATAGAAGGTCGATGGGCAAAATTGGCAAAGGTTGAAAAACTAACTAATATGCTGAAAGAAGTAGAAGAAACAAGACCACGATTTAGGAAATGAAAAAGAAGAAGAAGAAGAAGAAGAGGAAGAGGAAGAAGAAGAAGAAGAAGAAGAAGAAGAAGAAGAAGAAGAAGAAGAAGAAGAAGAAGAAGAAGAAGAAGAAGAAGAAGTAGAAGAAGAAGAAGAAGAAGAAGAAGAAGAAGAAGAAGAAGAAGAAGAAGAAGTAGAAGTAGAAGAAGAAGAAGAAGAAGAAGAAGAAGAAGAAGAAGAGGAAGAGGAAGAGGAAGAGGAAGAAATAATATTAACACGCGCTGAAAGCTGTAACAAGTCCAATTTTTTGAGGGAAAGAAATGGATCCGACGAGCTATTGTTCGTTGCTTTTAGAAATTACTAAACCCAAATACTCTTTACATATTTTAAAATTCAACGAATACCTTTCATGAAATTCTACCAAAACAGTTGATATACAGTGTGTATAATAAGAAACGCAGACAAATATCTTTTCTAGAAAAAGGGGTGGCAATGATATAGCAGATAAGAATAACCCTTCCCTTAGTACGCGTAGTAAGTTAGTTCTTGTTCAGTTTTGGAAAAAACGGTGGTATAGGCCAAATATAAGCGCGGTATATGCAAAGGGTTTTCAAGCAGTGTTTTTGTGAGATCATCCAAAGGGCTCAAGAGGGACCATTGTAGCGGCTGCCAGTTAATTACCTAATCTAGCAGACCTCCCTATTGACCTCCCAAGAGATGGCGCAAGAGCTGAATATCTGCTTCCCAACAGAATGAACAGAATTAAGAAGATTAGAAGAAACGAAACCAAATCTTAAAAAAAAGGATACAAGAAGAAATACTATAAATCTGTGTCCTATAAAACTAGTATCTACTGTCCAGTTTTTAATGAGAGAGAGTGTATAAATATGTATAAGCAAATGACATAATATATCTAGTATATCTATATGGGTAAGCATTTATGTACATGTTAATTTTGAATGTAATTATGTAATTGGTAGTGCGTTCACGTATAATTGGAATGAAATGCATGACTCAATCACGTCAATCGCTATATCCAATAGTTAAAGTAGGTAGAACACATTTTTTATGTTCCTCAAGAGCTGCGGAGACTTCGATACTTCAGTAAAAATATTTTACTTTCAACGCTTCCAAAACAGATAATCAGCTCGAAAAACATCATTAAAATATCATAAATCATCCCTCATTCTCTTCAAGAATCTCTTACCCTCCACCAAAGCAATAAGTTATTATATTACCTTAATTAATGTTTCGATCAAAGTCGTTTAGTTCTTTTTATTAGCGTCGGGTGTCGTCGTTGTTCTTTCGCGCGGAAACGTATCCGCGACAAGAAAAAAGAAAATGATAAAGACAACGTCGCGAACGATTCAGCAATAAACAAAGGACGTTAAACGAAAAGAGAGGAAGGAACGAAATAGTATTATCGGTAGCGAAACAAAAGCCGGTCGACGGCGTCTCGCGTAGACATCGGCGCCTATTCATTTGTCAAGCGATGTCACGCGAAAAAGGGAGACTTTCCTATTTTCGCATGGGAACCGGCTAGAATCTCCTTCCTTAGCGGCGGGGGAATCCCCAAAGCACACATAGATAAATGACAAAATTCCGCATCTAGCGTAGCTTTCTCCGTAGTCTAAAGTTCCCTTAGAACTCAACTATCTGTGACATCATCTACTGCTGGTATACCACCACAATAGCTAATGTAAGTTTAGATTATTTTGGTCCGTTTCCCTCTCTCTCTCTCTCTCTCTTTAGCTTGATGTAATTTCCTACATCCGCCGTTCTTTTCTAGCGGTAGGTTTTTGCTTGCAGACGCTTCGGGGTGATGGAACTGAATTTCTACGAATGATGAGTTGGGGCTGAAAGTGACAGTCGCCAGCAAGTACGTTGCTAAGTCTTTAGCTGAGGGGGTATGATTGTGAAAGGAAAATTAATGGTTTTTTGCAAATTTTCAAAGAGATAATTTGTCAAATTTAACGAGGAAAGTATGTAAAAAAGCGGATTCAAGTATATCGAAGATTCTAATGTAGCAAATTTCGGGTGGAATAGGTTATATCCCGTTAGCTTTGCTATAGATGCCATGGAAATATATAAAATTTAAGTAATTATGTTGCATATTAACACAAATATCCGTAGTTAATTAGATGCTAAAAGATCAAAATATGCTCCTGCGGATCTCGCACAAGCTCAAAGTTTTCTGGTCTAAACCTTCGGAATTTTATTTTTCTAATTCTACATCTTTTATATCCTTATATTCGACTATTATTCTCTTACTTTTGTCTTCCACAGTTGCCTCTTCTAAGTCTTGGCTTCAATCCATCCTTCTTTTTCTAATGTTCTATACATTTGTCATTTCCAGGTATTCCGGACCGGAAAAGAATGCCTAGAAAATAACACCAAAGATAAGAACTCTATTAGATGTGTTTTAAATACGTCATTCTAAGCCGAAGATCCGCGGCCTTTGTGCGAGCGCCCTCTAGGGACTAGGAATCCATGCATTGCTCGAGAGAAGGGTGGGAAGCTATACCCGCTTCTTTTCGCTATGTCTGACTTTTGTAGGCAAGTGGTTCATTCTTTTGGCACTAGTTGGCGTCAAGACTAATCACTTGAATTTAGGGTTAGATATGGTGATAGTAGCAGAGAGGGAATTTCAATGTGTTTGCGTTTTTTGTCTCTTCACATTGTCTTTCTCGTGAATGATTTCACCAATACGATGAGAAAAGTTGTATTTACAGCGTTGTTACCTTTGGTGTTAAAGTGCTTATCAATTTACGAACAAAGATAATCAACTTAAATTTTCGGCATACAACTTCAGCATTCTCTCTAACAGCTTCGCCAGTGTTAGCGACTCTATTTTCCTGAACGGGACTCTGTGGTACCCACCCTTTTATACATCCTTTTATCCTTTTATATTCGACGTGTTATCTTATATAGCAATATTATTTGGAATATCCTTAAATTTTTCGATTGCTTCGATTTTAGCTTTGTGCATGTGAAGATTGTGAGTCCTTCACCTTGTATGTGGGAACATAAATGTTTGTATTTAGTATCTTAAAAATAATCACTACATTTTTGCTTCTTAGAACCTCCATATTCTGATTTCTTAGTCGAATACAGGACATAAGCATTTAAGACACCAGTACCTAAGATATTCGTAAAAACTTCAAGTGGGTCACCGTCTTGTTTGGTGCCTGTATGTATATCGTAATAGGTGATCACTTGTTCCATTTGTTTTACATCTCTTTTAGTCTGATTCCAGAACTTAGTTATCTCAGGGTCTTTCGTTCATTACTTTATCGTATTGCATAGAAATGAGTAATAACACACGGGCTGAAAAGTCCCGGGCCTAACACATAGATGACGCTAGTTTTGTTGCAGTCACCTTCCTCTCAGTTAATACTAACCTTCAAAAGACAGCTGTTAAAATTTCATGATATTCTATTCATTAGTTTGTGAGTTATTGTGCTAAGAGTCACGCTACTTTTGTTATTTTCAAAACAATGGATCAAAAACAATTTCGCGTTTTAATTTTATACTGCTTCTTGATGGGAAAAAAATACCGTTCAAGCGAAGCAACGGCTTGAAAAGTGTTATGGGGACTCCGCTCCATCAGAAACAACAATAAAACTTTGGTTTGCTGACTTCAAACGTGGTCGTAGAGACACCGATGGTGCAGAACGCAGTGGACGTCCAAATGAGGCGGTAACACCAGAAAACATCAAAATCCACAAAATCGTTTTGAATGATCGAAAAGTGAAGTTGCGTGAGTTAGCTGACATCGTAAAGATATCAAAAGAACGTATTGGCTTTATATTCCATGAGCATTTGACTATGAGAAAGCTCTGTTCAAAGTGGGTGCCGCGTTTGATCACTTTTGACCAAAAACAAGAACGTGTTGATGATTCTGAGCAGTGTTTGGCCATGTTTAAACGTAACAAACCGGAACTTTTGCGTCGATATGTGACACTGGATGAAACATGGATCCATCACTTCACTCCGGAATCAAAACGATCGTCATCTGAGTGGACAGCAACTGGTGAACCTCGTCCAAAGCGCCCGAAAGCACAACAATCGGCTGGAAAGGTTATGGTCTCGGTATTTTGCGATGTGCGTGGTGTAATATTCATCGACTATCTTGAGAAAGGAATACCATCAACAGTGAATATTATATAGCGTCATTTGATGGCCGAAATTGCAAAGAAACGACCGCATATGGCAAAGAAAAAAAAATTGTTTCATCAAGACAACTCACCGTGTCACAAGTCAATCAAAACAATGGCAAAACTACATGAATTGAACTTCGAATTGCTCCCACATCCACCGTATTCGCCAGACTTGGCTCCGAGCGACTACTAGGTCTGCGAACAGCCAGACCTCAAAAAAATGCTCGCCGGTAAGAAATTTCGCACGAATGAAGAGGTTATCGCTGAAACTGAGGCCTATCTTGAGGCAAAAGATAATTCGTTCTACAAAAGTGGTATTGAAATGTTAGAGCGGCGCTGGAATGATTGCGTTGCTCTTGATGGAGATTACGTTGATGAATAAAGCTAATTTTGAACCAAAAAACCGTGTTTTCATTGTTAGGCCCGGGACTTTTCAGCCCATGTGTTATTTATTATATTTTACGTCTATTTGTAGATGTCTTACACTGACTAAACTTAGTTCACGCCAATTAACTTTAATCAGTGTATTACATCTACATATAGACGTAAAATATAATAAATAAATAAATAAAGTAAAATATATCCACTTTGCATATAATCCGGTCTCTAGTGATGAGTAACCTGAACAATTTTCGGATGGTTTAAAGTCTGTTGGGATTTCCTTTGTATTTTGATGCAATGTACCAACGACATTACCTATTCCAGTCTCGAAATTTTGAAATAAGTTTACAGTAGTGAAGCATTTTTCAATGTTAAAGTTATTCAAAACAATCGAGTAAATTGCTGGATTTAATAGAAAAAACTGAGATTTTAATGGTTTTTTTTTCCAAAAAGGAAATAAATTATAATCCTGTATACTCATCGGTGCGTCTACTGTGCGTCACCAACATGCGATTATCAGTTAATTATAATCATGTAGCCTGTGTATTTACCGTAATCGCAAATACTTTGTAATACGTAAGTAAACCCATTTCAAAACCATCATTGAAATGGTAATTTTATTCAGCATTCCGAATTAGACTCGTTATCTTATGTACATGAAAATTTACTTCCACTTAATGTAATTGGTTTAGAAAAAAATGTTTTTATAGATTGTAGATACAGTGAGGAGTTTCTTTTTTAAATTATTTTAAAGTTGCGTTCATTGTGTGATATACATATATTACTCTCTGTTTCAAGATATAGTGTGAAATGCAAGTTTTTACAGTAGCATGAGCACGGCAGGTGCAACACTTTGAGGATATTTTTAATCTGCACAGAAACTTTGAAGGTTAGCGTTTAAAAACAAGGGTTGATGAGAAAATTATCGCAGCTAATCAGTAATGGATTTGTTTATAAATAGAAACGAATTATACATTCACAGATACTACAAGCTTTAACTGTGTTTTTATTCTACAACGATTTACTGCTGTAATAAATACATTTTTTCCAAGTTGCATTTATTTAATTACTAATGAGGCATTGTTAATTTAAGGCTTAATTCTGTTGAATCGCAAAGCAAGTTTTTATTTTTACTTCTACAAAAAAGGGAACACTTTGGGAAAGCTTTATTGATAGAAAGTGTTATTTATTTCCCAATAGAATACAATGGGAAATCCTACGAATTTCAAAAACAATAAGAAAACGACCAGATAATTTCGGACACGCTGTATACGCACACACAAATATATATAATTACTTCTATCCAGCATCATCACGAAGACAAATCTTTGGATCCCTTAATGATGATTACCTACCTTAACGGCCAAGTTGGACGGTAGCGGATTGAGCCACATACACGAGAACCTCCTCTCGAGATATCATTCCATCATTATCATTATCATCTCTCTTATTATTAGCTCTGTACTTTTCCGTTCTTCTACTCTCTCCATCGGCTACGGTCGCGCAGTCGGTACATAGGAGCATGCCTAGGTCCATTCACTCCATACCAACAGTACTACCAACTTTACGACTACACGCGCATACTTCAGCTCGCACATAGCCCCTACTACGATGTCGAAACGCATACGTATCTCGAACGGCCTAATGTCGATTATTTCGTAGAAATCGCGTTCGTTTGTTTCTTACGGTTGTCGCCGCTTCTTTTTTGTTTTATTTATTTATTTATCTGTCTTTTTTTTCTTTTTGTTTTTAATTCCCTCCGTGTTCGTGGCGTTATTCGTTTGTTATTTTTTGATCGTTGAGCTTTTTTTTTAACTTTTTTGTCTCTTGATGTTCCTCTGTTTTGTTTCCTTTTGTCTTGTTCTATAGTAGTTTATTATTTGTCTGTTGTTTTTATTTTTTAAGCTTCCCCTTTTTTAGTTTTTCGTCGTAGGATACCTTACAAGTTAATGCGGCTTGTTTTCTTCGAGAAAGTTACGTAAAGTCGGTAGTTTGCCGTAAAAATGTTCTTCGATTTTTTTTAAAATTCAATTGTTTAAAAATTTTTCTTGTTACATGTTGTCAACAATACCTACGTCCTCCCATTCCTAATTGAAACATGTGAATACCATTTGGAATTAAGACAATTGTGAAAAAGATGAGTGGACTGGTATTCACTTATATCAAATATACAGGGAGGCCGCAAAGTTGATAAAGTTTCTTTTATTTTTTTTTCTAAAATCGATCAAACCTGTAAAACTGAGGGTAAATGTTACTTTGTTGAACAAAATCTCATGAATGTATGACCACACCTCCAATACTTTTTTAATTCGCAATCTATACTTTCATCTTTCTGTATGAAGTAAGTAGAAAAGTTCCATTACAAAGTCTTTGCGAAAAAATGGGGAAAAAACACTCTTACAGTAACTTGGACATGGTACATATTAAAATACCAAGTAGGCGTTGGAAGTGAAAGAGTTTGTAAAACGACAAACGAGGGTAAATTGAAAAATTCGATAACTGAAGCATAGGAAATAGCAATATTTCAATGAAGATCAATACATTTATTTAGTCGATACTCTACTTTCATTATGCCTTCACTCTACTCATCTTCCTCGAGCTCCTCAAAAGTAGTGGTCCATGACAGCTCCTCATCCGAAGCAAATCTCATAGCGCCGAGGTACTTCTTAAGCTTGGGGAAGATAGTTCGAGCTAAATCAGGCGAATAAGGACGATGCTTAAGCGTTTTAAACTTTAATTCGGCCAAATTTGTTTCAACAATTCCGCCCTCGTGAACTGGCACATTGTCTTGATGGAAAAGGATAAGTAGGATTCCCTTGGCATGCCAGAACACGGAAGCCATTACCCTTCCTGCCGATACAATAACTTCGGGCTTCTTTAGAGCCGGTTCACACCGTTTACTCCACTGTTTTGATTTAGTTACCGATTGTTTCAGCTTATCCTCGTATTTCTTTACAAGCTGGTACCAACATCAATATTCAAAAAGCCTCGGTCTATCTTTCTTCTTTTGAAAACAATCATCGGAACCAGCAGAATCTTTAGACCAAAATGAAATGGCAACATAATTATTACGATAGAATTACTAATTTTCAATAATCGTAGTTTAGTAAAATTTGGTACCGCTTGGAAAAATGCTCATAAAGCCATTTTCCAAAATAGCTTAAAAAATAAGAGAGATAAAGTGATGAACGCTTAAGAAATTGTTTCTACAGATTAGATTTAGCCAGAAAACGAATAATTGATGAACTTATACGGACGAATAAAAGTTTTTTGATTGTGTCAAATTTTGATAAGATCGGAAAATTCATACTCGAAGTATTGAACCACATTTATTTACACTTCCTTATTTAAAGTTACATTATTTATTATTTACTATCTTTTTATTATTTGTCTATATATTACCTAGAAAAAGAATATGTACAACTTTAATTTATTTAAATAAGTAAGTAAAGAAAATAAATATCAAGATATTGCGTATATGGCTTATTCTTGTCAATGTGTCATATTTTCTCTTACATCTCTTATCCTTTGCAAAGGATAAACATTGTATCACACCAGCTGTTGTAATATATTGTATGCGTTATATATATGTATGTATGTCTAATACAGTATCGTTCACAGATTTTCATGTTTAAGTTTCTAGAAAACTTTTTGTGTTCAGTAGGCAGCACCAGTTATCCCACATAATTTCTAAGCCACGAGTAGAAGGTTAAAACAATTTTCGATGACAAAAATTCCAAAAATGTTGTTGAATAGAGTAGTATTTCTTACTGTATGTGTTCCAGCATTTTTACCAAAAAATATTCTTAGGTTTCATAAATTTATTACATACTTTACAATATTATTGTATAACGAAGCAATGGGTTTAATTATTAGTAACACATGGGCTGAAAAGTTCCGGGCCTAACAAAGAAAACACGTTTTTTTTTGGTTCAAAATTAGCTTTATTCATCAACGTAATCTCCATCAAGAGCAACGCAATCATTCCAGCGCCGCTCTAACATTTCAATACCACTTTTGTATAACGATTTATCTTTTGCCCCAAAATACGCCTCAGTTTCAGCGATAACCTCTTTATTCGTGCGAAATTTCTTATCGGCGAGCATTTTTTTGAGGTCTGTGAACAGCCAGTAGACGCTGGGAGCCAAATCTGGCGAATACGGTGGATGTGGGAGCAATTCGAAGTTCAATTCATGTAGTTTTGCCATTGTTTTGATTGACTTGATGAAACAACATTTTTTTCTTTGCCATATGCAGTCGTCTTTTTGCAATTTCGGCCTTCAAACGTTCCAATAACGCTATATAATATTCACCTTTGATGGTATTTCCTTTCTCAAGATAGTCGATGAATATTACACCACGCATATCCCAAAATACCGAGGTCATAACCTTTCCAGCCGATTGTTGTGCTTTCGGGCGCTTTGGACGAGGTTCACCAGTTGCTGTCGACTCAGATGACGATCGTTTTGATTCCGGAGTGAAGTGATGGATCCATGTTTCATCCATTGTCACATATCGACGCAAAAATTCCGGTTTGTTACGTTTAAACATGGCCAAACACTGCTCAGAATCATCAACACGTTCTTGTTTTTGGTCAACAGTGAGCAAACGCGGCACCCACTTTGATCAGAGCTTTCTCATAGTTAAATGCTCATGCAATATAAAGCCAATACGTTCTTTTGATACCTTTGCGATGTCAGCTAACTCACGCAACTTCACTTTACGATCATTCAAAACGATTTTGTGGATTTTTTTTATGTTTTCTTGTGTTACCGCCTCATTTGGACGTCTACTGCGTTTTGCATCATCGGTGTCTCTACGACCACGTTTGAAGTCAGCAAACTAATGTTTTATTGTTGTTTCCGATGGAGCGAAGTCCCCATAACACTTTTCAAGCCATTGCTTCGCTTGAACGGTATTTTTTCCCATCAAGAAGCAGTGTAAAATTAAAACACGAAATTGTTTTTGATCCATTGTTTTGAAAATACCAAAAGTAGCGTGACTCTTAGCACAATAACTCACAAACTAATGCATAGAGTATCATGAAATTTTAACAGCTGTCCTTTGAAGGTTAGTACTAACTGAGAGAAAGGTGACTGCAATAAAACTAGCGTCATCTATGTGTTAGGCCCGGGACTTTTCAGCCCATGTGTTAATTTATACAATTACTCGGACGCAGAAAACGGTGTACACGTATAAGTTTAGCACAAAGGTGTTCGTAAGCAGATAATTTTAGCTATTATTGCTACGAAAACAACAATAATATAATTCGAAAAGAACTTGTTGAGAAATTTAGAGAGGTGTTGTTATAAGTCTTAGTTACCCAATAAAAGCGAGGACAATGCAAACTAAATATAAACAGGACGTTGATTCCGTACTACGTACATACATACGCAGGCTGCAGGTAATTTAGCATTAAACGTCGAAGATTGCCCGATCGAAGGCATAATTTCATAATTAGCGCCATCTGCCACGTTAATATCGGCACTATTTTTACCAGTCGTTAATTATCCCGCACGGCCAATACGATATTTCGTTTTAAAATATAAATAAGCTGGCGATATAGCTATACAAAGTTATTATTTTTTATGAACATAAATTATCCGCTTTATATCCGCTGATAAATTAAAATTTTATATGGTACTAAACACTTCGCCGCAAGCAGTTGTTTTTGCTTTGTCTTTTTGCGGTATTTTTTTGTTTTGGTGTTTAAACGCTTGATTCCGAAAGTCGATGATCACGTCTTCCACATGAACGGAGTGTTTTAAAGATATGTTCTGGTATTGGACGTTAATAAAAATAATAACAAGTAAGAAGAGGTACGGTTTTGTGAATATGTTCCCAATTACTTTTAATAATTTCCGTATTTTTATTTTATTGTTTTGTCCACTTACAACGAGCTATTAGTCCTTTTAGTGCGTTGTATAAAAGATTCGATAGCAATACCGATTCAATTTCATCCGTATTATTGTTCTGATATTTCTGTCACTACTTTCCTGTCGTTATATTTAAATTTCGAAACGTATTGTACACTGCAATATATCTTTTTAATATATTTGTAGGAGTATATTTATAAATATTACTAACAATAATAATTTAAATCGTTATTAGTGTCAACAAATTATATAATTGTAATGCTACTCCGGGGTAACCGACTGAAAAGGCTACAGTCGGTCCGTGAACATCGGGATTAGACGGTAGAACAGTGGCACAATGTTTTATGGGCTGACGAATCCAATATTTAAAGTGTTTGGAGACGAGAGTGTTTGTCAGACGAAAAGAATGTTTAAAAATTTTATTAATAATGAATAGGAAACAATAAAACTTTTCGTTAGATTTTGATAGTTATTTTTGAAAGTAATACATTTATTTCTTTAGCATTAATTGCATTTATATTTTGGTTTTTAACATTTTTGTTACTTGGCCAAACTTCTGGTAATCTATAAAGGCTGTTCGAATCCAAAATTAATATATCCACGAATTCGAGCTTAGAGAATCCAATACCAATCCAAATAATGATTAGGTAAGTGCATGTGCAGTCTGTACTTACTCAATCTTTAATCCTATCTGAATCTAAGACTAGTAACTTACCTTAAGATTGGAATAGATAAAAGGAACTAGGAAATTTTACTTTCAATAAGGCAAGATGTGAAAGACGACAATTTTTGAACACTGTTTCAACATCCAATAACCCAAAAAGGTAATGGTCTTCTCTCAAATCTCATTAAGTCCAACACTAAGACTCTACTGGAGGAAAGGCTTTCTATTAGAAAAACAATAACCGATATGCACGGTCCATTTCATCGAATGCACTAGAAGATTTAGACTATAAGTTTCGCGGCATTTGGCAACAGTGAGTAGACCTAAATGAGCCTTTTGCATTTATCGAAAGCGTTTGATTTTCTTAGTCCAGAAGTAGTAATCAGAAAGTACATATGTTTGTGATAATACTTTCGGAGTTAACCCAAAGTAGGCAACCGTATGGAATAGTATACAATCTGAAATAAGGGATGCAATGGGGCAGGGATTGGATCGGACCACTAATATTCATTATATATACCAAATTATTTAATTTCTCATGCTCCTGACAGACACGAACAATTTGTAAAAAGTTGTAGTTAGTTGGTATTGTAAAGAACCTATATTAATTTGAATATAGTCATCTAAAAAATCTGCAGCCAATCTGCTAACTTCTTTTGGCCATGTATCAGATCACATTGAAGTTTGTCTATCCATCATGTCGTATTTATTCTATGCTTTCACGAATTTGTACTCACATCCAGCATTCAGCATTTAGCCGAAGACATTAGGAATCAATTTCATTTACGAATCCAATTTTATAAGGAGCGACTTCCCGGTGTTAAGTTGCCTCCTGAACCGATTATACGAGATGGGGTACATGGTAAGACGCTGCATTTTTTTGCTCCGATAATTTTGAAGAAATAAAAAAATGTAATTCTTATAATCACTGCCGACTGCATTGCTCTAGAGAACTGTAAAAAGATAGGAACATCAACAGAATTGTTACAAAACCTTTTATATATTAAGTGAAATTATAGCTTTGTTTCAAGTTCCATTCGTAAGCTAGAAACGCAAGGGATGTCGCTCTCCGAATCAATCGAAATAGTAGACGAATTTGGTATGCTATGTAAGAAGGTTAAGGGTTCAATAGGTAATTCTATATACGATAAATTTAAAAAAGTGATACATTAAAATGCGGGATATTTGAAATTGAAGAAAGTTAAAAAAATTTTGGAAGGTGACACAGTAAACGATTTCGACTTTAATTTTAGTTTAGGATGTATTGCAAAGTTAACGCACCAATTACATCTGTGGATGTTGAAAGAAGCTTTTCTATTTCGAAGCATTACTCATATTTACAAAAATTTAAAATTCGTCTAAATTTTTGGAGAGACGTTCCCTGGATATGCTTTTTCAGTTTTCAAAGTTTCATTAAGATCTGAATACCTGTCTTGATACATTTTTTTTAATTAAACTATAACAAGTGATGCTGTCGATAACTGAATTTCTCTTTCTAAAGAAAATATGTAAAAATATACAGGGTATTCCACTGAATATAAGAAATGCCAATTCTAGTGACAAAGAGAAATAACTAAAATAAAATAAAAGCCTAGTTATTTCTATCATTATAAATTTAGGAAACTGGGAAACTTGAGTACCTCACTGTACATACATACATATATACATGTCATTATAGGATTATAGATTATACCGTTCGACAGACTTCTGATTCCCTACCGCGCTTCCTTCTGGTACGCCTACCTTCCGGTCCCCGTCGATAACGTTGCGCTTTTGTTTCTAATTATCGCCGCAACTGAACTTTTTGGAACGAAACCCGAGCGTTCGTGCTTACGCGGCACCGCGCTGGACAGGTAGACAGACGTCTTGAAGTCGCCAGCGGCCGGCAGTTATACGTTTCGGCTCGATTTGGTCTGTTTTTGGCTTCGCCGCGTCCACCGTAGGAACCAACGTAATCAACTTGCGCGTACAGCGACCGTTTCTGATTGCGCTGTTTACGACGTGATTAAAGCTGTGCGCTTCGATTGAGAGATGAATTAATAATAAGTGCTTTGGATCGACGCTCTCGCAAGGAAGGACATGGTTGCGCGATTTTATGTGATTTAGTAATTAAGTAGATTAACGCTGACAAAAAGAAATGAATAAGATTCACGGGTTATCGCTCAAAATGCGTTAAGTTTTAATAGCAACAAGATTCTGTTAAGATTAAGCGATTACAATTTTAAGCGAAGTTATTGTTTATTTTTCCGGTTACAATCGATTTACGTTTGTGATAGTGTTGGACATTAATTAACTAACTTCTCAGTTAACTGAATTTACCATTAAGGATGTTATGTTTAATGTTTTAAATTACAAGGAGTATTATAAAATAAACCTCAAAAAAAAACTTGCTAGTACAGAAAACGAATGCTTGTTAGATCTTTGGCTTGTTTTCCTACTGTTAAGCTACAATAACAGAAATTACAGGACGTTATGCAATCCTAAACCATTTAATACACTAGAAAAGCGATGTTCTCCAAATACCCCAAACGTTTTCTAGAGTTTAACAAACAGACATCCGAAAACCATTCGGAACCTGAAGCGTAATTAAAGGTAACTAGCTGCCAAGACCATCCTTAAAAGAGATACGAACATACAAGACTGAAATTTCCGCAGGATCATATGAAATGGGATCATGAGTGGAACAACGGCGAGAAGAAATTTAACATGGACGAGCCCAATGGTTTCAAATATTATTGGCGCCATTTGCATAAGAATAGTGAAATTGCGATGAGTCGAAGTTTCGGTGGCGATAGTGCAGTGGCTTGTGCGGCTTCTACGCATACTACATTACATGTAGTTTCATTAATTGATACCGTTATATGTAAGATTAGAATAGGCCAAGCTCTAGTATACTTTGTTAATGTTTATGTACCTCCCGATGTGTCATGCGATGATTTTGAATTGGTTTTAGACACTCTAGGTCTTGATTTAATTGATAAACACTTGGTTATAACTGGTGACTTCAACTCCCCTGATTTCGTCATAAGCAATAGCTCTGATCGTAAATATGAATCGTTGTTGTCTTTTATGAATTTATTGAGCTTACAACAGTATAATGACGTTGTAAATCATAATGGAAAACTATTGGACTTGTTGCTGACTAACTTAAACTGTTATACCCATGTAGTACACGATTCGGATCCATTGGTCGCTGAGGATGTTCATCATCCCGCTCTCAATATTACATTTAGAGTATGTTGCGAATCTGTCACTAAACAGTTTCCATCAAACACAAACTTGAAATTTACTTTTCGCAAGGCAAACTTTCCTACCTTGTACAGTGATATACGTAGCTGAAATCGATTGGACTTTTTTGGAGAATCTTAATTGCATTAACGAAGCAGTATCAGCTTTTTATAACTGCTTAGATATTGTCATCCGTCGTTCTGTATCTTTATCCAAACATCCTTCTCTAAGATACCCGCCTTGGTATAATTTCGAAATAATCAAGCTTCTTCAAATAAAGAATTATTACCTTCGTAGGTGGGACAAGAGTGGACGGGAGATTTACCACATTGAATTTAAGCGTTTGAGGATATTAGTTAAAGACAATATTAGAGTTGTATATGTGGAATATCAGACGGCAGAAGATATAGCACAAAATCCAAAGCTAAACTGGCAGTACATAAACACGCGTCGTAATGCATCAAGAATACCTGGATGTCTCACTTTGAACGGCTTCACTGTTGATGATCCCAGCAATATTGTTCAGACCCTCGCAGATGTGTTCTCTAGAGTGTTTGTGTCTGGTTCACAAGCATTACTGGGGCCCCACTCTCTTGATAGGGATCTCATTAGCGGTAGTTCTTTGATTGGATCTTTTACTGCACACGATATCTTAAAAGCATCTAAGAAGTTAAAATCTAATTTTACTGCTGGTCATGACGGCCTCCCCGCATTTTTTGCACGTAGTTGTTGTGTAGTACTATGTGAACCTCTAGCTAGAATATTTAACTTGGCCGTAAGTTCTTCTACCTTTCCTGACGCTTGGAAGATTAGCAGAATTACACCCGTGCTTAAGAAAGGTAATCGTTCAAAATTATAGACCAATAAATATTTTATCCAACTTTGCAAAAATTTTTGAATATCTTCTGTCTCAGAATTTACGTTAGTGTCAAGCCTTACTTATCTTCGCGACAACATGGTTTCATTCCAAGAAGGTCTACTACAACTAACCTTGCAGAGTTAGCACAGCATATTGCCGAATCCATGGAATGGCGTCAACAAGTAGATGTATTATACACCGATTTTAGTAAAGCATTTGACAGTAACCTGAGCTGAGTAGTTTTTGTTTTCCTCCTAGTGTAACACAATTGATCCGCTCGTATTTAACTGATCGTTCATGCTATATTCACTACAATGGATATACATCCTTAACATTTTCTGCTTCCTCTGGTATGTGCCAGGGATCCAATTTGGGTCCTCTTTTGTTTAATATTTATCTGGATGATCTCCTACAGGCGCTGGACTGCAATGTACTGGCATACGCGGACGATCTTAAGATCTACAATACCATAACCTCCCCGGCAGATTTGTTAGATGGTGTACACAGAATGGAATTCATTTGAATCTGGATAAGTGTGCTGTTGTAAGCTATTCTAGATGTCATAGACTCTACAGTTTTCATTATGCTGTGAGTCAGGCTGTTGTTCCTAGGCACTCTTCTGTGATGGACCTGGGCGTGCTATTTGATGCAAATTTGTCGTTTGCAGACCACGAAATTCTGCGATGAAATCCTTGGGATTTCTCATACGATCCTGCAGATCATTCAATAATCCTGCCTCGCTAAAGGCATTATACTATTCGCTTGTCCGTACTGGGTTGGAGTATGCCTCCATAATTTGGTATCCTCACTATCTCCATCTGCAAGTACTACTTGAAAGAGTACAAGAACGATTTTTGAAATACCTGTCCTTCAAAATTGATGGCACTTACCCTGGACGCGATGTTGATTATGCGGGTCTGCTGACGAGACACGGCTGTGTATCGTTATCGGATCGAAGGAAGGAATTTAGCAGCCAGTTTCTATTTAAACTGATTAATCACGCTATTGACGCTCTATCCCTTCTCTCCAAAATTAATTTTGTGGTACCCCAGTACGATACCTGGTCCTTCCCTAATTTTAAGGTCCGGTCATACAAAACTAATGTTCTGCTTAAAGCACCCATTACGTATATGATTAGATATGCCAATGAATTACTTGATGATCCTTTTTGTTGAAGTGTCTACATGGATTTACATTGTCGTCCTATTTTGTTCTTGCATTCTGGTGTCAGCGAGCCATTATTATGTTTATGATTCAGTTGTATTCTGTGTTATTATAACAATAAAATCTCTACATCCTTTATTTCTACGCAAATCAATTCTAATTCTTATATACAAATTCCGGATGTGGTTCTGATAGGATTTGATGAATAATTACCCACGCAAGATTGGATTATTTCAGCAAGACAATGCAGCTATCCATAACTCCAGACAAACAAAGGAGTGGTTCCACCAAAAAAGAAATAGTTTTTATAATAACTTGCTCGCTATATCGATCTGAACTCCAAAACAAATCTTTGGGGAATATTGGCCATAGGGGCGTATGTCAATAATAAACAATACGAAAGCGACAAAGAACTTGAAGCAGTCCCAAACACTAAAGGTCCGAAAGGTATGCCGTTCCTCCGTAGGCCACCTGTGGAACAATTTACTAAAGAAATGGACTAATATGCCAAATATAATCAATGAAAAATTAGTAAAGTGGATGAGTTTTTTTGATGAACCGAATGTTTAAGAAGTTTTTGTTTATTTTTCGTTAGAAATACCTTCTTTTACTTTTATATTTATACTATAAAAATTTTAAGTTTTGGAAAAATGAATTTAAATACCTTCTCGTTTCTTTTTCTTATTTATTCGCTTGTCCAAACTAATATGGACGGTAGTGTACATGCTATGTTATTATTATTAGTCAGAGAAATATAAACAACATAAGCAACGCGATCAAAATTAAGCAACTAAACTCCGAACGTCGATGACGCATTAATATTTAAAAGGCCGGCCGTTATTTTTAATTGCAAAGTCTCCGCCATGAACGCTTCGATTAAGCAATCTTACATAGTAAGTTCCCCAAGCCCCGACATTGAATTAACGAGGACCGATTCGATATCCCTTCCAAAACGACTAAAATAAGACAGGAATTTACAGTTGCAAATAAAGTCCTAATAGACGCTTACATCTACATTAATATCCTTAAAGCGGCAGACAGACTCGCAGGATCGCAAAAGCATAATCGGTTTGATATATAATCGTCTTCCGAAGGCATCCAAGATAAACCCCCAACATTATCCTACGGTGGCAAGCAATAAAACCGGAAGCTATAAAACAAATCGCTGCCGCATTTCCTTTCCGCCGTGGCGGTTCGACGAAAACAACCCGCACCATCTAGCGGAATATATATGAGACCGTACCGAATGTGGAATTTTTAAAGTTGAAGATTTCATATTTTACAAGGATTTCCCGATTCTACAAAGAGGATACGATAACCTGTTTAATAAATTGTTCTCTCTTTAATTATAATTAACAATAAACAACGTTAAAGGTCCCAAGATACGATTGTGTGGGACTCCAGAAGTAATTAAGATTTTCTGAGCTTTTAGTTTTTAATCGGGAAGAATGGGGATGTTTTAATCTTGAAACACTGTTGGTGTTATAAGATTTAAAATTGCATGGTAGTAATTTAGAAAATAAACTAAATCTTAGCCGGAATTCGAAGTCCACTAGTTAATACTGCATAGTTTTTTTTTACACATAGTAAAAAATGAATGACATTCTTTAATATGGTAAATATTTTGTCATTGCGTCCTTGGTGCGAGAACATGTAAGATCAAAATCTTTAAATCAGATCATAACTGAATCGCAGATATTCCAAAAAGTTTTTCTTAGTGTAATGTTGGTCTACTTTGGAACAGTAATTCTGAAGGTTCCAGCAGTAATCAGCCATCATATGGATATCCCATCTTCCTTGGTACCTTTCCTCAAAAATTTTACTCTGAATAAAGTTAGATATGGAAAACGACAATTTTTGCACATTATTTCAGCATCCAGTAACCCAAAAATGTCATGGTCCTCTCTCGAATGTCTTAATATTACGTCCAACTCTAAGGCCCCAATCGTTTTGCGGATGTTAAATTGGATCACTGAGATCCTCTCAACCTCACCATTTAAAAATCCCTTGAATAAAATGCTCGAAATAGTGTCTCGTATTCAATATTTCACCGATAAAAATTACACGCAAAGTTTACACACGATAAGCCTCCTTCGATTCTAAACTCGATAAATACGCGGGGGTTACGTAAATGATAGAAGCAATTCGACCAGCATAAAACGCTAAAACGTAGATGGTAAGAAGACGACACGGTCAAGGTTCATTTATTTTCAATAACGAAGCGTCACCCTCCACTGGAAAGTAAGTTAGAGGATCGAGACGATGCTGGCCTCACGGCGGACAAGGATAGAGGTACCGTTTGAACATGTCTGAATGTATATAATGTCGAGACTGCCGTTTACGATAGGGAACCGATCAAGTTCTTACCATCGGATCAATCGGAACTCCGGCGATTATGGGAGATTTGTTACAGTTGTATTACACGTGTAAAAGGATATGATGGTTTGTAATATATACAGGGTCCTATATTACGTGATGGTAAGATACTGTTTTTAATTTTATCACATGACGTGGTGATATTCCAATAGTTTTACTGGTTTTAATGGTGTGAAAGAAAGATTCTTGCAGTAAGATGAGATGTATTCACAGTTAAATAAGTGCAGAGGTAAAATAACAATAAAACAAATCCAATTCAAGTCCAGATATGGATTAAATTAATTAATCTATCCAGTTCGAACATGTTTTAATTGAAATAATAGATGAAGTCCAGAAAATTAGCGGGAGTTTAAGTGGTGTTGTAATTTTTTCTATTTTCGTATTTGATAGGCACTTAATTTGCCACGTCATTATGTTGCTAAGCTCGTTTCGTAAACAACTATGGTCGCGTTCCCAAAGGTAGTGTGTCCTTTTGTTCGCATCCTCAAAAGATACTGTGGCCTTTGGGAACCCAATAACCGTCAGGACAGGTAATTTTACTGTTTGAACATATTCTGAAACACTTCAGTTTTTGTCCTTCCTGTATTGTATTATTTATATATGTATATACAGTTAATACTGCGAAATACTTGAAATAATGTAGGTACCATGTTTATGCCGCCGATGCGCAAATTTATAATTCCTTTAATGGCGACAAAACACGCGGGGCTGTTTCTAACACATGGGCTGAAAAGTCCCGGGCCTAACAAAGAAAACACGGCCTTCTTGGTTCAAAATTAGCTTTATTCATCAACGTAATCTCCATCAAGAGCAACGCAATCATTCCAGCGCCGCTCTAACATTTCAATACCACTTTTGTAGAACGATTTATCTTTTGCCTCAAAATAGGCCTCAGTTTCAGCGATAACCTCTTCATTCGTGCGAAATTTCTTACCGGCGAGCATTTTTCTAAGGTCTGCGAACAGCCAATAGTCGCTGGGAGCCAAATCTGGCGAATACGGTGGATGTGGGAGCAATTCGAAGTTCAATTCATGTAGTTTTGATTGACTTGTGGCACGGTGCGTTGTCTTGATGAAACAAAATTTTTCTTTGCCATATGCGGTCGTTTCTTTGCAATTTCGGCCTTCAAACGCTCCAATAACGCTATATAATATTCACTGCTGATGGTATTTCCTTTCTCAAGATAGTCGATGAATATTGCACCACGCACATCCCAAAATACCGATGCCATAACCTTTCCAGCCGATTGTTGTGCTTTCGGGCGCTTTGTACGAAGTTCACCAGTTGCTGTCCACTCAGATGACGATCGTTTTGATTCCGGAGTGAAGTGATGGATCTATGTTTCATTCATTCTCACATATCGACGCAAAAATTCCGATTTGTTACGTTTAAACATGCCCAAACACTGCTCAGAATCATCAACACGTTCTTGTTTTTGGTCAACAGTGAGCAAACGCGGAACCCACTTTGAACAGAGCTTTCTCATAGTCAAATGCCCATGCAATATAAGCCAATACGTTCTTTTGATATCTTTACGATGTCAGCTAACTCACGCAACTTCACTTTTCGATCATTCAAAACGATTTTGTGAATTTTTTTGATGTTTTCTGGTGTTACCGCCTCATTTGGACGTCCACTGCGTTGTGCATCATCGGTGTCTCTACGACCACGTTTGAAGTCAGCAAACCAACGTTTTATTGTTGTTTCTGATGGAGCGGAGTCCCCATAACACTTTTCAAGCCATTGCTTCGCTTGAACGGTATTTTTTCCCATCAAGAAGCAGTGTAAAATTAAAACACGAAATTGTTTTTGATCCATTGTTTTGAAAATAGCAAAAGTAGCGTGACTCTTAGCACAATAACTCACAAACTAATGAATAGAATATCATGAAATTTTAACAGCTGTCTTTTGAAGGTTAGTACAAACTGAGAAAAAGGTGACTGCAATAACACTAGCCTCATCTATGTGTTAGGCCCGGGACTTTTCAGCCCATGTGTTAGTATAAGTGATGATTAGTCTCGGCAAGGTGGGGCAAGTTACAGTGCAGTACGGAGAACAACGTGGAGGCACCGAGCTGCTGTATCAAAGTAATGTTTACCTACTCGCATCATTTATGTTCGTGGCCTTCATGAGTGAGCGGAGGGCGATGCAGACGTAGGAATGTTTACATATAAAATAATGATAAAGAATATATTATACAACGTACTGAAACTCTTACTGTTTCCATACTTGTTTCAGTGTTTAATGATGAAAACTACCGTTGGATATCGAGTGATGTTATATTTGTAAATTTAAAGTAATCCTTGTGACAACCTAATGCTTAATCTCTCGTCGCACATTCACAAATCTGTCTTAGTATTGGAAAACCTGAATCGTTGTCAATAACACTTTCAAATTTTTTAATTTTTTTGCCTTCAACCGTACATAGGTGTGAGTGAACATCGTCCACAATTTGACCCGAATCCACAAACGACATCGAATCATTTTGTAATTTTTCAATTCCCTCCGCTAGTTCATAGTAGTTCTTGCGAATACTCTCCAAATCATATTTTATCTGACTATCTTGAAATAAATATTTTCCGGCTTTTCTTGATAGCTTTGGCGTGTCTCGGATTGAACTGTAAAACTACCTTCTTCACATTATCAAAATGTTCGCAGTATCAGTAGCAAAATGCAGCTTTTAACCATGTTCCCCAACGCGTAGTGGTCGGCTGTAGTGGTTGTAGTTAGTAGGGGCTGTAGTTTGCCCCTCTGCTAAAACTAGTAATAATACCGTAAATAATGCGTTCCGATAATGTTGCTATAAAATAATACAGGAATTGTTGTTTCATCAAGACAACGCACCGTGTCACAAGTTAATCAAAACAATGACAAAACTACATGAATTGAACTCCGAATTGCTCCCACATCCACCGTATTCGCCAGATTTGGCTCCCAGCGACTACTGGCTGTTCGCAGACCTCAAAAAAATGCTCGCCGGTAAGAAATTTCGCACGAATGAAGAGGTTATCGCTGAAACTGAGGTCTATTTTGAGGCAAAACATAAATCGTTCTACAGAAGTGGTATTGAAATGTAGAGCTCTTAATGGAGATTACGTTGATGAATAAATCTAATTTTGAACCAAAAAAACCGTGTTTTCTTTGTTAGACCCGGGACTTTTCAGCCCATGTTGTAATTTGCTTTGTATTTTGTGTTAATAAACCGCATATTATTATTACTATTTTTCTACATTATAGAAAGACAGCAAAAGTTTCCTTCTCCTTCATTTCCAATAGTTACCTTCTATTTTTGTATCCTTTTCTATTAATTTACACCATCGTCTTTGTCGAATCAACGATTCGAAAAGATGACATTTTCCATTTTTAACGAAATCAACATCTCAAGTAAATTATAGCAGCAACGCGCTAGCTGTACTGCATGCTCCATTTATCGCGAGAAATGCGACGATTTTTCAACGGTGTTTTTGGTTATTTTGGTCGCATTTTTTCCTCAACTCCTCTTATTTTCATCGTTTTTTAATCAGGCGTAACGTTTGATCGGGCTCGTGCTGACGGTATCTAGCGAATAGCTGTTCTTTTCACTGAGCGCGAAGAATTTGTCACTCTTTTACTTTTGGTCGCAGTTATCGACCGACCAGATGGATTTTTTTCACGTACTTTTTTTTCCTGTCGCGAAGGCGAAGCAATCGCTACCGTTCGTTCTTTTCTTTTGTCGCGGTGGTCGAGTCGAGTCCGACTTGGCGTACTTCAACGGACTTCACGGACGATTGACTGAGACGCTAAGACCTGTTCGCTATTACTTGTCGTATTAGAAATACGGCAAGCGAGGACAATAAAAGAAAGAACTTTCCAATCAAGAATAATGCATTAGAACGTATTGAATGGATCTAAGTCAAACGCTACGGCCTACGTCGCGTTAATACGACGGAGCCTAATTACCTGGATAGACTAATTACGATGGTAGGAATTTAAGAAGATAAAAATTTATGCTTAATTATGAAGCAATCGCGACAATGTTGAATTGCTAATTTAATTACCTGGATGCACTGGGTGGTTTGACGGTGTTTAATTTAGCGTTGCAAATTTTCTCGTAGCTTCTAAAGTAAATATTATTCCGCCTCTTTATCTTAGTGATGAATGTATAATCGCGCCAATTAGTTACTAAAAAGTACTAAAAAAACATACAATATATGATAGATTTATTTATGTAATTAAATCAATTCTTACAATACATCACAATTATATAATTTGTTGGCATAAATAATGATTTAATTTATTATTCTAAGCAAATACGAGATACTATTTCAAGCATTTCATTTAAGCGATTTTTAATTGGAAAAGAAGAGAGGAATTCAAATATTCAGATGTTTTTGTACTTTTTTATGTATCCCATAGAGTAGATAATATAATTTCCTGATTAGAAATTATTATTAACATTAACAATATTATTAAAGAATTAACACAACTAAGTGCTACATCATGAAATGTGAAGTGTTATTACTAGAGACCGGATTATATGCAAAGAAAAACTGAAATATATGCGCATATATATGCATCGATTTTGAGAAAGTATGCATAAACCTGGAGTATATATCCAAAAAAATTGCGACAATATGCAAAATTTTTACATAAAATAAATAAGATTCATAATATCGAGAAGGGAATAAAGCAGTCATTGTTACCTGCAATGCTAATAGATAGCCTATTATAACGTGTAAGATAGAATGTATCTATTATATGTAATGAACTAGAACAGATTAAAATTGGTATCCTACTTTGTGCAAATTCTATAGTTCTAATCATAGGTCTATGTACATACATATATGGAACAACTAAAGAGCTTGTGGAAATATACTCAGCAAACAGAGCGAAAAAGTTTGGAACTTATATATCACAATACTTAGTATATAGCCTTGGTTTCTTTCCTGTCCGCTTTATCCATTGGCTGCGTTATTACATGACAGTTATCCCAATGAGACACGAAGTATGTTTTTCCATCCCAAGTAGGTTCGATAGTTAAAGACCTCTATAGGCTAGGTTCAATAGGTGGAGCATATGGAAGTGAAAATATGGCGATATGGATATTGCTTTTGGATACCGAAAAGAAAATAGCATGGTCGTTAATTAACATAATAAAGAAAAGAAGAAAATGAAAAATAATATTAAGGGCATACAATGATTGGGATACTACCAGTCGGTAACACGGTTGACAATGGGAGCCCACGTGCTCTCGAAACGCTGCGTTCCGCATAATTAATTAATTTGTGTGAGTGGAGTTTACTGCTATACCTGTGAATTGTACATCCACACAGTCCTTGCAATCGTCAAATGATTGGGATAGATCAAGACATAATCAAGAAAACTGTCTATCCATCTAATACATTTAGAAATTTAAAAAGTACAGTCTTCCAAATCACACTTGATCCTTATACATTCCCACAATTTACAAATAAATCCACCACCATACGCCAGAAATACGATAAATTTTCTCCAAGATTTCACGAGTTAGAACCCTCGTTGCGAGACTGTAACAACATTACGTTCGTTCCAAGGGTATTAGCCTCGCTCTGACCTACATTCCATCTGACCCACATAAACTCCCCCTCGTTTGAGCGGTTATTGGGGTAATAAAATCGGGAGATATTAAACTGTGTAAACTTCAATGAAGGGATCTCTGGATCTTGTTTGCATTGACGAATTCAATTTTGACAATGGACGTGATATTTCGCATATTTCCTATCGCTTTTGGAGCATTTTAACAGGATATGATGTATTTTTATGATCCATTAGAATTTGGTATGATTGAGGAATAGTTACTGAAAAGTTTTGGTGTATTTAATAAGATTCAGTTGGATGAATTCTGTTAGTTCTTTTTAAATTGGGGGTAAGAGTGTTTTCTGGATATGTTATTTAGATGTCTGATTCTATTGATACTTGCGGCTTATTAGGATCATAAGCAATATTAGAATTTTTGTGCAAATTGTGAAAGTAATACATGAAACCGTTATTAGAATTGTCCAAATTAATTTTCGTTAGAAGATATGATGCTCTTTCATCGGTGATAGCATCCTATATGATTGTCTACAAATTTCAGCCTTGCTTCTTTGCGTTTTTCCACAAAAATGGTGATTTTAGAACCCTTTTTACCCATGAAGGAGTACTGCTGGGTGAAATATGTTAACCACGTTATTTAGTTACAAAATTTAATGTACACTCCTTTGAATTTCTTTTTATCGGAATGACTCGTAGAAAATTTTATTAGAGAATAATTTTGATCATTTCCTAAAAGAAACTAAGTGACAAGAATGAAATGCTTGAGTTTGGTCAGGATTGGTTATACGGTAACAACATTGCTGTGCCAGTAATCTTTGCATTTATATAATGTATGTGTGTGTAATAATTTATTCACTAAGATCTGTCACTTTCACTGATAATTCAAATACCAACACTGGATTAAGAAACATTGGCCTCTTATACTGTATTCCAAAAAAGAAAGGGGAAATTCCGAACAAACCCCCAGTGCAAATTACAACCTATAAATTTGCGGAACCAATTTTACGCGCTAAACTTAAATTTGAAGATCTGTCCCAAATAAAGTTATATATGGATTCTTCAGAGATAATTCTACAACTAAGACAACAGACTGGTTAATGTAGTAGTTACAACACATGAAACTAAATAAATTTGTCTAGAACACACAGATTTCATTTATTTGTTGAAAAAACTTCAAATAGTTAATGTCATTATACAGATAACAGCGTGTGTGTGGCAATACATAAGAAACACTGGAGTTAAAAATAGCTTAAATATTACAACTATGACAATGCATAACAATTATTTAGAATTAGAATTGACCAAGTTAATTACAAAATTTAATTTTGAATTTAATCTGATGTTTGTGACTAACACTGTCGTCTCCAACAGAAATTATAAATGGCTCTATAACTTCATCGATAATTCCATCAAAGCCCTTCGTAGTCGCTTCTTTTAACGTGGTTTATGCACTTCTGCCAAGTTGTTGCAGTCACTTTATCGATGGCATTATATAAATGTTGTTTAATTTCATATCTTCTGCATTGTATAGGCCTCATTCAACCAGGTTTCATCTAAATAAAAAATTGGTCTATTCTGAGATCTATATAATGATATATTTTTCAGATATTGTCGTCTCCATCTTACGATATTATCTCTCTCAGTAGGAACACTGTTCCTGATACGTTTAAGGTATCTGCAACATATAGCAGAATTATATTTAATTATATAAATATACTAAAAGTATTCTTACTTAGATTGAGGTTGCTTCATTAAGCAATGTAATGTTAAGCGACTCATATTTGGCAGTTCAGTACTATTGTTTATTGGTCTAATTATCTTTGTTGGCTCTGAAGGTTTCCCTGTTTCATTTTTTTTTATATTCGCTGATAACTCGATATACTGTCGATTTTGAGATCTCCACAATCAGAATATCTTGTAAGATGTTGATATGTTGTATTTATTGCACCCAATAAAGTTACTTAGTACTTGGGAAATGTGCTTTGTCATGACGTCTTTTCTTGTGTTGGGCGTATCCGTTACAATTCTTTTGTAAGCATTCAAAATTGTCTGCTCTTCAGCGTTAGTCAAGTGATTTGCTTTCTCTCGTTTTTTTTGGGAAAACACACCTGCATTATTAGCAGTACTGATGCTAGGCTTTGCATGCGTAATTGAAAGCAACAGCTACAGAATTGTAATTTCACTAATTTACTTACATAATCTATTAATTTTCAAATCAAATCCCTGAGAAAAACTAATCTATACCTCAAAATAGCTAAGATGATAAAACAATTACGAAGAAAACTGCCAAAATGCAGACGTGATATAATCGAAGTCAAGGATGTTAAAATCTTTGACAATTTACAGCAAAAAGGGAATGTTGTGCGATGTCATCCCGCCTTGCCTTCAACCAATAAGAAAGAATGGTACTTGGGTATGTTCAGAAATTTGTCTCTTTCCTTTTGGAATATATAATTGAACATCTTTAGGTGTTGGACAAAAGAATATTGTAGGTGTACTTTTGGTCGACAAAGAAAAAGTAATTTTCACACCTCTTCACATCAAATTGGATCTTATGAAGCAACATGTTAAAGCCCTTGATTTGCAAAGGAACTGCTTCAAGTACATAGGTATGTCGAAAATTTCCACCACTAATTTACAAAAAAATTAAAGCTAGGGTATTTGATGATCCAGATCCAAATTTCATCAACTCTCCAAAGCATGGACTTCATTCAGTTACGAAGACCTAGTGAAATCAATGCTTCAAAAATATCACCTCCCAAACTTCATTTCCTTCATAGTCATTTTGGTAGGTCTCCCGAAAATTTAGGAGTTATAAGCGATGAACAAGGCGAAAGATTTCACCAAAATCCATGGAAACTCGATACCGAGGAAGATGCACGACTACTCTTGCAATCTTCAAAGGGACTGACAAACCAGAATACACAGCAGATGGTGCAGCAAACGAAAATTTAATCCCAGATTGTTGTATGTGTTTTTATAAGTACGCTTGTAATTTTTTAGGGATTATTAAGAGTGGTACTTATACTGTACTCTTGATTACCATTGTATTTAAATAGATAAATTAATTATTAAAATTTTATATCTTATCAGTTCTTAAGTAACAACTTAATCGCATAGAATTAAATTTTGACGTGATACGCAAAAACTAATGATTTTTGGATTCAGCACACCCAAATTTAGCAGAAAATAAGTCTAATGTAGAAGTCAGCAAAATTTGTATTGGGCAATGTTGCTGCATTACATGCAGATACATATACAGTGAAATCCTCCCTTGAACGGACACCAACGGGACCAACTCAAGATGTCCGTTCAGGAGGGGTGTCCGCATAAAAGAAATATGTAGTAGATACAACAAAAATCGTCTTTTAATGAAAAATGAATATATTAAAGATACGGGAACATTTAAATCGTTTATGTATGTATATAAATGTTTTTAAAATAATAATAATAATAATAATAAGAAACTTCAAATTTAAGAAAAAAAAGTTTATTTCCTTTAGATATACATACAAAGTATAATATATGTACATATATACATAGATGTAGTATGTAATACAAAACAATGAAATGAGTAGTCACTTTAAGGACGCAAAAATTTATATATTGTTGTTTGTCTTTTCTTTTTCTTTAAAATGGCGTCTTGAAATCGCATTTCTAATTTAGAAAGAAGCTCCAAAGACTCTGTATCTCCGTGATTTTCGACAAAACTTTTGAGCTGCTTGGTCAGGGTAATAGCTTTACCATAATTTGGGATAGTTTCTGTTGGCACTGGAACCTCATCGACATCAGAATCTTCCGAAAGTTCTTGTATTTCAACTGGATTTGCAATTTCTTGTTCTGAATCTGGATCTTCAACATACAAATCTTCATCTACGTTCAAAAAATCATTAAGGTTTTCATTATCCGTCAATTTCAATAAATTCTTATTTTTGAGGATATCTGAAAGTACACTAAGAGGCAAATCATGTTCTAGGTCAGATGTATCAGCCTCAGTTAACTGGTCTTCACTTTGCATATTTACATGATTGAATCCTGCGTTGCGGAAGCAATTTTGAACTCTCTCTTTGGTTACTTGGTCCCAAGCGGTTTTTGCCAAATAAACTGCATCCAGTGGTGTAATTTTCTTTATTAACCCAAAAGCTGTACCAGCAGTTTCAATGTTTACTAGGAGATGTTTGAGTATAAGACTTCGGTAATAAGTTTTAAAATTCTTTATAATCCCCTGGTCAGGTGGTTGACAAACTGATATACAATTAGGGCGTAAAAATAATATTTTTATATTATTTAAGCGAACGTCTTTCGGATGAGATCCCGCATTGCCTAAAAATAACAAAATGTTTTGTCGGGTAGAGCCCTAAAATACAGGCCTGTCTCACGGGCATTATAGATGTCTCGGTGAATATCCCTTAATCAAAGAAGGACATTTTTTTAAAAACGATGAAACATCTTCAGCATTAACCGAAGCTCCTTCTTCCGAAATTGCTTTACAACTTATATTGTGGCGGATTCTAAATTTATTGAGCCGACCAGAAGACTGAATGTAGAATGTCCCAAAGAAGCGGCATTTCTCTTGCTTTACATCGTATTAGCGGACCTAAAAAAAAAGTTTTTTGCGTTTTTGTCACGACAAACCTATTCGTAATCTCCCTTTTTTAATCTATTTTAGAATTTAATATGAAAAGAAAATGAACGCATTAATACAAGAAAACCATATCTAAAAAAATCATATGCATACCTGTTAAAGGAATCCCCTTATGCCGAGCTGCGTCAAAGCTTCTTCTTTCATTCAAATTGCTGTTCGACATCCATTTGTTTAGAAGGATTTCTTTATGTGTAATTATATCTGCAGCTTGTGTTTTTCCAATATTAAAACGCTTGGATAAGTTCCTTACACTTAATTTCTCTTTATTGTAAACTTTAGCAATCTCAATTTTTTGTTTAAGGGTGAGACTTTTTCTATTTGGAGCCATTTCTACAATGAATGTGTCGTCCACAGTGTGTTTTCCGCATAGACATCAGACTGATATTGAAAGCAGATGCAATCGAAAGCGTCCACCCAAAGAATAAGAACGGTAAATCCCCGAGTAACTTGGGGAAGTCCCTAATTCACGCCAGGCACAAATGCACAACATAGGCTGCGTTTGTCGGTAAATCTACAGTTTACTCGGGGAAGTCCCAGCGAAATTGAATTTCCTTGTTAAATTATTCCCCTTTTTTGTAACACTACAAAACCAATAATGTAAATAAGTTGGTTATTACGTAAGTATACTTTAATCTTATTCAGAGCAATAGTACAGCTAAATACTATATAAACCCATGCTGCACATTGCAAATTCACCACAACGTTTTTGCAGTGCGGTTTTGTGGCCGAATGCAATATTTTTGTTTGATAGATACCGTATTTAAAGAAGTAGTCCCTTGTTGAGAACGTATAAGTACACATACATCTTTTCGAGGCATTAACTGGCAAATAAATATAATCGATAAAATAAATAAGTTTTCGCGGTTAAATACGAATAGCGATGTATAACATTGACGGAAGCCGACCGACAGCTTTAAACGGTATATTAAGGCCTATAATTAGGAGCTATCGTTACCATATGCATTACGCAAATTAGGAGGGCAATTATTACGGTAAAATCGAAGATTACGCGACGTTCGAACGTAGGTAATGCGTTTATCTCTGCTTTCGGACGGATCTTCGATGAGTTCGTCCAGAAATTAACGAGGTTTTGCATTTAAAATCCGTCGGAATCGGTTAAATGTTTGAATTGGATCTGTCAAGTTCCAACGACGGCTGCTTGTCGATGTGTTATATACGGCTTTTTCCATTATTAATGAGCGGAAATTCTGTATGCGCTGGCAAATTGATTGATCGACTGTGGAGAAGTCTGGAAAGCTGTCGAATTTCTTAAGTGTCTGAGGAATAAGTTAAAGAAGTGTGCTATATTTTCCAATTGTTAGAATTTTGCTTTTTAGAATGATAGGGAAAAATCTTCGAGAAGATACGAAGGTTGTCTTTTAAGTTTTGCATATAGAGCTGGAATAAAATTGTAGATAGCTTCTAAAGACTTCTATCCATTTTTCCATGTGCCCGAACCAATTCAGGAAGTTATCCCACTTGTCTCCTGCTACAACCAAAATTGCATTTTTGAAGGCATTGGCTACTCCTTCTGATGACTAGAACCTTGAAAGGTGAAGGAATCATTAGGATTTACGTCAGGACTGTACGAAAGATGATCTAATAATTCGATATTTTGTTGCGTTAAAAATTCAATTATTTTGGTGGAGTATTATTCGTTATTCGTATTTACTGCAAACAAATGCTTGTATACCAATCGACAGGAACAGTTCTTTGATCTTGTAGTGAAGTAGTGTCTGTTAAAGCGTGTTTATATATTAAAATTTTAAAGTTGAAATGCAGAGGGCGACCACCAGATGTCACTCTAGTGTGTCTTTGTTTGCACGCTCTTTTGTAGTAGGATAGTATATAAGAAGTACTCGAACCGAACTCACCAAATAGTGATGGTAAAGGTAGCAAATAAAATAGTGTACCAGCAAGAGTAGATCGGTAGCTTTTCTTTTAATATATTGAGAAAACACGGCGACCCTACAGTTTCTACATGGCCTGTCTTCGACACAAATGTCGCGACCATCCTTTTCGAGACACTTCGTGAATGAATAGCCTTTGTCGGCTTTTTTCACCTCGAATACCTAAACAGCCGATTGGAGGATCTACTTAACAGGTTGAGAGAAGCTTAGTTTTGTATCAAAAAGTACTCTCAAATCCCTTACCTTTTCTGCCCTTGTAATAAATGTAGATTGAATAGTGTAGTTGAAAATTATAGGATTAGAGAGCTTGATGTAAGAGACCCCTACACATTTTCCAATATTTAAAGGTATGGCATTCAGAGTACACCAGTTATTAATAAGCGTAAGGTAAGTCTGCAATTTGTCGCAATCGACTAGCGAATCAATAACACTGTAGATTAAAAAAACTTAAATAATAATGGTCCGACATTAGAATCCTGGGGAACCCCAGATAATATTCTGAAGCGAATCGACGGATACCCATTATTAAAGATATAACCATTTCTTCCAAAGACGTAAGAAGAAATCAACTTCACCAATGAAGGACAGAAGCCAATGCTTTCTAGTTTAATACAAAATAAATTGTGGTTAATACAATCAAAAACCTTAGCAAAGTCAGTATAGAGAGAATGCTCCAGATGTATATTGGGTGATACTTGCCAAATTGGTTACAGTGGATCTGCCTGGCATAAATTCGTGTTGAAGGATTGACAAAAATAGTTTAATATTAAAATAAACTTTGTTATATAAAACATATTCAAATACTTTTTAATTGGGCAAAAATTAAATATCTTTTTACCTTCTATTCAACCCTAAATATACCTGCTTATCTAACTATTCTGGTTTTAAAAGCACTACACAAATAAAAATCATAATCGCATAAAATTATTTTCCCCATTTCTACAGAGTGTTTAACTATCAAAGATTTTTAATCCAAGGTTGCCATTTCTTCAAATTATATATATATATATCCACCTTGCTTCAAGAAACAAATCCACATTCTTACTAGCTTAAATACCTCAGGCATTAACAATAATCCAGAAACACCATCGCTCGAATGCTACAGTTGTGGCGTCGATTTAAGACGTCAGACGTCCCTAGCGTCGATAAAACAAATCGCAGGACATCGGCGTCGCTGCCAGGACCCTACCGGAAAGGAGCCCGGCGGCGACTGCTGTAGCGGAAGCTGGTGAAAACGAATGCATAGTATCGTCAAGACGGGAAACGTAAGCTTTGAATGTAAAAAATGGGAATAAAGGAAAACATTGCCTGTCCGTTACAGGATCTTAGGTTGCCTATTTTGTAAAAAAATATACAATCTCAGACAGAAAGTAAGATTATTCAAGCTGTTATCCTTGAAGGTTCACATTATGGAACGCATTTAATTTATCTTCGGTGGGTTTGTTTCAGTTTCAGACTCAAACTTCATACTATACTATACTACGTTTGTGTTTACTATTAGCAACAGTTTATCTAGAAAGCCAAATTAAAAATATTTACTATAAAATTCTTCAACCAAAGCAGACACAAAGTCTATGTTTTCATATAAATTACAAGAGAAACGTCTTTGTACGTGAAGTTAGAAGGTAGCATTATCCACGTCCTTTTTGTGCAGGTCTCTGACTTTGTACTGGTAATCATGATCTTTTTTCGCCATATTCTTTGCAACATGCACATGTTTATCTAAAATAATTCTAAAGTATTTAATATTGTCTACCCTTTCTAAATTACTATTATCAATATTTATCCTAACACTAGTTATATCTGTATTGTACAACTTACGCATGATACCTACAACCATATATTTTGATCTGGTAACGTTAATACTTACAAGGGAAGGTAGGTAAATGCGTCTCGCCGATTTAAATGAAACTTGGTGGGTTTTTAGACCAATCTAGTGTAAGACCAACGGGAACCATCTTAGCGGCCGAATCGCCCGTTAAGGGGGAGGGGGAGTTCGCCACCCTAATCTCAAGACTACCCTTCGCTGTTTCACTTAATAACTCAGAAACTATGAGAGATATCGAAAAAAAGTTAAGACAAGATTTTATCTGTTTTATATGCCGTAAACGATAGTGTAACTGTTTTTCCGACATCAAGTATCTGTTTACGAAAACACCCTCTACCCCTTCATTTTTCTATACATTTCAGAATTGTTGATGGAACTTGATACAGAAGCATCCTTAATAATTTCGATCGTTACTCGATCACTAGCTGCGTCTCCTGTATTTTTCAACGTGTTAATTATAGCTTTGATACCATTCAAAGTTATGTTGCGAAATTTTGAACATCGTTAAAGTTTTGTGCTGTTTCTAAATCATCTCTTACCTCTGTATTATCAAATATTACGCATGCATTGGTGGAACTTTTATTTAGGCAAAGGCGTTTTTAAAGTTTTCCATAATTCGACACGTCTATGTTTATTTTCATCGAGTAATAAGCTTTTTTCTTTGTTATTACGTACAGTGTGTAAAACAAGAGAAAAGCGGTCGCTACCTGTTTATGGTAACTTTAATAGCAGTTTCACTTTGTGTGTTGAGCGCTGTGTGTTTAAAACGGTACGAAGCTGTGTTTCTTTGCATTCAGCCCAAAGGACCTAAAATGTCGATAGCGCGGCCGCATCAAAATATATGCGAAAGTCGAAGGAGTTTGTAAAAATGTGGGTGGACCGATATAAAGCGAACAAAACAGTACTCCCTGGTCGCGGTAAAAGACGAAAAACCACAACAAAACAGGACAAACCCATAATTAATTTGTTTAAAAGAAACCCGGAATACACGTTGCAACAGGGGTAGTATCAGTTACAAAAGAAAACAAATTAAAGTAAGCAACAACAGTCATCGAGATTGGTCTGATGTTGTTTTCACAGATGAGGCTTCTTTTGCATGGCCACAGACAAAAAGAGCTTGGTCTACGTAACACCACCGAGTTGTACAACGCACAGTAAAGCGCCCAGTTAAGGTCCACGTGTGGGGATGCTTTAATGTGCGCGGCTTTGGATCATCGTGCGTATTCACAGAGAACCTGAATGCAGAAAGAATGGTGAAACTGTGCAGAAAGGGTCTCATTTCATCTGTGAGGAAGTGGTTTGGACAGAATAATAATCAGTGGATTCTGCAAGAGGACAATGATCCAAAGCATCGAAGTAGACGTTGTACGGAGTGGAAGTTAGAAAATCATGTTTCGTCGTTGGAATGGCCCTCCCAGAGCCCCGATGCAAATTCAATTGAACTTGTGTGGGCAATAATGAAGCACAAAGTTCAACGTAAACGTGCCTACACCCTAAAGCAATTATCGAGGAACCTACGACAGATATGGCGATCGTTATCAGCTTCTTATGCCGAAAGCTTGGTTGAGAGCATGGGGCGTCGTTGCCAGACGATTATCGACAACGATGGAGACTGGACTCCATATTGAGTGTATTGCGCATTAGGTATTACAATGTATATTCCTACAAAATACACATATTTCATGTTTTATATTGTTTTGATGTTCTTACACTCCACCTTCTCTTGTTTTATAGACTGTACCATAGTGACTACTTTGTTTCTACCAAACATATATTCTGCCAAGTCTATGACGTCAATAAATGTAGCTATTTTATATTGTTCTTGTTTGTGTAATTATTAAATATCGGCACTTGTTTTTTTTTTTTGAGACATAGTGTCAATAATATTACCCAACGATTTAGTCCAGCAATTGGCCATTATACTAACATCTCCCGAATTACTCTAGACTGTACTAAATACTTTGTGTTGAGATACATCTACATCGCAATTTACATGGATGTAGTACGCAGTATATGTGCATGTATGTAATGCAAAACACCAGCAGAATACCACCGCAGCGCTTATGAATAAGGAAATCATTCCGAGCTCCGATTTCGAATGTTAATGGACTCGATCTTTGCCAATTCATAATACGTAATTGCTCGTCCACTCTGATTATTAGTAGTCGTTCGATACGTCCTCAGTTTCTGCGGCTAATATGCGGGCTGCGAGTGGATAGGTCGCCGTAACGTTACGCTACGTTGGAACTGGTAGTCATTGAGTTCGTGTTTTACGTTTTTAAAGCTCCGAACGTCGCTTATACATACGATCGCTAATTAGTATTCAACGCATGCGGAATGGACGCGGTTAATTTATATTAGATCTGATGGAATAGGTTATCGGGAAGGCATTGAGGTAATAATAACCGGATAAACAGAACCATCAGCATTCCGCAGTGGACTTGCTAAAATTGCAACGGCGCGGATGGATATGTTATCGCTCCGATCACTGGGTGTAGTTGAAAACATAATGTCATTGCAGTAATAATTAATTAGGCACCCCAATCAGTTGAATGGATGAATTTTGTCGCTTCCTTTTAAATTATTGACTAGAGCATTTTCTGATTATAGTATTTAGATGTCTGATCCTATTGGTTTTTGAAGCATGTCAAGATAATGTCAAATTATGCCAGTGATACCTCAAAACATTAAGATTTATTTGACTTCCGTTTTTCTGAAAAAAATGGCGGTTTTGAAAACTTTTTTATCCATCTAAAACACAATATGAAATCTACATTTTTTCTGTAGGGCATTTCTTGTTTGCCAAAATTGGGTCTTTTGAAGCAATATCTTAAAGCTCTAGATTTACAAAGGGGATGCTTCAAGTACGTACACTACCGCTCAAAAGTGTTTGGACACCCCTGTTTTCATGGATTATTCATATAGTATTATGTTTACCAAAAAAACATTATAATAAAATGAAATACGTATTTAAAATGTTGTTCAGTAAGATAAACACCCATTATATCGCATAAGGTTTACTATCATTTACCTGCACTTGGTCGGATTACCATAAACTGTTTATGGCGGTGCAATTACAATAACAATCCCTCTGAATTTACTGGGTAAATTTAGTCACCTGTTAGATTGTCGGTAATAATGTTTAAATTACCTTCCTGGCAGATTATAATGAAATCTGTAACCTATGGTCAGTTGCAGTGTGGTATTTACTTTATTCACGTCGTGAGCAAAATATCGTGTAACAATTTTTTAAAATGCCTCCGCGAACAGAAATTAGTACGGAAATACGTGGGCTTATAATAGCTTACCATAAAAGTGGCATAAGTAATCGATAAATTGCCCAAAAAATTACTACGTAAAAAAGTATCGGTAAACTGGCAGTTTTCTTAATAAAAGACGGAGTGGAAGACCAAAAGCGACAACATCTGCAGATGATCGCAGAATAGTGGTTACCAGCAAGTTAAATAGACACAAAACAGCCCCGGGACTCACCTCTGAATTAAATGTTAGTCGCTAAAAACTAGTCAGTGTTTCTACAGTCAAACGTCGCCTACAGAAAGCCGGGTTCCATGGACGTATTGCGATGAAAAATTCATTACTACGCAAACAGAACAATCAGCTGCTTAAATGGGCTCGTGAACACCAACACTAGACCATAGAAGAGTGGAACAACGTCCTATGGACGGATGAGTCCAAATTTGAGCTGTTCTAAACCCGAAGACCCGAAGACGTGCCAGAGAAGAGTATATTGCTACTACCGTGAAGCATGGTGGAGGTTCTATCATCATTTGGGGCTGTTTTGCTGGCACTAGTGTAGGGGACATTGTGAAAATTGACGGTATATTAAAAAAAGAAAGCTACCGCGAAATTTTGGAGAACCACGCAATACCTTCCGGAATTCGACTTTTGGGTCAAAATTTTATCTTCCAGCAAGATAATGACCCAAAACATTCCTCTAAATTATGTAAAGACTATTTACGCCATTTAGAAGAGGAAGGAACTCTCAAAATTATGGAATGGCCTCTCCAGAGCCCCGACTTGAATCCGATCGAGTTACTATGGGAAGAACTAGATCGGGAAGTACGGAAATCGGCTCCGACATCAGCAAGAAACACTGGCAAAACTTATTGCGAGAATGCCTCGATTGTGTGCTGCAATTATTAAATCAAGAGAAGGTCACATAGATGAAAGCAAAATTTAAATTAAACGTTTTAATTTTCACATTTATTTAATATATTTTTATTCATGTACGTGTATCTGTACATAAAAAATAAATATTATTAACATTTTTGCTGTTTTTATACTTTTTTGCTGTCAGTGGGAGTGCCTAAACACTTTTGAGCGGTAGTGTATGTTAAATATTTCCACGACTAAGTTATGAAAAAAATTTAGGTTGAGGTATTCAATGGACCTGAGATTAGAACTTTAATGACAGATCCAAATTTCGTCCATTTTATGAACGAACCTGAGAAAGAAGGAAACAAGGGAACCTCCAACTACAAAGACCTTCAAAAAGTTCACTTCCTTCATAGTAAACCAGAGAGGTTTCCTGAAAACTTCGTGCTATGGGCGATAAAATAAGAGGTTTCATAAAGATATAAAAACCATGGAAACTCGGTACCGAGTAAGATGAGATCTTTATATGATTTCCAAGTATTCTTGGAATGTTCAAAGGGACGGATGATTATTTAAATAAATGCTTAAATTTTGACGCGATATGCAGAATTTAATATAATTTTCGGATTCAGCATACCCAAATTAGTAAAAGAGCAAATGTCACATGGGAGTCAGTAAAAATTGTGCTGGGCAATGATACTGCAACTGCAACGGCAACTAGTTGTCATAGGAGTAAGTAAAAGATGGTTCGAATGGACTATCGCAAAATAATAGTAATGAATACCACAAGAGATTTACCAACATTAGCCTACTGGATGGAAGACAAAGTGTAAATGATGGAAATTAGAAGTGAAACTATTACGAATTCCTTGTCAAAAACTGGATTTGCCACTGAACCTATTTGGGAGAAAAAAATATACGCCTTACAGTGAACGATGCCATTAGCAGCACCATAACCTTGTAAGGCCGTTTAGGTTTGGAGAGTGAAATTGCTATCACAGGATTTCCAAGTGGTTTGGGAACCTATATGAAGACAATGCTAAAGGATATAAATCAGTTCCTCTAAGGCGCAAAGTCGAAGATGTAAAGCAAACATTCAAAACCGTAAGGTTTCTAAAACATGTTCCAATCAATAGTTTTGCTTCATGAGATAAATTGAAGTCGCTTTTTGGAAAAATTAACTACAGACATCTATTCCTTAGGGCTTCTTATTCAATTCTATATTTACCAGACTTCCTTCATGTTTGTCAGTAACTCTTCATTACTGCCGCACTTTCTAAATGATACCACAAGCTCGAACCGTTCAAAATTTGCTGGATCCTCTACATGAATGGAGGATACCTTCTCTATCAACATTAAACAACATCTACGCAACCGTTTCCGTTTGAATAGAACATCGGAACTCTTCATCCAACACCCTGTAAGAGGAGGTGTCTAAAACTCCGCGTACATCTCGCTATTTGGAAACGCGATTTTTCAATGCCAACTTCCTTTCCCCCGTCGGACATGTAGATAGACGAATTTTCCGAAAATTTCCTTTCGTTCGGCCCGATATAATCCGCAGATTACAAACATCGTTCTTAATGCGTTCGCATCCGGGAAGCTCTTAATGTCCCACGGAAGAATGGGGGACATCAGCGAAAGCGGGGGGTCGCTTTACAAATGATCCGTCCTCGCTGGCAGGACATACGATCGGAGCGAGGACTGTGCAGCAAAGGACGCCGAACGTTGAAGACCATTATCGTTAGCGATGGCGAGGCCCTCCGGCACCCGCCTGTTTTTTTTTTCTTGCAGGAGGGGTTTTTCATCGTCGTCTACTGCTATTCTTCTAGAAGGAAGGTTATCTGTAGGATATACAGGGCGTCTAGTGTTATTTAGATTTGTAACGATTTTTTTATGCTAGGATCATCTACATCTTGATAACTAAACAAATATGGTCACCATCATTTCTTGTGTTGAAGGCTTGGGAGCTTCTTTTTCATACTTTGCGGGTTTAAAATCTGATTCGGAGTGATAATACATACATCAAACAAGGATCCCCTTTCTCGTCAACTTATTAGCAAGCCAGTCATCGAATACATTAATCAGCAACTCTGTGGTAATCAAAGCTATGTATATTATGAAATGTATGGTTTCTGTATTCATGCCTAGTATTAAAAATTAGAGTTCTGGATGAAGATAACCTTTAAATCATGTTTGGATGGATTTTCCGCCATAAAAATACTTTTTCACTCAATCATAACACTTACAAAGAAGCAAGCAACAAATGGTTTCAGCAGAAGCTTCAGCAGTACTTTAGCATTTAACATAAATAACTGAATTCAACAACTTTCGTTTTAGGATATCGTTACGGATTCTTTCCGATCAACATAAAGTCCAAAAATATGTTTCTTAACAAAATCGTACTAGTAGAATCGATTTCCGCGGCTCCAAATCAATTATTTTGATTATTTTCGAAATAGCATCTTGGCAAATGTAGAAAAATGCATAAGTAGATATTCTATAAATTTATAGTGCATGTCTTATCTTTCGAGGAATACACACTTTTTCACTTTTCTTTACTTAAACTGCTTTGAGGCAATTTTAATAATTTTCTGGATATAAGTAACCATATAGGATTTCATTTAACAGGCTCCAAGATATTATTGGTACGTACAAGGTTGTAATTGAAAATTTTCCGCAATCTTTTCATATTTTAAAGGCGAATATTTATCTGAACCAGATTACTTCGATGAAAGGAAATTATAATCAAGATGTAATGAGTGCTAACGTCATAGCTAGAGAAACTTTTAAGATAGTTTCTAAAATGTTTCTAAAAGGTTTATAGATGATACTTGGTTAAATCCTACATATCTAACAATTGCCAGAAATCTTCTTGTCCATCTTGGTCTTTACGAATCTCCTTTTGCTGCAAATAACTAAATATAGTACCAGCGCATAATAAAAATATTGGGGCAAATATATGGACAAACTTTTGCCCAGAGCAATTCCAAATTACAAACAAAAGATATAGGTTAAAGATCAACTCATTTCCAAAAGGAAATCTCCGGTGCTTCTCTCAGATAAAGGTCCTATTACAGTCAAATCTGGATAAATTGTCTCACCAACATTTCTCCGAGAATTTAAACTTGGAGTTTTGGCAGTAAAGCCCCTAGTAACTAGTGAATTTGACCATTACTATCGGAACTATCAAGTTTCACTCTTTACGAAATTTAAAAGAAAAATGTTTATTGGGTCAAGAATTTTTGCAGAATTGTTGCAAGTAGGCGAAAATATTTCACGGTACAGCAGATATTTTGCCTGCAGTAAAGTGTATTGTCATTGAGCTTTATCTATATCGTAAAGACATTCTAGTCATCTTGGTGGTAATAAATTTTTAAGACGGGTATTAGGAATTGCCGGAGGAAAGTATGGCTCCTCTAAGGTATAAATAATTATCACTAGGATAGGAATTGCTGTAAGTAGAAAATATATTACACGGTGTAGCAGATATTATCATAGAACTTTGTCTGGAAATGGAGAAACAATACTTTAAAGACATTCTAGTCATCTTGGTGATGGTAAATTTTGAAGATGCTGTTAGACATTAACAGAAGAATGAATCCCCTAAGGAGATAAATAATATCATCATTATTGTAATTGCAATACTTACCCATTATAACAATAACTCTTTATAAAGTTAAGTAACGTAAGTCCTTGCACTTTCACGTCAGAAGCAGATGGACCTAGCGAAACACCAAAAGGAGTTGGAAACGACATTGCATTATAATTGCATTTTATGGATGTATCTAGGAATTCATAGTAATGCTTTCTGTGGCATATGGTTAACAGAAAAAGAAAATCTTGATCTTCAGTCTATCATCAAACTAATGTCCGATTTATTTCTTGATCATAGATGTCACATTAGATATGGCAAAAATTATGTTGGCAATTTTGGGACACTTTGAGAATTTGATACTTATAACGGAAAATTTTAGACATAAGATAATATCTATGCCAAATACAATTCCGTCACGAAAGAGCTTAGTTATGCGACCCAGAGGAACTATAAATTATTTAAGCACTACAATTCAAAATCAACGTGAAAGACAGTAAGCGCTTTAGTAGATCACAAAAATACGAAGAGGAGCAATTGCATCATGCTCTATGTCTGGTGGTACCAGAGCGATATTGTGTATTATGGACCCTTGAACCCCGGCGAAACCGTTAATACATAACGCTATCGCTAAGAAATGATTAATTTAAACCACGCATTAATCGAAGACATGGCAAAGGGATTTTGTTACACGACAATGTGCCATCTCACATAGTAAAACCAATGAAAGACACCTTGAAATCGCTTGGCATGGCATCCATAAATTACTTGAAAGATGGGCAAAATGTGTAATAATAATAATAATAATAATAATAATAATAATAATAATAATAATAATAATAATAATAATAATAATAATAATCCTTTATTGCCCAACAGCCCAAGGGCCAATTACAGGACAAATTACAATACAATTCTTATTTAAAATAAAATAAAATAATTCAAATCGTGTTGCCTACAATAATAATACAATAATAATGAAACAAAAAAAAAAGAAAGACTCACAAAAATGGCTCTAGATCCCGTTTGTTTGCGTTCCTCACCATGTGACTGAGAGGTGCCTTAAGCAAAATGTTGGTATTAGCTCTAGGTACTTGAAATGTATTAAAGTAGCGAGTATGATGAGTAGGTACGGTAAAGTTTATTTGCGCTAGAAGGGCTGGCGAGTCGACAGTATTTTTCAGGATCCTGCAAAGAAATTCCACACTGTTACGCTCGCGGCGGTCAGCAAGAGATAGAAAACCATGCTCAACAAGTAAGCTATAATACTCGATACCTCTTGCAGTATACACGTTGTCCATTCGAAAGGAGAGATATTTTAGAAATTTCTTTTGAACGCGTTCGATCATAAGCTCTTGGTGTAAATAACGGGGATACCAAACAATGGAGGCGTATTCAAGCTTAGAACGAACGTAGGCATAATATAAACGTTTCATTACACCTAAGTCTGAGAAATGCCTGCAAGAACGCATGACAAAACCGAGAGTTTTGGAAGCAGATGAACACATGGACGAAATATGTTCCGTAAATGACAGTCTATTATCAAACAAAACACCAAGATCCAAAGTTTTGATATTGCGTGGTTTGGCTGCATCATTAATTTGGTAGTTATAGTATAAAGTAGTGTGAGTGTTATTGTAGGAAACCACAGTACACTTGTTGATGTTCAGAGGGAGATAATTGACCTTGCTCCAAGTATTAATGCGAAGAAGATTGTCTTGTAAATGTTTACAATCGAAAATGCTACCAACAGTATTAAATATCTTTACGTCATCTGCGTATGCTAAGACGTGACACGTAAACAGAGATAGTAAATCATTTATATAAAAATTGAAGAGAAGTGGTCCAAGATTTGAACCTTGAGGAACATCTGATGTTGGAGAAAATGGCGTAGAGGAATAACCATTGTAGCAGACATAACACTTCCTTCCAGCAAGGTAAGACTCAATCAACGTCAGGAAACCCACACCAAAACCAAATTTGTCCATTTTTTGTAGTAGCATCTCGTGGTTAATGCAGTCGAAAGCTTTAGAAAAATCTACGTAAATAACATCCACCTGCTTTCGCTTATCAAGCGCTTCACCAATATATTGGCCAATGCATGCTAAATTAGTGATCGTCGACCTACCTGCAACAAAACCGTGCTGATGCTCAGATATGAAAGGAGTTATGCAGGTAGATATTTCTTTGTAAAGCAAATGTTCAAATACCTTAGCGAAATTGGGCAGTATACTTATAGGCCTATAATCAGCAATGTTAGATCGGTTTCCTTTCTTAAATACGGGGTAATTCTGCTAATTTTCCAAACCTTTGGAAAAGTTGACGTGCTTATCGCTAGGTGGAATATAGTTGACAGTGGATAGGACAGAACAGGAGCACAATCACGTACAAAGAAGCTCGGTATTCCATCATCTCCAGTTGTCATATTAGATTTAAGTCTCTTGATACTGTTCTCCACATCCAATTCAGAGAAGGCATGAACACAAAAATTATTATAATTGAGAAAAGAGTTGAAAGATACATTTTGAACACTAGGTTTATACACACTCGCAAAGACACTGGAAAAGGCATCCACGATTTCGTTTGGCTGGGTAAATTCTCTGTGTAGAAGCCGATAGCCAATATTTCGAATAAAAAAAAGTTAATTTCCCTTGAAAATTACGTGTTTCCTTTTAGTAAAAAGACTGGAAAAACTTATTCATACACCTGGTTTTCTGTGGCTTGTTTTGCATTTAACTTTGAAATTTACAAAGCGAAAAAACTCTAACTGCACAAGCCTTTAACAAAGATGGGAGATTGAGTAGCATTTTCAATTTCGGTGATTTTGGTGCTGCAGCAATGATAATATTTTGAAGTTCCTTCACTGTTAAAATAGGACAGGAAAAGAAACAATAATTAAACAAACAACTGCAACAAATTGTAGTTTTAGGTCAATTAAATATAAATTATAATTACAATGTTAAGGCCAGGATGTGTTCCACCATTCAAGTTTTAATTACCATCGATCCTTTTTAAATGATTATGATATTTGAACCGAAGAAGTTAAAATATTGAGTAAGTATATAGAGCAACATGTAATCTCTTTTCTAAATCATCTCAATACTGGCTGTCTGTGTAATCAGAGCAATACTTCGATGCCTGGGTGACTACGTACCCTAGTAACTTCCAAACTCCTCGAGCTATACCTTCTTTCCCTCAAACCCCTCATTCTCTCGCTCGTGAACATAACGAAAATTCAATAAAGTCCCTGCCACACTGTACGAGTTCCTGTTTTTTGTTGCAACGGTGCGGACGAGCCAGCGTCGGCCACTTAGGGTAGGGTTAAATGGGCGTGACCTATTGTTTCCTGCCACCCACACGACCAATGGCGGCCGCGTCCTAACGACACGCCTACATCCCGCGTTGGCCCTGCGCTAGGTGCGACTCGGGCAGGTGCATTATCGCGAACTTAGGTCTGGTAATCTAGCGGGCCTATCTATCTGCCCCATAACAGTGCTACTGGTCTGGCCGTCTATTGTAAAAGTCGCCGCTGCAATTTAATGGTTTTGTTTATCGGTCTCGTATGCAATTGGCCGGCGAACGATTCGGTACGGTTTGCGTGGGCGGCAAAAGGGTTCGTTTCCGGGGTTGATAACGTTTATTTAATGGAAGGTTTTTGCGTTGAAGCGAAAGATAAGGTTTTTTTTACCCCTGAAAACAAAGATGGTCGCTGCGATGTTCTTTTCTACTTCTGTTTGACTGGTTTTATCGTTCTTGAGTTTCTATGCGTTTTCTCCTTATCACGATCTCGGAGATCAACACTATGAATTCTAAACAACTCCGATATTTTACGATCTTAATTAACAGAGCTTAATTTTATTGTACAGCCATGGCTAATAAAACGAAGCTCAGCCTATATATGCAATAGAGATTTTCTAGGTTCCGTTGCACGTCATTACTAACTATTACTATAATTTGGCAATAAATAATAATAAGAATAACTAGAGTTGTTGTTTGAGCTATTTCCTTACTTATGTATATATATATATATATATATATATATATATATATATATATATACAGTGAAATCTCCTTGGACGGAGCTAAACCCAGAGCTTTTAATATAATAATATAAATAACCTGTCTGTAATTTCAAAATGCAATAAGAAAGCTTGGATGACAGGACAAATTATGACAGAATGGTTGCAAGACCTAGATTGGAAAATGGCTAAAGGAAAAGGAAACATTTTGTTATTTTTAGACAATGTGGGATCTCATCCGAAAGACGTTCGCTTAAATAATTTAAAAATATTATATTTACCCCCTAATTGTACATCAGCTTGTCAACCCCTTGACTAGGGGATTATGAAGAATTTTAAAACTTATTACCGAAGTCTAATACTCAAACATCTGCTAGTAAACATTGAAACTGCTGTTACAGCTTTTGAGTTAATAAAGAAAATTACACCACTGGATGCAGTTTATTTGGCAAAAACCGCTTGGGGCCAAGTAACCAAAGGGACAGTTCAAAATTGCTTCCGCAAAGCAGGATTCAATCATGTAAATATGCAAAGTGACCACCAGTTAACTGAGGCTGATACATCTGACCTAGAAGATGATTTGCCTCTTAGTATACTTTCAGATAGCCTCAAAAATAAGAATTTATTGAAATTGACGGATAATAAAAACCTTAATTATTTTTTGAACGTAGATGAAGATTTGTATGTTGAAGATCCAGATTCAGAACAAGAAATTGCAAATCCGGTTGAAATACAAGAACTTTCGGAAGATTCTGATGTTGATGAGGTTACAGTGCCAACAGAAGCTATCCCAAATTATGTTAAAGCTGTTACCCTGACCAAGCAGCTCAAAAGTTTTGTCGAAAATCACGGAGATACAGAGTTTTTGGAGCTTCTTTCTAAATTAGAAATACGATTTCAAGACGCCATTTGAAAGAAAAAGAGAAGACAAACAACAATATATGAATTTTTGCGTTCTTAAAGTGACTATTCATTTCATTGTTTTGTATTACATACTACATCTATGTATCTATGTACATATATTATACTTTGTATGTATATATCTAAAGGTAATTTTTTTTTCTTAGGTTTAAAGTTTCTTATTTATTCTAAAAACATTTCTATACATATACGATTTAAATGCCCCAGTTTCTTTAATATATTAAGTTTTCGTTAAAACACGATTTTTGTTGTATCTACTACATATTTCTTCTATGCGGCCGCCCCTCCTGAACGGACATCTTCAGTTGGTCCCGTTGGGGTCCGTTCAAGGGAGATTTCACTGTATTCATGCCTCACATCATGGTCTAGTCTAGTTTTTTGATATAAAGTCGCCTTGAAGTGTATCTAAGCGTTAAAAATGTAATTATACAACCTTGTGTTACATCTTTGAATATCTTCTAATATTATTTAGGGCCTGGCTGCAAGTATTGCCCTTCAGTCATTTTAAGTTGTAAACTTATTATTAAAACTATTGCTACAGCATTAGTTCCAAGTTCTCAAAGTACGTGCCACAAATTTTATACTGTTTTCTTTTTTTATCCGTGAGCTCATCAACATATACCAATGTATATACGCAGGCGAAAGTATCTACACATGCGGCTGCAACTATGTAACACCATCCGCCATACGTTTACACACGGAAGAATTTGCTTTAATTATATATTTACTTTCTGTTCATTTAGCTTAATGATGCACATTATCGCCATGCCACTTTTAACGTAATGAAATTAAAATTCTGCACGCGAGCTCGGTTTTTATGCAAATGGAATGGTGTTTTTTAAGGCTTGTTTTTCTCATTCTCCTCTCAGCTCTGTTCCGAGGAAGTGCCGTGTTTCTTTATGCTTGGGGTAGTCTTTTTACGGCGTAACAAATAAGTTTAGATTTCTTCTATAATTGAGACGGTAATCGACTATTTCGATAAGCTAATACCAATTGGAGCTCTTTGGGATATTAATTTACGTCATGGAACTTGTATGTTGGTTTGGGCGGACCTGATTTTAGCTACGAGGGCGACCTTAGATGTTTCCGAAATCGACAAGAACAACACGGTATTGGTGTGGTTTTTTATTTTTATTTTTCGATGCGGTCTCAATACACTTTCTCAAATGGTGCTCCAGTCTCATCAAGTCGTCGGAAAAGTAGGATGTTTCAAGGTCTGCAAAATAGCGATCTGTAGCAGCGATGACCTCCTCATTTGAGGCAAATCTCTTTCCAAATCCGAGTGATTTCCTCTGGTTTGGGAATAGGAGAAATTCGTTGGGGACTGGGCCCGTGAATGTGGAGGATGAGAACCTAATTCGTAGCGCAACTCATTTAATTTGGACACGTCGATGCGGGTTGAATGAGCCGGCGCATTGTTGTGATGGAAAGGCACTTTCTTCCGCTGCAAACGAGGCCGTTTCTCCTTGAATACTGCATCGAATCGGGTCAATATATCGCTGTAGTATTGGCCCGAAATCGTCCTTCCGTTCTGCAGATGGTCGCTATAACCATTCCGACCGATGGAACGGTCTTTACTTTCTTCGGAGACGATTCGCCCGGAAAGGTTCACTGCTTCGTCTGCTCCTTGGTCTCCGGTACGTAGTGGTGGATCCAAGTCTTATCCACGGTTACGAAACGCGCGAAGAAATCCCTTGGATTGCGTTGGAACCTAGCCAGACACTCCTCCGTGTGAGGAAACGCGGTACCCATCCCGCCGAAACCTTTTTCATACCCAAAATTTCGAGTAGGGTATGGCCAACGCTTTCCTGTAAGATGCCTGTTGTCTCTGGTATCTCAGCGTCAATCGGCGATCGGCTAACACGACATCATGAATCTTGTCGACCATTTCATCGTTCGTAGCGGTTTTTGGGATTCTACTGCGTGGTTCCTCACTTGTGCTTGTGCGGCCACGTTTGAACCTGCTCACTCAGAAGCTGATGGTCGAAGATAATGGAGTACATCCGCCATGAACCTCTAGCAAAATATTTCGAATTTTCGTGACCGTTTTCCCAGCCACCCAGAAGTGGTTTACCGCTGCATTCCATTTTTGCGGAACCCGATTACTTCAACTTTCGTGCGCCATCTCTTGTCGATTCCGGAAATATTTCAGGTCGTCCTCGTATAAATCATAAAACTAATCACCATCTTCCGCAGATATGTCTTTCACAGTTCTTCATTCTAGCTAGGTCTCTGAAACGTTATACGGGCAATAAATAAAATTACACGGAATTTGGGAAGATGCTAGAAATTACCACCGGTTTGCTTTTATTTATTTCTATATGCACAAAAAGAAGTAACGCCGAAGAAGCTAGATGAATATAACATAACTGCTCTCAATCATTTCTATATACACATATCCAAGCCATTAATTAAATATTGCACGAAACCGATTCATGCTTTCAGTATTATGCGTAACATGCTGGTAGCAAGTTGCAGTCAAGGTAATCGCATTCTTTGCACCAACACTCGCAAATGCGTTCTTATATTCAGCTTTATTAAGTATACATCACACACAGCGTTCAACGTGCTAGAAAACACTTAATAAAGTAGAGTTAGAAATCGCATTTCGCGAGCTTAACACAATGACTATGTCATTGGAATAATATAAATGGTAATTATGCGGTAAACCTCAATATACAATGTTGTACAAGAGTATATATATATATATATATACATATATATATATATACTCACACACGTGGTATTTGTAGTAATAGTATACTAACATTGCCGTTGTACACCAACAGTAGTTAACCAACAACATAGTATAATACTCATAATACGATGTTTTGTGAGGTTTTTTCTTGGTAGGAATTTTTCCAGCACAGTGAATTTCTTGCTCTGACATAACGCTGCGTGTGACTCATTCATAGCGATTTTAAATTTATTAACTGGTGTACATTAGGAGAGATTGTATACACTATCGCTCATAAAATTCAGATTACTTATTCAAAATATTATAGCAAGATACGAGAGTATTATTTGTGTTAATATTAATAGTAAGAATAAACTTTATTGCCCAACAGGATAAAATATTCCAGTTACAAGACAACCATATAAAACTTACATGTACGAGGAGGGGTCTAGAAGTTCGTGGAATGAAGGGGTTTTAAATAAAATAAAACAATAAATCTATTTTTCCTTTTCAATATAATCACCCTTAAGCACAATACATTTATTAGATCTATGAATTAATTTTTCTAAACCATCATAAAATATTTTTTATCTTTCGCCTCAAAATGGACCAAAATTGCCCCTTTTACCTTGTTGTCGTCGGAAAACTTTGTTACACGTAAGTCTTTTTTTAAATTAGAGAACAAATAAAAATCACGAGGTGCCAGGTCTGGATTGTAGGGTGGATGGACTATTGATTGAAAGCCATGCTTGTGCAGAGCAGCCATTGCAACTTTGCTCTTGCGAACTAGCGCATTGTCTTCGAAGAACAACACACCCTTGGTCAATTTTCCTCGAAGTTTTACCTTGATGGCCTCCTTTAATTTTTCTAATATCGCTGCGTAATATTCTCCGATTATACTCCTACCCTTTTCTTTGTAATCAATCAATAATATCCCCTCACAAACCCAAAAAACAGTAGCCATCAACTTTCCAGCCGATTCTGACACCTTGAATTTCTTTTGTGGTGATGTCCACTTTTTATGCCATTGCATGGACTCCTGTTTGGATTCAGGCTCAAAGTGATGAATCCATGTTTCATCTCCGGTAACAATCCGCTCCAAAATCTGTGCAGGTTTGTCTCCACACAGCTCCAAAAATTGTTTGGACGCACAGACGCGCTGCTGTTTCTGCAGCGGCGTGAGCATTCTCGTTCATCTTGCACTGACTTTTGTCATACCCAGGTGGTCATGTAGGATACGTAAAATGGTGGTATCTGATACTCCAACTAATGCAGATACTGGCCGTCCTGAGAGGGGGCCGTCTTCAATCGACTCCCGACCATGTTTAAGAAGACCATGCCACTTTTAAATCATTGATTTACTAGGGCACTGTTCCGCATAAACGGGCCATTTCGTTCAATATGGTTTGGGCGTTCTTTCCTTGCTTTGTAAGGAACTTTATCACAGCACGGTGTTCAATTTCCTTCGTAGTTTCAGTTTTCTTCCGGATTAACTTGTTTAGCAGGCAACTATTCGTAAACGACTGACGCTATAGGGCTCCAACTTAACTTACATACTAATGATGAGTCGCCAATCAGAATGACACCTAGCGAGCGCCCCTATCGTCATTCCATCCCCTCCATTCCACGAACTCCTGGACCTCCCCTAGTGCCATAATACAGCGGTCGTAAAAGTTTACATAGATTTTGTTCAAAAAGGACACTGAAATTTGGAACTGAATTAAAAGCATTGGAATGATAAGCAATAGATTTCCTATTTGCATGCAATGAGGAACTACATGTGTCACACCTCTTTGAGGGAGAGTCCAAACTTTGACAGGTAGTGTACATAGGAGATTTTACCGAGCAATTACACCAGGCGAGGAGCAAATATATTAGTCTAGGGCATTCTGGATTGAGGTTCTTATTTCATTTTTAACAATTACTTCTTCTAACTTATTTTCGTTGCTTACAGAAGTTAGCTTTCCGAAACGTAATGTTACTTTACGCTAGACACCAGATTACATCAGGCTGTGGCGGCCTTTCAGTGCCATTTGTCACTGCCGTAACGGTCTTCTAGTCTACGTCGCTGTTTCTAGTCTCTAACATTTAGCTAACAACTGTAGTTCACATTCTGAAAGGTACTGCGACACAGTAGACGGGATGTGTTCATGAAAGGCGACTCTTTTATAAGCATATTGTTAGTTTGGAGCAGTAAGGTTTTTCCAAGAAATCTTCACAGTACCTTCGAACCACACTTGTACCCGAAACGTCAAAGACCAGAAACATAATGACTCAGGGCCTTTGGACATGAGCAACATGGACTCAACCTCTAATGGCGCTATACGTATTATCAAAAAGTTACATTTCTTGTGTACTTGATACTTTTTGCACCTATTCAAATATGTTGGCAGATTCTACATAAAAGCTGGTACAAGATGGAGCTAGTATATCACTATATTTAACATTTGAACTTTTGGACGTATACCCATCATATTAAAAATTTGTTACTTTTTCAATGTTGGGCCAAACTCTAAGCAATGAGATGTTAATTTTAATGAAATGAAGTCAATTACAATTATTCTTCGTGATGTACGTATAGAAATTGACCCAGAAATTTATAAACATTTTCTTATAGATACTCAAAATTCATCTTTTTTCCAGCAAAATAAACATAAAGCTACGCAGACAAATTTTTCGTTTTAGAAGTTATTCATGCGTACAGTGCTGTGATAAAAAAGTCATTAATAACAATAATAATGGTAATAATAATAATAAAGTTTAATATAAGAAAAAAAAGTAACATTCAACCCTCAAGAGTTATCCTTCATTTCAGAACAATATAATTTTTGCAAACGTCAGTGCACACGCGTATATATATATATATATATATATATATATACACCTTGTGCAATTACTTTAGAATGCTCATTTATAATCCTTCTACCTCGGCAATTGTCGGCAGCTATTATTGCTCAATAGTCGTAATCAAATTTACATTAGATCTAATCGAACAGTTACGTCTAATAGATTTGATATATCCCATTGACATATATGGTTATCATCTGCGTTATACGGACGAGCACATAGATATTGATGGGCATTCCTGTATCGTCAATTTCTCCTTTATGTAATCGTTGACCTTTAACATTTAGGTTTAGGAGTGAGGTCATATGGGGTATACGATAGGATACGTGTTATAAACGTAATGTGTTATTCGTTTTCGATTCTATTGTTGTAAGCAATTAATTTCTGTACGATAGCGCGCGTACGTTTCCGAACAATATCAATAATTTCCGTATTTTTATTTTGTCGTTTTATTGAAGTTACAGTCACCATGTGCTATTGTAGTTATTACAGGGCATCACGGAGGTGGAATTCGGTGATAGAAGCTCCAGACGAATATTTTTAAGATCATGATTAGGTGTAAGCTTGCAGAACAAGCCCGTTTCGTCAGCATTAAAGATGTCATTTATGTGATAGTCTTTCATAAAATCACTTAGGGTCGATTGCAACCATACCTTACATACCTCCAAATTTACATTTGCACTTTCACCATGAATGTAACTATACTCCATTCACGTTAAGAATGCAGACTTGGAATAGATAGGCCTTAAAATACGGACTTGTCATTGCCTAATGGGCGAGGCATGTTCACACTGGAGAAATTGATGCAATTTCTTTATATGAAATTTCTGTCAGTTGTCAAATTTACTTACGATTTTGTTTCTTGCAGTTTTTCATGGTATTCTATCTTCATAAACAAGTTGTGGCCGAAATAATTCTTTTCAGAGCTCTTTTATCTCATAATTTAATAATTCAAGGAACTACACAATTAATTATACAAACAAAATAATTTTTACTCTACCATTACAAAATTACAGCTTTGATTCCGTATGCCTGCGGAAGCAGTGGTACATCTAGTTGCAGGACCATCGAAAAACCCTGAAGGGAAACATATTGGCAGTAGACGGAGGCTAATGGCTTACGAATTACATCTGCAAACTGAAGCAAGAAAATTATCAAATCAAGGTCTGTTAAATTGAAAGATGGTTTAAGTGAAAGAACAGTACGAGAGTAATGCCAAAGAGATTAATACAGGAGAAATTCCCTACTCGCCCCCTAAGAAACGCCTTCGTGAAACAATATCACTTAGACGAAGCTCAAAAATCTATAATAAGGGGATATGTCCACTCATTTATTTTAAGAAATGAATTGCCTACAAGTACAAAATTATTAAATGTAAATATAATACATTTTGATCTTCGATTTAAACCAAGTTATTAATTTGTTGCAGTTTATTGCTGCAGATGACAATTTGCTCTAATTGAAGCACACGTTATGGAAAATTAAAAAAAAATAGGATTCAAGTTAAAAAGGAATCGAAACTGCGTGCTAATGGAACAAGACATTTTGCTATGGAGACGTCGGTATTTAACTAGCATTAGAAAATTAAATAAATTGAAATTATTTGTTGACCTTTTTCACTCTACCCTTTGATTTATAAATCAAATTCATATGCTTATTTCATTTGTTATTTTAGAAATAAAATGCTAACAGTAGAGAAATCTTTTTTTATTAAATTTATTGCAGATATGAAGAGAGTTATATAAATTTGTCATATGTGCATTTAAGAGATTTTTATAATTAATGAATATATTTGATATTTTATTATATTTTTTTATTTTATTATATTGTCTTTAATATGAATGGAATTATTTAGTGACTGTACTGTTGTTGAAAATGTACACTGGTTTTACTGCAGTCGGGGTACAGTCGACAATTATACTTGCACTGCTGTTTTCTTTTTCACCAAACAACTCATCTAACTTCACCATTGACAATAACCAAACTCTATGCAAGATTTAAGGATCTTGTACGTTGGCATATATTTTGAAGCCATTAGATGGACTCGGATACACTCTCTTTGAACCCATAATCAGCAACATTCTTCCTCGTTTGGCTTTATCTCATACATATTGAATTGCTTAGTTTCAATCATACCATTGAAACTTTCTCTTTTAAAACTGATGGAGATTACAAACGGAGAGATTTACTTCTTGACAAATGACTTGGTATAACACTATGTATTTAACCATTCATGTCGAAGTTATATTTTCGATTCAAGTTTATCCATGGTAATATTGTTATTTTAAAGCTTGTCATATGACATTTATGTTCCTTTCGATTAACCCTAAATGCATTCTCATTTACTTTTTAACATAATTAAATAAGTTCCAAGTATTTCGGTAAATGAAACAACCGAAGGATACATTTATATTGCAATTGATGTTACATTTACTTCATTGTTGCGGTATTATTTTACCAGGTCATATAACCATAATGTTTTGCACATAAAATATGAAAAACTTGACTATTTATTATACAAGATTTTGATATCCAAACTTTCATGTTTACGATGTTGTCATTTGACAGTTCCATTAAATTTCACCAGTGTAATACAGCCGCCGATCGTAGCGCTACCTACTGCATTCTTAACGTGAATGAAGTATAGCATTTATGTTATGACGTTTTATTAAAACGGTGTAACCAACCTCTTGTGCACTTAAATTTGCTACCGTTGACAAATTAGCAAATTCTACTGATTTAGTTTGAAGAATACAACCGCTAATTGGTATAAGATTGGCTCGTTGATACCCAAACCATCGTAATAAGGCTTCATCAACTCTTCCTCGAACCGGTTTACGTAATCGCTTGACATTTTTGCTTGTCCGTTCTAATGCGAGAATTTTATCTCTATTTTTTATGACGGTGGAAACTATTGTTTTTTTCTTGTTTATTTTCTCTTCAACTAATAATGCTTTACACCGCCACTCAGAAGTACTCATTTTTACGTAAAATTACACTTAGGAATCTATCGAAACAAGTGTCTCTAACTTTAACGAACGTCAACTGCAATTCGTACTAAAAAAACAAGTGCGTTATAAAAACGAAACATAATTCTTGTTTGAATACGATTTTTGTACGTAATAACAGAAGTACGTAATAAATATGTACGTAATATCAGAATAAAAATACATTATTTCAAATAAGGCTTTGCCGGGACCAAGGAAAGTGTACATCGTATCCGATCTTTGTAGCTCAGCTTTTTTTTTTATCCTATGTCCTTTATACCTTGCGGTGTCGGACTATTTATTTCTTATTTTTATTTTTCACAGTTTCCTGTTCTGAGCCAGTTGTTTGGCTTCAATCCATCCCATACTTCTCTTTTCCAATGTTCTATACACCTGCTCCTTCCAGGTGTTTCGGGGTCTACCTATTCTGTTTTTGCCCTCTGTTTTGGCTTCAAATATCCTCTTTGTGATTCGATCTTCTTCCATTCTGTGTAGATGTCCAAGCCATCCCAGTTGTCTCTCTTCTATGACCACTTCTACTGGTTTGATACCCAGACTATTTGTGATTGTCGTGTTTCTGATTCTGTCTCTTCTAGTTACTCCTTCTATTCTTCTTAGGAATCTCATTTCCATGGCCGTAACTCTTCTTATGATTCTATTCGTGGTTATCCATGACTCACTACCATATGTTAATGTTGGTCTGACCACTCTTTTGTACACCTCTGTCTTCATTTTTTTTGGTATTTCTTTTTTATCCAGAAAAGAATTTCTCAATATGTTATATATTTTTGCGGATTTCCCTATCCTCTCATTTACCTCTTTCTCTATTCTCCCATTGTCTTCAATGATTGTTCCTAAGTAGTTGTAACTTTTTAACTTGTTCCAATGGTTTCTCCCCGATTTTGATGCTATGTTTTCTTTCTTCGGCTGCTATTATCATTGTGTTTGTTTTCCTCGTGTTTATCTCCATGTTTATCTTTGTTAGTTCTTCTTGGTATATCTTCAAGTTTTGCTGTAATGTCTCTTCCGAGTGTGCTATCAGTACCATATCATCTGCAAACGTCTGTACGTTAATTACATTCATTTTCCAGTTTCCTACTTCCATATTTTTTCCTTTTTGTTTATCTTTTTTAACAGCGTCGTCTATTAATATAGAGAATAACAATGGGCTCAATACGCATCCCTGTTTTAATCCAATTTGCGATTCGAATTCAACTGATCCTGCATTGGAAGTTCTCACCTTATTCTTATTGCTTTTAGACAATGCCTTAATCATCTCTATCATTCCTTTCCACGCTCTGCCATACATGTTCTCCTCTTACACTATCAAAAGCTTTTTTAAGATCTATAAAACATATATGTATTTCCTTTCCCTATTAGTTTTTCTCCTAATTGTCTGATTACAAATATTAAGTCCTGGGTGCTTCTTCCTTTTCTAAATCCATGTTGAGTATCTTCTAGTGTTGTTTCCAGTTTCTTTTTTCTAGTATTCTTGTCAATACTTTTCCTGGAATGCTAGTTAACTAGCAGCTACAGTTAACTTCCATAATTTGTGTTTTTTTGTATTTAAAGTCTCATTGGAAAATAGTTTTACCTTATCCGGACTGCGTCTTATGATCTTCTTCCTCCTTCTGCTTTACTTACGTTATTCATAACTGAAAAAAGTCAATATAATTATTACTAATATTTAAAAGTTCTAACACAAAATGGACAATTTGCAAGCTAGCTCTTTATAGACTTGAATATTAGTTAAGCTTAATGTTAACAACCTGTATACCCATGTCCATCTCTCTACCAGTTTCATCAGACTCATACATTATCTTTATCGGTCAAATGACTGTCAGTTCGAAGCAGCTTTAACGTATACGATGTAGCTCATTTGTTCGCATTAAAACAGCTGTTTGGCTGTATTTACTGTCGCTTTTAATTGTATAACATTTGCATTTTAACATTCTTTAATTTTACTGGCCGATTTAATACGGAGAGGCGAAAAAACCACAAACACACACACACACACACACACACACACGCATACGTTCGCCACTTAAGTAAATCCAATAAGACCAAATGGAATAAATAAGATATCGTAACGACCGTCATATATCTAGATTATATTTCCGTCTTTAATAGGACGTTACCTAGCATTTTTCGTGCAATTAAGCAAGTAGTTAGCAAGACAACGTTTGTATAACGTCTGGATATAAATATATTTACGTCCAAGTAATAATTACTATTATCTACGCGGCTTATAATTAACTAGCGTTTAAATTTCCTACGTACAAACTAATATAAAAACCGCTAATGACTAGGGAATAATTTTTGTTTTGAAAATTGTAACCGCGCCATCTAGCTGTAGAGTCGCAAAGTGAGCCGTTTCATCTCACGAGCAACCCCTGCCGAATTTCGGAGGGTATCGACCGTAACCACCCTAAATTTAGTTCGTCTATTGGCCGCCAGAGTGAGTGTTCGGTATCGGAGCTTGTAAGGGTTGAAATTTTAGTCCGCCGAATTTATGTGAACCATAAAATTTATTTCTTTTTATTGTTGATCGATGATATAACATTAATCGGTACCAGATTGAGTCCTTCACCTGCTTTAATTGCTGTTAAATAGGGTGCAGCATTATTAATTGAACGTAGCGGAGAAATTATCATGTTTTAGTTAGAAGAAATAATTATTTCTTTCGCATAATAGCTTGTCCTACAATCTTAGTACAGTATCTACTTGATTTTTGTGAATTACTTTCTTTTTCACAGAAAGTATTTCTGATATTCTTTATAAAATACTGCTGTATTTAGTTAGATGATCTCGGCTTTATTCTATTTGTTCTAAAGCTCATACAATCTTATCTAACTCAGGGGAGGTGTTACGTTGCCTACAATGGATATATGTTGAGGGAATCCACCTTAACTTCAGGTATACCACAAAGTTCTGCCTTGGGATCGTTCTTGTTTGTGTTATGCATCAATATTTTACTTCTTCAAGTGGATTGTTCTATTCTCTCCTACGCTGACAACATAAAATTGTATAGTGAAGTCTCTAACATTAGTGACTTCCGTGTACAACTTTCAGCGGAATCTAGATGTGTTAACAGACTGGTACAAGCAGTTTAAATTAAAACTCAACCCGTTACAACATACTTTGCACCTTCTGCATTTTGTGGATGGTAATGACTTAACACGTAAGACCGAATTTCGAATTCTGGGAGTACTGTTTGGCTCGAGTGTTACATTCAAAATATTGGGTTTTATAATACGAATATCAAACTATTTTAACGACTTATTTATGTTGAAGGTACTATACTTTACTTACGTGGTAAACAAAATTGAATATGTTTGACTAACTTGATATCCTGTACACATCACGGATACATTAACCATTGAACTAATCCAGCGCAAATTCTTGAGATTTATTTCTTCTAAAAGCGAGGGTGTCTATCCAGAAACAGATATCGCGCAGGATCTTATGTTATTGTTTTACATAATGGTGCCTTTAGGCGAAGGATGAAAAACAATCTGCAAGAGATTTTTGTAGAGGTTTATAATCAATACCATCGATTGTCCCTCTTTTCTAGGACACATGTCGTTTTTTGGTTCCGTGCATAAATTCCAGGTACAATTTTCGCTTTCTGGTTCCATTGGTAAGAAGAAATACCATGAGAGGGACGCCTATGAATGGGAAGACCCTTTTAGATGTTCGTAACGTTGAACAACGACCTGGACATCAGCATGGACATTGTTTTACACAAGGAATACACACTTGTACGCGTATATTTATATGCGTTCATATACGAGGTAGGTGCCATAAATTCTCGGCCTAACAGGCTTATACAGGTTCAAGCGTGTTCAAACTCCGTCACGGGAGGTCTACGCTAGAAGTATAACGCTTCGAAGAGTGGTAGTTCTTAATAGCCAATCAACCAACGTGACTAGCGCCTGAAAATGTCTGAAGTAGTGAAAATTGAAAAGTCGCAGTCATCAATTTTTTAACAAAAGACGGGCATACGCCTAATCACATAAAACAACGTTTAGATGGCGTTTATGGAGATTCATCTCTTTCGTATACCATCCTAAAAAAGTGGGCAAAATGTTTCCATGGCCTACTTTCGCCTTTTTTATATTTCAATATAATACCACTAGAATTCTTACCGTTAATTGCGACATATTTCATACCTTATTCATCTCGTTCAGCAATTATTAAAAGAAGCTCGAGTACGTGCGTGTAAACCTAAAAATCAAAACCGCAAAACGAAAAACAAGCCCAAAACAATAAGCTAAAGACCTCGAAAAGAAAAAGAAACCTTCATCGAAAATCCGTGGAACGCAACCGCTAGCAAACCACGTATCCGCTGTCCAAAAATGACGCGACGCTACGAGGGCAATTATCGCGAGTTTCTAACTTTTATCGTCCCGCCTATAGAAGCCGTAGTCGTCCGTCTCGCCCCGCGCCGCATCGAGCGTCATCCGCATCATTTTTGACGAAATTCTAGAGGACCCGTTCGGCTGAGGCAACAACGCGAAAAATTCTGACAGGCAAGTTTTTGCGACGTTACCGAAGAGAATCGGTATAATCCCGCGAGTTGGACGCAACATACGATCCACGCTGTCCGTCATTCTTTTGTTTAGTCGCTGGTTGAGGCCACCGCGTGTCTACTATGATGTGGTTATATAGGATGTTGTGTAACTATTGATATTTATCGACGTATGAAGCGAAGTCCGAAAAAGTATTTCTTTATCCAAGTTAAAGATTTTGAGTCCCATTATGAAGAAGGGAATGTCTGGTAGACGATTTTAATTTTGGTGTGTTCAAAATGAATTCTTCTGAAAACACTGGCCAATAAAATTAAATTTTTTATATTACCATGAAATTACTTAGGGTAATGTGGGGGAATTGTATGGGTGAAATTTATATTTTGATATATATTAAAAATATATATAAATATAAAAATTTGCCTATAGTATTGGCAGATACTAACATTTTCAAAGTTAATAATACAAAAGTGTAAAATTCTTGCTTGGAAGGCGTCTTTTGAAACGGAATATAATAAACGCTCGCTCACGTAAATACCCGGATGTGGAAACGTCATGTAAACAGAAAATTCTTACTATAGGATCAAATGAACACCAGGTAATGTAAACAACCTTGCACCACGTTCAATACGATAATGTAAACAGTTTAGGGTACCGGTTATTTCCCGATTTACGTGCGTAACTGAATCGATTAAAAGAATGTTTACGCAAACGCTTTCAGCGCCGTCACCGGTTGTTCCCCGATTTATGTATGGGATTCCTGTAAGCGTTGGCTCTCTTGCATGTCGTGAAATAAAGTAGTGCGCAGCTAAAATCAGGCCAGAACAGACATGGCATCCACGTCCAATAAAAGAATAATTTTGAAATTAAGTGACAAAATCAAAATCATCGACGAGATTAAAAAGGTGTGGGGGTGACTCAATTGGCAAAAGAACATGGAGTATCTAAAGCCACAATCTGTAAAATATACAATGCAGATGAAACCATTCTTTATTGGAAATTATTACCTACGAAAACCTATGTCACATGAAAAATCTACTCCGGGTAGAGAGGCGGAAAGACAACGCATAACTTTTCTAGCGTGCACTAAAGCTGATGGTACTTACAAAATAAGGCCACTGGTAATAGGAAAGGCAAAAAATCCACGTTCATTTAGAAATTTTAAGAGTCTCGTTGATATTCAAAATCCGCTTGGAGGACCAAACGCATATTTATGGAATGGTTTCAGGAGCACTCATCCCCCAGACGAACAATTAAGAAGCAACGATGGCTCAATTTTTGTTATGTTCATGCCGCCCAACGTAACTCCACTCATCCAACCGATGGATCAAAATGTAATAGAAATTACTAAATTGTATTATCGAAAATTTCTATTTTCGTCTTTGACATTTAATAAGAGACAGGAAGTTATTATTTACCATTATAAAGTTGAGGGAACACCTCTACAAGTATCATTCTTCAAATCCCATAACGCAGTTAGTATCACGAAACTGTTAAATATATGGATTTGCTTGTCAGAATTGCAGGAACTGCCACAATAGACATTGTTTTTTTTTTTCACTTATTCGATCCCGATTTTAGTAGATTTCCTATTTATGAAACACATTTAAACTCAATTGAGGCAGCGCAGAGGAGATTCTTCTATCTTCTGCCGAAAGGATCTTCTTCATACAGAGGTTATGAAGATGGCATTCTGCTGCAGGAATTTAATTTTCTCTCCCTTTTTGCCAGGAAAACCGTTTCTTTGTTAAAATGTTAATTCCGCTTGGTTAACTCTGTAGTCCCTTTCTTGAGTTGAAGGTCTGCGATTTTTTCAATTTTTTGTTTTAATTTTTTACTATCGCTTTCACTTGCTATTCTAGTCTTGGCCTGATGATGTGCAGATGTGTACGAAACCGGTAGCCATTGATTAATTAAATCTTTTGGGGTTGGTTCCGTTTTCTTTTGTTTCTCCTATATTTTACCATATTTACTGTTATTTTGGATTCCTAGATTGTATTAGCTACTTAGAAACATAATTGTTAGTATTTAAGGACAATACTCCGTATTGAATTTAAGTATAATTATCGTTCTCTACGGAAACAGACTATACACATACATCTCGAATTACCACATCAAAATATATCAAGCGAGTTCTCTTCAGTGCCTCGTAAAATTCTGAATTATCCGAACTAATCCTTGAATGGCAGAATTTCAAAAATTACGACCTATTCTATCCCGTCACTATTCGCCTCGTTTCGATGAGCTCGTCTCTTTCTTCCGTTCGTTTATCTCTCTCGTCCGTCAAAAAGCACCGTCATTCGGCGTTTGTTTTCGTTTTTTTTTTTGCGCGGCATTTCTTCTTTTTCGACGTCCTCTTAATTCTCTTCATTTGTTTTACTTTATCCGGCCGCTTCTGAAGTTATTTGTTTTTTATAATCGATTTCGCCTTTTGCTTTCTTTGTTTTTTTCTTTCGGGCTGATTTTCTTGCTCTCTTTTTGATGCGATACGCATTGGAAGCCTCGGTTGTGATGTAAGAGGAAGAAATCGTTTCGATTTTGTCTTCTTTCCCTTGTTTCTATGGCAGTTTATTAGTTTGCGCATGTTTTAAAAATAAAGTAAGTTAGGTTTTTCTCTGAAGAAGTTTAATTTGAAAATTGTATTGCAAATTTGAAACATTTATATTTCTCTGTACTAAAATCCTATATATAATTTGACAGATGATAAACAGAAACATCCTGGTTTATAAAAACACATAGAAAAAAAGGCAGCTTAAGAAAAAAGCTTAACGGCTCTTAATTTAATTTCTGAACCATATACAAATAGTATTACTATAATATAATTTCAACACAAAATGCCAGATAATTTTATTTTATTGAAGCATAACCACATTATAAATGAATACATATTGGGGTTATTTGATTTAAAAACAAGTAAATTTATTCCTCTGATAATAATAATAATAATAATAATCCTTTATTGCCCAACAGCCCAGTAGTGTGAGTGTTATTGTAGGAAACCACAGTACACTTGTTGATGTTCAGAGGGAGATAATTGACCTTGCTCCAAGTATTAATGCGAAGAAGATTGTCTTGTAAATGTTTACAATCGAAAATGCTACCAACAGTATTAAATATCTTTACGTCATCTGCGTATGCTAAGACGTGACACGTAAACAGAGATAGTAAATCATTTATATAAAAATTGAAGAGAAGTGGTCCTAGATTTGAACCTTGAGGAACACCTGATGTTGGAGAAAACGGCGTAGAGGAATAACCATTGTAGCAGACATAACACTCCCTTCCAGTAAGGTAAGACTCAATCAACGACAGGAAACTCACACCAAAACCAAATTTATCCATTTTTTGTAGTAGCATCTCGTGGTTAATGCAGTCGAAAGCTTTAGAAAAATCTACGTAAATAACATCCACCTGCTTTCGCTTATCAAGCGCTTTACTAAGATATTGGCCAATGCATGCTAAATTAGTGATCGTCGACCTACCTGCAACAAAACCGTGCTGATGCTCAGATATGAAAGGAGTTATGAGTTATGATAAGCAATTTACCAACAGCTTTTTATCTGTCAGAAGGTGAATAAACACATGTTTGTGTTTATCCGTTAGAGTGCGCTACCTGCAACTTTATCAGAATGTGAATAAACCGGCCCTAAAACATATATAATAATAATATCATGTTATAGTCCAACAGGGGAACCCAATTACAGGATAATAAGAAAATTGCAATTAATCTATAACCAACTTATATAGAAGTGCTAACATATGTTAACTGAATAGATATAGACACAATAATATAAAGAATCATTACACAAGAACGGATTCACTCTAACTCGAGATACTTATTTACACACTGGTACATAATTCAGACATACGAGCGCATCAAAACATTAGCCGTGGCTGTAGGTAAATAATATCAGAATGTGAATAAACGGGCCCTAAATGTGTTAGTGCGCACTTTAACACATGGGCTGAAAAGTCCCGGGCCTAACACATAGATGGCGCTAGTTTTATTGCAGTCACCTTTCTCTCAGTTAGCACTAACCTTCAAAAGACAGCTGTTAAAATTTCATGATATTCTATTCATTAGTTTGTGAATTATTGTGCTAAAAGTCACGCTACTTTTGTTATTTTCAAAACAATGGATCAAAAACAATTTCGTGTTTTAATTTTACACTGCTTGTCGATGGGAAAAAATACCGTTCAAGCGAAGCAATAGCTTGAATAAAACGTTGGTTTGCTGACTTCAAACGTGATCGTAGAGACACCGATGATGCAGAACGCAGTGGACGTCCAAATGAGGCGGTAACACCAGAAAACATAAAAAAAATCCACAAAATTGTTTTGAATGATCGAAAAGTGAAATTGCGTGAGGTAGCTGACATCGTAAAGATATCAAAAGAACGTATTGGCTATATTACATGAGCATTTGACTATGAGAAAGCTCTGTTCAAAGTGGGTGCCGCGTTTGCTCACTGTTGACCAAAAACAAGAACGTGTTGGTGATTCTGAGCATTGTTTGGCCATGTTTAAACGTAACAAACCGGAATTTTTGCGTCGATATGTGACAATGGATGAAACATGGACACATCACTTCACTCCCGAATCAAAACGATCGTCATCTGAGTGGACAGCGATTGGTGAACTTCGTCCAAAGCGCCCGAAAGCACAACAATCGGCTGGAAAGGTTATGGCCTCGGTATTTTGGGATGTGCGTGGTGTAATATTCATCGACTATCTTGAGAAAGGAAATACCACCAACAGTGAATATTATATAGCGTTATTGGAGCGTTTGAAGACCGAAATTGCAAAGAAACGACCGCATATGGCAAAGAAAAAGAATTGCTTCATCAAGACAACGCACCGTGTCACAAGTTAATCAAAACGATGGCAAAACTACCATGAATTGAACTTCGAATTGCTCCCACATCCACCGTATTCGCCAGATTTGGCTCCCAGCGACTACTGGCTGTTCGCAGACCTAAAAAGAATGCTCTCCGGTAAGAAATTTCGCACGAATGAGGAGGTTATCGCTGAAACTGAGGCCTATTTTGAGGCAAAAGATAAATCGTTCTACAAAAGTGGTATTGAAATGTTAGAGCGGCGCTGGAATGATTGCGTTGCTCTTGATGGAGATTACGTTGATGAATAAAGCTAATTTTGAACCAAAGAAACCGTGTTTTCTTTGTTAGGCCCTGGACTTTTCAGCCCATGTGTTAAAAAGCGGAGAGACATCCTTGACTCTTCATTTACGCAGTAGAATATTACAGAAGAAAAAGATAATAGAAACCATAGAAACTACCATTCGGAAGTTCAGTACATCGCCAAGTCAACTTGTAATGTTGATGGCAGATGGGTGTTCGAACATTGTTAAAGCTGGAAAGTTACTCAAACAATATCCTCGATTGCTTCATTTAACCTGTTTGCTCTATGCGTGTCATCTAGCAACTGAATTTATCATAAACACTTATCCAAAAGTAGACCAAAAAAGTTTTTATTAAATCCGGGAATTCCTCATCTATCACACGAGAAATTTTTACAGGTTATTAAACCATGTATTTTAAATTTAAATCCGCAAAAAGCCCGAGCAATTTCAGTAAGTCAGTTGCATGTTTCAGTTACCAAAATCCATAGTCGAGCATTTCCTAAAATTATTCAATTCTATGACATATTATTTCTAAATTAGAGAATACCAATCAGTACTGGAAGGTATGCTAATGACACAATACTAATATAATTGAGTCAATCTAGACCAACACCAGATTAGAACAGTAAGTAATTACATACATTATTTTTAATATTGATGGTAACCGAATCGTACGCATCTGCAGCCTTAGAGATGAAAGACTCTTAAATTTTATTATCGATTTATCAACAATAGACCTTGTTTCCCTTGTTTTCCCTAGACGTTGTTTCCCATCCAGAGTAATGTGCAAGTTGAAAATTCAGTCAAACCAAGGAAGGTCTTATCTTATATAAACGATTGGTATTATGTGTATAATTAATAATAAAAGTTCATTCACAGGTATAGCCGTAAACTCCACTTACACAAATTAATTATGCAGAGCGCAGCATTTCAAGAGCACGGTGGACTCTCATTCACAATGAGAGTCCACGTGCGAGTCGAGCTTACGGCTATACCTGTGAATTATACAACCACACAGTCCTTGCAATCGTTAATGAATAAAAATTAAATCTAATTGTGACACTAGTGGTGTTTCTTCTTACAAAGGTGATCGCAAGTAAGATCCATGCTTTACGTTATTCTTGTAACTTTAAAATTTATTTCATCAGATATATTCACTATCGATATATGTACATATTCAGCAACGAATTCGCCATTTTTAATTAATTACTCCGAATTACTCCCATCTTTCCCTTGAAATTACCAAATTGGTCGCATCTGGCCTCTGAATGCTAGTGACCCATATATGTAAATACTCGTTAGAAAGAAGTCTAACTGACCAAATACGTTCGTAAAAAACTTATTTTTTCGCTAGCCACGTACATCACGAGCTTTGCAATTTTGCGACGAACTCTGCCGGTGACCTGGAAAAAAATTATCCACAGAAAGGACATAACCCAAAACAGCAGATCAAGCGAACTGTATTTTGAGGAATATGAAGTTGACCTAGAGAAACAAAAGTCCCAGCGTTGTAGATCCCCCGTACCGTCCACCTAATTAGTCGCGGCGATACATCGCGAGATATTCCGAGATAACGTTGAAAAGGAATTATACAGTCGTGGTCGGATGAAATCGACCCGACGGTTTGTGATGTGGGTGGGTGGTTTGTGTTGTTTTATGGAAACTTCGAGGATTTTAAATAGATTCTTTCTAGTTGCGGAGTTACAGTGATACGAAGACTAGGTGCCATACAAGGTCTCATTATCGGCGTTACTCTATTATAACTCCACATTCTGTTGCATGCAAAATAAATATAAATTAAAGCAATATTTTCATACTAAAAAATTCTGTTCTAAATATTTCCACGATCATACATCTTTAAAAAAAATAATACCATAATTTTGAGCAAAGCTGTATATTGACCTTAAAAAATGGTGGTTGCGTCTGTTATCTAGAACCTCGTTCGCTCCGAACAGTACATCAGCTTTAAGTCGAGACGCCCGGGGACGCTGAGCGTCGGCAATGCTAGACGGAGGGCGGTGGATGACTTTGACGCGAAATTTGGGTCCTTACCTGCTCCGCGTGGTAATGAGAGATTTCCCGCGAATATATGTAATGTAGACGTACCGATTCGCTTCTGTTTTTTTTTTCTTGTTGCTTATTGTTGTCGTTGCTATTTGGTTCACGTCGTCGTTAGCGAGACGCTCGCAAAATAGGTCATATACAATGATATGATACGATTTTTTTACGTCTGAAATTGGGTACGTGTTACCTTGGAAATGTGATAGATATACTATGCGATTTTTATTCTCGCATCTGAGAAAATTACCCTCGTACATTCCCTCGTATTTTTGTACGTGCTGGAGGAATATAGAAAGTATCAACTGGCGTATGACTACATATATTAGGATACGATAAAACATATTTGGCAGAGCGATAAGGGCGAATCAATAACGCGATCAATTAATTTGGTAAAAAATCTTCCACTAGCCGTCTCTTTGCGGCGAGGAAAAGAATCAAGATTGTCCAAAGCAAGCTACCATAACTAGTACCACGAAAAGGAGAGAGACCATCAGACTTATAAGAAATCTCTTTTGGATCTTTTCAAGTAGTAACTGGTGATGATGATGACAATGAGGATATCAAACGGCAGACGCGTATTCAAGTTTGGAACTAAGAATTTTCAATACGCAATCGCTGGAAAAATTTTTACAAGCTCAAAAGAAAAATCCAAGCAATTTTGAAGCTGAAGCCCCCATGTGTGAAGAGAATGACAATTGCTCATCGAACACTTACTAGTTACCTACCAAGTTTCATTAAGATCTGAATTTGACACCAGGGAACCCTTTCTTGTTAGTGATATCCAAAAATGATGTTTCTTTTTGTACGAACACCGCGTCGATACGGGAGCGAGTTAAAATGTTGTCGAAATCGGCAAGAGATGGCGCACGAATGCTGAATCAAATGCATTGGTCGGCAAGGGTAACTGTCAAAATTTCAGTCACTGTCAATAATTGTTATTGAAGAGTGTGTTTTATATAGCATGTCAGGCGGTTTCGCAAAAGTGGATAAAATCGAATTTCGTGATGTGATGATACACTTCTGGATGGCTGGGAAAACGGCCAAGGAAATTCGAAATATTGTGCTGGAGGTTCATGTACTCCATCATTTTCGACTATCAGCTTCTGGGTGAGCGAGTTCAAACGTGGCCGCACAAGCACAAGTGACGAACCGCGCTGTGGATGCCCAAAAATCGCTACCATCGCCGATTGCAGCTGAAAAAGATAACAGAGACAACAATCTCAGAAGAACGCGTTAGCCGGTTAGTTACACGAAATTTTGGGTATCAAAAAGCTTTCGGCGCGATGGGTGTACACGGCTGCCATAACACACACCTAATATTCGGAAAAATACGTTTACACTAAAATAAAATGTATGCAAAATACCTTACCTCGTATACCTCGTATCTTTGTAAGCGAAACGATGTAGTTTCGTTTGCGTGTATTGTTACACGCAAGCACAACACTTTAGAACCATGATTGTTATACGCTTTGTATCACCTTAAGAAAAGAAACAGACAATTTACTACCAATCTGTTACGGGTAGGTTAAGATTTTAGGCAATATTATGACGCGCGAATATTTAAATACGTAATTGAAGCGAAAATGCTGTCGCTTGTCATACGTCAAACTGAAACGGATGAGTACCGAGGACAATACAGTGAGGACGGCGGCGGTGAAGAGGACGTGGTCACTTTACTTTTCGAATGGCCCTCGTACATTCCTTCGTAGTTTCAAAATGCATGTTTCGCGTTTCCAAATACGAAAAGAAGGTACCTAGATAGCCTAGTAATATCCAAAAAAATCATACTTCAACAGTTCGCTTACCGAATTTTACGCCATCGAAAGTACCGCAATTTACCAAAGTAACAGCTCATTTGGCTTCCACGTCGAAACATTCGATCGCTCTCGAGCATTTATTACTCCCCATGAAGGGCCAGTAATGATGCTAATTGAGTGTTTGACACTCGATATAGCCATGTTTATATACGATTACATTTGTAAGCGTCGAAGGAAAACTGACGGTAAAGATAAGGTCGAATTGATATCGTCATGCAGCTGTCCTGCCTCGTGTAGAAGACGACTACAGGTTTACGATAAAATAAAGTCGAGGAAAGATGCTAATTAGATGGATGTAATATTCGCTCTCGGATTTTAATACGGATTAATCGTAAATAAAATGTCTGCCGAATCTCATGGTACTTCTTCCATAAAACTTTATTCGCAAATATTCCAAATGAAACAGTTCTAAATTTACCTTAACGTTCCGTACAGAATATTTCCTTGCAACTGCGTGTAACCATGTGACTCTAACGCGTAACAGCATATGAAAACGACTCCTTTTTTGCTGAAAAAAAAAGGATAAGAAGAAACAAGAAATAATATAATTAAGGTACGAAATCAAGATGGAAATATATACAGCTAACTTGGATGGAAGCTATCGTTAGTCCATCAATGCAGCAGATCGATTATTAATGCACTTCGCGAGAGTTAATTACCTGTACGATCAACGTAGGCTATGCACTGGCTTAATTGTACACCGATGAGCTAAACTAACGCAAATAAAAGGGATATGTAATGAAAAATCGATGGTAGCGGTGGCTGTTTTTTGGTCTAGATGTAATTTTGTGCAGATTGTTTCCCCCTAAAGAGCTCTGTAAAATTTGATAATTGAGATTTTATTTAGAAAAGAAGCTTTGATGTTACTAGAAATGTTCCAAAATAGCAAATATACACTACTGCCTATAAGTTTAACACCATCTCGAGAAGATATATGAGATAAATTTCTTTGTATAAAACTTGGAATATTAAAAACTGCATTCATAATTCGTAGGTGAAGTAGGTAGGATAATTAACTAATGGTGTAATCTTCCTCTTTTTCTTTTATTCTGTACTCTCGCTTCATATATTAATTTTACTGATCTAGTGCTCTCTATTCGTTGTAAACATTCCCACCAATTTAGTTGTCACTGTTCAATAAAGCCCATTGTAGTTAGTATCTCTAGTTCCTATCCTATTTGCCAGTTTCTCATTCTATCCTTTCTTGTTACGCCCCTCACTCTTCTGAGATATCTATCTCATTTCTGCAGCTTGAATTTTACTTTTTTGTCTATTATTAAGTAGCCATGAATCGCACCCGTTTGTCAGAACAGGTCTGTGGACTGTTTTGTATACTTTTATCTTGGTGCTTCGTGGTATTTCTTTTTTTGGTAATGAAGTTCTTATTCGTCGGTTACTTTTTCAATTCTTTCATTAATTTCTGACTCATTTTTTGTCAGTGCTTCCTATCGGTAGGCCTAGACAATGAAACTCGATTGTTGTATGCTTATTCCTTCAATCTGTATATCTAGTCGTTCTTCACCGGTGGTTATAGCTTTTTTTTATCTTTATTTATATTAATATCTTTTTTCTTAAGTGTTTCATTCCATATGCCTATACTATCTTGTAGGTTCTTTTCGTTTTGTGCTATTAGCACAACGTCATCTGCAAATACTGCCTCAGTTACTCGTATCCTCTGTAGATCCCTGTATCCAATTCTAATTCTTTTCGTCTGCATCGAGCATTGTTTTACTATATCGTCCATGAATACAGAGAACAATACGGAACTTAATCCTCCACCCTGTCTTAACCTTTCTTGAGCTACAAATCCTTCGGATCTCATGTTATGTCTGATTATATAATTTATGTTGTTCTTATACAGCCTTCGAATATTTCGAATAATTTCTTTCTGGCTCCTCTTTTCTATTATTACGAAAATAATAGAAGTAAGTAACAGATTTATTCCCTCAAGCGAAATCTCTAAGTACACGGTGTATATAAATGATTTACAGCCGTTTGAATTTCCCACTTTTTATTTTTTTCTGCCTTAATTTGGTGCTGCGTATTAGTCAACGCCTCTGAAGCTATAGACAGTGCATATTATAGTCGTAACATAAAGATAACACATGGGCTGAAAAGTCCCGGGCCTAACACATAGATGACGCTAGTTTTATTGCAGTCACCTTTCTCTCAGTTAGTACTAACCTTCAAAAGACAGCTGTTGAAATTTCATGATATTCTATTCATTAGCTTGTGAGTTATTGCGCTAAGAGTCACGCTGCTTTTGTTATTTTCAAAAAACAATGGATCAAAAACAATTTCGTGTATTAATTTTACACTGCTTCTTGATGGGAAAAAAATACCGTTCAAGCAAAGCAATGGCTTGAAAAGTGTTATGGGGACTCCGCTCAATCAGAAACAACAATAAAACGTTGGTTTGCTGACTTCAAACGTGGTTGTAGAGACACCGATGATACAGAACCCAGTGGACGTGCAAATGCGGCGGTAACACCAGAAAACATCAAAAAAATCCACAAAATCGTTTTGAATGATCGAAAAGTGAAGTTGCGTGAGCTAGCTGACATCGTAAAGATATCAAAAGAACGTATTGGCTTTATATTGCATGAGCATTTGACTATGAGAAGGCTCTGTTCAAAGTGGGTGCCGCGTTTGCTCACTGTTGACCAAAAACAAGAACGTGTTGATGATTCTGAACAGTGTTTGGCCATGTTAAAACGTAACAAACCGGAATTTTTGCGTCGATATGTGACAATGGATGAAACATGGATCCATCACTTCACTCCGGAATCAAAACGATCGTCATCTGAGTGGACAGCAACTGGTGAACTCCGTCCAAAGCGCCCGAAAGCACAACAATCGGCTGGAAAGGCTATGGCCTCGGCATTTTGGGATGTGCGTGGTGTAATATTCATCGACTATCTTGAGAAAGGAAATACCATCAACAGTGAATATTATATAGCGTTATTGGAGCGTTCGAAGGCCGAAATTGCAAAGAAACGACCGCATATGGCAAAGAAAAGAAATTTGTTTCATCAAGGCAACGCACCGTATCACAAGTCAATCAAAACAATGGCAAAGCTACATGAATTGAACTTCGAATTGCTACCACATCCACCGTATTCGCCAGATTTGGCTTCCAGCGACTACTGTCTGTTCGCAGACCTCAAAAAAATGCTCGCCGGTAAGATATTTCGCACGAATGAAGAGGTTATCGCTGAAACTGAGGCCTATTTTGAGGCAAAAGATAAATCGTTCTACAAAAGTGGTATTGAAATGTTAGAGCGGCGCTGGAATGATTACGTTGATGAATAAAGTTAATTTTGAACCAAACAAAACGTGTTTACTTTGTTAGGCCCGGGACTTTTCAGCCCATGTGTTATTTTACGTCTATTTGTAGATGTCTTACACTGATTAAAGTTAATTAACGCTAATTATCTTTAATCAGTGTAATACATCTATATACAGACGTAAAATATAATAAATAAATAAAATAAAATATATGCACTTGTATATAATCCGGTCTCCAAGTCATCATTAACCTAAAGACGAAAGTTAAGTATATTTGAGCGGAAGTGTTATGACTACATATTTCATTATTTGCCGGCCACAAACATGTGGCTGTAAAAAGGTGATAATAAGAAAAGCCTTTCTAGCAATAAATAAGTAAAATAATAATCAAGTTGAAGAAAACGAAAACACATAAAATCTAAACAACAATAGAATAGACGTTACTGACTATTATCGTTATATCTAATACAAGCACTAACTTTACGACACAAATAACGCCGGAGATTCAAACAACTTTCAATCATCGCCAAACGCAGTGCGTAACTAATAAAGTTATTACCTCTCTTATAAATAAAATTAAATACATTCCCATTTAATTCTCAAGAAAAACATATGTGCATTAACATGCCTAATTAGTTGGGTTATATGCGTTCATCGTTGTACATTATTTCCTACAGTTTGCGTTTTCCGTCTGATATACGTACGCATGTAGGTATATCATTCGTATTCCCTCATAATTATTTGGTCCCAATTAAACGACTTAAGCAGGAAACGTCGCTGGTGTTATCTCCTGCTGCGTGAGTGTCCGCGTGCGTGTGTTGCTTTGCGGTGAAGGTGGATTTTCATTAGCGGTTTGAAAGCTCGAGCTTCCAAACAAAGAAAAACCGGCGAAGAAGTTGTTATTGTTGAAGTGAATTTTGTTCATGTTCGGTTAGGTACAAACTTTCTAGAAACAATAACAATAAGGTTTACTTAGCGAAGCTATATGCAGAACAATACATACAGTCCCTGTCCAATATATTAGGGCCACTTGCTAAAATAGCGATTTTGTTAAAATATATAATGAAGAACGTATTGTACAAGCAAAATGTTATTCAGAACTGCTTATAACACATGGGCTGAAAAGTCCCGAGCCTAACACATAGATAACGCTAGTTTTATTGCAGTCACCTTTCTCTCACTTAGTACTAACCTTCAAAAGACAGCTGTTAAAATTTCATGATATTCTATTCATTAGTTTGTGAGTTATTGTGCTAAGAGTCACGCTGCTTTTGTTATTTTCAAAAAACAATGGATCAAAAACAATTTCGTGTTTTAATTTTACACTGCTTCTTGATGGGAAAAAATACCGTTCAAGCGAAGCAATTGCTTGAAAAGTGTTATGGGGACTCCGCTCCATCAGAAACAACAATAAAACGTTGGTTTGCTGACTTCAAACGTGGTCGTAGACACATCGATGATGCAGATCGCAGTGGACGTCCAAATGAGGCGGTAACACCAGAAAACATCAAAAAAATCCACAAAATCGTTTTGAATGATCGAAAAGTGATATCATCACTAGTAGGACGATCAGACCACAGACGATACTCGATGTAGAAACACTCAATGCAGCTAACATAGGTAGCGATCATAAATTGAATCGTCCCTTGCACACCAAAACCACAGCATATACATAAACTCATCACCGAATCTCTGGAAAATGAAAGCGTGAAACAGCTATAGGAAAGCAGACTAACACAAAAAATAAAACAGAACCCAATCGACATGGAAGACAGTGTGGATGTACAATGGAAAACCCCAAAACCAAACATCACTGACGCAGCTAATGAAGCGCTGGAAAAGACACGAAAGAATTTCAATAAAACAAATAAAGCACTATGGTTCACTCAGAGTTATGCGAACTAAAGGAAAAAGGATACATCAGTTATCTTAGAAGTAAGAACTAAGAAGGCTGGACACTAAACAAAAAAGAACGAAACAGAGTAAACACGGGGATAAGAGAAATAATGGGGGATTTTAGGAACAATTCGCAAAACAAATGGTGAGGAACATCCACCGAAACGAGAGAAAAATATGGGAAATGCTCAGAAGAAATAAAATGGAAATTAAGGACGCCATGCAGAATAGTGAAAGACGCATTTCGAAAGTCTATACAACGACAATAAGAAAAGCAAAAAGCCTCTGGTTGAGGAAGATGAAGAACTAAGCATAAATACAGAACTAACACAGAAAACGATAAAAAAAAGGTCTTAAAACAACTTAAAAATCAGAAAAGCCAACTGAAATGCTGAAATATGAAGGAGAACACCCAGAAAAAGAACTATTAAAACTCTTTAGAGACATTATAACCGAGCATAAAATACCAAACGAAGGGAAAAGGAGCATAATCAAAAAAATGCTCGCCGGTAAGAAATTTCGCACGAATAAAGAGGTTATCGCTGAAACTAGATATCGTCACAGCTATATAACTAATATTTTGTAGTGCCTCCTTTGGCTTTCATAGTTGCTCTTATTCTTTTTGCCATATATCTTCAATATTTCTTACTAATTCCTATTTTGTAGTGTTTCTTGTGGAATACACGCGTGATTATAGAACATTTTGGATGGATATGGCCATGTAGTATGGCGCTTTATTGTGCATGAATGTAAGAGCCTCAATTCTGATCTAAATCATTGATATATGGCATCAAGACATAGACAGAGATAATAATAGGCAAAAGGTCATTAAGTGCCACTTTCTCAATTTCCCAGAAAGATATTTAGGGAACGTATTTAGATAGATGTAAACCCTATTCACGAATTTTATACTTGTATTTGCAAATTATCGCGTTGGAAACACAGAAAAGCCCAAATTTATAAGGTGGCCTCAATAAAATGGACAAGGACTCTATATTATGAAATATATGGTTTCTTTAATACCTTTCTAACTCAATCATAACACTTACATGGAAGGAAACAAGAAATGGTTTTAACAGAAGCTTCAGCAGTATTTAAGCATTTAACACGAATTACCGAATCCAACATCTTTCGTTTTAGGATATTGTTACGGGTCTTCTCCAATCGACATGAACTCTAAAAATATGTTTCGTAATAAAATCGTACTAATAGAATCGATTTCCGCAACATCCAATCAATTATTTTCATTATTTCTTCTTCTCTATAGGAAACGTACACATTTGGTGATGACAATTTTAATAATTTTATAAATATAAACAAATGATATAGGATTTCATTTGACAGGCTCCAAGATATTGATGGTGTGCATAAAGTTTTAACTCAAGATTTCAATGATTTGTTTATATTCTGACTATTTTGATGAAAGGAAATTACAATCAAGGTGTTGGATTTGCATTTGTGTTCGCATACTCTTCGCTTAATAATAGCCCACAAATGCTCGTTCGGATTTAGATCCGGGTTTTGGGGTGGCCATTCCAAGATGTCAATGTTCGCTTCCCGGAACCACGCTAAACTTCCAGCCGCAGTGTGACATGGTGCATTATCTTGTTGAAATAAAACTTTGTCAGTATTCATTCCGAATAATTTTTCAACTGAGGGCAGTAAAACTGCTAACATGCTGGCGTAGGTCATCGACTTCATTGTACCAGTGCACACGAACATCTCTCCAACCCCTGTCGACGTCATACACCATCATATCATGACACTACCGTCACCATGTTTGATGGTAGGCACCACACAATCGGCATGGCGTTCTTCACCAGGCCTCCGACGCACTAGCACGGCACCAGGTGTACCAAAAATCTGTAATAAACCTATCCAGTTACTTCTTTCAACTCTCGATTTTTTTTTAACACAATTCGTTTAAATTGTTAACTTGTTTGTACGGCGCACGTTGAATATTTTACTTTTTTTACTAATCATCACTTGGGATAATCCCACGGCATGCACTTGCGCGCGTTGAAACTCAAAAAGTTTTTTAGATTTTGGCATTTTCAGTTACATACACATAAACTAATCACGAATGAATATTTTTATTTGCCAACAACAAACGCACATATAATTTAAAATGAAACTAGTGTTCGCCGGTCACTTTACCGAACTATACTAAGTGTAAAATACAATTAGTTCCGCGAATACAGCAATAAATGGATTAACAACGGTATTTCTCCCACCAATTCTTCTATTTATACTACGGGTATTTCTAAGAATCGGCAGGTAAAGACTATTTGTCTATTAATATCCCTATATTAAAACATTTAAAAAGTGCCTCATATTCATGTCCCTGGGTGTAAGTAGATGCCACGCACACATTGAAATCCTTACAAATCTCGATCCTCGGTAAACTTTAGCAATTAGGCGAAACTCCAACGAACATAATTCGCGCAAATTCTACTCCCGTCACCGTCAAAAGCGTATCCCTTAAAACAGATCCGTTCTCGTAAAATAACAACGTTCAAACAGAACGCTAAACATGTGCATATAACCTAGCGTTACAGTTGTACAGCGAACAAGTCGCCACGTCGTATTCCCAACGTATCAATCGGACTCTTCGGGCTAAATAGGAGAACGCGTATTCAAGATCGAGGACTTCTCGTCGCGATCGCCGATCTCGGATGCGGACGTTGTCCATCTCGCCGGCGATTCGAGACGAAGCGTACGCTTCAGAAAAGGAAAAATAAATGGAGCGGCGACAGTGGAAGCGAGACAATGATGTAGAGATTGTTTATTTGGCCCGAGGTATCAGGAAGCGTTTTAAGGACAACTTGTTTCTTAAATTACCGACAAGATATACACGTATGGGGAATACTACATACAATATATGTGCTTCCAACAGCGTTATACAGATATATGCGTCTTTATATATACGTGCAGACATATGGAGGTTTGGCGTTAGTTTGAAAGATTGGCGAATGAATCTGTAACGGGAAGCTATTCCGGATATACTAGCGTCTATAAGTTTGATCGTACTGTATAATATAACAAAATAAAGTAGAGATAATGTTTGCTAGAAATTTATTAATGAAACAACTTAAAAAGTTTTGAATACGTAGGCTTCCACGGCCAGAGTCAGTAATAAACGAACTGCTTCCGAAATTGGACTATAACATGGTTACAGTTATGGAAGGGTGTCGGGGATAACGCAGGGTTATAGGATCCTTCCCGCCGTTGACTTTGCTCAGATTATTTCTATGTAATGACCACTCAGTTCCAAGAGGTAAGGGCACACCTCGAACTTGCAAAAATGTGAATTCTCTCAAGAACAAATGGCTCAAATGTGGAAGCTATATTTTTCCAAAATCCTTCAGTTGTGTTTATTTTTTTCTATTTACGCAAAACAAAATACCATCTTCATCAGATTTGCAAAGAATTGAAAGCAGTATTTTTACACCTAACGGAAAATTCGATTGTTATACTCGTTGTAAGTTATTGGTCCTCCCCCACCAATCATGTGATTGAATTCGCATATGGATGAGGTGCTCCATCTTCAGCTGAAAACGATAATTTGCATAAACACTTCGTCAATTTCCAATTTTCCCCAAAGTTCCCATGTCCGGAAAAAAAACACACTCGCCGAGAAAAAAAGCAAATTGCTCCGCAAAATCAACAAAATACCCAAATTAAAACCGCCAACAGAAGAACGACTAAAAAAAAACAAAAGGAATCCACCTGTGTATGTACATTTTTGCACAACATGTGTACATTACCACCGATTACTTCCCAATATGTCCCTTCCATCTCTCCAAGCCGTTTCCGATCAGTTCAGTTTATTTTACCTTATTTAACGGAGGTGAAAATGGCCCCTACTTCCTCTCCTATCACCCCGTATTCAACCATTGTGAAACTCGCTCCAATTTCCAAGCTTTTTTCCAGCTAGTACGAACGCGCAAGCGGTTGGAAAATAAAAAATAACACTGACGCGTATAATTATATGTGAATTTTAGTTATTTTAGCGATTCCACCGTATATCTAAGCGATATGGGGTTGGCAAGGACTAGAATCGCTAGTACGTGCAGGCGAAAGTCGACTTTAAATGCGTTTTCGAGGCACAGACACGCTTCGAGCGACTGTTTTTAAAGAAAACACCGGTGAAAAAATGGAAAAATAACAACCGAGGAAAACGAATATACCGTCCCAACGCAAACGTTCGATGTTAACGTTGCTGCAGCGAGATGAGGGGTAGATTTGGACGGCAGTGTTTTGAAAAAATCGTACTTTTCTATTTGTTAAAATAACATTTTCTTATTTTTTCTTTCTCGTTCAGTACTAGTACTCAACCAGACACATCACGCAGCGACTATCATCGTGGTATATTTGATTTTCATAAGGTTCTCCGTCCTTCTCTAACTACTACGTGCGAATGGGAAATAATTTTTGGTATTTTTCTTCACTCTGCTTGGAAGAAGACATATGTGCCTCTGGTGCAAATTTATACTGGGTTCCTTCTTTATCAGTACACATACATTTTCTTGTATGTAAGTTTTTTTTTAATCCTATGTCCTTTGTACCTTGCGAGGTCGGACTATTTATTTTCTTATTTTTATCTTCCACAGGTTCCTGTTCTGAGCCAGTTGTTTGGCTTCAATCCATCCCATACTTCTCTTTTCCAATGTTCTATACACCTGCTCCTTCCAGGTGTTTTGGGGTCTACCTATTCTGTATTTGCTCTCTGTTTTGGCTTCAAATATCCTCTTTGTGATTCGATCTTCTTCCATTCTGTGTAGATGCCCAAGCCATCCCAGTTGTCTCTCTTCTATGACCACTTCTACTGGTTTGATACACAGACTATTAGTGATTGTCGTGTTTCTGATTCTGTCTCTTCCAGTAACTCCTTCTATTCTTCTTAGGAATCTCATTTCCATGGCCGTAACTCTGCTTTTGATTCTATTCGTGGTTATCCATGACCATATGTTAATTGGTCTGACCACTCTTTTATACACCTCTGTCTTTATTTTTTTTTTGGTATTTCGTTTTTATCCAGAAAATTCGCTGCCTTACTTAATTTCATTCCAAAGGCCTTGTAGACCATAACAATCTTAAGAAAATTGAGTTCTGCTTCGACTATGGATTCCATGAATATTGATGTTGATACCATTTTGTTTAAAATTTTACTCAAGCAGAAATTTTTTTACTGCTATATGGAATTATGTCCACTGACTGCGATACCTTATTTAGTTTCGTTTCGAAGATCCTGGGAGACCATAACAATTTAAAAAAAAGATAGACCAATGCTTTGAGTATGAGTTCTTTCACCTTTCTCAAAATTGATCACTAGCAGACAACTTTTTATCGTGATCCAAGCTGCTAATTGTTCTTTTCGTTGTAGAATCCAATCTATAGAATCGATTTCAGCAACGTTTATCTTGTTATCTCTTTTTTCTTTTCAAGGTACATTCCAAAAGGAGTAGAAAAGATAAGCAATTTAAAATTCATTCAAATTAAAAAAGGTGTGAGTAATATTTTTGCAAAATTTTGCTGAAAATTCAAAATTGTAAATTTAGATTTCTGTATAGCATAAAACTGCTTCACTCAATTCAGATCTAAAGACTTTGAAGACCTTAATAATTATCCTTTAAAATGGAAAAATGAACCAACACTTTTGGGTATGGATTTTTAAATATTGCTGTTGATACTAATCTTCTTAAAATTTAACACAATCTTAATATTATCGCCCATAGAAGCTATCTGTCAACTGCATATTTTGCGATAGAATCTAAACGATATCCTTAGGATTCACCTCGTTGATTCTCTTGTTTTTTAAGCTGTGTTCTAAAAGAAGTGAAAGAAAAATCGATTAGGAATGGCTTCGGATTAGACAGGTATGAGTCATTTTTCCGAAGGGCACCGCTGAAAAATTTTATCTAATTAGGGGCATTGAAAATTGTTACTTTTGGTCATCTTATCGTATAGTTATTGGCTGACTGATTTTGCTTCTTTACCTCATTATTTCCGGAAAGACTTTTGGAAACCTTAACATTTTTTTCTTCGAAAACTGTAATTCAATACTTTGTGTACGAATTTTCTGATTGCTGATGCTAATAGCAATCTTCTCAAAATTTGGCACAATCAAACAACTTTTCTTCGTGCGTATAAGTTATCAATTGTTCGTTTCTTGGTCGAATCTAATCTGTAGAATCTCTTTATGTCTCTTATTTTTCAAGCTATTTTGGCAAATGGCTTTATGGGCAATATCGAACTTAGTAATTCTGTTGTAATGATTAATATAACTTTACTTCATTTTCCTTTAAAGACTTTGTAAGTGTCAAGTGAGTGTTTTCAAAAGAAGAAAGATGGACCGGAGCTTTGGATATGAATTTTTTGATGTTGGTATCAACTTGTAAAAAATACGAATGGTTATATTAAAATTAATTTTGCCGAAAATAATTAAACAGCTGTGGTAATTTTAACCCCGTTCCGTAAACCGACGGTTTTTAATCAAACTTGGAGGCAGAAAAAAGTATCTCGAACGGAATTCACGTTCTCCCTATTTTCTTTGTTTTACTCTGTACAGTTCGAGAAGTTTTAATCAAATTTCACCAATACCGAAAGTAAAGGCAACTAAATTAACTTATTTTCCAACTCCACCCGTTCGCCCTCTCCCACCTCCATCCTTAGTTTTTTACACCTACAAACGCAGAATATATAGACTTGCTTATTTGGGTCACTGGGCAAAAACCACCCGTCTTTGTTTTTCTGGACAACCTTTCTATCGATCCTTGTCACACCCTTTATTCGACCGCTTAGTTATTGCGATCTCGCAACGTGATCGTCATCTTTTATCTTACTCCATTCTCTCATCTCTATCAGCTTGTTTTTTTCTCAAAGCGGCGTGCTGTTCTTTTTTTTTTCCTTCCTTTTTGATGCTCCTTATTATTCGCCTTTTTAGTTTTGAAATTTTACCGTTAAGAACGCGACCAGTCATTCGGTAGCTCGGCATCACAGTTGGCTACGTTCAATTACCTTAGGGCAAATAAACCGCCATCACGTCGAGAAAAAGATCGAGAGAAAAAAATAAGAACAACATGGGTAGAAACGATGATATTCAGCGATATCTAGGGAGTTGCGGGTATCTCGCATTTATCGCGGTTAGTCCTGTCTGGTTTGCGTGGTGATAGCCATTTTCCAGCGCGATGACAATTTTGGGAAGTTACGTAATACAAGGCTAACTAGATTTGATAATATAGCTTCGAGGAGGAAAGGAGAATTTATATTACGAAATATTCGCTAGATGGCGTTTATTTTGCTTTGTTTTGGGATTATGTATGTAATGCGATTGGCTTTCATCATTTTTCCTTTGAATTTTGAGATATGAAGGTGAAAATAATTCAAGTTGTATTTTATTACCAATAGTATACCGAGTGTTTTACGCCAGAGACACGTTCTTTTATTGTTTCTCTCTATAGAACTACCTTATTGAGACGTAGGGCGCATTATGTAGACTGTATTCTCATTTTTTGCTTACATTACATACTATACATATCTTCTTAAGACAATGGAATGATCATGGTGGTTTTTCAAATGTGTTAGGGAAAAAGTTGGGGCATAAACAAACGCATGAATTCGTCGCTAGTCTAGTGGCACAAAGCCAATCAAGGATTGCTTGCTTGGGCATCACAGGGGCTCTGATCTCGACGCCAACGGCTGCGATGGAGACTATCCTCGGACTTCCGCACTGCGGCTAATGCTGAGATTAGAAGCAACCCTAGGAGCCTACAGAGTCAAATGTATTGGGTGTAATTGTTTCTCTGGCAAGTTCGGAGATCTCACCATCTTCATCTTCAACTATGAACAGACAGCACCGTTGTCAATGAGGACCGACAAAATTCGACCCGGCTATATCCTCGCGGTAAATGTAATAATTCCCAGCAATGAGGCAGTAAAGCCATGCTAGAAAAGGATTGTGGTGTTGAGATAAATATGCTGGAAAACTCTATTCCAACTGCAATTCTATACAAACGAGCAAAATATTCATCTTATACTTCACGTTTCAAAAGGTAACCAAGGCTTTTAAATTCGTTGCAAAAATAAAGGGAATTCCTGGGTTTCCATTTTTTATGATTAATTTCCCTTGTACGTATACGTTTTATAATGGTACGTGTGAACCAAATTAGATGGTGAAGTCTAGAATGTTAATGTTTCCACGAAAATTGCTCCATGATAGAATATGAAGTCTGGTAAGAGACCTCTAGGGCTTCGTCATCTTCCATATAAGTCTGAAGAAATGACCAGTCAGCCCCAGACCTTACAGTTATATCTTACATTATCATTTGAAGTAAGATTCATAGTTCCAGATGAAGTGCTAAGTTTGAAGCAAGTGCGTGAGGCAGGATGATGTGAATCTTCAGGAACAAGGGTGTCTAAATCTTGTACAATATTAGCATTAACCACTGTTTTTAGTTGGCGTAAGTATAGAGATTGCAATGTATTGATTGATTATCGAATTTCAGTCAATTACGTTATTGATTACGTCGAAATTATCTGTTATGATTAAGTGCTTATCGAAAGTAAAATGATATTCAAACATCAAAGTCTTCACAATCAACATCAGATGATGTGTAAATGTTCAGTATATGTATTGTAATAATTTCGAAGTAACACTTACAACAAACAATATCAATAACATGAATCACATTTGAGATTGCTGACATATCCACACTTTCTACCAAAGAAAATGTTCTCTCGTCGGTAAATGTTGTATTAAAAATTTCATTGTTACTAGTCTCATTTGTTAACCATGTATCAATAAATAATACGGCTTCAGAGTGTATAGTATTAAAATAGGTAAATATATCGTCTAATTTAGATCATGTTTGTTTTAATAACGGATGTTGTATGTGTTGGACAAACTGAGGTAAACAGTTTTTAGACCATTTTTGAGATACTCCTTTGCAAGAGAACAGATATTTGCAGTTTATTGCAGAAATGTTCCTCGTCATCAGGCTTCTTAATTCTTCGCTTGTCTTAACATTTGGAATTCATGTAATTGTCATTTTCGCCATCACCATTGTTTAGGTGACTTTGTTTCCCCAGGTTTCACAGAGAGGCTTCTGTGGGGACTAAAGTAGCACAATTTGGACGTTACATGAAAAAAAATATTGCCCTAATTCTTTCTCAACAAAAATATAGGATATCTATAATACAATTTTAGCATTACCAACTTAAATCTAATTAACAAAAAACTTATAAACGAAGATATTTACCAAAAAAAACAGATTCTTAACACACTCCCACTTCATGTCTACTTACCAAAGCATAGAAACAACAAGATGTAGCTGAAAACAAAGGGGCCACACCAAAATAACATTCGTCACCGGGGCAAGAACTCCCTCGAAATCGATATCGGCGACTAGACATCCTCACAGACGTACGAAACTCCGTGTCGTCAGGTCGAAAACGAAGAGAGAATAACCACTCGCACGGTCCTGACGGTTAAAGGAAGACGGAGGAAAGGACCTCGAACTTTGGGAATTTCCCGGCAGGCGGCGGTGTCTGTGTGTTTCGTATTTTTTCTTCACTGCCCTTCGCGAGGAGCGAAAACTTGGCGGAGGACTGTGGCGAAAGTGGTTGTTGGAAAGGGTGTTAGGGCTTCTTTTGGGGTGCGATTGAAGCCTTAAATAAGTATATCGATTTTGTTTCGTTTCGAAAGGGGTAACGCGAATGTTAGATACGTTTTCTAGGAAATTATGGTATAAATATGGGTGGAAATGTATTAATTTGGTGTACACCTAAAAAAAGTCGAAATTAGAATTAAGTTTCTAGTTGATTATTTAACAGGTTTTCTTTGCATATAAATGTACGCTATGGTATCAATGTTGTTTTTGACGTAATACGGCAGTATTATTGCTCCACAAATATAAATTGTTTGTTTGTGATTTACGACGTTACCTTTAATCAACAAATTTTTATGATTTGTCCTAATTCTAGACATTAGAGTATGCACCAGACGACAACGAAGAGATGTTAATAGGGAAAATTATTCGCGACATGGAGTCTATGTCGTGCTTTTCTTGTCGATTGCGAAAACATTTCAGGTCACCCTCGTATCACCCTGATACGTTTGCAATGCTTTCGAAACCACCAACTCGATACGACCTACATCTCCATCTTATGAATATTAGAAACCCCGGCAAGACGTAATACCGACTTTATGAGAATGACTGGCACTCGCTGCGATGTAAATTATGTAAGGTGCTGCTTCGTGGAAAATATATTACATCCATGGGGAATGTTGAATCTACAGGATCAAGTCGTCTTGAATATAATGGAAATGGAGTGCCATTCTATTTTAAATGATCATATTTGCCAGGTGCCTTGGATAAATTAGAATCAGCTGCTTCTGTTTTGAGAGTAAAGGATGAAGGTGTTAATAGTATGGTAGATTTTATATCGTCGGCATAAGCTAATAAAGAGCAGTTAATAGATTTTAGCAAAATATCGATGTATATATTAAAGGGCAATGGGCCTAGGTTTCACCCCCTGGGGTACTGTAGAGGTTGAGTATAAAGCTCCATTGAAATAAATATAATTAATTCCATCGAGGAGATACGATCGAATGAAACCTAGAAAATTTTTACCGACACCGAAACAGCTCAGCTTATCAAAAAATTTACGATGATCCGTCAGGTCGAACGAAAGAGAAAAATTTGTATAAATAACATCCAGTTAACCACACCCGTCTACAGTCACAGCTATTGTTTGGGAAATCTGAGCTAAGTTAGTTGCAGTAGATCTATTTGAGATAAAACCATGCTGAGATTCAGCATATATGATTTAATACCATAAGAAATACGTTTATAAATTAAGACTTTAAAAACCTTCGCGAAAGAAGAAAGTACAACCGCAGGTCTGTAATTGCCAATATTAGAACTATTACCCTTCTTCAAGATCGGCGAAATTCTGGCTACCTTCCACATATCAGGAAACGTACACGTCTGTAGGGTTAAATTAAAGATTGTACATAGAGGAGTAGCAAAGGCAGTAGCACAATCCTTCACAAAAGAACAAGGAATTTTATCATCACCAGCTGTAAATTTGTTCTTTAAAGTTTTAATGCATTGTATTACTTCCTCTACCGAAACAGACTGCAAACACAACGGTGGTAATCTGGAATCAATATCTGGAAGATGAGAGTCCAAAGACTCAGGTAGAAAAACACCAGTGATTAATGCGGCGAAAGCATCAACTATCGATGTTAGATCACTGTATTCGTTAGTGGCATCAAAAGCTTTACCAGGTAGCGCTCTGCCTAGAACGAGCGAATTGCCAAAAAGGACGTAGATTTCTTTTTGTAAGGCTCAGTATGCTATTGCGAAATTCGTCTTAACTAATTTACGTAATCTCTGAAACTCCACACATATAATTATTACCTTAAGTCGTTTTCCGTTCTTTATGTGTGTTTATATGCTATTAAATCCTTAGCTTTACACATTTCGACTCCAGTATTTAACGTTTAATAATAACTTCGTGGTAAAAAGGTCACACATTAGGTGTTATGATATGATCAACGCATTCATTCGCTATTCTAACGCACAAACAAACAGTTAACGATCCTTTACGTAATTAGTTCTTGCATATTCAAACTTAACTCATGCTAAAACCGCGTCACAAATGCGCAACGCGCTACAAGATTTGCATATTTTATAAACTTGAACTTTAAATATCCCCTCAAATTATACCTTTTCTCGAAAAGTGCTTAATTATTGTTTTCACGTCGATCGCAAACGCAAGCAACATAATGCCGGTATTAATTGCGTTCCTCCAGTAGATAACGCTAAAGATATACAAGGCGATTGGTATCAGCGCACGAACAATATACTAATAATGAAAATGCAATAAAGGAAGGCGACTATAAACTGACCTATTGCATGCACACGTTATACACATTGAATGGGATCTCTGGTTCGAGATACGTATGGATATATATATATATATATACGTTTGCGTAGCGGTTAATGTCATATAAAAGTGTATATTATTTGCGTTGCATCGCGTTATAATTTCTAATATAACGATTTGCATACAATGACTTTAGTATGAGGCGTATTTAGATCGGAATAAAATTAAACTTGATAGTTTAAGTGGAAGCTGGCGCACTAACACAAGGAAATGGATGATCACAACAGAAACTGGCATACGCTTACGCGGTTGTCATTCCTTTTTAATACCTATGAAACTGTGATAATAAACAACAGGTCTAATTAATTGCCAACATACAAATTCAATAATGCGTATTAAAAATTCGACCCTAATTTCTTGCGTACATAATTATTGATTATAATTGAGAAATACACCATAATATTTTACATGAATGATCCGAGTTAGACAGGTAATAGAAATACACTCTGCATAAATCATTCTTTCTAGCATCAGAATGATTTTATAACTAAATTAACATTGAAATATATTCTAATATACGAGGAGAGGTCCAGAAGTTCATGGAATGGAGGGGATGGAGTGGGGATAGGGGCGCTCGCTAGGTGTCATTCTAATTGGCGACTCATCATTAGTATATAAGTTAAGTTGCAGCCCTATAGCGTCAGTCGTTTACGAATAGTTGCCTGCTAAACAAGTCAATCCGGAAGAAAACTGAAACTATGGAGGAAATTGAACACAGTGCTGTGATAAAGTTTCTTACAAAGCCAGGAAAAATTTTTTAAAAATTTATAAGTGTCATGGTCTTTTTAAACTTTAAACATGGTCGGGAGTCGATTGAAGACGGCCCCGCTCACGACTGCCAGTTGAGGCCACCACATCAGACTTCGTCGAAAAAGTGCACGAATTTCTACTGCAAGATGTCCATTTGAAGAAAGAACAATTATCTGCATTAGTTGGAGCATCAGATACCACCATTTTGCGTATCCTACACGACCACCTGGGTATGACAAAAGTCAGTGCAAGATGGATACCGAGAACACTCACGCCGCTGCAGAAACAGCAGTGCGTCTGTGCATCCAAACAATTTTTGGAGCTGTGTGGAGACAAACCTGCACAGATTTTGGAGCGGATTGTTACCGGAGATGAAACATGGGTTCATCACTTTGAGCCTGAGTCCAAACGGGAGTCCATGCAATGGCATAAAAAGGGGACACCACCGCCAAAGAAATTCAAAGTGTCAGAATCGGCTGGAAAGTTGATGGCTACTGTTTTTTGGGTTTGTGAGGGGATATTATTGATTAATTACAAAGAAAAGGGTAGGAGCATTACCGGAGAATATTACGCAGCGATATTAGAAAAATTAAAGGAGGCCATCAAGGAAAAACGTCGAGGAAAATTGACGAAGGGTGTGTTGCTCTTGGAAGACAATGCGCCGGTTCACAAGAGCAAAGTTGCAATGGCTGCTCTGCACAAGCATGGCTTTCAATTAATAGTCCATCCACCCTACAGTCCACACCTGGCACCTAGTGATTTTTATTTGTTCCCCAATTTAAAAAAAGACTTACGTGGAAGAAAGTTTTCCGACGACAATGAGGTAAAGGAGACCATTTTTGGTCCATTTTGAGGTGAAAGATAAAAAATATTTTTATGATGGTTTAGAAAAATTAATTCATAGATCTAATAAATGTATTGTGCTTAAAGGTTATTATATTGAAAAGGAAAAATAGATTTATTGTTTTATTTTATTTAAAACCCTTTCATTCCACGAACTTCTGGACCTCCCCTCGTATGCCAAGAAACAATTGTTCTGATTATTTAAATAATATAGGGACCAAACAAAAACAGAAACTCATACTTGAAATTTTTATTAATTAGATATGGTAAAAGAAATTATATTTATAGGGAATAAAATTTACAGTACAGTAGCTTAATTCTCGATATTGCCACCCCTGGTTCTTATGGATTCACCTTCATATATAAGCTTGGTCTAAATTCTTCCGCTCCTCACGGAAGGTATCTTCTAATCCCTATAGTTTTACTGGGGCAGCATGTTGGATCGGTACCATTGAGTGAAGATAGTCCCATGTATTCTCGATATATGTCTGAACTCACTGCAGGCCAATCAAAAACTAGAATACCAACCTCACTAAGATATTCCCGAATGATTATTATTAGATGGGGTCGTGCATTATCGTATATTAACAAGAATTCATTGCCTATTGCTGCTGCGTATAGTACTACATGATCTTGTAAAATATCTGTTATATACCTGTGGGCAGTCATTGTACCTCTGTTTACTGATGCTAACTCTGTGCGGCCTGCTAAAGAGATGCCTCCCCAAACCATGATAGAGCCACGACCAAGATTAGGCATTGATCTGACATTGTATCTGGAATATATCTGGTATATATTTATCTGAGGTATAAAGACTAACTCTTTACTCTTCTGTCGAGAGTATGCTGGTCCAGTCATTCATTTACTAATTGGCATGTTCAATAGTAAACCCTAAGTGGGCCAAACGGTGATGTCTAGCAAGACAAGGAGTTGTAAAGGGTAATCCATATAAGTTATTAAATTTCAGTTAGATGGTGATTTAGATAAGGATTTGTTCAGACAGTCTGCGGGGTATAAATGGATATATCCAGGTCTAGCGATCTGGAGTTGTAGATTCAAGCTCTAGCGTTCATTAATAAAAAAAAATCACAAAATTCTAATCTAATTAAATACAACGTTGGCAATAACAAAGAGACTGATTCTTTTTTTAGTCCTGCGACATTTGCACCTTGCGGTATTGGACTACCATTCTTTTATTTTTGTCTTCCACAGTTTCAATCCATCCCATACTTCTTCTTTCTAATGTTCTATACATCTGTCCTTTCCAGGTGTTTCAAAGTCTACCTACTTTCTTTTTCCCCTCTGTGTTGTCTCTTGTCTACGATTATTTCTATTGGTTTGATATTTGGACTATTAGTTGTTGTGTTTCTGATTTCATCTCTCCTTGTTACTCCTTCTATGCTTCTTAGGAATCTCATTTCCATGGTCGTAACTTTGCTTTTAATTCTATTCGTGGTTGTCCATGACTCGCTGCCATATGCTAGTGTTGGTCTGACCACTCTTTTATACACTTCTGTCTGCATTTGTTTTGGTATTTCTTTTTTAATTTAAAAATGTTTTTTCTTCTCAGTTAGTATTCTTTTTTACCGACTTTTATATTTTTGGTTTTCTCTATAGTTATCTCTCAGTTTTAGCCCAAACTCTCTCCAAGAATTTACTATGGCCTTCTTGATACTCTCTTTAGCTTCTTTCCTTGCCATTTTGTACATCTTATAATCCTCCTCTTTTCTGCTATGAATATACATGTTCCACTTACTTTTCTTATCTTTAACTTTGATTTGTATTTCTGCTGTCCACCATCTGCTTCTTTCCGTATACGTAGTTGCTACTTTTATTATTCCACGAGAAACTAAATTATTACTGATAAACCAATGGAAGTCATTCTAATAGTTTATGCGATACTTTTTTGGCTGAGTGTACTTTTGAGTTACAACTAAATTACTTCAGCAGCATGTAAATACATGTGTGAAGAACCGATAAGACAGAAAGCATCACGCATATATAACTTCTTCCTTCTTCCAACTTCTAGCTACAACCATTCGCCTTCATCTTATACCAACAATCTTTAATCCCGAAGGGGAAGTTAAAATTCCACTTCGACTTCAACACACGCCTCGAAATCTGCTTAACAGTCCGTCTTTAGTCGCTATCTCGCGGCATAATTGGAACTGTTAAGTGACGAGGAGGTTGATGGTACCGTCTCGCATAGCTCGGCTCCCCTATTGGCGATGGTACCGTTCGTTTTAGTGTGCAAGATGGAGCCCGTATTGTCTCTTGAGCTGCATTCCCCAGCACGCTAACGTCCGTTCCGCGGAAAAAATAACGTTACTTAAAAAAATGTTGATCGATGCGATCGTCGCCTGTCCTGTTATTTTGTATCGTTGAACATTCCCGGTTCCTTTACGGTTTATGTACTGTGCGGAATTTGTGAATATGAGAAGGCCATTAGAAATATAAATCGTTATAGATCGTAAATTGTGTGACGATATGGTACAATTAAATTGGGTTTTAAAAAGAAATTATCTGCGATTTCCTGGATCTTTTTCGGTTAACGAATGAGGTATGCGCAGCTGTTTCCAATGGGTGACGGGAAATTTGGTTTATATTTTTTTTCCGCTGATGTAATATTTAGTTTAAAACTGAAGGAGTACTATAGACGATAGTGGAAAGTTACTAAAAGAATTGAGCAGGTTACACTGTTTTATATGGACCTGTCCTCTGTTTTCGACACAATTGGCTATTGAATGTTATCAAAGCGTAGTACTATTGGTATGAGGACAGTTTTTCCTTCGCCTTATGGCTTCTTACCTTAGGAACCACCAGAACTACGTTTATTATAACGGTTTCCGTTCCTATGAATTTATCTGTATTTCCGGCGTTCTTCAAGGTTCAAACTTAGCTCCTTTGGCTTTCATAACCTTTATTAACGAATTAAACTATTTACCAGGTATAATTTGTACTGCATTTTTAAAATGCATGGATCATAGTTACATAGGGGTCACCCCATTTAGTAAACGCCACGTCTCAGAGCAAAAGACTAGTTCCTGCCGATAGGTTAGTCCTTTTAACTTGCTCTAATCGCAGAAAAGAAATTGTCAGAAATATTCTTCTAAAAAAGATCTGCTGACTTAAATGAATTACGATTACTCATTGGACTGCGGTTCGAATGGGATATACGAGGGCGACCTGAAATGTTTCCGGAATCGGCAAGAGATGCCGCAAGAAGGTTGAAGTGGTTTCATTGGCCGGCGAGGGCAAGCCTTCTTATGGCGACTGTCAAAATTTCAGACGTCTACTGTCAATAGTTGTTGTTTAAGAGTGTATTTTTTGTAGCAAGTCAGGCGGTTTCGCAAAAATTGAATTCTAGGCAATGAAAAAACACTGGATGGCTGGAAAAACGGCCACGGAAATTCGAAATATTTCGCTAGAGGTTCATTCCAGATGTACTCCATCGCTTTCGACCATCAGCTTCCGAGTGAGCCAGTTCAAACGTGCCCGCACAAGCGCAAATGACGGATCACGCAGTGGACGCCCAAAAACCGCTACCAACGATGGAATCGATTCATGATGTCCTGTTAGCCGATCGTTGATTAAAGCTGAAGGTGATAGCAGAGACAACAGGCATCTCAGAAGAACGCGTTTCGACGCGATGGGTATACCGTTTGCCCACACCGAAGCACACACGAAATCGGGTGACTGTTTCGGAGGAGTGTCTGGCCAGGATTCAACGGAATCCAAGGGATTTCTTCATGCGCTTCGTAACAGTGCAAGAGACTTGGATCCACTATTACATACCAGAAACCAAGGAACAGTCGAGGCAATGGAATTTTCCGGGCGAATCGGCTTTGGAGAAAACAAAGAAAGGTCAGGGCTGTCGTTTTTTGGAAGTCCCAAGCTGCGATCCTCATTGACTATCTGCAGAAGGGAAGGACGATCACGGGGCAATACTACAACGATTTATTGACCCAGTTAGATGCAGTATTGAAGGAAAAACGGCTTCGTTTGCAGTTGAAAAAAGTGCTTTTACACCACGACAATGCACCAGCTTATTCACCCCGCATCGTCGTGTCCAAATGGAATGAATTGCGCTACAAATTAGTCTCTCTTCCTTCATATTCAGCGGATCTAGCCCCCGGCGACATTATCCTGTTCCTAAACCTGAAAAAATCGCTGGGAGGAAAGAGATTTGCCTCAAATGAAGAGGTCATCGCCGCTACAGATTGCTATTTTGCAGACCTCAGAACATACTACTTTTCCGACAGCTTGAAGAGATTGGAGCAACATTTGAAAAAGTGTATTTCTCTTCGGGGAGGGACGGTGATTAAAAGTGATGAAAAGTAACCATGTTTGCACATAACTTTTGCTAATAAATTCATTTTGTTGAGCTATCGGGGATTGAGAACAGCTCTCGTGATTGGTGATGAATAGTTCTATGAGTGGCTCGCATTTTAATCAGCTTAATTTATGCAATTCTTTCAATCCTCCGCCAAGACATTTACAATTGCTTTCGTTAGAAGTTTTTGTACTGCACCTTTTTAAAATTTCTTGCTTACATCATGGTGCAAAAAATATGAAAATAAGATATATTAATGGGAAATATGTAGACCTGGAGAATTTCAGGAGATTGCGTATTTTGGCTAAATCCCAAATAACACAAGCATATAGCTGTTATATGCAGCTGTTATCAAATGTTAGGTAGTCACTATGTTCTGATGCCGGAAGCTTTTGGCTGTTCATCGGACAACGCTGAAAGTCTACAAGGATTCTTGTACAAAGATGGGGAATATCTGAATCAACCGCAGACATTATTATTAAGGTTAAAGTTTGCAGTAATAAGGTCGTAACCTCAAAATAATTTCAGTATTTTTCAAATGCAACCAGTCACTTCCATGAAGCGATTGCGACGTACTCTACTTTTTGAGGATGATGTGGTACATTTTCCATTGCGATAAGAGTCTTATCTCTTAAGTTTAGTGACAACTTCTCCAACCATTTTTCAAAAAACACACTCATTTCATGCAGATAATTAATCGCCTTTTTTAATCTCACAAATTAGCAATCCATCTTCCTCAAATCCTAACTTAGATTTTAGATGTAACACTACTAGTTTTTCCGCAGAAGAAACCGCCGTTGTTGCAAAACATTAAGGCTCTTGACATACGTGTTTGGAAATTTAAAAAATAAAACTAAAATGTGTAATAACCATAACCGGTCTCTCCCCTACTTTCAAAGAAAACCCAGCATCTAACGGACTTAAAGATAGATCAATTTCCTGCCGATATCCTATCAATTTATTATATTTTCTGGTAAACATTTCCATATAATCCAATACCAAAGGGTATTGCGCGAGTGTTGCCTTCTCCTTCTAACGGAAAAATGCAATAACATCCAACCAGGGTGCACCATTTCCTTCCCCCCGCGTCGCAACGTTCACGATTTTCATTTTTCCCGTCTTTGCTCAACCTTTCCTCCACCAAACCATACAGCAACAATATATCCTATACGTCCGCCGATATGAAAATATATCGGCGGCGCTAACAACCGGCAGCCAACGAAAATTTATAACCGAAAATGTTAGGATAGAATGCGAGCAGCGCACGATCGGACAAAAAATCCCAAAAAAAAGGAAAAAAAAAACCGATAGCAACGCTAGCAACAGCCACGGCGGTGTATGAAAGAAGCGCGGGAAGGAGAAAGAACAAGAAAAGTAAGAAAAAAGAAGCGCGCGCCCGCGAAAAACAAACGAAAAACGACGTCTTCCCTTCCCCGAGACGAGAGACGCGAAACCCTGCTGCAACGCCGAGCTGGAATAGCGCGAAAAAAAAAATACGAGCGAATCTAGAGCGCGGTGCATCCAACGTTATATATTTTTATGTGTTTTCCTAGCTACGCGATGGTGGCGTCCGGTTTTTTTGCTTATTTTCGCATCTAACGTCCTTTTTTCATCCCCCATTTCTTTCCTGATCTTTTGCGAGCATATATTCACATACGAAGGCGCGGCAACGTCGCCATCGTACGCGCGCCGTTGCATTTTTATCGCGAGAAATGGGATGGTTCGATGCCCCCTCCCTTTCCCCTCGTCATATCTTTAGTTTCCACCCTCTAAAAGGGGTCTTTAAGGGGGCGCCATCTTCTTAACGTAAGGTCCCCCCCTCGATTTTCCCCCCTAAAGGATTCGTGTTTCTCATAAAGAGATCTTGCTAACCGAACATGGATAGTGTACAGGGCATTCCGATAGATACCAGAAATTATTGGTGTCTTGATGACTGTTAGTTGAAGAGACAAATTTTTAACCAATTTAATACCTCCGTCGCTTTTTATTATAGGTTATGAAATTAGAATCACGGTGTTAACTTTATCTGAAAGAGAAACATGAAATGCAGATTTTTTTAGTCAAGATAAAGAAAATTTTAAAAAATGCTGTTCAAAATTTCGGTTACCTTCAAAAAAGTCAGAATTCAAGAAGGATTTGGAGAAATCGAATGGAATTTTCAGTTTCCATCCTCTATAAGGACAAGGCAAGTTAAGAAATGCTGTTCAAAATTTGGTTTAGCATCCGAATTGAAAAAATTGACCTATTTGACATCTCTATCGCTTTTTCTTGAATGTTATGGAATCGGAATCAAAAGGGAATATTAAACGTTAACTTCGTTTGGAAGAAAAACATGAAATGCAGATTCTTTACTCAAGATAAAAAAAAGTTTAAAAAAATGCTCTTTAAAATTACCTTTACTAACAAAAACGTCAGAAGAAATGGAATGGTTCTGCGCCCCTCTCCAACATATTTTTAGTTTCCACTCTCTGAAAAAGGTTTTAGGGGGACGCTAGCTTCTAAACGTAAAGTTTCCCCACTGGATTTCCCCCCCTGAAACACCCGTGTAACCCATGCTAGAGGTAAAACCACTGTGGAAGAAGATCACTGTAACTCTACGTGTTAACCACGCTAGAGGCAAAAGAAATGTTAACATTGAGGTAAAGGAGGCAATTTTAGCCCATTTTGAGGGGAAAGATAAAAAATATTTTTATGATGGTTTAGAAAAATTAATTCATAGATCTAATAAATGTATTGTGCTTAAGGGAAATTATATTGAAAAGGAAAAATAGATTTATTGTTTTGTTTTATTTAAAACCCTTTCATTCCACGAACTTCTAGACCTCCCCTCGTAATTTCAGTTGTATTTGATTATCGTTACTCTTTCCTGTAAAATGATCGCGTAGCATTGACTACCGGAATATTGAAATTTCTTGCTGCTAAATGCATTTCTAATTCGAAAAATTATCTAAGGTAATTTAAAAGCAAACTAAAGCTTCTTATACATCAACCGATATCCTATACTCATATTTGTTCACACGGAAGCAACACTTCCATACAGCAATAAATTTTAGCCTAGCACCTCCCAGGAAAACAATCCACCACAATAAAACGCTGCCAATATTTACAGAAGCGGTTCCAGACAACAGAAATCCACCACGTCCTCATGCAGATTCCGTAACAGAACACCTCCCAAACAAGGAGCGCATTCGCTTAATATTATATGCTTGCGGTTGTATATCTTACGCGAACAACCATAACAACGGACTCCTTTCCCAGCTACTCAATAGTGGCTGCCATAACAATGCTAATCGACACCTTTTTATGCAGATAAGATCGTTTAAATTTGAATAATTTCTTCCTGTGGGCAACGGGACGAGATTTCGACTGTACAATGGGTAATTGGAGGTAAATGTTTATGCGCGTACTCTAATTTGCAGCTCTGAAGAATTGGGTGTTGTATTTTGGAACAGTTAGAGTATGTTACGGAGATGTAGATGGGTAATTTCCAGGGCCGTAACGGATAATTGATTATATTTATTGGAATACGTGAGATTTTCGTACTTGCGCTTTTGTTTCCAAGCGAGTTTTTGCATTTTATGCGTTTGATTTAATACAATTGAAGCTTCAGCTTTATTAAACGTGTATTAAGAGAACTTTGGAATGAAAATGATTATAGTTGCTTTAATCTAACGTTTAGTACCGTTTAAATGAATGATTAACAACATTGAGGCAGAAAGAGAAAATCCGGGACAGTTCACACACCAAAGAGAGCTTTTTTGAAACGTTCGCAACTAAGAATTAAAAAACAATACTTACCCGCCATTACTCCAGCTCATTTTGGTGACATGGAACCCTATAGCATAATGAAACCCCTTCCCCAACTACAGGAAGTTCAAAGATATCTCTAATCACACCAAAAGAAGGTAAATAATTTTGTGAATGTGTTCTAATTAACGTACTTACAGTATATCTTTTAAAATTAGCATAATCGTGACTTTAGTACGTTAATTTTAAAGTATTATCTTTACACCGTTTACTACAGTATTAGTTTCATCAGATCATGAATCATTTTCTCACTTTCTTTTACCTATTTTAGTTACTTGTTAGTCCCTTGCATGTAATTGATTTTGATTCTTAAAATTGTTCAAAAATGTACATTACTTCTACGAGGGTTCCTATTTATGTATCCGGAATTAGCAACAATGGTGTAGCTAGGCGCCATCTAGCATATACATCGTAAAGTTTGACATTATTTGAATGTACCCATACTCGTTTTGCCATACGGATGATATTTGTGTTGTTTAGTGACTTGAAAATTTCATCTCCAGCAGTCCTGATTTGACACCAATAGCTTCTTTTTAGTTTCGTCTGTGAAGAACGAATTACGCGGTCAACGGTTTTCGACAGCATAAAAAGCAAATGATGCATTCAAGATGCGTGTTTTGGAGATATCTCAATCAGAATGGAAAAAGTGCTACGATAATTAGTTCAAACGCATCTCAAAGTATCATCGCTGAGAATATTTAAAAAAATAATAAAACCATTTTCAGTGACAAATATTAATTTTTATTTATTATTCGGGATACATAAATAGCAACCCTCGTATATCCCAAATCCGGACCTGTTATTCCACACATCGCTTACCCCCTATCCTTTTTGAGAAAGGAACGTATACGCCTGAATCGATATTATTATACGGAAAGGTGAATATTGCGGCACTTCCTAAGTGGCCTGGTACTTAGCAAAAAATAAACTTATGTACATAAATTCGTAGATATCGGGAAAGGAAATTTACCATCGGTTACTTTATTTAAATCAGGCATTAAAGATGCTCTATTTACTTTCTACAGGAGTAGAAATGAATGGGATAATGGATATTGTAATGTTAATATTAATTGTCGATAGGACGCGATCTGAAAGGGTTCATATAGCGGTAAGGGATGATCTTTTAGGGTCGCTTTAAGAATGAATGTGGTAATTGGTGTAATGAAATGATGAAGATAATCCTGCGTGTTGAATATGCGATTGTAAGTTACGATCCAAAAAGTGTATGCCGTCACTAAAATTAAGTGTTTATCGTTGCTAATGTCTTTATTGTTGGAACTATGAAGTGGGATTGAATTAGAAATCTGGTGGCATTGTTTATTTCCACGATGAGAGCAGAATAAACAGCAGAACGTTTCAATTTGGAGATTATTTTTTCTGACGTGTTTCATGGTTTTGGCACAATGAAATAAATAAATTATTCTACGTTTAAAGATTGAAGATTGTGGTTAACATCATATACAAACATGATTCACGTGAGATGTTTAAGACGTATTGTTGAAGATGTCAAACGCTGTTGTGGTAATGCCAATGAAATTATCCCCAATGAAGAAATCGTTTCCAAAGCGTCGAGCAGTACGGCACAATCTAAAATTAATATTCCTTTGGGGTGTAAAGATCGTTCTAACATGCATATTTTCACCTTTCTCCTTGTTGGGCATTCGCAAAACAAAAAAGCAAACTTCTTCTTCTTCCTCTTCCTCTTTATACGTAGTAACTAGGCTACCGCCTGTTTCTTCCTATGCCTCTTTGGAAAGGATGAAAGACCGAATTCTAGGCAACCTCCCGGATGACCTCCCAAAAGATGTTTCTAGTGCTGAGCATCTGCCTTCCGAGAGGCTGAATAACATCCAGAAAACTAGAAGAAACAAGACCGAGATAATTTTTGAGGGAAAAGAAGCAAATTTGATGAATTATTGAAATTACCGAAGCCAAATACTATTATTTTCAAACTTTGAAGCAACTTTTTAAATTCTTCTTCCTTTTTACACATGGTAGGTAGGCTATCGCCTGTTTTCTTCCTATGCGTTTTCGGATGTAGATGTCCAGCATTCTTTTCAGCGTCATGATGGCCTTTTGGGCACTTTTTGCCAGTCTATCATTACTCATTTTGCTTACGTGCTTGCCCCAGCATTTTCTTCGTTTTCTTATCCATTTTCCCACGTCTTGTATTTTGCTTTGCTGAGGTAGGTGTTCGCTTCTGATTCTGTCAAGTAGTGTTTTTTGATGAATGCTTCTTATTATTTTCATTTCGCATCATTTGCTGTGTCTTGGAGGTGCCTGGCCTTGCTTCAACAGCGTATTTCATTAGAGGCCTTACAGCAGATTTATAAACGGTTACTTTGCTTTCCATTTTAAGGTATTCGTTCCTCCAGAGGATGTCTCTTCAACAGCTTGAGATTTGAGATGCTTTCATTGTTTGTTCCCGGACTGGACTATCTAAACTTCCAGAGCTTGATTCACTTGTTCAATCATCCTTTGATTAACCTCCAGTTCGCATCTTACCGGTTCTTTGGATGTCACTAGAGATTTGGTTTTATCAGTGCTAATGATCATATTCACTTGTTATGCTGATTGATTAAAGGGGTGAAGTAATCTGCGTAGCAGACAGCATTGAAGTGAGTATTGACCATTTTGTAGCCTGCTGTTTTAGGTAGCTTTTGGATTATTTTATCCATAATCATCTTGAACATAAATGAGCTAAATGAATCGCCTTGTCTTATTCCGGTGTGTATTTGTATTCCCCACCTTTATCTTCGTTCTGGAGTGGCTGCTAATGTCGTGAATTACTTTTATAAGTTTTATTTCTCTTCCTCTCACTATCTCTGTTATGTCCATTAGGCCAGCTCGATCAAAGGCTTTTGTCATATGACAAAACACATGAACGTTGGTTTATTAACTTCCAGCGATTTTCCTGCTATCCGTCTTATAATTACGATTGCGTCGATGGTGGACCTATTTTTTGGGAAACTTTGTTGTTCTTCGAGGATCTGTATAATTTCATTTCTTCTAGGATTGCTTTTTGCGTGCTATTAAGAAGTTCCGCGATAACTGTCACAGATTGTTATTTTTTCCTTTTCGAAAATTGGCCTCTTTATGTTGCTTTTCCATTCGTATAGTATTTTCTGCTCTACTATGATGTCCCCAAAGAGTTTTAATAGTTATTTTTCTAGGTTTTCTCCTTCATATTTCAGTATTTCATTTGTTATCTCATCGGGTCATGGACTTTTACGATTTTGAAGTTGTTTTAATATATTTTTTATCATTTTCTGCGTGAATTCTATATTTGTATAATGTTTTTCATCTTCCTCAACCAGAGGATGGTTGAATCTTATTATCGAAACGGACGTTAGATTGAGGAACAGTGGCAGTATTCTCTTGAAGATTGCTTAGAATAATTTAGAAATAAGTTTTCCAACTTCGTCCTTGATTGCGGTAGTTTCACTCTTTTGTTTAAAGCTGTGTTACCTATGGAATTGAAGTGTGACTGCTGAATAAGAAGATGAAAAACAAAATAATGTTAACGGAGATGTACTGGAGACGCTGTTGTAAGAAGACATTATTAGATCATGAAAGAAATGAAAGAATAAGAGAGGTAATGCAAGTTGACACATCACATGAGGAGAATGAACTGCTTTGTTCTTCATCTTCCTCAACCAGTGGCTGTTTGCTTTCTTTACTGTCTTTGTATAGGTTTCCGAAATATGTCTTCTACTCCTGCAATGATGCTGTTTGTCTGCATGGCATCCCTAATTTCCATTTTATTTCTTCTGAGTATTTCCCATATCTCTCTACATTTCTTTTGTTCCCAATATCCTTCCTTTATTTCTCTTATCCTTGTGTTTGCTCTGTTTCGTTCTTTTTTTGTATATAGTGTTGTATAGTATCTAGCCTTCTTGGTTCTTACTACGAATACTTTTTCCTTTTGTTCAGATAACTATTTTATTTCCGGCATGAACCATGGTGTTTCATTTGTTTTATTGAAATTCCCCCCTCCCTTTCCTAGCGCTTCATTAACTGCGTCAGTGATGTTTGATCTTGGGGTTTTCCATCGTACATCCACACTGTCTTCCATGTTGATTGGCTTCTCCTTTATTTTCTCTGTCAATCTGCTTCCATACAGCTGTTTCACACTTCCAGAGATTCGATGTTGAGTTATATATGTATACATTGTAGTTTTGGTGTGCAAGGGATGTCTACATTCATCTTACAACGTACCAGTCTGTGATCGTTATCTATGTTAGCTGCATTGAGTGAAGATTTTCTAGCAGACCTTAACTCAAAATTTACCACGATCAAGTTTACTATTGAAGAAGAAGTGAACAATCGCCTTCCGTTTCTAGATACTCTACTCATACGCAACAACAATAAATTAGAAATAGACATCTACAGAAAAGAAACTAATTCCAACAGATTCATCATGTTTGATTGGCACCACTGCGAACAACAAAAAATGTCCGCGATTAGTTTTCTGGTCAATAGACTCGTCAGATTTCCGCTAAACAAGAGCAGATATGACAAAGAATTAAAGTATATCAAAGATGTAGCGAGGTACAATGGTTTCTCTTCTATGGATGTCGATTGTATTTTAAGGAAGGTCCAATACAAACAACACATCAGAAATTCCACGACCTTGACATCAACAAACACCGGTAATAAGAAATTTATAACTCTTCCTTTTCACCCAACAGTAAAAGGGTTAAGTAAAATTTTCCGACAACTAAATATGAACGTGTCTTTTGTGTTAAAAAACAACTTAAAGAATCTCTTAGGGAATCCCAAAGATAAACCGGAGATGATAAAAAGGTCCGGAATATACCAAATCGCATGCAATGATTGTGAGAAAGTTTATATTGGACAAACAAAAAGGAGTATCGAAACGAGGTTCAAAGAACATATTAGACACTATCGTTTCGACAAACCTGAACTATTAAGAGTAGCAGAGCATATGGTAAAATCCGGACATAAGATTGATTTAAAAAATCTGACACTACTTAAAAACGTGAACTCGTATAGAGAATTAGACGCGTACGAAACGGTATATATGAAAAAGAACGGAAACTTATTGAACAGAGAACCACCCCCAATTGCACACTCGAGTTTGATGGATTTATTACCATAGGCCCTGTTAAAGATACGGTTCGCTTTCGGTCCATCCTTTCTCGTAAAAGGCATTAGACTACCGAGTAGATTGTAAATGGTCATATGTTTTAGAAATTTTAGAGCCTGCGTAGAAAATAATTTGCATGTGTGATACAGTTTTTACTTTCAGTCGGTAACACGGTTGACAATGAGAGCCCACGTGCTCTCGAAACGCTGCGTTCCGCATAATTAATTAATTTGTGTGAGTGGAGTTTACTGCTATACCTGTGAGCTGCATTGAGTGTTCATACATCGACTACCATCTGTGGTGTGATCGTAGATCTTTGGTTCCTTCTATTTTGCCACATATATTTATAGTCCATATCGTATTCATAGAAGGTGTTGTTAATTCTCATTTTGTTTGTTGCGCAGAACACTTTTTAGCAAGTCTCCATTATCATAAACTGTTTCTGCGTTAAACCTCTGGGTTGTAATCTCCAGTGATACATTCCCAATTCTGGCGTTCAGGCTTCCCATTATCACAATCTTATCTTGTTGACTAGAACCAAATAGAACTACTAAAAATCATTGACATCACTAAAGAAAATAATCTAGCAAAACATTTTTGACCAAAAAAAAAAGAAAACAAAAACAACCATCTTATCACTGAAATCCACCAGTCTCCTATTAATGCCCCCAATAGGAATCTAAACGGGAAGTTGCCCTAATACCGTAGAACGTTTTCCGTAACTCCGGAAACTCGAAGCGCGAAAACTGGGTTAAATCTCGCCACTACTTAACAAGATGCGACTCGGCAGACCTCATCCCCCTCGACTGTTAAAAGCGAAAGCGAATTGCTAGGGGATGGCGGCGACGGTGGCGGCGATGGTGGGGTAGAGCAAGTGGCGTCATTCAAGCTACTAACTAGTTACGTTGCGGGGTGTTTATTTTACTACGATAAGTTGGCAGAACTGCTGAATGGGTGCTTTTAATGAATACTGGCGGATTTGCGTAATTATTTTCTCTTTCCGGAAGTTCGAAGTTGCTGAAGTAGTTCCGGCGATGATTTTGTTTTCGTTTTGTCGTCTTTCTTTCCTTAAATATCGTTTTGTGGTTAATTTGAATTAGGGAGGGTAATTAGATGTACGGGGTGTTTATATTTGCACTACTGTTCTATCCTACGTCGCTTACTTCTACAGTTTCCCATTTTTGTTTTTTCTAATGTTAATACATTTGTCATTTTCAGGTATTTCCTGGTCTACTTGTTTTGTTTTTGCCCTCTGTTTTGACTTCGAAAATCTTCTTTGTTATTCGATCTTCTTCCGTTCTGTGTATATCTCCAAGCCAACCGAGTTGTCCATTTTGATTACTAGTGATTGTCGTGTTTCTGATTTTGTCTCTCCTTGTTACTCCTTCTATTCTTCTTAGGAATCTCATTTCCATTGCCGTGACTTTGCTTTTAATTCTATTCGTGGTTGTCCATGACTCGCTACCGTATGTTAATGTTGGCCTGACCACTCTTTTATGTACTTCTGTCTTTATTTGTTCTGTTTGTATTTGTTTATGTATCATCTATTTTTGCAGATCTTCCTATTTTCTCATTTATTTCTTTCTCTACTCTTCCGTTGTCTTCAATGATTCTTCCTAAGTAATTTTATCTTTTAACTTATTCCAAGATTGTTTCTTCGATTCTGATAGTATGCTTTTTTTCTTCTGCCCCTATTATCATTGCGCTTCCTTTCATAATATGTATCTCTATGTTTAACTCTTTTAGTTCTTCTTAGTATATCTTCAATACCATATCATCTGATATCAACACCACATCATCTGCAAACAGTGGCTCCTCTACATTAATTGCATGTATTTTTCACTTTCCTACTTTCATATTTTTCCTTTTTGTTTGGCTTTTTCTAATAGCGTCGTCTATTAGTATAGGCAACTGACTTAATACGCATCCCCACTTAAATCCAAATTGTGTTTCGAATTCAGCAGATTCTGCATTGGACTAACTCTGATTTTATCCTTGCTATTTTTATACAATGCCTTAATCATCTCTATCATTCCTCTCTCTAACTCTCTCAATTCCAGGCTCTGCCATACATCTTCTCTTCTTACTCTATCAAAAGCTTTTTTAAGATCAATGAAACATGAGATAGAAGACTAATGAATAAACTTCAAGTCAATAGCTTTCGATGTGTTTCAACCAATTGAGCCTAAAATGAAAAGCCACCCAGATCATTCATGCATTGCTCAATAGATTCTATTTATTTAGGACCTTTGAGGAACTGATCTCCACTATGAGTTTGGTCCAATTTATAGTGAATAGGGAAATGTATTATGAAGCAACTGATATATTTTGGTAAGATTATAAATGCCAATAAAGTTTCTAAAAATTAGTTCCCTTTTACGTATTCCCTTTTGTAATTAAATTTGATTTGGTCGTCTGAAAATGGCAAAGCTCTTTTTGTATAGAAAGGCCAGGCGTCTAACGCAGCTTGATAGTGAAAAAAACTAAAGAAATTTCAGAAAATCAATTCGTATTTCCTTACAAAACGAACATTTTTAATGAAGAGCAGAATTGAAATCTACATGAAGCCAAAGCCAAGAAGCTGTCACTTCAATCCACTATCATCTTTTTGATATTGACATAACTGTGGTTGCCTAAAATCACCTCCAGCATTCTCGCCTCCTTAACCAGGAAGATCTTCAATATTTTCAGGTGCCTAGCAACAAGAAACATGAAAATTGCGAATATCCATTGCAATGAATAGCGGTAACAATGAAGATGTGGACAGTGTCCATGATCTAGTGTTAGACAGACTCATGAAAGCAGGAGATTCACAATTTTCTAGTTGTCCTTGGAATTGCTACACGTTTTAATATCAGTTTGATGTACGATTGCGCCTGAGAACTTATAATACGAGAAATTGTATTCTAGACGAATCTTCAATTGTTGACTGAGGAACAGAAACAGAAACAGAAAATTTTGTCAAGTGCTTTAACCTTTTTGGACTGCTCCAACGAGGAAGGTAATAATCTATTGATGTAACATGAGTCTACCAGGTGATTCTTGAGTCAAAGCGACAATCCATGAACGCCAAAGAAGACATTTTCAAAACCCAAGAACATAGCCCTTGTGTTCTAGGACAAGCAAGATGTATTGTCCATGGTCTTTAAATTGTAGTGACGAAGAATTTACTCAGCACACTGTGACACCCGAAACATAAACAGAAGAAATTGGCATGTGTCTTAACCTGTTTGGCTCGTTACAACGACAAAGATGAAGACGTATTCAAGAGACATGAGTGTACCTGGTGATAGTCTACGAAAGCCATAACAGACAGTTTCAAAACGCAAGAACATAGCCGTTCTGTCCTGGAACAAGCAGGTTATATTATTCATGGTCCTTATACTCCAGTGACGAACAATTAACTCAGCTTTACACTGTGAAGGCATGTGTCTTAACATGTTTGGCCCGTTACAACGACAACGGTGAGGACGTATTGATAAGAGATGAGTTTACCAGGTCTAAACAGCAATCAATGAAAGCCAAAGCAGACACTTTCAAAACGTAAGTACATAGTCATTGTATTCCGGAACTGGCAGGTTGTATTATCCAAGGTCTTTATACTGCAATGACGAACAGTTAACACAACATCATACTGTGAGACCCGAAGCACAAGCAGAAGGAATTGGTATGTCTTAACCGGTTTGGTCCGCTATAACAACAAAGGTAATGACTTATTGATGTGACATGAGTGTACCAGGTGATTCTTGAGTTAAAACAACAATCAATCTAAGCCAAAATAGACAGTTTCAAAACATAAGAATATGACCATTGTATTTTGGGATAAGCAGGATGTATTAGTCATGGTCTTTATACTGCAAGAACCAAAATTAACTCGGCTTCATACTGTGAGACCCTAAGCAAATTACTTCAAATCCTCAAGAACCAATGGGGTGAAACACTGTTAGTTGGTGTTGTACTCCTTCATGGCACTATAACACCAGATAATTCGGCTCAAATTTGAGATCTGATCACTTCTTTTGACTGAGAGGCAGCGATTACTAGATCACCACACCACTAATACATGAAATAGAATAAAAACAACTATTATGGTATGGGCACATGAGGAGAATTGACCAGGACAAATTACCACAAAAGAAAGACCAAAAGGGATAGAGCCTCTTGGAGGTTGGGATGCGGTAGATGGCAAAATTAGCTGTTTATAAACCGCCGTAATAGTAAAAATAATTAACAAATCTTTGTCAAACCATTTAGTGCAAAGATGATTTTGCTCCTCTATTTTCTTTTAAACATCAGCAAGCATTTCATTAAAAATTTAATCGTCTTTACCACCTTTTCGCCGATGTTAAACGCTCTCCTTCGTTTCCCAATTATTTTTCTTCCCGTTTCCCTTCACACAAACGAGGCGAAAAGACCATCTCCACGCTCGAACAACAGCAAACAATGACAATAACCGCAATGACAACAAACAATAGGTGGGGAAGCAAAAGAAAACGAGGATGACGAAAGAGAAAGACAGAAGAAGCTTCCTACCGCGACGAACGTCGAATGCATTCCCGTTCCGATGTCGTCGTCGACGCAACGATGCACCAACGTCGTGGAGACGCCTCCCCCTTTCGCTCTATCCTTCCTTCTCCCTCCTCCCCCCATATGTCGTTTTCTTTCGCCTTTCGGTACATGTAGGGGATAGCTTCGATGACGAAATATTCAATCGATATTAACTTCCTTCTTCTTCTTATTCTTTCCGCCTTTGCAGCGGGCGAACGGTACCTACGAGGAGGGACGTCCCCTTGTCCCTCTGAACGGCTCTAAACTTCCTTCCGCGTATGTACCCTGACGTCGTCGTCGTAGTCGCACATATAATATTTTTTTCGGATTTTTTCCTTGAACTAGGAGAGAAGCATGGAGAGAACAAGTTGGAAGGGGGGTTGGAGGAATACTTTTTGCTGCGGGGAGGACGGGGACGTATCGAGGGGAATGCGGGAGAAAGGAAAGACGTCGTCTCTTGCTTTGTATGTACCTAGGACCTACGAGGATTGAAATTTAAGTTTCTTACTTGGGAATTTGTCCCTAAGACTTAAGTTAACTGCAAAATATCTTTCAAAACTTTGAAGATTAAACCTAATACTTAAAGAGTAGTCTTAGGTCTTTTGTTTGGTGTTGTTCTAATTATTGCCGTTGTACACGCAATTCATTTGTTGAAATAATAATGTTCTCGTATAACTTACTTCTTATCAATAAATCCAAAATCCTCCTTCTATTTGCACTTAATACAGAAATCGATCAATAAAAGAATTCGTAGAAAATTAAACGAATTATATTAATTCAAAATGCTAGCAGAAAATCCCCAAGTTCGCTCAAGCTGAAGGATTTCAAAGAGAATCTATTAGAGCCTTCAGGTGTACCCAAATTTCTCCTGGGCAAGATGGCGGCCTTTATAAACGACGCCAAATTGCTTGAGAGATAGTGAATTCTAGTGGAAAAGGTGCAAGGTGCTATAGGTACAAGCGCTCGGACTTATGGAGTCCAACTACAAGGGTATGAATGGATGAATGAACGAATGCTTCTTAAGTCAAATGCAAAATATCTTTCTAAACTTTAAAGATTCCATGGTATTCAGCAGTAAGTCTAAGAAAAGGGTTGTTAACATTTTTTTGGAATAGAGTTTTTGGTGTCTTTCAAGATAGATTTTAGTTATCCTAAGGAAGCTAAGGAGAAATGCGAAACTATGCACATGAAGCTGCAATCTCTAGTTGGAAAAAATGTTCATCAAGCTTCCAAGAGAAGTAAAATCTTGAAAGGTACCAGGTTATTGTTATTACTACAGCTTTAGAAACTGGTGTGTGTGAGCACTTGGATCTAATACCCTTAATATGTTTAGAATAATCCAAACCTTAATACTGATCCTTATTGTTTAGTCGAGAAGGGGTTAGATATCCAGGTACAGTTAGTCTTTAGTTTTTCCGAAAGTTATATGAATGATATTTTTAAGCTAAATACCCTGTCAGTAACACTACCAATAGTGTGGGATCTCCTTTACTGAAAAGACAGCTACACTTCGCCAAACTAAAACGAATATCTTTGCACGATTGACGTTTTCTCGATTTCTTAATTGTGCTGGCTTTTTGGAAAGCAATAACAGGGCTTTGGTTAGCTTATCAGTCTTCTTATTCCCCCATTTCATCGTGTCTTGGAATTCTCCATAGTGTGGTAAGGTAGCATAAGAACTGAACATATATTTCAAACATATTCGGCATAGGTTACGCAGATATTAACTTTGATAAAAGCAGACTTACACCATATCACTTTGAATAAGTTTCCTTGCAAATGAATTTCGAAAAGAATTATTTAAAATAATATAAAGTATTCAAAGAAATGTTTCATTGTAAGTTTATCGGAAAAGATGGAATGCGCAGGTTGATAAATGCAAATGCAAACATTAAAGGAATAGGGAAGTGTAGAAAAGTTATGTTTAATTAACATACGTTGCAGTCAAATGAATGGGTTGAAACGAAATATTTTAATTGTCCCAAATAAATAAATATATAGCTTGGAATGTTATAATTTTTATTGCAGTGTGTATAATAGTGAATGTCACATTTCTTCAACATAAAATATGCAGAATATAAGAAATACCTTGTGTTGGTATCCCTGACCACTTCGATGGCCGGAAAATGCTTGAAACTGAGTCGGAGAAATAAACCGCTGTAACCCGAACACACCATCAGCTTTAAAAGACTTCAGGAATATTTTGTGCACTCTTTTAACAGCTAATTATTGGTAAATATCGAGAGAATACTAAATTACTGAAGCGTATTCAGGTTTGGTGAATTCTAATGAAAAATAGAGTGTATTTTTTCGTATGAAACGTTTTGTACTTATTCTTGATTCTTTTTAAACACTTATATAGGTTTTGCTTTACATAACTGATTATACTCCCTCTATGGCAATGGTAAATTTGATTGCGTATACTTTTGAACTTCGGCAAAATTTCCAAACGTAGAATTTAACTTTTGAGGAAAAAGGGAAGCTATTTACTTTTAATGGATTAAAATTTGTAAATATGTGGCAAATAGCACTAGATAAATTTCAAAACAAAAGTTAACCAATATTTTTAATGTATAATTAGTAAAATAATGAACTATAATAAAAAAGTTGAAAATATTTTCTCAATGTTTAATAATTGAGAAATAAACTATATAAACTGCCGGGATTAAAAAATATTTGAAAACTGCGTCGGAGCAATAAACTACTGTAACAAGAACCTCTATTACGATACACTCCATCAGTTTTGAAAGATACATGCGTTAGGAATTCGTATGAATTAATCTATTATTTACGTGTAGATTATTATGTGAACTAAGAACGCTATAATATCGGTACAATAATTCTTATTATATCTTTTGTATGTGACGTTTGCAGTACTTTTTCTTTTTGTAAAAATATTGCAATAAAACTATGTGATTATCATTTAATTTCTTTGGTATTACCAACTTAAATTATAATTTAACTAATTTGTGAAATTAAAAATTTCATGGTTCCGGTAGGATTTGAACCTGTATCACGGAGACCATATGAACCAATCGCTATTGAAATCGTTTAAAGACCAAGGTTTCTTTCTCGTAAAGTATTCGAATAAAGCTACTCTCTTATATTATATTCCTACGTTTCCAAAGTATGAACTTAATCAGAAAACCCCGTATACACATCGATACACGTAGAAGTACATCTTCTATACGCGCCCGTATACGTGTAGGCCTTACGAGAAGGAGAAAAGAAAGTAGGAGAATGCGAGCGAGCGAGAACGACGAAGAAATACGACGGTTTTTCGCGGGTGTGGGTAGCGGGCGGCCCCGGCATCCCTACGGCCATCGTAGCCGCCGTATCAACCCCCCCGTATCCGACGCCGCATCACGGCTATAACCGCGTATCGTATCGGTACGAAGGGACTAGACTCTCTAGCAAGCGAAGGCACCGTCGAGAACGAGAGCCTCGGCTCTCGGTTGGCGAGGAGCCGTCCGTGTGCTTGCCTCTCTTGCATTTCTTTTTCTTATTTCTGTAACCTAGTTCCTGATGTGGGGGCGCCGATTTTCCCCCTTCGTCTTCAGTCTACGGGCAGCTAGTGCTGCAGTAAGTGCATCGGATGCAGGCCGGTGGATCGGGTCGCGAACGACGCCGCTGTTTTACGCGTCCGACGACGTACGCCACTGGCGCGCGTTAAGACGATATTATAATATATCGCGGATCGGTTATCCACCCTCGCTCGTCCCCCCCAGTAGTCGTTTCGCGAAGAGAAAGGGGGAAACGATGATATCGTCACCTGTGCCGATCTGTTATTACCGGAAATCGCGTCCGAATCGTATTACGGCGACCGTTTACAGTTGTTCCGACTTACTACCGTCGCGTAACGCGAAAGACTGAAAGCCGCTGTACGTCTCATCTAGCGGGAGGCCGGCCTGCTTCTAAAACGCTCCCGAAACAAGGGGATGCCGGCGCTGATGGTGTCGGTCTCTTTTAATTAACGCGCTGCGATATCCCTACCTCCGACGACTTTACTATTACCGCCACTACTATTACTATTAGCGCCTCAAATAATTTGCTTATTCGTCCATTAACTCCGCTACGTTATCCCGAAACCTTTAACTCCCGTTTTCTTTAAATGAGATGGTGTTAAATTTGAACTGTGTATTTCGTTTTACGTGTGGAGATTCTTCAAGTTAGTTGGTTAGTGGGGAAAAGGGAAATGAGAGGAGATTTGAAAATCTCTCCAATTAGAACCCCCACAATCCGTAGTCGGAAAGAAAGGGGGGAGGAGGGAGGAATTTACGACTGATTCATATCTTCAACTTTCTCATTAACTAAGACCCTCGTCTTAATGAATGTGCAAAGCAGCAAAACTCGTGTTCAGTGTTACATATTGCTATTATTAGGGCCACTTGTTAAAATAGCGATTTTGTTAAAAATATATGTTTATAGACATCGTTACAACCAGAAATGCTACCTTTGCCTTTTATAATTGCTCTCATTGTTTTTGGCATACTGCCTATGCAAGCATTAATTCAATATTTCTACCTAATTACTGTTTAGTATAGTTTCTTCTCGAATACACGCGTGATTTTAGAACACTCCACACATTCTCAATTGCATTGAGGTCGGGAGAATTTCCCAGCCAAGGTAATACCGGCAGAGCGCGCGTTTCCAAAAAAACTTTCTTCCGCGGAAGAAATTCCAACGGATCACAGCTAAATAGCCCGGAAGAATCCTCTTCATACGATACCGGCCGTGAAAGTCAACATTCTTTGAAACTGTAACGGGATGTCGTGTGACATGGTGTATTATCGTGCACGATTGAGTAAGGGCTTTCATTGGGATCCAAATCATTGATATATTGATTCATGGTGCCTTGGCAAAAATACAGTGGTCCAGGACCTTTAACTGGCATATCTGACGGAGGGCGTTTTACCGTTTTTAATACAGTAGCTTTACCAAAACATTCGGATAGACGTCGTCTAACAAATTGAGCTCTTCCGATCTGGCTTCTAGTTTTGACTAATCTGTAAATACGATCTTGATCTTTGTTTAAACTAAAATAAAATAATTTTAAAAGTAGTGCTTCATGAGATACTTAAAAATCAAGAAATCGGTGGTGTATTGATATTTTGAATACATGTGAAATTTTGTTACTATCTCTGATACCATAGCTCTTGTTTATCTTGGGTTATCTAATTTTAATTGTTTGTAATTATTAAAAATGCTTAGTTTTTGGTGAAAATATAAATGGTCTAAATGTTTTCGTAGTGGAGAAATTTGTATATTTCCACCTATACTGGGTATTGAATCCATATCTTATTATAGATAAATAATGAAAAACCAACGAAGTTGGATTGTAATACGAACTGATATGTAGAAAAATGTGAGAAAGTCTTCATTAATTAAAAACAAATGCGGTAGAATACGTACTTACCTAAAATTTACCGCGTATTTTCAAAAGTGTATGTAACACATGGGCTAAAAAGTCCCGGGCCTAACAAAGAAAACACGGTTTTTTTGGTTCAAAATTAGCTTTATTCATCAACGTAATCTCCATCAAGAGCAACGCAATCATTCCAGCGCCGCTCTAACATTTCAATACCACTTTTCTGTAACGATTTATCTTTTGCCTCAAAATAGGCCTCAGTTTCAGCGATAACCTCTTCATTCGTGCGAAATTTCTTATCGGCGAGCATTTTTTTGGGGTCTGCGAACAGCCAGTAGTCGCTGGGAGCCAAATCTGGCGAATACGGTGGATGTGGAAGCAATTCGAAGTTCAATTCATGTAGTTTTGGCCATTGCTTTGATTGACTTGTGACACGGTGCGTTGTCTTGATGAAACAATTTTTTTTTTCTTTGCCATATGCGATCGTTTCTTTGCAATTTCGGCCTTGAAACGCTCCAATAACGCTATATAATATTCACTATTGATGATATTTTCTTTCTCAAGATAGTCGATGAATATTACACCATGCACATCCCAAAATGCCGAGGCCATAACCTTTCCAGCCGATTGTTGTACTTTCGGGCGCTTTGGACGAGGTTCACCAGTTGCTGTCCACTCAGATGACGATCGTTTTGATTCCGGAGTGAAGTGATGGATCCATGTTTCATCCATTGTCACATATCGACGCAAAAATTCCGGTTTGTTACGTTTAAACATGGCCAAATACTGCTCAGAATCATCAACACGTTCTTGTTTTTGGTCAACAGTGAGCAAACGCGGCACCCACTTTGAACAGAGCTTTCTCATAGTCAAATGCTCATGCAATATAAAGCCAATACGCTCTTTTGATATCTTTACGATGTCAGCTAACTCACGCAACTTCACTTTTCGATCATTCAAAACGATTTTGTGGATTTTTTTGATGTTTTCTGGTGTTATCGCGTCATTTAGACGTCCACTGCGTTCTGCATCATCGGTGTCTCTACGACCACGTTTGAAGTCAGCAAACCAACGTTTTATTGTTGTTTCTGATGGAGCGGAGTCCCCATAACACTTTTCAAGCCATTGCTTCGCTTGAACGGTATTTTTTCCCATCAAGAAGCAGTGTAAAATTAAAACACGAAATTGTTTTTGATCCATTGTTTTGAAAATAACAAAAGTAGCGTGACTCTTAGCACAATAACTCACAAACTAATGAATACAATATCATGAAATTTTAACAGCTGTCTTTCGAAGGTTAGTACTAACTGAGAGAAAGGTGACTGCAATAAAACTAGCGTCATCTATGTGTTAGGTCCGGGACTTTTCAGCCCATGTGTTAGACTACGTCTAATAATAGAACTTCTATAAGAAATATTTTAGAAAAAAATAATTATAACGAAAACAATTTAATATCGATCGAGTCCACCGACAGTTCTTGAAACTCCATTTTGAATAATAGTCGAAGAAGTAAAAGTCAAATATTTTACAAAAATTTCCAATATATTTTTAGCGCAATGTTACTATAACATGTTTCGCTATCACTGTAGCTTCATCAGATATTCTACTCCTACTGAACAACAAACTTATTTATACTCAAACTTAAACATTTTAGCTTTCAAATAGGTAGTAACATCTCGCTACTTATGCATAAATTTGTTTATTTTTGCTTTAATTCGTATTAAGCAAAAAACCGTAACTATCTTTTTTTGAAATCTACGTTAACTTCTTATGGGGAGTAATTACTATGCATATTGTATATTCTTCATTCTGCGTGTATCTTAAAATAATCCTACCTTTAAAAGTAACTCCATTTTCGAAATGGAGACGTTATTATTCTGTCGTTATTCTGTCTTTATTTATAGTAACACTTTTAAAAATATCACTAAACTACGAAGAAATATTATTAATACGATAAAGAAAATAATAAATAAAAGATTTTGATTAGTACTACCAAGTATGTACATATGTAAATATATCGCAAGTCGCTTCTAGTATTTAAGGTGTACCTTTAATATGAAACATTTAAACATTCACAGTTTCAAATGATTTTAAGTGTACCAAAATGAAGCACAGCGTTTCATTACGTTTGTTATAACAACTTTCTAATGAGTTAGACATTTTATGAAATATTGTAGACATTTTAGAAAAGAAAAGATTAGAGATATTGGATTAAACGCATTTTCTTTTCAAATAAGACTTGAATAAGGTTTGAAATGTTCCGAGGTAATAGGGGCTGACAAGTCCAACATTTGCGCTATTGACTAAAAACTCTAATTTTTCAAAATTATGATGCATCAATGTCCATTTTGCCTAAGAATATTCTATTACGATTATATGTTATGTGTTTTTTAACTGTTTTTTTCTGTAATAAAGTTTATAACAATCTGATATTGGACACGTAAAATTATGAATTTCATTTCTTATACGTACATATTATCCTTTTATTTATACCTTGATATTATAGAAGTTTCTACGAAGAAGAAACTTAAACCGTATACATCATATTTGTAACACAACCTTAACTTTTGAATATTATTTTCACAGTGTCGTAACATTAATAAATACGTTATTTGATTTATTGATAAAATAAAACAAACAACCTTAGCTAGTATTGAAGATCTTGACAACACAAAGAAAGCGAAATTAAAGCAGGTGTTGAAATTATTGTCAATTATTTTCGAGATCCCAAGTTTATACCTCTCCTCATGCTGTTAGAAACATTTTTGCAGCATCGCGGGCGTTATCAGCGCACATTCTTCAATAATTCTTTCCTGCAGATCTTGAAAATTAGTAACATGAGTTTTAAATACTCTATTCTTTAGGTGAAGAAACACCAAAAAGTCCATAATTGTCAAACATGATGATTGTGGTGGAAATTTAACTTCCATGTGTAAGTTTATAATCCAATCGTCAAAGAACTCGCGAGGAAGGGCAATATTTTCTTGTATTGTGGGTGGCGTTACATCATTTTCGTGCAGCTGTTCAATAAATTTATTTTAAATGTTTCGATACCCCTGAGCATCAATTGCAAAATTAAACAAAAATAATAGGCAAATTACTTCCGGAATTGGACCGTGTCATGGTTAGATAATAGAAATGAGTAAAAGGAAAAGAAATAGAAAAAAAGAAAGGGAAAAAAAATAAAAAAATGGGATGAAAAGAAAAACATCAGGTCACACCATTCTCTTTTCCCTTTTTCTTCTCTTTCTTTCTCGCCCCCTTCTCTCTTTCCTTCTCTTTTCACCCCCTTTCTTCATTTATTTCCTTTCTTTTTATTTATTTTCTTTTCCTGTTACTCCTATTTCTATTATCTCATCACGACACGGTCCAATTCCGGAAGTAGTTCACTTATTACTGATTCCGGCCGTGGAAGCCTACGTATTCATTTAAACAAAAATAGGTTGAACAATTCTGTGGCGAGAAACTGCTGATCAAACACGAAGTTTCATCAGAAATATAAGGATTTTCACTGCTCCACAACCGAGTATTTTGGCAACTGACGTATGACGAAAGATGAAATCACGCTTCATCAGAGAAAAATTTCAAATTTAACGGGCCATTATCTTGCATTAAATTATTTCTAAACCACAGGCAGTAAGCAAAACTTCTGGGCTAGTCCACCGGCAAAATAGCCTGATGCATGTGCAAGTTTTTCGTTACAATTTTCTTCGAGAAAGATGCTTCAGAGATTTTGTGGGCTCATTTTCTATCGAATCGGTTATAAACATCGTTTATAACCTCCTCCGAATGAACAGTTGGTCAACCGGTACGTGATTTATGCCCTCACAGAACCAGTCTGAGGAAATACACCAACACAACTGAAAAAAGGCAATTGTATAAATTTTTGGGAATTTCAGCTACCTCTGGGAAATGCCCTCTAAAGTCAGCCAAACATGCACACCTGCTGTACATCCAAATTCCATCAATTCGAAAATAAGTTTCACTCATGTACATTTTTGCACTATATTATAAAATATATTTGAATTTATTCAAGCTTGCTTCCAACAGTTCTAAGACATTAATTAATGACAGTTAATGTCACTGTAAGTTATACTACCTGGCTTACGCTCAAATGTATATCTTCTATGTCAATACCATCGTCGTCCTAGAAAGTTGAATGAATTATGATCCGAAAACAACAAAGAAATGTTTTCGAAAATAAGAGCACTCCAATAGACCAAACGCAATCAAAAATAATACATCTCAAATCCTCGTTACACCATTCAAAACTTGAACTGACACTAATATAAATCCACTGATAATTTCCCTCGTCAAAGGTGCGACATCTACAGTAATTAACTAACTGCTTACCTCGTCGATCCGCTTAATTAATTTCGCCAAAACGAAATATACGAAAAGTCGGTAAGAGGGAATCCAACGAAGACAGATGCTGTATAAACCGAGAAAGATGACTGGAAGGAATTGTTTGTTTTGCGCGTTAGCCATTAATTTCTCGCGACTACTCTCCGGATAGCGTTTATTTATGCACCTAAAGCGTTATGCAGATTACCAGCTTAATGTCGTTGCTATCCGCTTACGCTGCAACGGTTCAACGTAATGTTGTTAAATGATGAATAGGTTTTATTGTATTCTATTAGCGTTTTTCAATTTTTTTTTTCGGTTAAATTTTTCGCGGTCTTTTTCGCTGCTGCCTGTGTTTTGGAAATAATTTAATGCAAGATGATGGCCCGCTAAATTTGAAATTTTTCTCTGATGAAGCGTGATTTCATCTTTCGTCATACGTCAGTTGCCAAAATACTCGAATGTGGAGCAGTGAAAATCCTTATATTTTTGATGAAACTTCTTGTTTGATCAGCAGTTTCTCGCCACAGAATTGTTCAACCTATTTTTGTTTAAATGAATACGTAGGCCTCCACGGCCGGAGTCAGTAATAAGCGAACTACTTCCGGAATTGGACCGTGTCGTGATGAGATAATAGAAATAGGAGTAACAGGAAAAGAAAATAAATAAAAAGAAAGGAAATAAATGAAGAAAGGGGGTGAAAAGAGAAGGAAAGAGAGAAGGGGGCGAGAAAGAAAGAGAAGAAAAAGGGAAAAGAGAATGGTGTGACCTGATGTTTTTCTTTTCATCCCATTTTTTTATTTTTTTTCCCTTTCTTTTTATTTCTTTCTTTTTTTCTATTTCTTTTCCTTTTACTCATTTCTATTATCTAACCATGACACGGTCCAATTCCGGAAGTAATTCGCCTATTATTTTTGTTTAATTTTGCAATTGATGCTCAGGGGTATCGAAGCATTAAGAATAAATTTATTGAACAGCTGCCCGAAAATGGTGTAACGCCACACACAATACAAGAAAATATTGCCCTTCTTCGCGAGTTCTTTGACGATTGGATTATAAACTTACACGTGGAAGTTAAATTTCCACCACAATCACCATGTTTGACAATTATGGACTTTTCGGTGTTTCTTCACCTAAAGAATAGAATATTTAAAACTCATGTTACTAATTTTCAAGATCTGCAGGAAAGAATTATTGAAGAATGTGCGTTAACGCCCGCGATGCTGCAAAAATGTTTCTAACAGCATGAGGAGACGTATAAACTTGGGATCTCGAAAATAATTGACAATAATTTCAGCACTTGCTTTAATTTCGCTTTCTTTGTGTTGTCAAGATCTTCAATACTAGCTAAGGTTATTTGTTTTATTTTATCAATAAATCAAATAACATATTTATTGATGTTACGACACTGTGAAAATAATATTCAAAAGTTAAGGTTGTGTTATAAATATGATGTATACGGTTTAAGTTCAGGCATATATTTTCTCTTTTCAGTGATATCTTCTTCGTAGAAACTTCTATAATATATATAAGAAATGAAATTCATAATTTTACGTGTCCAATATCAGATTGTTATAAACTTTATTACAGAAAAAAACAGTTAAAAAACATATAACATATAATCGTAATAGAATATTCTTAGGCAAAATGGACATTTATGCATCATAATTTTGAAAAATTAGAGTTTTTAGTCAATAGCGCAAATGTTGGAATTGTCAGCCCCTATTACCTCGGAATATTTCAAACCTTATTCAAGTCTTATTTGAAAGGAAAATGCGTTTAATTCAATATCTCTAATCTTTTCTTTTCTAAAATGTCTACAATATTTCATAAAATGTCTAACTAATTTAAATTGTTTCCACATTTTAATTAATTTAATTTAATTTAATAGAAAAAAATATTCGGTAGTATTGTATTAATATTTCCTTTGCCTACTCTGGGTAATGGAAAATAAATTTGCTTTGGTTCATTGTTAAGCTTCAGTTTCGTTCCAAGCATACGGGTTGAGTCGACTTTCTAAAAAACTAAGCTCGAAATATTCGAAATTGCAATAAAAATGTATGTGCTATCTTTTAGATTTTCAAATTTCGAACTCCCAGTGAAATAATATTTCTCTTATGGCCACAGTCACGAACTTTATCATCTATAGAATTTATCTTCGTCCTTCTATTAGGATTTTAAGCTCTTTTGGGTTCAAATTTTGACGTCTTGTTTACTTTCTTGGTACCTTTGAAAATGCGAACCGCAATTGTTCGCAAAACGTCTACGCCAAAACATCTAGTGACACGGCGGAACCCGACAACCGTTACGACTATAACTCTTCGAATGCTCACATGTAATCAGACGATGTTCTTCTTCAATTCAGTTAATTTTCTTCTGTAAAAGAAAAACGTGACCACTGAAACTGCTATAGAGTAGGGCATTAAAAGTTGTTTTAGACACCTCGTTAATTGAAAAAGAATACCAATAGTACTAGAGTTGATTTCGAAGCATTCGACAAAGCAAATTAAACTGAAACGAATTCTAAAAACAATCTAACTCTTATGATTAGAAATCTACAACGTTTCGAATGTGATAAGATGTTACTTTAGCACTTTAATACATACCTCTAAAGTATTAAATCGTGAAATAAAGAAGACAATTAAGTGGAAGCAACGGAAATCGATTCTATAGGTGCGATTTTATCGAGGAAAGTGATGCTAAAAATCTGTAGCATGCAAAAAGATCATTAAAAACGCTTCATAACGGAGAATATATATGCCTAAATTTTGATTTGAATTGTTTTAAAAATTTATCCAAGGTGAGATTGGTTTGTTCTTTGTTTGAGGTTTGCTAAAAACAGAATACCATATTTTGAAAATCTTCAAGAAAAAAAAGTGGATCGTTGGATAAAACTAAGACTGCAATAATTCCAGGGTGGGTTGCTATTTTGATCTGCTTTGGCCTTAATTCTTAAGTGCCCTAGCATCAATTTTCTGTGGTATTTTTCGTTTCTTTAGAGAAATACATTACCTTTAAATACTTCATTTCGTAAAACAGCTTAAACTCCCATTACGAACGTTCATACTTCTCCATTAATGAAATTCCTCCAGTCATACATTTTCCATCTTCCTCCCAACCTAATTCCCTCCTAACTAACCAAACAAGTACAAAAGTTTATACAGGCTTACGACTCCGGTCTTAGAAACTCTTCATATTTACCTACACTTATTAACGATGGTTTTCTTGATTACCCCACTCCCCCAAAAAATTCCTTCTAACACAACGCGACTTTTAAATACAAAACTTAAATAAAAGATATGAACGAGGCGTCTGTAATAGTAGTGGTAGTAAAAGTGATGGTAGTTGAATAATATCTTAAAATTTAGTTGGGTTTGAATAAAATTCACCTTTGCAAAATAAAATGGATGGAAGTTTGACGAGGGAAATGTGCAATCGGTGAAAAACGTACTTGTTCGTAAAGAAAAGAGAGACACAGAACGCAAACTTATTTACTAGAAATAATTTTTAATGTAATATGGTGAAGTTCCTCTAATTTTTTTAATAAAGAAGAGAATTACTGGTTCCTACAAGAGAAATATAAGCAGACTACAGAAGAAAGTATATATTATCTATACACACGATTATATTATATAATAAAACGATATATAAATATATATATTTAGAAACGTATATTTTTAAAGAAGAAGCTTTTATATTATCGAAATTGATACAAAAGAAGAAGATCCCAACAAGAAGAGAAGTAGAAAAAACAAACTAACTTCTTTCCACATCCACCTACTAGCAATAAAATTTAGCTACAATATACCCGCAACCTAGCAATAAAGACAAACCACTCGAAACTAAGAAAGCCAAAGAAATATACCCCTTTAACTACAATACACTGAAGACTGAAAGTTATACATGCCCCTATAATAGCTTCTAGAAAACGAGGAGACGCCATGGAGTCAATCGTCAAAACTGAAAGTATGACAAGTGTCAGGCAGGACGTCCAGGATAGCCTACTGGATAGTTCCGATTCCAGCGATTCTTCAGTGACAAATAACAACGACTCCGGCTTGTCCTTGTATAAATCCGCGTCATTCAAATGTAATAATTTCGTTAATAAATTGGACACTTACAATAATAACCAGTTATTATTACCTACACAATTTTACAAGACCTTGCTTGCTAAGGCTGTCTTATCTAGCAACGATGATAAGGCCAACGTATACAAGAATATGCTGTTCCATAAGGATCGGGATTTTGAACAAGTGAAAGTAAGAATTTTTAAGAATATTTAAGATTATTTTTTCTCTTAATTCAAAGTTTAGTAAGATTGTCAAATACACCAAAAAGAAATTATGCTTAAAGGAACTAAAGTAATGAATTGGTTAATTCCCAAAAGTATTTACCAACTTTTTTTATGTATTGTAAGTTCAAAAAATAGCTTTTTCTTTGTTCTGGAGCAAATACTTAATAATACATAACTTCTTTAATTACACGATTATAGTTCCAACCCAGTTACTTCTGCGTCTAAAGTCTTACAAATGAATTCAATTGGATTGGACACAAAACTCCTTTTTCTTCAAACTCACATTTTCTTTATCAAAAATAATATGAGGAACCCTTTTCTTCCAATAGGAGATATCGTCCGAAAATTGTCAAAAAGTTTTGGACGAAATGATACTTTAAAGGAATTGCGAGAATTCTTTCAACCACCAAGAAATCAAGTCCCAACGATTGCAAGGACTGTATACTTATATAATTCACAGTTATGGCAGTAAATTCCTTACTACGCAGAATAAATTATCAATTTGTATGGAGAAATAAAGTGGTCGACTTTTTCTTTTGAAATAAGTACTTATGAGGAGATATAAAAAACGATAGACTGTAGATTCATGTTCTGAACTGTATGTTCAAAAAATTGTATATAGTGATAATTTTAGAGCTTAGACTATAACATTACTTTTATTTATACAAAGAGGCAATTATGGTGAAGATGACAAAGCAAACTTTTTAAATTTTGAAGACTAGACAGTAGCTCCTTAACTATTCGCTTTAGAAGCAATTAATTTAGGAGTAGAAATCTTTTTCGGGTTTTGTCGTGCATTTACAGTTTCACTTGACGTTTCTCTGATCATGCTGTCAGCTTCTGTCAGTGAAACTGTAAATACACGACGAAACCCGAAAAACGTTTCTACTATGGACGACGGTCGTGAAAGCCTACACTCAACAATTTAGGATTCGAGATATATTTATTTTCTTGTTTCATACTTAGTTCCATCATATTTTTTATAGTGTTGAAGCAGTTTTTGATTTTAAATTATAAAATTGGTAGTATTTATACAAAAAAGGCAATTGTGATGAAGGTAATAAATCAAACTTTTAGGATTTTAGAGATCAGGTAGTAGTTCTTTAGCTATTTATTTACAAGCATTTAATTTAGGATACAAAACATATATATTTTCTTGTTTGATACTTATATACATTATATTTTTATGGTGTTTAATCCATCACATGTTTTTATTTTTACATTCTTCGGTTCTGTGTTTAAAAAAATATACTCGATGTTGTGGATATAGTTCCAAAGTTCCGGGAATTTTTTTCTTAAGAACAAAAATAAAATGAAGAAGCCTCCCCCAATCAGGGATAAAAATAATCTTACAGCTTACTTGATTTAATAGATAATTCTTGAAAACCTACTCGCTAACCTTCATTGTGGAAGGATTTTGGGTGAAAAGGTGCTTTAAAAGAATTTCCAAAATTCTTTGAATTCCAAAGGAATAACATGGTGGATCTTTTAATAAAAATTTAGCTATATATCGTTTCCTTAAACTCTATATCGAAGAAATTATACATAACTATGCCATTTCGTCTTAGATTATGAAATTACTTAAATCCTCAAATATCGATAATTCTTCGCGTTTCACGTACCTACATCACCCATAAATTTTAAGGAAAATAAGAATTATATTGAAGAATTAGAGTAGTCAACCCGTGTTGCAAACGTATAAGGTTGATTGCGACAGTGGTGATGAGCAAAAATATTCGGGGGAACCCACACATCCAAGTGCTACCAAAATATACGCCATGTAATCAGTTATAGTTTTGTCCTCAAAGGGTACAGTGCAAATAAGGAAAATATTTTATAATAAAGCCTTTACATGGTATATTACTCTGCTTTCTATACATCAAGATGCCACGTGGACAACAATTGACTAACACTGAAATGGGTTTAATTCGTACTTGGCGCGACAAAAATTGGTCAGTTGTAAAGGTAGCAGAAAATTTGAGCAGAACCCGTCTGGTAATTCGCAGTTTTTCAAATAAAAGTGAAAATTACGAAAAAGCTCGCAAATCTAGAAGACGCAAAGCTGTAACAAAACGTGAACTTCCCACACTTTTAAGGTTTGCATCAAACTCAGCAATGCCTGCTAGACAAATATCACAAGCTGCAGGTGCAAACACCAATCTGCGAAATATTCAACGTCTGCTGAAAGTCTTCGCTCAAGACGAAAACGACTGCAAAGAAAACCTCCTTTAATGCGTCAGCATAAAGACGCCAGATTAACATTTGCAATAGCGCGTTTTTATTGATTTTTGATTTTTTACTGATGAGAAAAAGTTTAATTTAAATGGTCCGGATGGCTATCAGTGTTATTGCCATGATCTAAAAAAGTAGGAAGTAGTTCCGAGTCGTGGGTGATGGTAGTGTAATAATATGGGCAAGTACAGGGTATAACAGAAAAACTGACATCAGGTTCTGTAATGGCAAAATGAATGGCGTCAATCATATAACACATGAGCTGAAAAGTCCCGGGCCTAACACATAGATGACGCTAGTTTTATTGCAGTCACCTTTCTCTCAGTTAGTACTAACCTTCAAAAGACAAGTGTTAAAATTTAATGATATTCTATTCATTAGTTTGTGAGTTATTGTGCTAAGAGTGACGCTCCTTTTGTTATTTTCAAAACAATGGATCAAACACAATTTCGTCTTTTAATTTTACACTGCTTCTTGATGGGAAAAAATACCGTTCAAGCGAAGCAATGGCTTGAAAAGTGTTATGGGGACTCCGCTCCATCAGAAACAACAATAAAACATTGGTTTGCTGACTTCAAACGTGGTTGTAGAGACACCGATGATGCAGAACGCAGTGGACGTCCAAATGAGGCGGTAACACCAGAAAACATCATAAAAATACAAAAAATCGTTTTGAATGATCGAAAAGTGAAGTTGCGTGAGTTAGCTAACATCGTAAAGATATCAAAAGAACGTATTGGCGTTATATTGCATGAGCATTTGACTATGAGAAAGCTCTGCTCAAAGTGGGTGCCGTGTTTGCTCACTATTGACCAAAAACAAGAACGTGTTGATGATTCTGAGCAGTGATTGGCCATGTTTAAACGTAACAAACCGGAATTTTTGCGTCGATATGTGACAATGGATGAAACATGGATCCATCACTTCACTCCGGAATCAAAACGATCGTCATCTGAGTGGACAGCAACTGGTGAACCTCGTCCAAAGCGCCCGAAAGCATAACAATCGGCTGGAAAGGTTATGGCCTCGGTATTTTGGGATGTGCGTCTTGTAATATTCATCGACTATCTTGAGAAAGGAAATACCATCAACAGTGAATATTATATAGCGTTATTAGAGCGTTTGAAGGCGAATGAAGAGGTTATCGCCGAAACTGAGGCCTATTTCGAGGCAAAAGATAAATCGTTCTACAAAAGTGATATTGAAATGTTAGAGCGGCGCTGGAATGATTGCGTTGCTCTTGATGGAGGTTACGTTGATGAATAAAGCTAATTTTGAACCAAACAACCCGTGTTTTCTTTGTTACGACCGGGACTTTTCAGCCCATGTGTTAAATCTTATGGTCGATCAAATATCCTGACATGCTGAACAGATTACATACCGGGACTTTGTATTCCAGCAAGATAACGCTGCTGTTCACCGTATTTTACAATTTGTAAAAGATTTTTTTCGAAGAAAGAAAATGCCTGGAGTATCTTAGCACATCGCGTATACAACGGCGGAAGACGATTCAATTCAATTCAGGAATTAACAACCAGTATTTTAATTGGATGGGAGCGTGTATGGCAGAAAGTTGTACAAAAGGTGTTTCATAATTTGCCAGAGAATGCTTGAAGTGATAGAGAGGCGAAGTAGTCGAATGGACTATTAGAAATTATTTATAAATAAGTATATAAAGTTTAATTAAATCATGTCATATACTTTTGACGCGCCTTTGTTTCGTCAGTAACTAAAAATTACCCTTATATCGTGTATTTTTGTCCCAAGTAGTGATAGAGATAGTGAAATTTGTTTATTACATATAGAAAAAATATCCAAACGTGATATGCTTAACAAAACAATGAAATTTCTTTAATGTAGTGTCCTATACTTTTGTCGTAGACTGTATATCCGCCATGAATGCGGTCCTTCATTTCCCATTATCAGTTATGTCATAGATAGCCTGTTAAAAATACTCGGCTTTGCCAGGATATGTTTGTGCTAACGTCCTTTGTTAAAAAAATATTAAAAATGGAAAACTTAGCAGATTTTGCTTTGTATCTAGTTGTAACTCACTGCTACTATTACATAGCTTATTACTTTAGCATAGTCTGCAACATTAATTTGTCCTTAAGTTTTACTATTAATCTGTAGGAAGGAAATGAAATAAATAAATAATATTGGCAAATTCAAAATTATTAACCGATCTTTCTCCATTAATTACAGAAAGCCTTTGGATGGGAGGGCACACAAACCGGTGGCAGCCCTTCAGGCCCCCAAGGCGGGGGCGTCGGTACCCAGGGCGCGCAAGGTCTCGTCCACTGGATGAGCGTAATGGCTGAACATATGGACCCCGCCGTATCGCACTACATGTCTTGGAATCAGGATGTGAGTACCCTTCTTTTTCTACCCCTTCCTTTTCGCTATATTTGAATAAAAACCGAATTAAATAAAAAAAAAATGTGGATTCAAAAGAAACAACCGTTGAAACGAATTTTTTTTTCAACTCGAAAGCACTTTGCATACCGCGAGAAGTTCAGGTACGCTTATACCTTCCTCTTTTTTTTTTACTTTAAATCTCCCACTTTTTTTCTTCCTCTCTTAACGTAACGTCTTTTATTAATGATTTTTTTCGTGTCGTTTTTCATAACGTGCTTCGTTTGTTTTTCTCACGATCAAACAACTGAACTGGGGATGCTCGCAAACGCAATCTATCTTCCATTTGTTTTCCGGACGGGGGATCTCCTAATGGGCATCCTCATTTGAATACGTGGTGCATTTTACACGTGGAGGGATGGTAGTGAAAGGGGTGCTTACCTCAGCCAGTACACGCTACGTATGTATGCAGATGAACCCCATAGTCTTTCGGTTTTTGTCTCACGCATGAAGATCTCCAGAGCCCATTCAATACGCTTTTAATTTTATTTATATATTCATCTTAGCGTCTCATATGGAAACCGTACGGTGGATGGTGGAAAAAATAATAGTAAATGAAAGGCATATGAGAAGAGGACCCTCTGTATACGAAAAAAGATTTCTACCTGTTAATCGTCTTCATTCTCGTTTGAATAATTTTTTTCACCTTTAGGCGATTAAAAAAAATCTTTTTTTTGTTCTTCCTATAGTACCACTTCCGATTACAATAGCGCCGCATATAATTTCTTCCCGTACTGTTGCTGTACACATGATGATGATCAAGGGGTTATTTCAAGACCCTCTTAATACGGGTATATGTGTATTTTTTTTCATTCCTTTTTTGTCCTAATTAACATATGCTTCTTTTCACGCATTGCGCTACCTTGCTGTGGTTCAATTTTTTTACGTAATTTTTTACAATTGTTTTTTTCGAGCGTCGGGTCTCTATCCATAAGCTCGCGGGTCCTCGTCGGGCTGAATTAGTCCTTTTCTTTCATTAGGGAGGCTTATAATAAGGGGTACGTATGCGTTTTTATGATAATATACCCAGGTAAGACCTTGTTGCGCATATGCTGACGGGATTGATTAGGTTTATATCTCCGGGGAACAGAAAAAAATTTATTGAAAAGGAACGTCTGGGGTTGAAATAATCGAAATGACGCTCAGTAAAATTTCTATAGGTCCATATGAATTTTTGAACAGAATATTTGGCTTCCTCAATATCTTCGGGAAATATTTCGAAGTTAATGCGTCAATGACATGCAAATGCAAGAGAAAATAATATTAAAAAAATTATTACATTTTATACAGAGAATATTTATAATAATGGTAACTCGAAACAGCGAATTTCCATTAATACAAAAGTAATACATAAAACATTTATAATTCCTTCTAAAATTAGTAGTAAGTGTTAGATTCTCAATATAAAATAACTTCAAACATCCGGGTCGTCATACTGTAAATCAATTTGGTCAATGTTAAAACACGAATATCATTCCAACACGTGACCGCATTAATAACATCAAACTGGACTTCAGTAGTCGATCGGCTAACACGACATCACGAATCTTATGCGTGATTTGTCACTTGTGCTTATACGGCCACTTTTGAACTCGCTCACCCAGAAGCGGATGGTCGAAAATGATGAAGCACGTCCGCCATGAACCTCTAGCAAAATATTTCGAATTTCCGTGGCCATTTTCCCAGCTAACCAGAAGTCTTTTATCACGAAATTCGATTTTATCCATTCTTTGCGAAACCGCCGGACTTACTACACAAGACACACTCTAAAACAACAATTATTGACAGTTGCTATAGGAAAGGTTGCCTTTACCGACTTTAACTTTCGTGCGCCATCTCTTGCCGATTCCGGAAAGATTTTTGTTTGCCCTCGTATTCACATGGGATTCGCGTGGGATATATACGATCAGAAACGTCATAACAATCTTCCCATACGCTAGAAAACTACGCAAAAGTTCTACTTTGCTCGGATAACTTGCATAACACATGTAAACTGAACATCCGAAGACAAACATACGATCTTCAAACGCTACTATTCCTAGCAACCTCAAAAGATATGCCCAATTCGATCAATTACTCGTATTACCCTGCATTCATCTCTCGAAAATGACGCTTTCGAATCATCCGACGTTAACAACACTAATCGCATTCCACTGCAGCGTCACTTATCCAGTTTACCCGAGAATATCCGGGTAATTACCCTCTCTGTTCCGCGCGATTGCCATTCAACGGTTGCCCGTTCGTCCGCTAGGTGTCGTCGAGGACCGATCTTCGGTCGTAATTAGCGAACGCGGCGAACGAAGCGCCCTCGCGGGAGATAATTAACGGCCTGCCGTACCAGCTCATTTGCAACTTGATCGAGTCGTCGTAGACAGGTTTGGGTCATCGTAACAGAAGGTCGTTACGTCCGCATCTAACGTCGTTAAGGAGGTATTTGTCTTGGCGATCTTGCGAGATGGAATTTAGTAATTGCGAATTTAGTTTTTCTTCCTGATTTATAGGGTGTTCCGCAGGGTGTTGTTTGAGGGACGATATTGTTTGTAAAATAATTTATTTATGATTATTTTAGTTTTTTCTTTTATTTATGTGTCCTTACTTTTTTTTAAGTGATTTTCATTGTTAGAATAATATATGGGCTTAAATCAATAATTTTTTTTTGTATTTTTCGTGCTGTATATTCGTGGAATTAATTGTTTTATGGAGTAATAAAAGATTTCATTTTACATTTGTTCAATAACATATGAATACATAAAGAGTTCGAAGCAAAATATTTGTTATCAATCCCTACAATCATTTCCTTAAAGATAGCGTTATTGCTATTGTTCAGATACAACTGAACGAGCTTCTAATTTATATTTTACATATTTAATATTTTCATAAAATATTACAATTCATATATTTCTACTTTACATTAATTTCAGCCTTTTATTTGTATGTACATATTTGTTATATTAATCTGTGTATTCAGTAATTAGTACTGCTAGGTTTAGTTCACGAATGTTGTAAGGCAATTTCCTGCAATTACACCTACTTATTAAATTAGAACTACGTCCATTACTATTACGCTAATTATTCTTTTAAATCATTACTATGACATTATTACCAAATGTCTAAACACTTCATTTCCCAGAACAATCACAGTAGCGTAGCGCTCATTAATGTAAAACCGAAGTTGCTTATAAATAACCTCAGTACACGATGTAAGTCAGTACAAGTTGTAAATCAATAGAATACAGTTCAACAACAACTTAAGTCAATACTCAATTGAAAATATCAATATACTTAATATATTACGTGCAGTCTTTTATTCATCCAACAAATAATCAAAAAAGGTGGAAAACTTCAGCCACAGATTGGTACGGCTATTGTTTTGATTTCAAATTTTTAAGAACAGCATAAAGCACTAAAAATATTGGTAGTGGGTGAATACCTTATTATAATAAATTACAAAATTTTGCAAATTTTGGATGTAAGGAGACGAAAATATAAATAATTTAACCACCTAACTTATAAAGTAAAAAGTTCTAGTTTTTATCAGAGATGTATTTGCATTTTTAAACTCGATTTCAACGCTTTCTATTTCTTCACCACCATTTACATTACCTGACACAGCTTCTACACCCAGCTTCAAATAAAAATAGGAATTATGTTTATTTAAATGTTATACGACAGTTCGAACTTTAGTAATGGTAACTATTTATTTATTAAAGCAATTTGTGACATTTATGTGTTTCGAATCTAATTACCTCATTCCAATCTCTGGAGTTCCTCAGGGGAGTAACTTGCGTCCACTTTTGTTCCTGGCATATATAAGCGATTTATGTTATTAATTGAGCTGTCCAAAGTTACTGTTATATATTATATATTATTATATAATTTTCAGGGTTGCAATTATTTGCAAAGCCAACTTAATATATTCCGCAAGTGCTCTATCAACAGCAAACTAACAGTTAATGTGAACAAATGCAAAATTGTTAGATACACTCGTAAAACAACTCCACTTATCTACACTTATTACATGACTGGATCTCCTTTACCTAGAAAGACCTTTAGTACACTTAGGTGTCGTCTTCGACTCAAGACTGACCTTTACAGAGCATATATCCAGTATATCCAGTGCATCAGCGTTGTGTATGTTAGATCTTGACGTGATACTGTTGACGATGGTTTCTCATAATAACTAGAGTTGTTCTTTGGGCTATACCATGACGTCTAAGAAAGGAATCCTGTTATCTATCTCCAATTCCGTGGTGAACTTAATGGATTGTTCTAAACCGTTAACATGTCGGAAGAAGTCGTTGATTTCTTCTTCCCCATGTGGCCAAATTATGAAGGTACCATCGACCTATCTCAGCCACATTTTCGGTTTAAATTCATACGAATCCATCAACTAGGTAATATAATATAATCCATCAGTATGTTAGGGTTCATTATACATGTTACACGACCATTTTCTTCTATAACAGCCATTCTTCCTCTTTATTTAGCTTTTGTTTGGTCTCGACTGGAGTATGCGTCCTTGATCTGGTCACCTATATACATCTATCAGATATATCTTCTGGGGCAGATTCAAAAAAGGTGTTTAAACTTCTTATACTTTAACAAATTTAATCCTTACTGGATACAAGGATCTACCCACTGCGTCCTGCTACAAATATTTAATATTGAACTCGTTGCCACCGATCTGGAAATCGTAGCGTGCCATTAGTAGTGCCTGTTCTGTTGATAAATCTGATGGAGCGATCTCTTGCTTGCATAATCTCGGAAACAGTTCAGAATCGAATGTAACGGAGTGGTTCCTTCATCTTTGGAATTAAATCAAAGTCACTCAAATCTGGTGAATATGGAGGATGGGGAAGCAGCTCTCAACCCCAGAGATTATACAGATCAAGTACAGGAGGTACTGTGTATGCCCTAGCATTACTTTGCAAAATAATGGAATGATTTTGCAAAATGTGTGGTCGTTGTTTTTTCGCAACGCTGGCCTAAGCGTATGTTCCAAAACTGAAGGAAGTATTGTGCATTAACAGTCTGTTGTTACTGTACGGCATGCACTGGGATAACTCCATCAAAGTTGTATACAAGAATCAGTAAATTTTCACATTAGTGAGTTAGTTAGGACGAACTTTTGTTAGACGTGGACTCCAGAATCGTACGATCTGGCCCGTGTCTTATCAAGCGTAATAATACGACGTAAGAGAGCGACCATAATGCTCCAAGTGAATTTGAGCAACATCGTATCAAGTTGTTGAGAACACATCGCAATGAAATTTTCTTCGTTCCCAGGCGATTCCTTAGAATATGCAGCAGCACAGTCGTGTGCGATAATCCTACCTCGCTTGCAGTTGTTCTGCCAACCAAATCCGACACACTTCCACGTACCTCATTGGAAGTTTTACCACATCTCGCCACTGTTCGGTATGATTACGCTGTTTCAATTTGAATTTTGCTGACTCGCAAAATTAATTGCATGTAGCTCTCTCTTCTTCTTGTAAGAGGTTTCTACATTTCCTTCTGCATTTACCATTTATTTAGGAAAACCTAGTATTCTTGGTGCACGACGCTTTGTTTGAGGTACTGTAAGCATACCCAAATGTCTTCTTATCTTCGCTTTAACCATCCTGCTGCATTCAATGTTTGTTGGTCTTTCTCATGATGGCCTCCTCTTCCGTGGGTGTTTGCCCTCATCCTGTAGAAGAATTGTTAAGCTATAAAAATGTGTTACTATAGAAAGTTGAAAATTGGTGGCGTTACTAAACGAATTTTTCCAAATTTTTTGCACAGTCTGTCCTCTTCATATTTCAATGATCATATCATTTCGTAAACTTTCGTCAGCAGCTTACCTCTTTCCTTTCCAATAATTTTTTTGCATAAATCCCTTTTAATTATATGATCGCCATTGCATGCAAGCAAAGCATAAAGCGTTTGCTTTCGTCTTATCAAGAAGACGTTTTTAATCCAATATATTTAGTAGACGATAAATTAAATGATTTGAGGGATTCAATCTTCAACGTCACTTAACAGCGTCCACTTTTTGCGAACACCATCGACCACCTGATAAGAGAATTCACGTACTTACGATGGATCCTCCCGATTAACCCTGAGATGATCCGCTTATGTATGTAAAATCGACAGGAATCGTCAATATCCAGATTAATTTCTACGTCTTCTTCGAGAGGATCTAGATGCGACGAACATCGCGTCACGTGACTCTCTCCCGAAGCACCGATCTTCTCGTGCATACGTTATCGAGATAAATGGAGTGCTAGGTTGCGTCCGATTTGCATAATGTCGATTTCCTCGACCAATATCTTAATTACCCAATTAAATGCAACGTTGTCGTGTTTTGTTTGTCTTCGCTTCTATACGTTGCGCTCTTGCGAAGGCGATTATTAATAGCGGTTACGATAGGAAGTGCAATCTTAGCGGGAGTTTTAGTTTGGTTTTATTGCGCTGCGTTTTACGTTCGAAAAGGTAGATATAAAACGAGATGTAACAGTTCCTTTAGGTACCTTCGATGGTTATTGAGCGATGTCTAAGTACTAGTAATATGGTAATAATGAGCTTAATGCCTGACGAAGCGAGAAAAATGTGTAATCAAACTATTTTACCTGAAAGAAGGTAACACCTTGAAATTATTATTTGCAATAATAAAATGTGTGTAATATAACACATGGGCTGAAAAGTCCCGGGCCTAACAAAGAAAACACGGTTTTTTTGGTTCAAAATTAGCTTTATTCATCAACCTAATCACCATCAAGAGCAACCCAATCATTCCAGCGCCGCTCTAACATTTCAATACCACTTTTGTAGAACGATTTATCTTTTGCCTCAAAATAGGCCTCAGTTTCAGCGATAACCTCTTCATTCGTGCGAAATTTCTTACCGGCGAGCATTTTTTTGAGGTCTGCGAACAGCCAATAGTCGCTGGGAGCCAAATCTGGCGAATACGGTGGATGTGGGAGCAATTCGAACTTCAATTCATGTAGTTTTGCCATTGTTTTGATTGACTTGTGACACGGTGCGTTGTCTTGATGAAACAATTTTTTTTCTTTGCCATATGCGGTCGTTTCTTTGCAATTTCGGCCTTCAAACGCTCGAATAACGCTATATAATATTCACGGTTGATGGTACTTCCTTTCTCAAGATAATCGATGAATATTACACCACGCACATCCCAAAATACCGAGGCCATAACCTTTCCAGCCGATTGTTGTGCTTTCGGGCGCTTTGGACGAGGTTCACCAGTTGCTGTCCACTCAGATGACGATCGTTTTGATTCCGTAGTGAAGTGGTGGATCCATGCTTCATCCATTGTCACATATCGATGCAAAAATTCCGGTTTGTTACGTTTAAACATGGCCAAACACTGCTCAGAATCATCAACACGTTCTTGTTTTTGGTCAACAGTGAGCAAACGCGGCACCCACTTTGAACAGAGCTTTCTCATAGTCAAATGCTCATGTAATATAAAGCCAATACGTTCTTTTGATATCTTTACGATGTCAGCTAACTCACGCAACTTCACTTTTCGATCATTCAAAACGATTTTGTGGATTTTTTTGATGTTTTCTGGTGTTACCGCCTCATTTGGACGTCCACTGCGTTCTGCATCATCGGTGTCTCTACGACCACGTTTGAAGTTAGCAAACCAACGTTTTATTGTTGTTTCTGATGGAACGGAGTCCCCATAACACTTTTCAAGCCATTGCTTCGCTTGAACGGTATTTTTTCCCATCAAGAAGCAGTGTAAAATTAAAACACGAAATTGTTTTTGATCCATTGTTTGGAAAATAACAATAGTAGCGTGACTCTTAGCACAATAACTAACAAACTAATGAATAGAGTATCATGAAATTTTAACAGCTGTCTTTTGAAGGTTAGTACTAACCAAGAGAAAGGTGACTGCAATAAAACTAGCGTCATCTATGTGTTAGGCCCAGAACTTTTCAGTCCATGTGTTACAGCTAAGTTACGTGCGTGCAGTGCATATAAAAGTACCAAATCCATGTATTTACGAGGGCCACCTGAAGTGTTGCTGGAATCGGCAAGAAATGGCGCTCGAAGTGGATTCATTTGTTAGCAAGGGCAACCTTCTTTATGACAACTATCAAAGTTTCACCGTTTGAAAAGGTGTATTGATTTTCGGGGAGACTACATCGGAAAAATAAAAATAAGAAAACCACACCAATACCGTGTTTTTCTTGTCGATTCCGGAAACATCTCAGGTCGCCATCCAAATTACATGCGAGATCGTAGACCTCTATATAACAAAATACGAATTGACGTAAAGAGGTGTCTGGCACAGCTACGGGTGATCCAGTGAGAATTAGTGGTACAGTGACAAAAGAAGAGTACTTTGATATTTTGTAAAATCATGCTATTCGATGTGGAAGCCGTCTTGTTGGTGAGCTGTTTGGGTTCCAGCAAGACGATGATCTCAAACACACGGCTCGTACCTGCAAAAACTTTTTAGAGGAGAAAATAAGCAAGAAATGAACTAAAGTTAATGGTTTGTCCTCCTCGAACCCGGGGTTTATCCCACATAGAGCTTGATCTGAAGACTAGATGGCGATAACCTCAGAGCACCCAACACCTCGCAAAACGCCTATCAACAAATTGATGCAAACTGTCTCGAAAAATTGCCTCGTACAATGCCTAAATTGCCTAAAATTTATTCCGTTGGTGTGGTGCCCAGCTTTTTCAAACGTATCTATATGTTCTCCATAGAAACTTTCGAAAAGCAGCTCCACTGGAAAAAGAAAACATCTTAATTGAAAAAAGCAAACATTTTGTTTTTGCATCAAATTACACAAACTTCGTAGCTAAATAAGATCCCGAAAACATGATAATCCAGTTCTTATTTTGTCCTCCCCTATTGTCAGCAAATACAATCCCATGCTTATTGTGTTTGAGGGCATTCTTATATTCTTCTTATATTCTTATATTCTTCTATACCTGTGAATAGTTCTTCTTTTGCATATATCAGTGTCCATTTTTAGAGTTGGTACTGAGTATTCCCAAATTGTACATCCAAGCTTTTTTTAAGGTAAAATACATTGTCAACAGTAAGCAAAACTTGTTGTAAATGGAAAGGTATGTCTGCCCATTCATTTTCTTCTTTTGTGATCTTTGTTCTTCGACTTTTAAGTTGGTCTGGATTTGTTCTGCATGTCTCAAATTACTTACTACACGTTGCTTCTTAGAAAGCAGCTCAGAAGATATTAAGATATTTTAACTTTTTCTATAATAGAACTTCAAAATCTCACGTCTCAAGTCCAGTATTTTCGTTACAGATTCAATTGACTATAAAAAGTATATAATCTGAAAATTGAAGATGCTATGCTACGTTGAAATCTGAAGGGATTGGCACTATTAATCTATATAATTACCACAACCTTTGCTAATTCTAGAAGAAATATTAGATTGCACCGTCACATTCTGTTACAGCAAGTAAATTCAATAGAAAAATTCGAATAATTACTTTACAGCTTTTAAACGTATTTGCACTCAATAATTCTCGAATTATGTCATTCATGCTCCTGCATGTTACCATTAGCCTTACTTTATTTATATCGCATAATACTATCGCCATTTCGCGACGGCAAAAACTGCCACATTCCAGAATGTTTAAAGTTTTATTGCTCGTACTGTTTTTGCGGAGAAACAAATCACTATAGCGCCTGTAGGTCTGCTTTATTTTACACAGTATAAGTGCTTGTTTACGTTAGGTTACAATAAACGTATGGAAGTGATATGGTTTTCTTTTAATTGCTTCTGCGCCTACCGAATACAGATGCCCGCACCTAAATATTGCCAATCAAAAACACTTTTATTGTACCTGCGAGGAAATTTAACGTAGTTTATTATAGACAAGGAAAAGAGTATGGATTATATGTGTATGTGTACAGGTCGTGCAGTGAATGCTGGTGTGCAAAATGGGTGGGATTGCAAATGTAGTAGTTAGAGTAATGGTAGTGTAATTGGATGTTGCTAATGAAACGAATTAAATTATCTTAAAATAACGTGAGTAATACGAGGGTTGTCTTTTAAATTTTGCGTATAGAGCTGGAATAAGATAGTAGGCAGCGCCACAAAGATTAATACACCTTTGCATGGACTCGAACCAACTTTGGAGGCACTTATTCTACTCCTTCGTTGATACAGTCAAAATGGCATCTTTTGAAAGCATCGACTGCTCCTTTTGGCGACTGAAATCTGTTCTGTTGCATTAAAAGTTCAATTGCCTTGCGTGGTATGTGCGAACTTGCATTGCCTTGGTGGAGAATAATTCGTCATTCGGGGTTGATTTCTCGAATCTCAACGATGATTTGTGGCAAACATATGGTTGTATACCAATCAGCAGTAACAGTTCTTTTTGGAGACCCTTCGAAAACGAATAACTTGAGTAAATCCAAAATTCATCACCATAGACGATGTTGTACACGTTATTCATGCGATCTAGAATATTTTAACACCAATTCACCCTAGTTGCTCTCTGTCCTTCGATTAACAGATGCGGTATCCAACGGAAAAAAATTTTTACACACAATTTTCCATGCAAAATTTTCAATCAATGATGCTTCAATTTCGCGATATGTCACATCTCGATCTTCGCACAGCACAGGCACTTTTCTGAGTGACTGGTGTCTTTGCTGCACCTCTTTTTGCATCGTTATTAAGACTAATACGTCCACGTTTGATTTCTCCATTCCAACGAGAAATTATTGAGTGATGTGGTGTTTCATTGCCGAAAGCAGAAACCAACTTGGCGCGATAATTGTCTTCGAAGATTATAACAAAAACAAAAAGCATTCCTCAACCAGCTTGTCAACTTTAGCAGTTTGTTGCAGCTACAAAACCGCATGTATCACAATGAAACTTTAGATTTAGGTTAACTATATATGGAGATTAATTTTTAGTACTGATATTAGACTAATGGCGCCGTCTATATCTTAATATGCAAAACTTAAGAGACATCCCTCGTATTAAGACAGTTGATGCATTTAATTTGTATTACATACACTGGTTTTATGCCTACTAATATATTTACTACAGGCTTCATCATTACGTCAGTTTTTGCTGTATGATTAAACATTATGAAATAACTTTGAAATACTCAAAGAGGCAACACCATCCAATATTTGGGCTCTTTCGATCCAATCAATTATTTCTCCTGGTTTTCTTCGCAGATTTTATAATAACTCTAATATTTTACGTCTATTTCATCCTGCTCCATTGTAACTTTTGGAAATTTCCCATTCTCTCTATTAATATAGTCAAACTTCACCATTTATAATAACTAGTTTCAACGAATTCCTTTTCAATTCATCTACCAAGTTCCTTTTTCAATTTTGTTTCATCATTTTTTATCCTTACACTGTTAAATTTATCTAATATAGTTTTACCAGGGACTATTCCAAATAATTATTACAACGTCCTGCAGCCAGAGTTGATTCTAATGGACAAATTTGAAGAGTACGAGGGCGACATAAAATGTTTCGGAAATCAACAAGAAAAATACTGTATTGGTCTGCTTTTTTATTTTTATTTTTCAATGTAGTTTCTTCGAAGATCAATACATGTTTTCAAACGTGTATAATTTTAATATCAATTCCTTATAGCAAAGGAACCAAATGATTAAAATCTGCCATACAAAATAAAACCTTTAAATTAAAGTGCTCGCGTTTCTAATTTCCTTTTATCTTATTTAGCGATTACTTTAACTGTTAATTTAGACTAATCCCACTACGATATCAGCGTATATCTAATTAAGAAACAGAAATCAAATACGTATCTATACCTTGAGATTAAATATGAACAGTTATATAGATCGAGATTATTGTGGGAAACTCTCCATCTTAGCAACTACATATGTGCCTCTAATTAATCGTATTGCTGTGAGTAGGTTATATCGGACATACACATAGATATATATATATATGTACTTTTATATCCGTAAGTGTCATAAATATTAATTCAGATCTTGTACACCGCACATAGTTCTATCAGAACGCTAGGAAATTTATGCTATATTTATGCAATTAAGCATCTAGTATGAATGCGTGTCTGCACATGTTTTATTAGTCCTTCGGCAGGTAATTTGTAAGTCTGAGCGGACATGAAGTGCGGTGATCATAAATGTCGTGCGAAATTAGCTGTGATCACAGAACTAATGGCATTTGTAACGAAGATAATGTTTGTACATCGTTTTTAGGAGGCAAGAGTTGTTGTTTAGGAGATCTAGAATTGTTTAATGCGGTAAATTATCACTGGTAGAAATCTAATGATGTGGTGTTGGATGTATTAATAAATACACGGTGTTGTTTAGGTTTACTTGCAAAATTTTCCAAAAGAAAAAAAAAAGAAGTAACTGTAGTTCCTGCATGACATTTATTCTTCACTCAAATCTCAGGCAGACACTTGTTGCATCCCATTTTCCAAGTCCAGATTTGAACACTCCATAAAATAAGTTATTTTTCATCTTTCTTCAATCTCCATTCACCCCCGTAAACAGTCACGTCAGCCAAGGAGGGACTGAGATGCCCAGAAGGTAACTGAGCATCTCCCCCAAATAGGTAAACTGTACTGCTACGGGAACCAGGTTCAAGGTCACATGTGTCCAAGAACTACATTATGTCCACCTGTCAAACGTCATGTGGTGAGCTTTCTTTTAGGGGGTGACAGGGTATTATGACCACCAGATCCGCGCGGTGGCGACGGCAGCCAGAAGTGTGGAAAGCTTTAGTTTGGAGAATAAGGGATACGAGCTATATAGGCTGTCTTAAAAGCGCAAGTATATTACAGGGTGTCATATCATGTGTTCCAGGATGACATTCAGTGAAATGTGGGGAGCTTTAGTTTGGGCGAGTGAGGGATACGAACTATACAGGGTGTGTCAAAAGCAACTATATACAGAGTGTGTCACAACAACTTGTATTCAAGATACGCCGGTATAAAGGGAGACAAGGACACAAATTTGTCGCATCAGATGATATTGTTGAACGACTTGACAAAATGTTTCGAGAAAAACGGACGTCTATCATCAGTGAATCGGGTGTGGAATTTTCTGAAGTGGCTAGGATAGCAGAGCTTCTACATTACAGAGGAACTTCAAAGCAACGTCATGGGCTACCTCAACTCACTGGCGGCAACATTCTATGCAAAGACGATTAGAAGGCTAGTCCATAGATATGACAAATGCATCAATGTTCACGGTGATTATCTAGAAAAATAACCATGACTGTACGTAACTTTTGGGTAATTAATCCATCTAATTATTTACACTTGTCTTATGAGCTATCGAAGGTTGAAAAAAGCAGCGCTTGTATATACATTCTTAGCAAACCTACAGTTTCTAGTAGCTCTTGCACTAACGTGATCTCCATTTGATATACGTAGTACTGTATTGTAGTTATTATTAAAGGAGATCAACATAATATTTATAACGACCTATAAATATATTATCTAATTGTGGTAACGTTTTTGAACAGCTTCATTAGGATAGATTATATAGTTGTGTTCAACTATATCTCTCTCTTATCAGCAATTTAATTGAAACTACACAATGTATTAGTGAAAGCCTTGATAAACGTCTAAAAGTGGATGTGGTATACACCGATTTTAGCAAGGCTTTTGGCAGAATTGGTCATGTAATATTGACCTCGAAGCTATCTGCCATTGGTTTCTGCCCTGACATTGTTTATCTAATCCAGACATATTTTAGCAATTGTTCGTGCTACGTCCATTACAACGGATTTCAGTCTCAATCTGTTGAGTGGTGTACCTCAGGCCACAAACTTGGACATACTTCTATTTCACATATAGGTAAACGATCTTTTATTTTCCCTTGACTGCAATATCCTCGCTTATACGAACGACTTAAAGATCTATGTTACTATAAATTCGGAATTAGATTCGTTGGATTTATAGGAAAATTTGTCAATCTTTAACGAATGGTGTTCTATGAACAAAATTCAATTAAACACTCCCAAATGCGTCATGCTTATCTTTAGTCCTTCTTCACAACCGTTAATATTCGATTACAACATCCCCAATACCTCCATACCTAGAGTGAGTGTTTACAAGGATCTCGGGGCGGTGTTTGATGCACAACCATCTTTTTCTCAACACATCTCTGCGGCTTCCTCGTCGCTTGAACTTTTTTCAACAATTTTTCGAAACATTTTTTCAATGAAGATGCGTATTTCTCTCTTATACTCGCTAAATTAGAACGTGCATCATCCGTTTTGGCACCCCTATGATCATTATCACCAATTGTTAATTGAACGTGTTCAGAAACGATTTCTCAATCGTTTATCTTTTAAGTCAGATATTGGACGATAAAGATTATCCTTTTGTAATTTGACTATCGTCCTCCAAACAAAGCAACTCTTCCATTTCAATAATTTTCCGTCTATAGTTCCAACATATAAGCAGCTCTAATATACCGATAATAGCATGTTAATTTCTAATAGGGTTCTAAAGAGCGAACTGTTTGAACTAGGTACATATGTATAAACGAAGTTTTCAGCAAGCTCGCGAAGCGGAAGATAATAAACCGACCAAGACACTGTGAATTAGTTTCGACCCGACCACCAACATGTTATTAAGTTATAAATTTCATCATATATTTCTGTAATTACACCGTTTCGCACGTAGATGCCGTTAATTCGCCAATGGCGACCGCTTAGCGCGACACATGTAAACGTGCCACAATCTTCTAGATTATGATCGACTGCCGTTCGGGTGTACTTAAATTATTGTAGAAGTCATTTATAGTTATATACATACATATATGCACGTATAATAATATAATAAATTCCAACAAAGGGGTAATAGGATCGTGGCCGAAACAGGTTCGAAATTTGTATTCAGAAAACGCCGGCTGCAACGTTCTCCGTTGTCTGTATTTATGAAATTTTATGAAGATCGTGTGTACAGAAGAATAATATTGCAATAAATCTCGGTTATCAATCGTAATTAATGGTTCACGTTGAAAATACTAAGCGAGCTAATGAACCAGAAAAAGAAGAGTGGTACGCGGCTAACAGCCTACGATGTTTCTCATGCAAAGATGCAACTTAAGGAGTTAATATTCAGGAATTGAGGACGATTTTGAAAATGGAGAAATCAAATGACGAATTTGAAACGACGATTTGGATGAATTGGGAGAAAACAAAGGTATTGCGAATTGAAAGTGAAATAGCCAAAAATTATATAGGGGAGAAATAAATTCAGAATAATTCAAGCGTTGAATTACAATCTATATTGGTCGAAAATGGAAAAAAAATAGAAGAAAATAGAGAATTAGAAATGATGACCTAGATGGATGCTGATAAAGCAAAGACGCACGTGAAGTGAAAGGAAATATAATATGTTGACTACAAAGTAGTTGCCGGTTTTAAATGTAGATGGGAGTAATGTTTCTTTAGGATGACTTCTGACAATGTCACAATTACGGCTCGGTGGTCTAGTGGCAAGAGGACCAGCACTTGAATTCGGCAACTCAGGTGTCGTGCGTTCGAAACCAGCGTCCGACGAGTACAGTGGCGGTACTTTTCGGGCGGGTTAATATGCTCCCGAGTCACCATTCGCCGTTGGAAAAATAATTAACGGTGCAGTAACAAAGCCATGAAACACTTTACACGCACTTTCGTACATCTTAAGACTCCTGAAGTTATGATAAGCTTAAAGAGCTTATAACCCCGTCGGGTTACTCACCACCGATAAAAGAATAAAATATAAAAAACATACAGTTTTTGCGTTTGTAGGTTGTGAACCTTGTTGTGAAGCTTTCTTAAAAGCCAAGTTAAGTGTATCTGATGTCAGATTTGTTTGTGTGGGTTCAATTTTAACATGGAGAACAAAAGCGTTCATTTTCGTCATATTTTGCTTTATTGTATCCGAAAACGAAATAAGGCAACACAAATAGTGACGATTGATAAATTCAGTTCTGACGATTTTTCACTAAAAGATGTATCACAATCGGGTAGGCAAAATTAAAGCTATAAATGATTCGTATCGTTATATTCCTGTATAACATAGAAGGTATAACCACTTAAAAGGATGGATTTATATACGATGGTAAGCTGAAAATTTCAATGATATGTGCTTTATTTCTCCTCATAATCTCCCTGAAGATCAATATATCTATTTTCCTCGAGTTCCTCAAAATAGTGGTCCACGGCAGCTATCAGCTCCTCAACCGAAGCAAATCTCATACTGCCGAGGTGCTTTTTAAGCTTGAATAACAAAGATGCTCAAGTGCTTCGAACTTTAATTTATCCAGTTTTGCTTCGACAATGTTGCTGTTGTGAACTGGCGCATTGCCTTGATGGAAAAGGAATCTCTTTTGCTTTCATCTGGGCCTTTTCTCGACGATCCAAAAGTTTAGAATAGTATTGTCCAATAATCGTTTGTCCCTTTGAAAAGTAACCTATAAGCAAGACACCCTTCGCGTCCCAGCAAACGGAAATCATCGCCTTTCCTGCCGTTAGAATGACTTTGGTGTTCTTTGGAGCCGGATCACCACGTTTAATCCGCTGTTTCTATTGCTGTTTGCTTTTCGGGGTATAATGGTGGATCCACGTTTCATTCCAAATCACAAATTGACGCAAAAAAACTGTTGGATTTTACCGAAACCGCTCCAAAATGGCTGCAGAACATTCCACGCGTTTGAGTTTTTGCGGTGGTGTGAGCAAACGCGACACCCATCTTGCACACCGCTTAGACATGTCTAATTTAATATTTAAAATGTAGATCACCCCTTCTCTGGAGATGCCTGTGGCCTTAGCAATATCTTTCAATGTTGATCGGCAATCATCTTCCATAAATTTCAAAACTTTTTACATACTTTCTGCGAAAGTGGCTGTTTTTAGGCGTACAGAGCGGGAAACGTCATTTACGCTCATGCGATCTTTTTTTAAATTCATTCACTTATTTGCAAAACAGTCTTAAAAGAAGGAGCATCCTAACACATTCACCTTATCAGCCTGTATTTCTTTGGGCGAAAAATACTTCTTTCAGGGGTACTTAATCATGCAAATTTAGCACTGTCCATTTTTAAAAAGCACCTAAAGTGCTCTGCTTTGAACGAGTGTACTCAAGACACTGCATGGCAAATCAACATGAAAATTAACACGTATATCATTGATTATAATAAACTATACAAAGATTGGTTTCACACAGCGCCATCTCATAGTTAGTTACCGAATTTTTTAGCTTACCCTCGTACACATGTTTAGGATGTATTTTCCACTATTTGTTAAATATTCTATTTTTTGAAGAACCTCGCTGGGTATCCCTTATTAATAGATTTCCCTTTTCCAAAAGCGAGTTTCTTATGTATGTAATATTAGTGGTGGTACGTTTCAATGTCCAAATACAACTCGGCCACTTACTTCCATCTAAAAAAAATTCAAATACCAGACTCATCCACCTGCTTATCTCTACCATTAGTTTGAAATAATCTAAGACCTTTTAAAGAAGATGTTATATTTATTAGCACAAGTAAGTTCTGCCAGCAATTGGGAATTTTCAGAAATTTCTTTGGAAAATGTAGGATAAGATGGGAGAATTGTGTGTGTAGAATTAAACTTTTGGTATGTATTTAAAAAAAAATGTAAATATAAAAATTAGCCTAGAGTATTGGCCGCTAATAATATTTTCAAAGTTGATACAAAATTCAAATGTAAAATTGTTGCTTGGAAGGTGCTTTTTGAAATAAAATGTATTTAAATGGAGTATTTGGGGGGTATCATTGTGAACCACAGCCCCGGCAATTTACTTTAATGGGAACAAATGAGGGATATAGAATAAAACGAAGAAAGTGTTTTAATATAGACATGTTAAAGTAAACATAAAATGAAAATCTATTTGGACCGACTCAAAAGCTTTTTTCTAGTTCTTTAAAACTTCCACATTATTAAGACAATTTTTCCCATAGAAATCACAATTTTTGCACATTTTGGTACTCCTCACCGGGTAAACCCCCCTTTTAATCCCTTACTAACACCGATGGGGGTATTGTCCGTTGTTAAAACATCCGATATTTAAAATAGATGTGTGATTCGCTTTTCTTTGCAGTATTCTTAAACAATGCTTAATATTTCTCAGCGTGTAAATGGAATACGAACTGAAGATAATAATACTACGTTATCTGACAAATCTTTTCTATGTTACTGGGGAGAAAAACACTTCTACCACCTCCAACACGAGTTATAGGGGTCTATATCTTCTACTAAAGATTAATTAACCATACCTCACATTATAATGATATTAATATTCATAATGTTTTATTGTTTCCTCAAAAGCACTACCTCGAAAAACCTAGAGGGAGCTTGCATAAACCAATAACTCATCTAACTCTCTTTTAATAAACTTTTATGTTTATGTTCTGTTGCAATAGAGCATTCCCAGATTTCTTTGTTAAAGTCTAATGTTCATTACAGCCTTCACGAATCCTGCATGCAGCTTCTTTAAAATATAACTCTCAAGATATTGCTTGAATAGCTTCTTTTTGTTCTTCTAAGTAATTTTTTTGCTTAATAGATCCATGGTAATTCTTTCAGTATGTTTTGATTCCATTTTTATAAGACGGCTAAGATCTTTCAAAGACAAACTGTGAAACGAATGCAAATATTTAAAATGTCCGAATGGTTAAATTTTCTTCTCACAAGTCCCAGACTTTAATCCTTGAAAATGTAGTATTTTATCTTTTAAAAATGAATTAATTTTGCCTAGAATTGATAGATAATCTAAAATAAAATGTATTATTTACGGCATTATTATCTGATGCAAAGAAGAAACAATTCCTTTCTTTCTTATTCAATAAAAACTACGAAAATAAAGTGAAAACACCTCTTTTTGTGAAACAACAGAAACTTACTGCAGTAGCTTACTTTTTTCGTGCTATTCAAAGTACCAAAAAAAACACGTCCACACCAGAAAGAAAAAAAAACAAAACTTATGTCACGTTGCAACCCGCCATTTCTTTAGGTATTAACTTACACCCTTCGATATTTTTTTTTAAACACGCTTTTTTCAACACCGATAGTCATTAAGGCGAAACCCGAAATAACTCCCTGATATTATAATTCTTCTGGGCCGCGTTTATGCGCGTTTTCACTTTCGCCTTAACCTTAATTCATACGTCTCTCCTTTTTTCTCGTCGGTTTGCCGTTGGTTATTCATTTTCCTCGTCTGCGTTTGTTTTTTTTTTCTTGTTTCTCCCGTACTTATATTCCATCTGTGCATCATATCTCAGTCATTAACGTAAGACCACATGTGGCTCTTGGTAAGTGTCATCTCCCCTTCTCCTTGTCTTTCTTTGCCACGTCGTATTCGACCAGTTAAGTTCTGGATTGTCGTGGGGGGTTAGTACATTGTCCCTCTGTATGTTATGAAAAGATGTATCGTTGAAAGTAAAACAATAATTGAATTAGTTTTGCTTGTTAGTCAGAATGTAAATCAATAAAAAATATAAAATATTTCGACCCATTTCAATTGTAGCTTGGATATTAAATAATGCGCAAGAATCCTAGAGAAGCTTATTTAAAAGTAATACACCGAAAACTGTTTCGATGTATTTAGATTAATAATCAGTAACTATGATGCACGTAACGTTGATTGCCGACCGTTGCACTACGGGGAGTGACGCAAAACTCATTGTTGGACAGTCAAAAGGGGTCAAAAAAATGGGTGCTTTATCAATAATTTTGATAGATATCCCTTACTGCTACACAGGGGGTGCTTTACATCATTAAACGATGCTGGAAATTTCTTGTGGGGTGTGTAAGAAGAGAATTAAGACTAAATATATATTTTTCTTGCAAAATATTTGCAATTACTTATACTAGCAACTCATAGCATTTACTATTTTAATCTGTAAATTAATGTTGCAATTTCTGTTGGAAAATTTTTATAAAGAAAATATTTATAATTTTTCATTTCTTTTACAAAGGATTCATGTATACCTAATTTTTATGTAAAATACCTACAGTAATTCACAGTGAACATGATGCAGTAGTACATAATTTTGTAAGAAGTAATATATATAATAATTATTTGGGAAAATTAAAGTTTTAATACATAAACACATCTACACACTTTCCATAAAATTAAGCTTTCCAACACCAGCAGCAGAAAGAGAGCCATATACCATTACATATACACCTCCATGTTTAACAGTTGGTTTTAAATGTTGCGATTTTAATTCTTCATTCTTCTTCCTCCACATATTGCCCATCCCATCTGAGTCGAAAAGATTAAATTTACTCTTGTAGTAGAATAAAATAGTTCTTATCATTTTCACTGTGAGTCTCTGTATATCTTTTTTTTGGAATTATCGTATTTCTTTAATTTCTGTAATTTTCTCCAAAGTAATTCTTTTATATTTTTCTATAAAATATACAGCATGATCCACTTACAATGGACTCGGATATAATGAAAATCCGGATATAATGGACAAAGTTTTTAGATCTCGGTTTCAACCCCATTTAAACATGTGCATTTTAATTCGTCTTGTAATTCCCCCTAAATATGTATATAATAAAATTAATCATTTCCTTTGAAGTTCAGACCATTATGTAAGCTGCAGCTTTTAGCTGTGTATACGTTCTTTAATAAATAACATTCGGATAAAATGGGGAAGAACTTAAATATGGCAAATTCATCAAATGAAAAGTTAAAAATTATTGAAGCAATTGAAAATAACAAATCGCAAAGTTCAATAACGAAGACGAATAGCATTTTGGAATTATCGTATTTCTTTAATTTCTGTAATTTTCTCCAAAGTAATTCTTTTATATTTTTCTATAAAATATACAGCATGATCCACTTACAATGGACTCGGATATAATGAAAATCTGGATATAATGGACAAAGTTTTTAGATCTCGATTTCAACCCCATTTAAACATGTGCATCTTAATTCGTCTTATTATTCCCCCTAAATTTGTATATAATAAAATTAATCATTTCCTTTGAAGTTCAGACCATTATTTAAGCTGCAGCTTTTAGCTGTGTATGCGCTCTTTAATAAATAACATTCGGATAAAATGGGGAAGAACTTAAATATGGCAAATTCATCAAATGAAAAGTTAAAAATTATTGAAGCAATTGAAAATAACAAATCGCAAAGTTCAATAACGAAGATGAATAGCATTTTGGAATTATCGTATTTCTTTAATTTCTGTAATTTTCTCCAAAGTAATTCTTTTATATTTGTCTATAAAATATACAGTACGATCCACTTACAATGGACTCGGATATAATGAAAATCCGGATATAATGGACAAAGTTTTTAGATCTCGATTTCAACCCCATTTAAACATGTGCATTTTAATTCGTCTTATTATTCCCCCTAAATATGTATAAAATAAAATTAATCATTTCCTTTGAAGTTCAGACCGTTATTTAAGCTGCAGCTTTTAGCTGTGTACGCGCTCTTTAATAAATAACATTCGGATAAAATGGGGAAGAACTTAAATATGGCAAATTCATAAAATGAAAAGTTCAAAATTATTGAAGCAATTGAAAATAACAAATCGCAAAGTTCAATAACGAAGACGAATAGCATTTTGGAATTATCGTATTTCTTTAATTTCTGTAATTTTCTCCAAAGTAATTCTTTTATATTTTTCTATAAAATATACAGTATGATCCACTTACAATGGACTCGGATATAATGAAAATCCGGATATAATGGACAAAGTTTTTAGATCTCGATTTCAACCCCATTTAAACATGTGCATTTTAATTCGTCTTATTATTCCCCCTAAATATGTATATAATAAAATTAATCATTTCCTTTGAAGTTCAGACCGTTATTTAAGCTGCGGCTTTTAGCTGTGTATGCGCTCTTTAATAAATAACATTCGGATAAAATGGGGAAGAACTTAAAAATGGTAAATTCATCAAATGAAAAGTTAAAAATTATTGAAGCAATTGAAAATAACAAATCGCAAAGTTCAATAACGAAGACGAATAGCATTTTGGAATTATCGTATTTCTTTAATTTCTGTAATTTTCTCCAAAGTAATTCTTTTATATTTGTCTATAAAATATACAGTACGATCCACTTACAATGGACTCGGATATAATGAAAATCCGGATATAATGGACAAAGTTTTTAGATCTCGATTTCAACCCCATTTAAACATGTGCATTTTAATTCGTCTTATTATTCCCCCTAAATATGCATATAATAAAATTAATCATTTCCTTTGAAGTTCAGACCATTATTTAAGCTGCAGCTTTTAGCTGTGTATGCGCTCTTTAATAAATAACATTCGGATAAAATGGGGAAGAACTTAAAAATGGCAAATTCATCAAATGAAAAGTTAAAAATTATTGAAGCAATTGAAAATAACAACTCGCAAAGTTCAATAACGAAGACGAATAGCATTTTGGAATTATCGTATTTCTTTAATTTCTGTAATTTTCTCCAAAGTAATTCTTTTATATTTTTCTATAAAATATACAGCATGATCCACTTATAATGGACTCGGATATAATGAAAATCCGGATATAATGGACAAAGTTTTTAGATCTCGATTTCAACCCCATTTAAACATGTGCATTTTAATTCGTCTTATTATTCCCCCTAAATTTGTATATAATAAAATTAATCATTTCCTTTGAAGTTCAGACCGTTACTTAAGCTGCAGCTTTTAGCTGTGTATGTGCTCTTTAATAAATAACATTCGGATAAAATGGGGAAGAACTTAAAAATGGCAAATTCATCAAATGAAAAGTTAAAAATTATTGAAGCAATTGAAAATAACAAATCGCAAAGTTCAATAACGAAGATGAATAGCATTTTGGAATTATCGTATTTCTTTAATTTCTGTAATTTTCTCCAAAGTAATTCTTTTATATTTTTCTATAAAATATACAGTATGATCCAGTTATAATGGACTCGAATGTAATGAAAATCCGGATATAATGGACAAAGTTTTTAGATCTCGATTTCAACCCCATTTAAACATGTGCATTTTAATTCGTCTTGTAATTCCCCCTAAATATGTATATAATAAAATTAATCATTTCATTTGAATTTCATTCCTTTATTTTAGCTGTATCTTTTTTCTTGTTATACGCTCTTTTATTAATAACATTCGGATAAAATGGGGAAGAACTTAAATATGGCAAATTCATCAAATGAAAAGTTAAAAATTATTGAAGCAATTGAAAATAACAAATCGCAAAGTTCAATAACGAAGATGAATAGCATTTTGGAATTATCGTATTTCTTTAATTTCTGTAATTTTCTCCAAAGTAATTCTTTTATATTTTTCTATAAAATATACAGTACGATCCACTTACAATGGACTCGGATATAATGAAAATCCGGATATAATAGACAAAGTTTTTAGATCTCGATTTCAACCCCATTTAAAGATGTGCATTTTAATTCGTCTTATAATTCTCCCTAAATATGTATATAATAAAATTAATCAGCTGCAGCTTTTAGCTGTGTATGCGCTCTTTAATAAATAACATTCGGATAAAATGGGGAAGCACTTAAAAATGGCAAATTCATCAAATGAAAAGTTAAAAATTATTGAAGCCATTGAAAATAACAAATCGCTAAGTTCAATGACGAAGACGAATGGCATAAGAATGCTAAGAAGAAAAACTACATACAAGCCGAAGAATTTGGAAAACTAGATGGCGATAATTTTAAATGCACTGGTGGATGGTCAGACAGATTTAAAAAACCACACGAAATAGTATTTTCACTTTTTCCCAAATATTTGTTGGGAATTTAACAAACAATTGATGACCTTTCATTTTTTAATTGTTTGTTGTTGACTTTTTCACAAAATATCTATCCTTTTTGAATTTTTGTAATTTTTTTACTAAGTATTTGTAATCTTTTATTTTTATAAATTATTTTCTCATTTTTTACCGACAGTAGGTAACACGGTTGACAATGGGAGTCCACGTGCTCTCGAAACGTTGCGTTCCGCATAATTAATTAATTTGTGTGAGTGGAGTTTACTGATATACCTGTGAAAATATTTATACTTAATTGCGTAAAATTTTAAACCTGTTGCCTAAATTTCCTACAAAATTTTTGTAATTTTTGATTTCTCAAAATTCTCTTTGTAAAATTACTATACCTTGTGTCTTTTGTGAAACATTTGTATTCGCTTGACTCTGATAACTTTTGCGGTTTTCTTTGCAAAATATTTACAATTTTTAATTTTAAATTCTTTTTACAATTTTCTATTTTTTTTTAGAAAATAATGTTATTCTTTAATCTTTGTAAATTTTGTTAGAAAATACTTTTATAATATTTTTTATAAATTACTTCTAAACTTAGGAATTTTTAATCATTTCTTTTTTGCAATCTTTTTCTCTCTCTGCAAAGCACTTGGGGTTATCTAATTAAAAATGTTTTCGCAATTTAAAAGCTTAGATTGTATACTCATTCTTTTGCAAAATACTAGTTATTTGTCGTTCTTTTAAATTCATTTTGTAAACTATTGGCTCTTTTTTTTAATTTTCCATTTCTTGATCAAATACATGTAATAGCTTTTGTAATTTTCATATTTTCTTTTGCAAAATATTTGTGATACGCTACTTTATTACAAAATATTTGTGGTCTGAAATATGTTTTCAATATTCGACTGCAATTACAAAGGAGTTGCAATCACGTAACTGTTGTGTCTTTATTTATTTATTAATTTAAGAATTCACATTTATTCTGCGAAGTCAGACAAAGTTCGGCAATAAGTAACTGCTGTGTGAAGATGGTAGAACTTAACCGAAACGCAACGTCGGTCCTTTTGAGGACAGGAACACCATCACCAGTTTGTTTTGCAAAATATCAGTAGCTGTTTATTTACTTTTAATTCTTTTTGCAAAAGATTCACGACTTTCCATTTTCCTTGCAAAATATTTTTTTATTCGTTGCAAAATTCCTGTAACTGTACATATTTTTTCAATTTCACAATATTATTTATTTTGTTTCTGTAAAATATTTGTAAATTTCTTGCATTTTACACAATAATTTAAAATTTTTGTATATTTTAGAGCAAAATATTTGCAATTTTGTAACCTTTCTCATTTTTATTTTGCATATCCACCATGCTACACTAAAACATACGTAAACTTTGTAAACAACACAAGAATTATTCAGCAAGCATTTTTCTAAAACAAGTTTACAATTTTCCGTCTAATTAAATAAAGCAGTAACCATTTAATACTTGCTGACTCCAACCATTTAAAAAAGAACATACCTCTTATAATAATAACATCAATTTCCTTCTTAATACAAAATTTCATGAATACATACTGCCAACGCTTTTTAACTTTGAAGGACTGTTACACAACCAACCCATACAACCTAAGGTCATACATACATATGTAATTATCGATGCTTAGGGACCCTTCTACAACAGTGCAGCGACCTATTCAAAGAGTGGTCTCCAGAAATAATAGCCGGATTACGGGCATATTCATTAATAGGGACGGGACTTACCAGATTTCAAATACGTAGGGATGACGCACTTATTCTCCTTTCTGTTCTACGCAGCGAGTGATGATAGTTAGCCGGGATGTTGGGCCCTTATAGCCGGGTAATATGCAAAACGTGTGAGAAAAAATTAAGAGGAATTTGCAAAGGTAAATAAACCCCTTTTCCATCTACTAGCCGTTTAGTTCTAGTTAGGATGCGTACACAAAAACCGGTGAGCCTAAGATAATGCGATAGCTGGATTTAAAAGAGAAGAGACGTGATAAAGAAAAAGGGTACTGGAAGATGCATGTAACTACCTATGTGGTTGGATGATTTTTCTTTGTCTAACGAATTTGGATTATGTATGTCTCTGCAACCGTTTTAACCGCATTGTATATGTTGTTGTGTAATCGTGGAAATTATAAGAGCTCACTTCAATGCAAAAGTGATTTTTTTGGTTAAACAAAAGGAAAAAGTGGTACATTTATACCTTAGCCTATATTTCAGGCAATTTACGGATTCCCAGACTGCTGAAGTCATCGTCTTTTAAAGTCCAGCCAATTTTTAATACTTCCATAACATGTAAACCGTACGTCTTGAAGGGCTGACTTCACCGATCCGAATAAATAGAAATCCAACAGATTCTCCAGTCTTTCCAAATAGATTTTAACGACGTTGTTGTGTTTGTGGTTTTGTGTTGTCATGTTTATTGCGTCCATTCTGCTATTCTGGCCGATTTTCTTGAACAGCTCCCTTTAAAAGCATTAATTACCATCGGTAGACTTTGCCAGTAACAGTGTCAGAAGGTTGGTATAGCTCGTAGTATATAACGCATTTCATGTCCCACAAAATACGGAGCATAATGTTTTTCAATCTCCAGCCACAAGTCGATGCAGAAAACCCTTTGTTTGTTGTCTTTGGAAAAGCATTTCGTTCTTCTGTTAATTCATGCGGTACCTTTCTCAGGAGTTCCCCATGGAAGCAATCTAGGCTCTTTACTCTTCCTATTGCACATTGATGATCTTTGGGATATCTTGAAATGTGAAAACTTGTTATTCGTTGGTAATCTGAAACTAGATTAGCGAATTCAAACACATGAAGACTGCACGTTTCTGCAACAACAAATCACTGTTCTCTTGTTGTGATGTTCTTCGAACAAATTAGACATGATTTGTAGTATCTCAGACTTTCACGGGCGTTTCTCATAGTCGTAATGATTGTCTGGTATGAGATTATAAAGATTATATTATATATGTATACGTATTTAATGACGATTACTAATTTTAAATAAAATAAAAAACTGTGTTGTTTACACTTTAATCAAATGTCATATACTACGTTTTGAAAGTTATAAAGAGACTGCACGTATGTATGGGTATGTATTACCAGATTCACACAAAACAAACATATAACAACACTTACGCCATCTGTTGGAAAAACGAAAGTTACTTTCGCATATACCAATATATACGTTATGAATGCAATGTGAAGAATATGTTAAGCATATAAATAAATATTATATTTTGCGAAATTTCCAATTATCATAACCACTAAATTCTAACTCTTGACGTCATATTATTGTCGATGTATTCTCATAATAACTAGAGTTGCTGTTTGGACTAGTTTCATCATTTGTTGAACTTATATAGTCCGACGTTTTGGCAGTTCGTCTACTTCCGTCTTCAGGGTAGCTCTGTGAAAAGGGCTGTTGCTTGCCAAATTAATCATACGTTCAATGCTTATTTGACTGACGTGTTTATCTTCCCTATTTTTATTAGTGAAAGTGACTGGGAATCGAACTCGCTTTTAAGTGAGATCGCCAGTAACTTTTACTAATAAGAAATAGGGAAGACAGATACGTCAGCCAAAAAATCCCCTCTCAGACGATACTAGAAGAAACTGCCGAGGCATCGGACTATATAAGTTCAACGAATGATGGAAATAGCCCACACAACAACTCCAGTTATTATTAAATTATATTTAGTATTTTGATGCTTTAAACTACACAAGGAAATTATTAAAAAGAAATAACATTAAACACTTTTCTATCGAACTTAAATATCATATTCAAGTCTTAAATTAATTTATTTTATTGGGGATTTTGTATGAATAACGTCATTTATGTAAACTACCTACAACCGTGAGTTCCCATTGCTCAAACATCGATACATTTCGAAGTGCAAAAAACGGTTTGTCCACCATCGAGAAACAAATTACCATCACCTCATCTAAATATTCAACGTTACGTAGTACATACACACAAATGTACGTTGAAACCATGCAAAAAAAAAACAGGAACAAGGACCCATTGGGGTACGGTTACTTTTTATGCAAAAAAGAACTACGGATTAATACCCGAAAAAAAATGTGTCTCATCATCACTCCAGCACCGGTAACAGAACTCGCACGTATTAACCCCTTTCCGCTTGTTTGTCTTAAGCTTACGGTTACATCGCGCAGCATGTGGTGGACCTCTGTCCCGTCAGTAGAAAGAGCCGCATCGTACTCACTACTCATTGACGGTAGCCGGCCGCTCCGGCCGAACGAAAGAAATGGAAGGAAAAAAAAAGGGTTACACGAAAAGAGGAAGACATTAACATAATCGGGCCATTAACATATCGAAGATGCCTGTTTTGGTTTACGTAATGTACTTACCAATGTTGTTACCGGCGCGAGGTGATAGGTGAATAGCTTAGAGATGAGAACCTGGGCGCGCATACACGGGGTTCAAGCGACTATTTGAGTATGAAAGAATATTATTGTTATTGAAGGTTAGTGGTGTGTTAATACGGCGTATTATCCGAGAGAATTGCTTGATGAGGTTGTTCACAACGGCTCTATTAATTCGGTGGAAATGCGGCGAAGGATGTGAGATTTATGATTGAAAATATACAAGATTTCATCCACCATTGCCGTAACATTATATATTATATGCTCCATATGAACTTTTGCACAGAGAATTCGGTTTTCTTAATGAGAAATGCTGGACTACAGAAATTAGCCGAGGATATTAAACAAGCCAAATATAATGTTCCAAAGTTCATATGAAACTATAGAAATTTTGTAATATTTACTTGAAATGAGAGAACCCTTGAAACATACGCCAAAATCAGACCATGACTCGTTTGGGGGGGTTCCTAGACTAAATATTATGTTAGTCCAATGATTAGTGCAAAAATAAATATAATAGTAGATTTGCTCCGTACTACCTACAAAAGAAATACGTTACATTGTTAAAATAATCAAAAAAATATAGAGTTATTTTTAATATTTTCGTTCTTTTCTTTTAATATACGAGGTGCGGTCCAGAAGTTCGTGGAATGAAAGGGTTTTAAATAAAATAAAACAATAAATCTATTTTCCTTTTCAAACAAACGGTATCACCAGAAAACATCAAAAAAATCCATAAAATCGTTTTGAATGATCGAAAAGTGAAGTTGCGTGAGTTAGCTGACATCATAAAGATATCAAAAGAACGTATTGGGTTTATATTGCATGAGCATTTGACTATGAGAAAGCTCTGTTCAAAGTGGGTGCCGTGTTTGCTCACTGTTGACCAAAAACAAGAACGTGTTGATGATTCTGAGCAGTGTTTGGCCATGTTTAAACGTAACAAACCGGAATTTTTGCGTCGATATGTGACACTGGATGAAACATGGATCCATCACTTCACTCCGGAATCAAAACGATCGTCATCTGAGTGGACAGCAACTGGTGAACCTCATCCAAAGCGCCCGAAAGCACAACAATCGGCTGGAAAGGTTACGGCCTCCGTATTTTGGGATGTGCGTGGTGTAATATTTTGTTTCATCAAGACAACGCACCGCGTCACAAGTCAATCAAAACAATGGCAAAACTACATGAATTGAACTTCGAATTGCTCCCACATCCACTGTATTCGCCAGGTTTGGCTCCCAGCGACTACTGGCTGTTCGCAGACCTCAAAAAAATGCTCGCCGGTAAGAAATTTCGCACGAATGAAGAGGTTATCGCTGAAACTGAGTCCTATTTTGAGGCAAAAGATAAATCGTTCTACAAAAGTGGTATTGAAATGTTAGAGCGGCGCAGGAATGATTGCGTTGCTCTTGATGGAGATTACGTTGATGAATAAAGCTAATTGTGAACCAAAGAAACCGTGTTTTCTTTGTTAGGCTCGGGTCTTTTCAGCCCATGTGTTAGAAAGCATAGCAGCCATGACATTTATCAAATTCGTGTGTCTATCTCAGAATTACAATATTTATTGTTACCAAAATTTTTAAGATATCGGCAAGAAGAAGAATTATTTGTAATTTGTATAAAATTAACCTCACCATATAAAAATCACGTTAAAACCTGCAAGAACTAACTATGTGGTGATATTTTCGTTTGGAACATTCTGTATATTGTTCTGTATATACAACTTTCACTTAAGAAAAAGGTCAACGTATAAGAGTTATGTTTAAACATAACACCCCTGTATAAAGCTTAGTAAGTTGCTCCGAATGATATGGAGCGTGAGATAATATTATCACATATTAATAGTACCGACATCCGCTATAACAGACAGCAATAAACAAATATCAAATAATTTCATATGATGTCAATAAACTGCCATGCTGATGTGTAGAATTCTTCAATTTATACTTTTTCAGATATCTTTAGTCACGGTTCAAGATGGGACATCTCATATACATACGTATACACCTACAAATATGCTATAGATGTAATTTAAACGGCTAACACCAAGCACGCAACGCACATGTTTTTTTCTTTCTCGGAATCTACAGATGGGTGCGTGTGTAGTATGCGACGCACTAAAAAGCTGCGGCTGTAAACAAAACGAGGACGAGGTTCTACTGCGTGGCATCTTTAGACGTGCAGTAGTAAAGCTAGCGTCTGTTTCATCTCATGCGGTGGACTTTTCGACTTATTATCCGGACTATTAATTGCTTCGGAGCGAAGATTAGAATAGCGCATGTATCCGATGTTATTATGGATCTGCGTTCGGTAATCTGGTGTTGATGAATGAGGACCTTGGAAGACGTACAAGTGGCCGTTTTCAATGGGATAATAACGGAGGAATGAGGAGATCTTAAGAAGTGACTTTTTGGCTGTGCGCTTGCTCTTGGGTCGTTAATATTTTATGCAAGGATTCTTTAACATAGCAAAAATGATTTAATAACTATATAAATAAATGTATATATAAAATACTTGAAGGCATATGCGTGTCAAATATACAAATTCTTGCCATGAAAATAATGGCATTTTAATTATGCCCTTAATTATAAGACATCCTATCAACTGATAGTGCAATTTGCTTTAATAGTGGATTGAGGTGCTACGCAGAGAAGAAAATGGTTGGAATATGTTTATCTGAAATTATTTATTTCACTCAACAAATGCATCTTTGAGTCCAGTCACATTTCTTAAGACCAACACATTGAGTTTGTTTGAGTTGGAAATCGTTTTTATCTGATACATTTTGTTTACTCAAATATATATATATATATATTAGAATGGTATCGGCAATTTCCATTAAAACGAATCAAACAAGAAAGAGCTACATACGAGGGGGGAACCGAATGTTAACCATTGATCAAAAAAGGAATAGGATGTTGATTTGTAAGCACCCTTTGGGAAGGTACCAAGCAAACGAAGAGAACTTCCTTAGTCGGAATGTGACCATGGATGAGTCATGGATGCACCACTATGATCCCGAGACCAAACTGCAAAGTAGAGAACGGAAACACCACGATTCTCCTCCTCCACGCAAATTTAAGGTCGTCCCGTCTCGATGGAAATATTTTGCCTTCTGGGATGCTCAAGGAATTATCCTGACTGACTGTTTGCAAAAGGAACAGAGCGTTACAGGAGCCTACTACGCACAATTGATTTCGATACTGCGAGACGCTATTAGAGAGAAACACCGAGGAAAGTTCAGGCACGGTGTGCTGTTCCATCAAGATAATGCTTTCAGACATACATCCGGTATTGCTATGGCTGTTATATACCAAGCAGGCTGTTCCCCAAATTAAAAGAAATCTAAGGTGGGGTAAAATTTTCCAGTAACTATGAAGTGATGTAGTTTGCAGAGGTCGGATAATTTTTTTCCCAAAAAGCTGTTGAGATGTTGGAGCACCGATGGACCAAGTGTATTAGTGTAGAGGGAGTCTACGTAGAAAAATAAAAATATAATACTACTGTAGTCTTACTGTAAGGGGGTCAGGGGTACAACATAGAGATCCACCCTCGTATATGGGATACGAATCCTCATATCCCTCCCCAAGACATTGCAAAGAGGTTAATGTATCGCACACAAGAATTGAAAATCACATAAACCACGTGCCATTCATTAAGAAAATCGATACTTGGATTCCTCATAAGCTAAAAGAAATTCAGCGCAAACAACGAAAGTTGAACTGCATCAAAAGAAGATTATGCTGTCAGTTTGGTTGGATTACAAAGGTATTGTGTATGTTGAGCTATTTCTTAGGCACTAAATGATTAATTCAGATATGCATTGTCAGCAATTGGACATATTAAACTCCGCAATTCAAGCAAAACCGTCAGAATTGCAAAATCATAAATGTGTTATCATCATGACAACACTATGCCGCACACATCACTAGTCACTATTTAAAAATTATAGACGCTTGGTGGAGAAGCGATGTCACATACACTGTATAGTCCGTACTTACCGCCATCGAATTACCATTTGTTTAGTGCCTTACAAAATTCCTTGAATGGTAAAACTTTCAATGATGATAACGCGAAGTTCTATAAGCGTGGGGTATCAACAATTAAGAAAAGAATTGGTACGCTTAGAACGGGTTTAAAAGATAGTTTAAGTACTGGTAAACTTCTTACTAAAAAAATTCTCTGTTTCCTACAAGAAAAGAGCACGCTGTATTTACTAAAATTCAACTTAACATCAAATCAGCCACAATTTTCAGGAAACATAGGTATTTTTGAGCTCTTCTAATATACATAAACAAAAATGAAATACAAGAAGGAATCTATACTTTACACTTCAAAAGCTTTGGTGACAATTTGATATATGAATATATTACCATCGCAATTTGTTTTGTTCGGTTGGAAGGATTCGCCAGGATTTCATCGTCATGTCACATTCAAATTGAAACGAACCTTAAAGTTTAATAGACCCTAAATCAAAATTGATAAAATTGTGATGGAAAGACATGGCGTTCAAGTGTGGACATGAACTCTACGGAAAATTGATGGACTCTGCTAACTCATCCGGGAGTAGAGCTGGTTTTTTCATTCATGTCACAATGTTAAAATTGAGTCTTTGACTTTTAATATATTCACTTGTTTAGAACACCGCTAAACAAAATAATTTTTTTGTCGTGGTGCCTGTAAAATACGAACTGATTTAGGGTATTACTGGTTCCAAAAATAACTGGCATTTATTCCTAGCAGCTTTAGTTTTGAAACACACCACGGTGAAATTTGTTACTCATACGTAATTTCAATTCGTCTAAAATAAATACGTAAATCGTAAATTACGCCGCAGAAGGTCAACATCATTGAAGGAGTTAACGGCGTGGTAGATTTGAATATCATCAGCATAGGCTAATAAAGGGCAGTTAATGGACTTTAAAAGATCGTCGATATATATATATTAAATAGGAGCGGGCCGAGGTTCGATCCTTGAGGCACTCCAGAGATGGAGTAAGAAGAGATTTAAATCCATTAAAATAAACGTAATTAAGTTTGTTTAGAAGATATAATCGAATCAACCTTAGGAAATTCCCGCTGACACCGAAAAAACTCAGCTTCTCCAACAACTTATGATGATCAATCAGGTTAAGAGCACGGGAAAAATCAGTATAAATAACATCCAGTTGACCACCCTCATTCATGGTTTCAGCAACTGTTTGAGAAATCCGAGCCAAGTTAGTTACAGTAGATCTATTTGCCAAGAGACCATGTTAAGATTCAGAGAGATACGATTTAATACCATAAGAAAAACGTGTATAAATTAAGACTTCAAATACTTTCGCAAAAGAAGAAATTATATCCACAGGTCTGTAATTGCCAATATTCGAACAATCACCCTTTTTCAAGATTGGCGAAATTCTAGCTGATTTTCGTATATCAGGAAACGTACACGTGTGTAGGACTAGATTAAAGATTATACATAGAGGAGTAGCAACAACAGTAGCACAATCCTTCACAAAAAAGCAAGGAACGTTATCATCACCAGCTGTAAATTTGGTCTTTAAAATTCTGATGCATTGTATTACTTCCTCTACAGAAACAGAGTGCAAACAGAATGGTGGTAAGTTGGAATCAATATCTGGAAGATGAGAGTCCAAAGACTCAGGTAGAAAAACACCAGAAAGTAATGCGGCGAAAGCGTCAACTGTCGACGTTAGATCACTGTATTCGTTAGTGGCATCAAAAACTTTACCAGCAATTCTGGTAGCGCACTCTATAGAACGAAAGAATTGCCAAAAAGAACGTGGATTCTTAGAAATGCTCAGTTCGCTATTGTAGGCTAAACTAATGTCCATCTTAACTAGCTTACGCAGTCTCTGAAACTCCATTCTGTAATAGTTGTTATGTGTCGATTTCCATTTTCTATGATAATAGGTCTTCAGTCTTAAGTTCTTCTTTATTGCAGGGGAGAACCAGGGAGGGTATTGAGTCTTGTAATTTGAACCAAGCGTAGGATCAGATCGATCCAAGATAGTATACAGTTCGTTATAAAAATCCTGTACAGCCAGGTTAACATTTTGGTAACTCTTAAGAAATAACCAGTTGGTTGTGGATAAATCGAAGTACATGTTGCAATAATTTGCTAAATACGGTAGAAAAAGTGAATTTCGAAAACTAGATCTGATGTAATAAATCTGACGGCATTTTTAGATTAAGCACCCCAAAATTGTTTAATTACACTTAAAAAATTCGAGGCATCAAAATGTGTGTTGGCCAGTATAATTTTTTCCCTATGATTTAGAAGCAAACAGAACATAAATGAGACTACGGGACTGATATTCCGACTATTCAGAATGGATACCACGATTTTACCGTCACAATACAACAAACATTCCTCTCCCTTTCTCTCAAACTCTTACACGTTATAATTTCCTTTGTCACCAAATTAAACTTGCGTAAACATAAATTCCTTCGTCGAAAAGAAAACTGATTGCATAATAATTTCATATTGAGTACATATCGATTATCTATGTGTACATTTCCTTGTTGCTCTCGACAGTCGTCGCAAAAAATTCCAAGCGACGCGATTTTGTAAGAAATAATCGAAAATTTTCGAATAAATAGTCGGTGAGTCACGGGTGACCCACGCATACCTCTCGGAACGAATTTCCGTTTTTTTCGGAGGAGTTTTTTCCACGTCTGTAACGGTTTTATTTCAGATTAAACCTCGATAAAGCGTAACGCGGTTGAAATTATTCGAATGACTTAGAACCCAGTGCGTATTGCTTTTATTTGAAATCGCAGCCAATTAGGTTTTGTATATAACCGTGTTGGACTGATACGTGAATTTCTAAAGTTAATGGGCGAGGTTTTACACGCCGCGTAAGTGGAACGAAATTTAAAAAATTAGAATTTTCTAGCGTTCCAGAATAATACCCGTCAAGGTATTGAGATTGTTTTACAAACGATATCTATATATAATTATCGAAAGGCGATTTCAAACACAATTCAAATTGTACAAAAGGGGTTTCGTATTCGCAAAAGAAAAGAATGGTAACAGTTTAATTAGACAACAAAGATTCATTTCTTTTTTTACTTTTCTTTTAGTAAGAAGGAAGTTTAGATTTCGACAGGATTTAAAAGGAAATGTAGATATCCTCCGAAACTGTAACAGACATACAGTTGCGAGCAAATGTTATAGGCGGGGTAACTTTTTTAGCGTTACGATAAGACGAGAATCTCAAAACTTTTATTAAATAAATCAGTATTGAATGCTGCCTCCTCTAGCCTTTATTACAGCTTTAATTCTTTTAGGCATAGTAGCTACCAGTTTGTAACATGTTTCTGAGGAAATAGACGCCCATTCCATAAGCACTATTTGCTTTAGGGCTTCTTTAGAGGCATAGTTGTATTTACGAACCCTGTCCTTCAATGTATGCTATAGATTTTCAATAGACGAGAGGCCAGGCGATTATGGGGGCCAGTTCAAAATCTTCACTTGGTTATCAGTAAACCATTTCATTACAGGTCGAGCCTTGTGGCAAGGGGCATTGTCTTGCTGAAAGTAATACTCCTCTGAGTCCATATCATAAAATCTGACAATTGATGGTTCGAGAACCTCTTCTAACATCCCGATGTAGCGTGCCCCATTCATGCGGCCCTCGCACACATGGACTTCCCCTACACCTTGTGCAGACCTACACCCCCAAATCATAATGCTTCCACCGCCGTGTTTAACAGTAGGTAAAATACACTCTGGGGAAAATGCTTCGCCGGACCTCCTCCGAACATAACTTGCTCCGGAAACGCTGTGCACCTGCACAGAATAAACGAAGGACGTTAACTTTTTGAGTTCTTCTATTTTGGTGAGAAAAGTAGGGAGTTCAATTTATGTATATTGCAAGGATTATGAAGTATTTTTAAGCACTTACGTCTATATTAGATTCATCGGACCAAAGTCATCTACAGTCCAATGTCGGTACTTCTTTGCTCACGTAAAGCGTTGATTGCAGTGTAGCTCGGTCAGCAAAGGCTTGTGTCGGGGTTTCCGGGCACGTAAATTCGCCGCAGTTAGATTGGTGCGTCTCGTTGAGCGCGGAGCTCTGCAGAAATCGCTATCGCGGATCATCGCTCTATCAATCGTTCTTCTCGCACAGTCGTTACACGTTTTATACCGCTCTTGGGTAGATTATGATATTCTCCAGTCCTTTGGTAGCGGCTAATTGTGTTTTGCACTGCACAACGCGAACATTTTATTGTCTTAGCAATTTTTATTTGTGACAATCCTTGTTTGTGCAATAAAATTATCTGGCCTCGTAAAGCCTCAGATATTTGGAGCTTTTTTGGCATATTGTGTATACACAAACTTACAAAAGAAGGTCCGCACTCTAAATGAACTTTTGAAACCGACAAACGACGTTTCTTTCTCTACTCACAATATATTACTCAACCTAAAAATTTTAATTTCTGTCTTATATAGCTTCGTAATTTATATTTTCTAGGAATTTCTACTTTAGTTAACGACCAGGTATAGGTTCGCAGTACCCTTGTTCTAAGAAGTGCTACCTCCTGCGCGGAACACGTGTTTGATAAGGGTGCATATAACATTTGCATGCAGCTGTAGATTCTTTTATTTGTACTAGCAGTACGTATTTCCGGACTTATAGGCCGTGGTCTTGAGTAGGTATATATCGACGTTTCGACAAACACTGCGGCTGGCATTTACAGGACGACATTGACGGTTCGCTGGTCGTCTAGCTAATAGTCGACATCGCCCTGAAGATGCGAGACCACGGCCTACAAATCCAAAACTACGTGCTGCCAGTACAAACTCAGATTACGGCTGTGTTACTATAAATACTTTTACAACATAATTTGAAGTGTATTATATAATTTCAGAGATAAAGGACCGGCTACCCCCCTCTCCCCCCTCCTTTTTTTTGTAATTTAATTTTTTTTATTGATAAAAAATACTTAGAAAATGATGGTGTATAATAGATTTTAGATTTAGACATTTATGCATGAAAAGTATTAAAAATGCTTCACTTGTCATTGATTAATGAACGTAGATGATTGTGAATTGAAGTAAATACAAACAAAAATAAGACTCATAAAACAATTGAAATTATTCAGTATGTAGGTAGCATTTCAAAGGAGCACTTACGCTTATAATGTGATTGTAGATCGCTTTCAAATAAGAACAGATTCAACTTTATTTCATTTCATATTTATTGCACTTATGATGACGATGTAATGCATACGAGGGTGACCTGAAATGTTTCGGGAATCGACAAGAAGAACACGGTATTGGTGTGGGTTTTATCTTTATTTTCCAATGTGGAGGGATGGAAGACGCTCCAGTCTCGTCAAGCCGTCGAACAAATAGGATATTTCGAGGTCTGCAAAATAGCCATCTGTAGCGGAGATAACCTCCTTATTTGAAGCAAATCCCTTTCCTCTCAGTAATTCTTTTAGGTTTGGGAATAGGAAAGGGTCGCTGGGGCTAGGTCCGGTGAATATGGAGGATGAGAGACTAATTCGTAGCGCAACTAATTCAATTTGGACACGCCGATGCGGGATGAATGAGCCGGTGCATTGTCGTGGAGGAAAAGCACTTTTTTCCTCTGCAAACGGGGTCGTTTCTACTTCAATACTGCATCGAATCCGGTCAGTAAATAGCTGTGGTATTGCCCCTTGATCGTTCTTCCCCACTGCAGATGGTCGCCATGACCTTTCCCGCTGATGGAACGGTCTTTGCTTTCTTCGGAGCCGATTCACCCGAAAAGTCTGCTTCTATTGTTCCTCGGTCTCCGACATGTAGTAGGGGATCCAAGTCTCATCCACAGTTACGAAACGCACGAAGAAATCGCTTGGATTGCGTGGGATCCTCCGAAACGATCATCCGACTTCGTTTTAGCTCAGGTGTAAGCAAACGCGGTACCCATCGCGCCGAAAGCTTTTTCGTACCCAAAATTTCTTGCAGGATATGGCCAACGCGTTCTTCTGAGATGCCCGTTGTCTCTGCTATCGCTTTCAGTTTCAATCGGCGATCGGCTAACACGATATCATAAGTCTTGTCGAGCATTTTATCGTAGGTAGCGGTTTTTGGGCGGTTTTTGGTACGTCACTTGTCTTTTTGCCGTCACGTTTGAACTCTCTCATCCAGAAGCTGATGGTCGAAAATGATCTAGTACATCCGCCATGAACTTCTAGCAAAACATTTCAAAATTCCGTCGCTATTTTTCCAGCCATCCACAAGCAGAATTTTTGCGAAACCGCCTGAATTCATACACAAAACACACTCTTAAACAACTATTGACTGTAGACGTCTAAAATTTTGACAGTTGCCATAAAAAGATTGCCGTTGTCGACCAATGAATCCATTTCAATCGTCGTGCGCCATCTCTTGCCGATTCCGGAAACATTTCAGGTCACCCTCGTACATATAGTAATTTTCTACGTATAATTCCTCATCGTGGTAGATAACATCTCATAAACCCACGTAACACACAGATTTATTATTTCGTGGATTGTACTGGCTTTAGAACAAACGGAGACATAGCTGAATGGATATGAGGTACGAACATGCCCAAACTTGTTGAAACATGCTAGGCATAAATACTTTAAAATCTAATGCATTTTTAGTAAAAACTATTTAAGCAAAAATCCAGAAATCCCAACGTGATGGAGAAATTTCATAATTTTAATATATGTATAAGAAGAGAAACTGTGTTAATCCGTGATATTCTTGCAGACAACGTTATTAAGCGCAATCCAATAGAAACGTACCAAACAATTTTCGAAATATCCTTACGTTATTACTATATATATATACTTAAAAGCGAGAATAATAGTCTAGACCCATTAGATACGTTACCATATTTTCAAATTCCAATATTTTGCGGTTTCGTATTTCTCGATATTCTTTTTTTTTCGTCGCTATTACGAAGCCGACGCTATACTTTCATAATGCATTTCTTCACGCTATAACATAGCTAAAGCTCGCTAAATTGTGCGTTGGTAAGTTACTTAAGACCAAAAAATAACAAAAAAGGAAATGGACGAATTTATATGAAACGGTTACGTCGAAAGGTTAAATCTGTTTTAATGTGTTTTAGGCGAGGTCTTGGATAGTCCGCTGTCAAGCTTGAAACCAAGCTAAACCTTCACGAAAGTCTAAATAAAATATTAAATATCAGCTTTCAATCATCGTCAATTGGTTTAACGTATGAATAAAGTTAGTTGACACCTAAGGTTTTTATTTGTAATTACACTCAGCAAAATTTCTATTGTTCCATACGAATTTTTAAACAGAATATTTGATTTTCTTAAATTACTGCGCAAACGAAAGAGCATGGATGACTTCAGAAATCTTTGAAAATGAAATTCGAAAATGGGACAAAGAACTTGCGGTTAAAGGTAAAAAAATCTTGCTTTTAGTCGATAACTGCCCAGCACATCCATCATTAGCCTACTTAGAAAATATTAATTTGGTGTTTCTGCCCCCAAATTGCACTAGCATCCTTCAACCAATGGACCAAGGCGTAATAAGAAGCTTAAAATGTTTTTACAGAAAATTTCTTCTGCAGAAAATTATTACGGGTACGGACAAGAACGCACCATGTGCAGTTTCACTTCTAGACGCGTTGGACTTTTTAGAGAAGGCTTGGCGTAGTATAACCTCTGAGACTACAGCAAACTGCTTTAGTCATTCAAGATAAAAGAATAATCCAGTTTGTGACAACTTAAATAAAGATGACGTTCCGTTATGTGAACTTATTAAAAAGTGGCAGCAAAATCAGAGTGACGAAAACCAGTTTTGTTTCGACGACTTTGCATCCGTGGACAGTTGCCTTATTACGTCGGGAATGCGTTCAGATTCTGATATCGCGGAGGACATAAAACAGCGGGATAACGAAAACGCTAATGAAATCGAAGAGGAAGAAGATTCATGCGACGAAGCAGAACACGTACCAACAAACGAAGAAGCCCTAAGTGCCTTAACACTCTTAAAAACTCATTATAGACAGCGAGAAACGTCACCTCAAATTATTGATAAAGTGAGAGAATTAGAAATGGATATAGAAAAACAGTTTTGGCGTGCGAAAACTGTGTAATGGAAAATTACAGATTTCTTTCATTAGACAAACAAGTTAGTATGTACCTACATGTGTAAGGTTATATGGTTAAGTACATTAAAGTAATTAAATTCACATATGTATCTGTTTACCACCCGTAATATTGCTTCCCACCAATTCTTGTATGTAAACATGGAACTTTGCCTATAGCGTCACCTTGTTATAGCGTCAAAAAAATTCGCAGTCCCGTCTCTGTCGTTATAACCAGATTCTACTGTATAATCGAAGTTAATGGCGAAGTACGAAGAACTATAAATGCAAGAGAAAATAACATTGAAAAAATTGATTACATTTTATGCAGGGAATATTTACAATAACGGTTGGAATAATAATTCCATTAATTTATTCTCCTGTAAACAATTTGAAATATCTTAATTATAGAGCAAACATGTCTACATTGCTTTTTGTTTTGTAATGCTTGTGTAAAGCGAAAATAACGATATAATCAAAGCGAATAGTATACTTACCACAACACAAATTAAAAGTGTAACAGCGACTTCGTTAAGGGCGAATTAATTCAAAAACTTTCTTGTGAGCTAGGAATTGAATTAAGAAAGATTAGACATTGGAAGAAAAAAGCGAGAAGAACTGGCCACGTCTTCAGCGGAAATGTGAAATGAAATCCAACACGAACTTTGATATAATACCTTATACGAGAGATGTCTCTAAAGTTCTGGGAATTTAGCTATATATTTTTTTTTATTTTGTCTATTTTGATCAATATTCGAATGTAGTTTTTCAATATAATAAATTCTAATAATATTCTTGGTTAATTATAGTATCTTTTCGTAGATGATTCATTAAAATAATCCATTCTCAATCCCAGAGTACAGTAAGCATTATCTTTCCAATAGACGGAATTGCATGTGTCTTAAGTGAAGATTCTTCTCTGGGCTTACGCTATTCTTTGGACTGATCTTTGGTATCAGGATTAAATAAGGAATCCATGTTTCGTCAGTGATTATTATCCTCTCGAAATTGACGACAAGCGTCAGAGCTATTGAGTTTCTGCTCCGGCACCCAGAGGGTTGAAACCTTAGTTACACCCAAATAATCATCTAAGATGCCATGAACTTGACGCATATCTATTCCTAGGCGTACATTAATTTGAGAAATAATCATTCGCCTGTTATGTTTCTTTCATCTACAAAGGTGCTCGGGTGACCACTGCATGAATCGTCTTCTAATAATGTTCTACCACCTTTAAATCGATCAATCCACTGATATACAGTACTTTTAGATTCTGCAGACTCAACAAATATTTCTTGCAGATGTTGAATAATTTCTGAAGTATTCACACCCTCTTTCCACGGCAAGAAAATTATTGCTCCTTGAAATCTAGAGATTAAGAGAAATTAAAAGGAAGGAAATAAAAGCAACAAGAGATAAGAATAATCGACTACATGCAGGGACAAAAGACATACTAGGAATATGAAAAAAAATACTATGAAGACAAATTTAACGCAATAAATACAGGGCAAAGGATAAGCACAGAAGAACTGAACCAATAACAAGAAATAACAGAAAAAGAAGGCTAGGACAGAAATGAAAGAAATGGATACGGAAGATGTTAAAAGCAAAGTGAAAGGAATACAAAATACCAAGGGAATGAGAAAATAATCTGATAATCCTGATTTACAAGAAAAGAGAGCAGACTCAATTCGAGAACTATAGAGCTATATGTTTAGCACAAATAAACTACAACCTGTACACAAGAATACTGGAGAAACGATTAAGAGTTTATGTGGTACAAAGACTAGAGCTTTCAAGCCATAAGGACAAACGAATGACAATATCTATATAATTAAGAACATGTTAGAAAGAAAAATCGAAGAAGGAGAAGAAATGTTTCTAGTATTCATCGATCTAAAAGCAACCTTTGATACGATAGATAGAAGAGAGATATGGGAAAGCTTAAAGGAAATGGAAATCTCTCTAACCCTGCTAGACACGTCTTCCATGATCACATAAGCAGCGCTACAAAAGCGCATCTATATCGGTCGAACATCTAAATCAGACTGAACGATACACTGAATAGCTACATAAACACGTCAAGACCTGCCTATAAGTTCTGCGTAATTTAATTCCCAGAAGAAGCAGCCCTCGTATTACACTTACTGAAAAATCGCATTTGAGAGATTATTATGCTTTTAATTTCATAAGACTCTCTATTAGATCTAATAGCCCATGTAACATATAAATGGTATCGAGAGTTATGTTTCTTTTAGATATTTACAAACTTCCTTAACTTCCTATCCTTTGCCAACTTCAATGCTTCAATCCATATTTTACCCCTTCTCTCCAGAATTTTCGCTATGACACTGTTCCAAGTCCGCCCTGGCCTTCTTCTTCTCTTGTCTTTCACAATATTTGCTTACCATACACTTGTAGGTTGTCTCTCATTATCCATTCTTTGCAGATGCCCCCACCATTCCAGCTGTCCCTCCTCAACAAATTCCAGTAGTGAATTAATTTCTAAATCTTCCTTTATGTCGATGTTTTTTTATCCTATCGCGTTTTGTGACCCCTCCAAGTCTTCTCGGATACTTCATTTCCATGGCTTATGCATAAAATAGTACGCATTGATATGTTGTGTTGAATTAGGTAAATCGTTCTTTTCCATTAGAAGGGTTGATATTACTTGGATTGAAAACAATGTAATTTTGCGCTTATGTATTTAAAACAAAGTAATTTATTTGTACCCTAAAAAGTATTAAATTTCTAATGAGAGAAATTGAATATCTTTTCTAATTTGAGCTTAATACCTTGATTATTCTTCTTTTTCTGTAGAGCAGGAAGCACCCTTCCAAATAGTTGAATGCGTTCTTTTTTCTCCTTTTTGTAATCATAAAAGATTGGAAAACCATAAGAGCTTATAATGGCTTCTTTACAATAGCAAATTTCGAACTTGGACAACGAAAATATATTCAGTAAATGTCACTTAACTGTATTGACAGCGAAAGAATTAAAATTTTCGAGGTAACGACATTAGGATATTAAAAAAAAATCCTTTGTCAACGTTTTCTAGTAAGAGCAAACGCATCAGCTTGCTCCCGAACCACGAAAAAAAAAACCCATACCCCCGCCACTGTCGACGTTAGCCGTCCCACCCACCTTCCAGTTACTTCCACGCGGCCCCCCGCAACGCAGTCGCGCGACGGGTTAGCGCCGAAAAAAAACCGGCACCCGCGGCGGCGGCCGACGAAGATGAGACGATTTTTATTTTCAGGAGGGCTGAAAAATCGATGGCGTCCTCCTGAACCGGCTTCGACGTATCGGAGGTCAGGAACAAGCCTAGACGAGGAGCGCGTCCGATATCCAAAATCAATATCGCGTGAGACGGAGCAGCGGCAAGACCAGCGGCGCGGGAAGGGAGGGGAGGGAGGCAACCGAAGGGACAAGGAGGGGGGTCCGCTACCGACGAGAGAGCGTCGAGAGGCTCGCCGTCTTCGGGGGCGCTTGCGCCGGATTTTTTTTCAATTTTTTTCGCGACGCCCGAAAGATAGAAGAGGACGGCGATAGGCGAGCTGTACGGAAAAAATCGTTTTTTTCAGCGGGGCGGCGCGAGGGGAGAGGGGTGCGCGAATTTTTTCCGGAGCGACGTCGTGGTGGGGGGAAAAGAGAGGGAGGACATCGCAATGTAGCGAGCTCTATCTAACAATTACGGTTCATGTAGCGTCTGGGACATCAAGGGAGAAAGATGGAAGATCGCGGTAAAAGGGGAAATATTAGTGGGGGGATATGTTTTCTCTCTCTCTTTTTCTATATATATATATCTGTATATACATATAGATATAACAAAATTGGATGGGGATGAGAACCGAGAGGGGTATGCATTTTTTTCGGACGCTGAATTTTTTTTATTTTTAGTTTAGTCGGGTTAGTTATTTTTTTTTTGTTTTTCCATGTTGCCTCCCCGTTTTACTAGTTCTATGGCTTCGAGCAGTTTCACCGTTGCAGTTTTATATGCTCCCTAAAACACATTTTTTTCTTTCCTTTTTTAGATTTTTGTTAACTTTTCGTACGCATATTACGTATATACCTCTCTATACAGGGTGTATCAAAGCGTCTCTGGGTTAAAAGAATAGAAAAATATTTTGGGTTCTCAATAAAAAATATTTATATCAGAGGTAAATAGAAACTTGCTGGTTTCAAATGAGATCCGTTGCCGTTTATAATTGATGCGGTTCCAAAGCTTTCTTGATTATTATTTTGTTATTATATTTATTTAATACCGATACACAGGGTATTAGAAATTACTATACATCTAAGAAATGTATTCAAGTACACATTTAAAGTTTTAAATAATTAAGGGAATTTTGTATAGTGGGGTATCGACGGAAATAATTACGAATGGCAAAATACACCGATTTCTAGTTTTAAAATAGTGAATATCAATTAAGTATGAACATTTAGACACAAGTGCAAAACATATGACAAATGAATAAAATTTATTTGCGCTTTAGCCTGCTTTACATCGGCATCGATTAAGTAAGAATCAGACTGCATTAGTGCAAAGAATCTTAAAATATCAGCTGCCTATATTTGCCTATTTAGAAATTCTCGACATTTAACTGGGATCTAAGCGAAAATTCAGAACCTCTGCAAATAGTTTCAATCTTTTAACGTCATCGAACTTATTTCAAAAGAAAAATATCTTCCATTGGTGTTACGATGTTTATAACTTCGTATTGTATAACTAACTATACAGGACTTCTTGCGGGAATTTGATTTTGGAGCTTGCAGTGTAGTCATGGTGAGCCATTAAAAAAAAAAAGATTCAGCTTAACAGTATTGCGGCGTACAAGGTGTTGATATGAACTTTCTTATTTTATGGTTAATGGTATAGTTTTTATTGATTTTATTCATTTGGGAATAACTTGCATTAGGGTCGGCTATGTCTAAACTCAGTTTTTGAAGGATCTCTATTATTTAATTAAGCAAAACTCGTTTTTCTCATGCCATACAATGAGCACGTTATTTTTAAACTTATCGCAGTGGTTTACCATCACCACAGCTTTGTAAATTATCATTTTTTAAACTTTTACAATTTTATTTAGAATATCTCTTAATTTTTTTACGAAATATTTCATTTCATCAAAATGTTGAAACCAAGACATAATAGCAAATCAAAATTTGAAACACATTATACAACATTGTACAGATACACCCCAAGTCGATCTTGTAGCAACACTGTTTAATATACCAACTATGAGCTTTTCAATAAATATACGTCTAAATACGGTTCAACAGTTCCTGGGCTACCTATTTGGTAAGCATTTGGATGTAATTGCCAAATCAATATCCTTGCTTAGGTCGCCATTTCTAAATTTTACGTCCTTCTTTCTTTTCCTACATACAACATAGACCGTTTGGTTAGATGACAATTAACACTCAAATAATCGGAAAATTCTTTTACGTCGGGATCAGATAATGTTCGCGATTTTACTTATGTAACACATGGGCTGAAAAGTCCCGGGCCTAACAAAGAAAACACGTTTTTTTTGGTTCAAAATTAGCTTTATTCATCAACGTAATCTCCATCAAGAACAACGCAATCACTCCACCGCCGCTCTAACATTTCAATACCACTTTTGTAGAACGATTTATTTTTTGCCTCAAAATAGGCCTCAGTTTCAGCGATAACCTCTTCATTCGTGCGAAATTTCTTACCGGCGAGCATTTCTTTGAGGTCTGCGAACAGCCAGTAGTCGCTAGGAGACAAATCTGGCGAATACGGTGGATGTGGGAGCAATCCGAAGTTCAATTCATGTAGTTTTGCCATTGTTTTGATTGACTTGTGACACGGTGCTTTGTCTTGATGAGACAACATTTTTTTTCTTTGCCATATGCGGTCGTTTCTTTGCAATTTCGGCCTTCAAACGCTCCAATAACGCTATATAATATTCACTGTTGATGGTATTTCCTTTCTCAAGATAGTCGATGAATATTACACCACGCACATCCCAAAATACCGAGGCCATAACCTTTCCAGCCGATTGTTGTGCTTTCGGGCGCTTTGGACGAGGTTCACCAGTTGCTGTCCACTCAGATGACGATCGTTTTGATTCCGGAGTGAAGTCATTGATCCATGTTTCATTCATTGTCACATATCGACGCAAAAATTCCGGTTTGTTGCGTTTAAACATGGCCAAATACTGCTCAGAATCATCAACACGTTCTTGTTTTTGGTCAACAGTGAGCAAACGCGGCACCCACTTTGAACAGAGCTTTCTCATAGTCAAATGCTCATGCAATATAAAGCCAATACGTTCTTTTGATATCTTTACGATGTCAGTTAACTCACGCAACTTCACTTTTCGATCATTCAAAACGATTTTGTGGATTTTTTTGATGTTTTCTGGTGTTACCGCCTCATTTGCACGTCCACTGAGTTCTGCATCATCGGTGCCTCTACGACTACGTTTGAAATCAGCAAACCAACGTTTTATTGTTGTTTCTGATGGAGCGGAGTCCCCATAACACTTTTCAAGCCATTGCTTCGCTTGAACGATATTTTTTCCATCAAGAAGTAGTGTAAAATTAAAACACGAAATTATTTTTGATCCATTGTTTTGAAAATAACAAAAGTACCGTAACTCTTAGCACAATAACTCACAAACTAATGAATAGAATATCATGGAATTTTAACAGCTGTCCTTTGAAGGTTAATACTAACTGAGAGAAAGGTGACTGCAATGAAACTAGCGTCATTATGTGTTAGGCCCGGGACTTTTCAGCCCATGCGTTATTTGCTAAGTCCTTACACGTTCATATTCAATCATGTTTTGAAACATTCTAAATTACTAACAGTTCCAAAGCTTGCACCAACGCGCCCAGTGCTCAAGAAAAGCTATGCCTTTAAAATAAACAATTATCTTCCAATCTCTTCGCTTTGTATATTTGTTTCCATAGCATGCTTGAGAGTTCTTCCAAATCCGAAGCTATAACTCATCTAATCTCGGACCTCTAATATTACTACTTTTGACAAATGATATTGTTAATGCAGTTAAATATGAAATGCTAAAATACGCTGACGATATTTATATTATTTTTAAGCATTGGTTCCATTACAGACAGTGGATCGCTTCAGAGAGCTGACAATTGTGTTTCTAGCTGGTGTAAAGCTAATAATAGAGCTTTAGATTGTCCCTAAATATATCTAAATGTACTACTATGACATTTACTAGGAGGCAACAAGATATTATTTATTATTACAAAGTTAAGGAACAGGTTCGCGTATGAATTAACTTGTAGCAACAAATCTCTTGTCAATTTCTTACCAATTCTAGGTTCTTTAACAATTTAATTTAATTTATGCTAATTAACTTTTAACACTTTGCATATAATCCGGTCTCCAGTAATAAGTTTCCAGACAGTTATTTTAGCTCCTCCCAAGAATATAAACTAATGTAAATTTTACTTCAACATTAACGCAATACTGGTCGGTTAAAGCCAATAAGGTTCTAATACTAATATGGTATGGTCTCCCTGGCCTGTCTTAATCACAATCGCCATTAGTATTACCTAAAAAATTATCTAGACGACGCAACAACAAAACGTCATATATGATGTATTACTTGCGTGATTTTCGTTTTCTTTTAACTAACATCTAACATCTCCTTTCTAGCCTGGTACAAATCGTCTTTGTCGCACGACAGACAATCAAAATAACTGATTCTACCCCATCTCCAACCCTTTACCTAATTTCCTTCAGCAATCCTTCGGTTTATTTGTTTGTACGTCGAAAGCGATAACGATGACGACGCGTAAATCACCACATTGAGCAGATTTCTAAACGGTTTGCTCTGGGGGTGATCTATTAGAGTCCGTTCTGTATAGAATTTACTACTACCGATTTTCTAACCCTCGTAGTCGATCCATTTCTCAACCTCTCTGCGCATTGCGTGAAATGAAGCCCTTTATGTTAGTACCTTCGTCTATTTTGGAGAGAGCCTCGAGGTGTCTATTGTCTTGTTTGTATTTTTCGTGATGGTTATTCTGATGTGGCACGTCCTTTAAAGAATTTGTCAACACCTAATGCTTTATGGATGACTAGATAGGAGAGTAATTTATATATAGACGTCTAACGTGAAGGATAAGGCTATTTACAAGTTTCATAGGTGGCTTTTGTCAAGCTTCCAGTAATGACGTTTTTATTATCGTAACTTGTGAGAAGTTTTAAATGAATCTTCAATCTGGAACACTAGTAAAAAGTCTGCAAAGTGATCAACCAATGAAAATGTGTGTATATATATATATACAGTGAAATTCCCCTTCGCGGATACCCCTTTTACACGGACACCTCCCTTAAACGGACAGTTTCTCATGGTCCCGACTGGCTCTCATATATTTTCCATTGTATTAACTTTTTCTTGGACGGACATTAAAGAAACGCCTTATCTTATTTTTATATCGAGAGTACTGCTATTGCAATTCTCAAGAGGTTTACAATTTTGCATTGTGCAAATATGGCGGGTGAAAAAGAAAAACTCCTGGTCATTGGTAGGACAGCTGAACCCAGAGCTTTTAAAAACATTAATATAAATAACCTGCCTGGAACTTGGAAATAAGAAAGCTTGGATGACAGGATAAATTATGACAGAGTGGTTGCAAGACCTAGATTGGAAAATGGCTAAAGAAAAAAGAAGCATTTTGTTATTCTTAGACAATGAGGGATCTCATCCGAAAGACGTTCGCTTAAATAATATAAAAATATTATTTTTACCCCCTAATTGTGCATCAGCTTGTCAATCACTAGACCAGGGGATTATAAAGAATTTTAAAACTTATTGCCCAAGTCTAATACTCAAACATCTGCTAGTAAACATTGAAACTGCTGGTACAGCTTTTGAGTTAATAAAGAAAATTACACCACTGGATGCAGTGTATTTGGCAAAAACCGCTTGGGACCAAGTAACCAAAGAGACAGTTCAAAATTGCTTCCGCAAAGCACGATTTAATCATGTAAATATGCAAAGTGAAGACCAGTTAACTGAGGCTGATACATCTGACCTAGAAGATGATTTGCCTCTTAGTGTACTTTCAGATATCCTCAAAAATAAGAATTTATTGAAATTGACGGATAATGAAAACCTTAATGATTTTTTGAACGTAAATGAAGATTTGTATGTTGAAGATCCAGATTCAGAACAAAAAATTGCAAATCCATTTGAAATACAAGAACTTTCGGAAGATTCTGATGTCGATGAGGTTACAGTGCCAACAAAAGCTATGCCAAATTATGGTAAAGCTATTACCCTAACCCAAGCAGCTCAAAAGTTTTGTCAAAAATCACGAAGATACAGGGTCTTTGGAGTTTTTTTTTAAATTAGAAATACGATTTCAAGACGCCATTTTAAAGAAAAAGAGAAGACAAACAACAATATATGAATTTTTGCGTCCTTAAAGTGACTATTCATTTCATTGTTTTGTGAACCGTGAGGCATTCCTACTGAGCTGATAAAAAATTAACGGTCTACAAGGAGAAGAAGTTCCCGAAAACTGGAACCCGAATTATATCAGTCCAATACACAAGAAGCAATGGCATAAAAGTCCACCCTCCTATATGGTGATGCTTATGTCTTTAAAACAGTATGGAATGACTTTAACACTTTACTTATCATGCAAATCTCCGAAATTAATATTAGTATTACTGTGAATTGAATTTAAACTAATCCTTGTATAATCAAAATACGAGACTTTAACACAGTTTCCAAACCTCACGTCATGTTACAGTATGTTAAACCCAGACGGCATATCGCCTGTTTCACCTCGTTTTCTAAGACCCAACAGCGACCGATGGACCGCGGCTTTCCCCACCCGCATCCCCCATTTTCACTGTACCTCTTTAAACGTCGATGTCAACATTCCAGCGCCCACCGTGTTCCACTTACCAAAAAAAAATTCAAGACGAAAAAAACCTCCCAGGTTCGAAGGAAATACATATCTACTTGAACTGGCGGTCGACCCGGTGCGGTAAAGCCTCTCAGGGTAAGGACGGTGGGGGTAAGCGTTGTCTGGTAGCCATGACGACGGCAAGGTCACAATCTGACCCTCTATACTTCGCCGTCGACGCTTTCCCCAACTCCTTCCAGCCGCCCCATTCCTTCCCAATGTTGTGCCTCTCTTTGCTAGGCCCCCCACCTACCAGCACGAAAACTTGAAGCATCCTCTACGTTTCGTATCAACTGCACGGGCGGAGGTGGCAGACGTTGTTTAGCTTGTCTTGATTATTATTGATAGCATGAATTTTTTAGAGCTTATTCGTCTTCGCTTTGCCCGTTAAAAAAAGGGCAGATCCATCTTATAACGGGGATCCTCTTCTTCGTTGCTGGAGCTGTTTCTTTTCGAGTTTCTTATACGAATACAGGGATGGTCGCTTAGATAACAATGCATCTGCTTTTGATTAAATTAGTTTACGTCGCGTTCATAAGGATAACGACTTTTTTTATATACTTTAAGCAATGAGGCTTTCTGAAAGTGTATTATTTCATTTCGCCTAGAGACATGCTGGAAAAGTCTTGTTAAAGAACCTGGAATTGGTAAGAAATTGACAAGAGATTTGTTGCTACAAGTTAATTCATACGCGAACCTGTTGAAACAGGTAGAAACTTCTAAATAACGTTGAACGACCTAAAGTCAATTGGTTTCAATATAATATTAACAATCTAGATACATGCTATTAGCATCCCTACTGCCATCCACTAGCCATCTCTCTGCCTTGAGGACAAGAAGACTGTGCCCCAAGAACAGAGTACTACAACCAGTACCACGAGAAGGAAAGAGACCATCACACTCTAGTTTGGACCTTCCTAAATAGCAAGTGGTTATGATGATAGTGAAGATACCATACGGTAGAGGTGCATTCAATGTTGAAAGTAACAGTTATCAATGCACAATTGCTTGAAAAATCCTTACAAGTTCGAAACAAAAATTCAAGTGATTTAGAAGCTGAAGAGTGCATTGCCCCCACATGTGATGATAATTACAATTGCTCATCGAAAGCATTCAAAGAGCCTTATACTGGCTCACATTTCGGATGACACTGTAAATTCTATAATTGTCAACATAAGCAAGAACGTTAAAGTCAAGGGAAAGTAACAGAACATTCACATAGACGTTAAAAAGAAGCGGAGCCAGCGCTTTGATAGACCACAAAAATACGAATACGAGCAATTGCAGGAGTTATTGGACTCAACGGTAATTAGTAGAAGCATTACATGTGCCACAAGAAAGAACCAGAAGACGTTTATGAGCAATGGGGAGACCAATTAACTCGGTAAATGGGTCCCACGTGATTTCAATGAACATCAAATAGAAAATCGTAGTCTTCTATGAAATCCTGCAAAGTCTGTCATGAAGGAGTTACTCGAAGACCTTGGCACAATTAGATAGAATACCAATTGGTGTATAATTATAAATATTAGCTTGGGGATCTTTTTCGAAAACTGGCGTAATTCTGCTAATTTTCCAAAATTTTGGAGAGCTTGACGTGTGAATAGCCATACTAAAATTATGCGTGGAGATTCATATAAAACCGGAGCGCAGCCGTGAATAAGAAAACTATGTAGTGAATCATGTCTGCTGATCAAAATCCCTTAAACTTTCTATGGGACACGAAAAACTATATTTGGAGTAAAATCTCCAATACCAAAACATTTTACGTGAAAGCATTGGGAAATACACGAACGAAAGCTTGAACAATGTGAGTGGGTTCAACTAAGGTTACGTTGTTTAACACCCAGAAATTTTGTAGGAAGATCTCATAGAGTTTGCAAATTTCCAAGAAACCTTAGAATCGCCAGCACTCCTGCTAAGCTACTTTAATTTGCGTCCCAACCAGAGATCGTAACCGTTCAAATTTACTATGGTAGGAAGAGGATTTTATTGCTGTCTCTTCCTAATAGTAATAATGTGTTACGTTTAGTTCTCTGCTACTATTCGAATTGAACTATGGAGGTTATGTTCGTCAGGAATTTGTATACATTAACAAAACGTTATATAAAATTTAACAGGTGATTATAATACCCAGAGACACCCTCATCAATATCAGAAAAGCCACAGACGAAGAACCAGTTAGTATCCAAGATACTGTTGTACATTGATACAAAAAAAATCACCTCTTAAGAAATTCTGCTACAGTTCATTTTTCGATCTGAATCATCTCAGCTCTAAGAATTTTTCAAATTTGAAAATTGTTTTATTTTATTTAGATTACATTTTGATATAGTATATTAGAGTATTATAATATACTCACGGTTATACTTCTACAAGATTTTTTTCTTAAAAATACTAATTGCACCTAACAGGTGATTAATTGGCACGATGTATTGGTTATAATTGAAGTATTGAATCAATGACGACTAGGAAGAATACTAAAAATTAATATTTTCGACCAACAATAGGTCAATTATTCCATCATTCTTTAGCAGTTCCTTTTTTGCACGTAAATGATTGACATACAACTTTAACGGATGGCTCTTCACCTTGACATTTTTTATATGAATATGTTTATTTCAAACGTTTGAACAATTTCCGCTATAATTTCGCCATTCTTCAACGTATCCTTTTCACTAGTGAGGATGTTTATTGGCGGAAGAGAATGGTTTGTATCTGTACGGAAAACCACATGTTTTGAAAAGGTACGACACCTTTTAAAACAGTCTCCATATTCTGAATAGTGTAATACATATACATGGCACATTAAAAACTTGCGCATAAAATATTATATTATTTTTATTGATAAGGATAGTTTAAAATTAGACGTTAAGTAATAATATGTATGTTCGCCTCCTTATTTTTAACTAGAGTTATTGTTTGGGCTATTTCCATCGTTGAAAAAAGGTAGTTGTATTTTTCCTGCTGCCATTTCCACTGCTAGTATCATATCTAGTGCGGGTACTCGTGTGGGAGCTATTGCGAAATTCATGCCATTATTTAATATTTTAATGGCGTTTTCGTTCAACTGCTTACTGGATAAGTTAATCACTGTCTTTCTAGGATCAACTGAGTTGCTTTCCTTTTGACGTATTAGTGATTTCAGCTTTTCGCGGTGTTAATCTTTCAGTTTCTATTTATTCAGTTGTAGCTCCTTGGTACTGCCGCATAGGTGTTCGTAAAGTCTCCTTCATTAACAATTTCTCCGATCTTCTGCTTGATCTGCTCGCATTCTTGTTTTATTCGAATTTTGGCGAGTCTATGGTAGTTAATCCTTTCCCTGACCAATGCTTCGCTAGCTCTGGTAAGAATTGTCTTGGCTCGATTGCTTGAAACGGGGAGTGTGATTTTCAAGCCTTGCGGGACGATCTTAAATTGTCTTGCTTTATACAGGAATATAAGGTGGTCACATTCCTTGACAGGTTTGATCATGGTCTTTCCATATTGTCTGAAAGACCTGTTTAATTCGGGCTCATACCAAATTTCTAACTCTTGATATTGTTGAGGATGGATTCTCATAATAACTAGAGTTGTTGTTTGGGCTATTTATTATTATTATTTAAAATACAGTTTAAGTAAACATCGAATGTAAATAAGAATTCGCAATGCATTAGTTGTTTTAATTTCGTAAAGCAGAAAGTTCCTTCAAATCAGGAAGGAGTTGCATGCTTTGAAATCAAGGGGAATCTGCAGACTTATAGACAAAATATTTTTAACGGAAGTTATAACACCAACACATCAACACCAGTTCTCAGTTTATGGCTAAGATCAAAGTATAATATCAGTTTTCACAAACTTAGAGAAAATATGTTCTAAAACCTAAGAACTTGGAATATCTAATTTAACAAATAGATTTAGTAAGATTAGAAATTCCCCTCCTTTAGTCTCTGTTTGGAGATATCAATTGCCTTTAATGCTCATACAGTATCAAATCGCTTCAGTAATTATAATCTTGCATAGAATTGTATATAATTCTTAAACAAACGTATTGATGGTTTCAGGAACATTAGTACAGTTGTCCCAATCTCCTACATCTTTAGAAATAAGTATTTTCAATCTTCCAAAGTTAACCATATTGTCTACTTTTAACTGTTGTACTTTATGCAATACTGAAAGCTTTGCTATTCTAAGCAATCTGTGAATAAAGACTATATAAAAAAATCATCTCGTAGGCAATAAAGTTTTTATTCTCCTATATACACTAGGGTGACAGAATAAAATAGACACCTACTAATTAAAGAGATTCTATTCTCGTTATATATACAAAATATTTAAAATTTTCTAAATTAGACTAATATTTTGTCAATCCAACTTTACTTGCGTGAAGTGCTGCGAGTCGTCGTGGCATAGAATCTATTAAATTATTAATGGTGTCTTCTGGAATATTTAACCACTCTTCTGTAACAGCTGCCACGAGTTCTTCCTTATTGCTGGGTTTTCGGGGTCGTTTCGCCATATTTGTCTGGATTATGTGCCAAACATTCTCTATCGGATTCATGTCTGATGATTGGCCTGGCCATGGTAAAATCCGAATCCCCTGTTCCTCTTTCCATGTGGTTGTTATTCTTGCTTTATGACAGAGTGCTCCATCCTCCATAAAAGTGGCGCCTTCTTTAGATAAAATGGGGTTGTCGAATATCGGTAGTAGTCCTTCTGTTAATATTTGGATATATTTTGCCGCATTTATATTTCCGTCGCAGATTACTAATTGCGATCTTCCACCATACCATATCGCGCCCCACACCATGATGTTCACACCGCCGTATTTCACGGTCTGATGCAAAAATTTGTCATCCAGTTGCTGTGACGAACGTCTCCATACCCACGTACGACCACTATCACTGAATTGGCAGTATCTGCTTTCGTCTGAAAAAATGACAGACCGCCAAAACTCTTCGGGCTTCGTTCGCATTTCGATTGCTCAAGCCATTCGGCGACGTTTTTGAAACGCCGTAAGGAGAGGCTTTTTCTTTGCCAACCTTCTATACATCCCCACACTGTGGAGGTATCGCAGAACGGTACGCTGACTTTTCTGTGAAGTTGCCGCAAGCTCAGCCGTACGTTTTCGCGGTTCTCTTAACACTTCGGGCACAAGCACCCGTTTACTTCTCTCAGAAGGTCCGGCACGACTTGGTCTCGGCTCCACTGTTGTTTTTTCCTTGCGTTTAAATTGTGTAATCACACGGTTAACTCTGGCCAACGATGCGACCCCGGGTGAAGTCGCCAAATATCACTCGAACCTTGTAAGCGAGGCATAGTTGTAACGATACTAAACAATGACGAATTCCTTCCGATACATCTACCACTACCCTAATGACAAGAGAAAGTTCTTAATTCGTTCTTAGAATTTTGCTGTTTACATATTTATACTATTTTACCGGGTGTCTATTTTATTCTGTCACCCTAGTGTAGTTTACAAAATTAAATGCTCAAGTTAAGTTTATATGCTGTGAAGCCTTATCTAACGTAGTCAATAACGATATAGCTAATGTGCATTCTGAAAGTCTAATTAGGGATACACGTTGATCGCCGATTCTTATATCGGATATAGTTAGCTATTTTAGAAGCTCAAAGTAAAGCAAGATGACTTGATGATTGGCACGAATTTATCTAGAAGACTAAAGTGCATTATACTCCTCTAACATTGATTATATCCGCAAAATCTAGCGTTTCTTCGTGTGAGAATGAGATATATTTGATTCCGACGTAGTAATTTCTCCAGATATTGAAATGAAATCCTTCATGATTTGTGTAAATTCTTTTACTTTCCAGTTAATACCCCTTTCCCTGTAGTACAAAATAACGGTTTTTAATTCGTATATAACTAGATTGGTTTTCAGTTTTCTTTCACTTTTGGTTTCGTTTTAGTTTCCCTTGTTTACCATTCCATTGGTTGATATACTATTCTGTAGCTTTTCATATATTGTTGTGATTTAAGTCAACATACACCATGCCGCGAAATGTTCCGTTCTTCTTTTCAGCGTTCTGTGGTTAGCATAATTCGATTCAATTTCGAGATTTCTTGAGATTTTCCCATTGCTGGATGACTATTTCAAGTCAATTTGCCAAAAAATCGACTTCTGCGCTTTATTGCAGGAAATTATACATACCCTAGTTAAAATATCGTATTCTTCTTTTTACTGGGTTTGATTTGGTTTTCGTTCTAGTGGAGGGAATCTAAAACCAGATCCTGCCATGCACCAAGGCGCTGTTCCTCAAATTAAAATAAAGCTTACGGGGGGAAAAATTTACCAGTAATTAAGTGTAGTGATGTGCAAATGATGCAAGCTGTGGGGAAGTGGTTTGCAGAGTTCGAACGAAAATTTTTCCAGGAGGCTGTTGAGATGTTGGAGCACCGATGGACCAAGTGCATTAGTGTAGAAGCAGACTATATCGAAAAATAAAAAACATAATGCCACTGTAGTTTTACTGTAAGGAGGTCATGAGTACAACCTAGAGATTCACCCTCGTATATCAAATAAGTTAATTCTAAATTTGGTTGGAAAACGATGTCCAATTCTATTCGGTTACTTCGTTGATACTGAAGCATTGTCACATTGCATGGAAATTAGAGACCTGGGGTAGTATTTGATGAATTTTCGCTTTTACCGACCATATATTACAAATTATGTCTTCTGCAACAAGAAGTATGGGCATTTCTTCACTAAATATCTTTTTCCTTTCCATCTGTTTAAGTAGCGTAGTTGAAGTGGATTGCCAATCCTGAAAGAAAACCTCATAAATTGTATCATATCCGTTTTAATTGTGAATAGTACACACTGTATATTTGAATACGTTAGTGTATTATTTCAGGAGATGAGAAGGGGGGATCCATACGATAACCAAAGTTGGTGGGGCAACAGAAAAAGGACGGGTGCGACCGCCTAGGCGAAAAATTTCGAAGGCTCGCTAGACTCCAACGGAAGCCGAGGGAGTAAAGGGGGGAATCGACGCGGAATTTCGGGCAAGGGGGGCTGCAGGGATGGTAATTTTTTTCGGCGCGCGAGGTGAGGGACGGTGCGACGGCGGTCGGAACGGATAAAAGTGTTCTCTTACCCTCTATACAGAGGATCCCGTCGGCTAGCCAACCCAGGATCGATATCCTCCCACCTACATTTGAATAATTTATTGTTATTTTTTTTTTTTTCGTTGGCGTCCCGCTCTCTTTTTTTTAGTGTATTTTATTTTCTCCGTGGACCGAGGGTTGATGGAGCTGGCGGTCCTCCCCTGTTTTCTGTCTGTAAAGCGTTTTTAAATCTAAAAGGCGTTTAACGTCGTCCCGAACGTCCACTTTTTGTCTCCAATTTTAGGGGGGGAAATGAGATAAAGTATAACTTATATATCTCCCCGTATTTTATCGTTATAGATAAATACACTTCACGGAGAAGATGAAAAATAACACGAGGAGAAAAGAGAAATATATCACAGCTTATAGTCTTACGCAACAGAAACCGTCAAGGTCGCACGTTCGGATCTGCGCCTAACCAATCGTAAGATGAGATAATATTCGACCTTGACATTGACATTCGGAAAGTTTTCTTTTACCCGGTTCGAAACCGTAAATCTTCAGAAGGTTAAATTCTGCTCGCTAAAACCTAAGAGAGTGTCATTTTCTAATATAAAGAGACAACCTTCGAATGGGATCTGCTTTTTTTGTTTGATTTTAATTAAATTAATAAAAATAAATTATTATAATCACGAGTTTGACGAATATGCAAGTTCAATGGTTTAATATATTTCTGTCTGGTTCTTTTGTGTCTCTTTTTGTTTAAAAAAACCTGTGAAATATGTTCGTGAATTGCTGTGCGAAGTGTTAAATATATTGCTCCAGAACTGTGAAGTGAATTAATTAAATTTTCATTAAAAAAATATTTCAAGAAATTTTAAGCGACCAATGTAATGAATTAATTTCAATAAGTCTCAAAAGAAAACTACAGCAAAAACTAATGCAGTGAAATCTCCCTTGAACGGACACCAACGGGATCAACTGAAGATGTCCGTTCAGGAGGGGTGTCCGCATAAAAGAAATATGTAGTAGATACAACAAAAATCGGGTTTTAACGAAAAATTCATATATTAAAGAAACTTGGACATTTAAACCGTATATGTATATAAATGTTTTTGAAGTAAATAAGAAAAAAAGTTTATTTCCTTCAGATATATACATACAAAGTATAATATATGTACGTACATACATAGATGTAGCATGTAATACAAAACAATGAAATGAATAGTCACTTTAAGGACGCAAAAATTCATATATTGTTGTTTGTCTTCTCGTTTTCTTTAAAATGGCGTCTTGAAATCGTATTTCTAATTTAGAGAGAAGCTCCAAAGACTCTGTATCTCCGTGATTTTCGACAAAACTTTTGAGCTGCTTGGTTCAGGTTAATAGCTTTACCATAATTTGGGATAGTTTCTGTTGGCACTGGAACCTCATCGACACCAGAATCTTCCGAAAGTTCTTGTATTTCAGCTGGATTTGCAATTTCTTGTTCTGAATCTGGATCTTCAACATACAAATCTTCATCTACGTTCAAAAAAATCATTAAGGTTTTCATTATCCGTCAATTTCAATAAATTCTTATTTTTGAGGATATCTGAAGGTACACTAAGAGGCAAATCATCTTCTAGGTCAGATGTATGAGCCTCAGTTAATTGGTCTTCACTTTGCATATTTACATGATTAAATCGTGCGTTGCGGAAGCAATTTTGAACTGTCTCTTTAGTTACTTGGTCCCAAGCGGTTTTTGCCAAATAAGCTACACCCAGTGGTGTAATTTTCTTTATTAAATCAAAAGCTGTACCAGCAGTTTCAATGTTTACTAGCAGATGTTTGAGTATTAGACTTGGGCAATAAGTTTTAAAACTCTTTATAATCCCCTGGTCAAGTGGTTCACAAGCTGATGTACAATTAGGGGGTAAAAATAATATTTTTATATTATTTCAGCGAACGTCTGCAACGAACAATGCGGGATCTCATGCATTGTCTAAGAATAACAAAATGTTTCTTTTTCTTTAGCCATTTTCCAATCTAGGTCTTGCCACCACTCTGTCATAATTTATCCTGTCATCCAAGCTTCCTTATTTCCAAGTTCCAGACAGGTTATTTATATTAACGTTTTTAAAAGCTCTGGGTTTAGCTGCCCTACCAATGACTAGGAGTTTTTCTTTTTCACCCGCCATATTTGCACAATGCAAAATTGTAAACCTCTCTTTGGGATACTTACCCCAAGTTCAATTTCTGACTCTGCTTCATGCTCACTTTCTTCATAACTCTCCTCATTTACACTGCCTTGGTCGCTAATATCTTCATCTTTTGCCTCTTCATATCATTGCCAATAAAGTGCTCTCGTGATCAGGATCGCCTAACCGAACCGTTTTGGATGAGGTAGGATTTTTACTCATTATTTTCTGTAAAAAGCGCAACCCAAGTACTAGCGTTAACACCGTAGACCGGTCCCTGTAACCGCTTCATAACTTTAGCCGTGTTTTTATTGCGCACCGAAAGAAATATCGACTTCAACTTTTTGCAGCATACTGGCAATGCACATTGAACGTAACGAGAAAACAGATTCGTGATATTAAAGTGAGGATAAGATAAAGGAAAACAAAAATCCGCTGCGGTGGCTAAGACGGCACTACGGTGGCTAAGGGTTCATATATTTTACAAATGATAAATTAGAATTTCATGGTGGATATTAAAAGACGCACTAATGTCCTAAAACCGGGAGTCGTTTCTTCTTTTTATCTAACATCATTCATATATGCGATTAGGAACGCACTTTTACACTTAATATCTTTGATACTATTATTGACATATACCTATTACAATAAGAAAGTAATGACTAACAAATTCGCTAACTTGACCCATTTCCATTACATCATATACACTAGACTAACCTCTCCTGCATACAGAAAAGATTTCAAAGAAAACGATTTATCGAACAAAAAACAACACGGTCGCGTGGTATAAATGTCATGTGTAAAGCTGTTTTCTTTTTTTGCTTCCATCGCCTTCACTTTGATCTTAGTCGTGGTTTCGTGGCTATTTGCGAAGAAACTATACAAAAAACATTCTCATCGATCTCCGTTTAATCAATATACAGACATACCACCTCCTTTATTATTAGAAAATTTCAGATATTTCTGAAAATCGCTTCCTGGTTTTATTAATAGCTTCGGATTTCGTCAGCATTTCGGCGAAAAAAAGAACGCCAACAACAAAACAAGGTGTTATATAAATATCCTCATAATATGAATTTATATCGGATTACTTCACTATAGATTCTGTTACCATGTGATGTATTCGATATTCGGCGGAATCGAGGAATATTTTTGCTTAGATGATGTGTTGCCTTCTCTTTCTACGTGATGTCTCTCGTTTAGGTGGAAAGAAACGAAAATATGGAACGTCAAAGTCGAGGTAATAATTGGGATTAATTTATGGGAGGAAATATGTTACATTTCAAGATTATAGATCCTTCATTAATATTCTTATTATAGAAGGAAATTTTTACCAACAAAAAGAAGAATGATGTTTGATATTTAAACGGAATTGACTTATTTAATATTTAGTTCGAGCACGAAAAATTCTTGGATGTCAAGTTCAGATTTCAATGAAATTTGGTGGAAATGTAGAGTATATACAGGATGTTACATATTTGCCTTTTGATTTTCAATACTAATAATGCATGAATATACATTAAGGATGTTACGTTTAAGTCTAACACATGCGATGATCTTCTTGTGACAATACGAAGGAAACATTTTGAGTAAAAGTTGTTTACCTCTTCATTCAACACATGGGCTGAAAAGTCCCGCGCCTAACAAAGAAAACACGGTTTTTTTGGTTCAAAATTAGCTTTATTCATCAACGTAATCTCCATCAAGAGCAACGCAATCATCCCAGCGCCGCTCTAACACTTCAATACCACTTTTGTAGAACGATTTATATTTTACCTCAAAATAGGCCTCAGTTTCAGCGATAACCTCTTCATTCGTGCGAAATTTCTTACCAGCGAGCATTTTTTTAAGGTCTGCGAACAGCCAGTAGTCGCTGGGAGCCAAATCTGGCGAATACGGTGGATGTGGGAGCAATTCGAAGTTTAATTCATGTAGTTTTGCCATTGTTTTGATTAACTTGTGACACGGTGTGTTGTCTTGATGAAACAATTTTTTTTTCTTTGCCATATGCGGTCGTTTTTTTGCAATTTCGGCCTTCAAACGCTCCAATAACGCTATATAATATTCACTGTTGATGGTATTTCCTTTCTCAAGATAGTCGATGAATATTACACAACGCACATCCCAAAATACCGAGGCCATAATCTTTCCAGCCGATTGTTGTGCTTTCGGGCGCTTTGGACGAGGTTCACCAGTTGCTGTCCACTCAGATGACGATCGTTTTGATTCCGGAGTGAAGTGATGGATCCATGTTTCATCCATTGTCATATATCGACGCAAAAATTCCGGTTTGTTACGTTTAAACAAGGCCCAACACTGCTCAGAATCATCAATACGTTCTTGTTTTTGGTCAACAGTGAGCAAACGCGGCGCCCACTTTGAACAGAGCTTTCGCATAGTCAAATGCTCACGCAATATAAAGCCAATGCGTTCTTTTGATATCTTTACGATGTCAGCTAACTCACGCAACTTCACTTTTCGATCATTCAAAACGATTTTGTGGATTTTTTTGATGTTTTCTGGTGTTACCGCCTCATTTGGACGTCCACTGCGTTCTGCATCATCGGTGTCTCTACGACCACGTTTGAAGTCAGCAAACCAACGTTTTATTATTGTTTCTGATGGAGCGGAGTCCCCATAACACTTTTCAAGCCATTGCTTCGCTTGAACGGTTTTTTTCCCATCAAGAAGCAGTGCAAAATTAAAACACGAAATTGTTTTTGATCCATTGTTTTGAAAATAACAAAAGTAGCGTGACTCTTAGCACAATAACTCACAAACTAATGAATAGAATATCATGAAATTTTAACAGCTGTCTTTTGAAGGTAAGTACTAACTGAGAGAAAGGTGACTGCAATAAAACTAGCGTCATCTATGTGTTAGGCCCGGGACTTTTCAGTCCAATTTATAAAGGTGGTGACAAAAACAATAGAGAAAATTGCAGACCAATTACTTTAGCATCTATTACAGCAAAAGTAATCGAGAAAATAATTCTAATAAGATTAGTGCAATTTAAGGGACCAGTAATATACTAACAGAACGACAAAATGTATAATACATATATGGCACTATGTAAAGTAAATGAAGCACTTTCTCGAAATGAACATGCAGCGGGTGTCTTCTTAGATCACCCCAAAGCAATTGATTGTGTTAACCATTCATTTCTACAGACGAAACTGTCGCCCATGAAATTCAGTAGTAACATGCATGACCTCTTGAAATCACATCTAATAAAGAGGTTACAAGCTGCGAGGGTAGTCGACAATGATGAGTTCAATCATTCAACGTGGTTAAAATTAGAGAGAAGAATACCACAGGGTTCCATCCCTGGGCCATTCCTTTTTTTTTTGTTATACACAAATGATGTGGTAACGCAGTTCATGTTTGCAGATGTTACCTCGATAGTTATGACACTGATTAATGTATTACATTCAACGGAAGAGTACTTTAATGCCAACTACCACAAATTAAACATAGAAAAACCAAACATATTGAAATTTGGTCTCGGAGAAACTGAGAAAATCACATTAAAATATGAGAGCATCTTTCATTTGAAGATACTTACCTTGCCTGGTTTACATGTGTATATACGAAAGCGCATGTCTTGCTAAGAAGCACTATAATAACTTGATAAAATCGTACGAAGCTAATCACGGATACAACATCTGCGAATGTTTAAAAGACATACCTGATTCCTCAAAGGTGTTTGGCGACAGTATATAAAAGTTCGTCAAATCTTAAAAATATATAATCGTATTCCTCATATAAAAGTGAAAACTCGAAGAGGTTGAAGAATAACCTTACCATAACCAAGATGTTTTTACGATAGAAGAGACTTTCTTCTAGAAGAAATAATATGATGTGTTATGCAAATTATTCATGTTCCTTTGACGTATTTCGTGTTTATTTTCCTATATATCCGAAATAAACAGGAATTATTATTATTATCGCAAAATGCAGATCATTACTTCCTTTTCTACCTGTTAAATATAATGTATCACACCAATAAGCGACGAAGAAGTCAGAGAAGCAGTTAGCAAACTAAAACTAGGAAATGCGGCCGAGGAGGATGGAATCACGGCTGAAATGATAAAATATATGGGAGACAATGTAACGAAGAACTATCGGACCTCTTAAACAACATTATAATAAAAAAAGAAATACCTAAGGAATGGAATATGGGAATAATTATGCCCATATACAAAAAAGGGAGACTCTAAGGAATGCTCAAACTATAGAGGAATAACATTAACTAGCATCCCAGGAAAAGTATTGACAAGAATACTAGAAAAAAGACTCCCAGAGAAACTGTAAAGAACACTAGAAGATATTTAACATGGATTTAGAAAAGGAAGAAGCACCCAGGACTTAATATTTGTAATCAGACAATAGAAAAACTAATAGGGAAAGGAAAGGAAATACATATATGTTTTATAGATCTTAAAAAAGCTTTTGATAGGGTAAGAGAAGAAGATGTATGGCAGAGCTTGGAAAGGAGAGGTTTAGAGAAAGGAATGATAGAGATGATTAAGGCATTGTATAAAAGCAATAAGAATAAGGTGAGAACTTCCAATGCAGAATCAGCTGAATTCGAATCGCAAATTGGATTAAAACAGGGATGCGTATTGAGCCCATTGTTATTCTCTATATTAATAGACGACACTGTTAAAAAAGCTAAACAAAAAGGAACAAATATGAAAGTAGGAAACGACACCGCAAGGTATAAAGGACATAGGATTAAAGAAAATATATATATAACTATCTAACAGGTAAAAAAGTTTTATTATCCAGCTTTATGTTCTATTCAACAATGCCATTTGTAGAACAATATACGTGTGCGTACATACAATGTAATGACTACATTAAAAATACGGTTATCTGCAATTTTCAAGTATATACAATTTAAGATAATATTTAAAAGTATTGTATTGTCTTTTAAGTTTTGCATATAGAGCTGGAATAAAACGCTAGCTAGCCCTTAATGACTTTATTGTTTTTCGAAGTATTCTCAACGAATTTGCATGTGCTCGTACCAACCCTTGAACCAGTTATTCCACTTGCTTATTAGTTTAGTTAAAATTGCGTTTTTTAAGGCATCCATTACTCCATCTAACGACTGAAACCTTTGACCATGCAGTCCGTTTTTGATTTTCAGAAAGGTAAGGACTCTATGGAGAATGGTCTTACAATTCCACGTTTCGCTACGTTAAAAATTCAATTTACTTGCGTGTTGTATGGGAACTTGCACTACCTTTTACAACTCTAACTCTTTCAATCTTTTGCTTATTTAGAATAAGATTTGTATTTTCATCTTGTAGCTTACGTATTGTGCTACCAGTGCCAAGAATACTATACTATTGTCACATAAAAAAACGTAAATTACAAGCAGATTCCTATTTATTTTACCCACCATGGCGTTCAAATTGTTGTCCCAAATGTATAGCATGGTGTCGTCTGCAATCATTTCTATATGACAATGCTTTACGTAGCTTACAATATCGGTGATATACAATACGAACAAAAGTGGCCCATTTGTATAGTCCGGACCTAAATCCCAACGATCTCTTTACCTATCCTAAAATCAAAAACAGATTGGGTGGTCAGGGGTTCCAGTCGCCAGAAAGAGCAGTCGATACCTTCAAATTTTGCAATTTTGACTGTACCAACAAACGAATCGAATAATTCCAGGATTGGTTTGGGTCCATTTAAAAGTACATTTTTGTGAAGAACGCTTTGAAACACAATAAAGTCTTTAACAGACAACCCTCGTAGGTAATTCAAGTGCTATATGAGTTACCAAGCTTTCTCTTGAATGGATATTTGTTTTTTCAGATAGATATAGATATATATACACACATAAATATAACCTAAGATAAATATGGATTATTATCTTACAGCAGTGAATAGTGTAGTGCCATATTTATACAAAATTGCTTCTCCTTCTATACTTGTGGCACTTACTTCTAACATACCCAGCATTGCTGGATATTGTGCCATATACGAAAAGTTGGAACATACCCGGTTTACAAACGTTCTTCTCCGTTTCTATATTATTTCGCAATTATATTTATGTTTGTTATTTAATCAGTATTATATAATAGAGTGTGAGTGTAGATAACTAGTGTGGCCATATAGCGTTAGAAAATTCAGATAAAATTAAGATTTCATTCGTATTTTTCAGTTTCGATACTATGTTCTCGTGTAACTGGTTATCGCTCTTGAACGAGCAAGCTTTAGTAAATAAACAAAGAAATCCTTTACTCGGCTAGAAGTATAGATTGTTGGAAAATCCAATTTTTGCAATGGCATTTGTTCATCAAAATCTATTAAGGCTGTCTTCAGAAATTCTATATAATTCACTCGAATAGAAATGAAACATATAACAATCGAAATAGACCTTGCATCATGTTAAAACTCCAAAGCCTTCGATCTCAAAACATATATATGCATACACACTTAACTCTTCATAAATAAATTACCAATACAAAGTTGGCCATGCACCATGACCTTTGAATCAATTATACACAGAAGAAAAAACCGAATTGCTGTTACCAAACGCTAAAAGACTGACTAAGGAGCCAATGTATTGGTTCTTTTTTTTTTTCGTGCATGAATAAATATCCTATTGAGATACGTACGACTACAGATACACCGTGTTGCTTTAGCGGTTCATTTTATGTACATATATGTAGTCGCCGTAGAAACTTATTTGTTGTTTTAATGTACCTGTTAATATTCATAGTATTTATAACTGGTCAAGCTCACGTCTTGCGATTTTTGTTAGACAATTAAGTCGCTCGTTAAATCGCCAAATATGACGATATGCGAATTGGCTTTGACGAAAAAAAATCCGCCATTTAAAACAAGACCGACTGGTTTTTCGTCGTGGCTGGACATGTAATATAACATATTTATGTATATACTCGTTTTTTTTTGTTTTAATATGCGAGGATTCGTGTTGATATTGACCGAAAGAGATATCGAGATGCCTTGGTGATTTTATAAATAATATTGGGTGATGAGTCAGTGCTTAGTAAATGTTGCGAAATTTGATAGCTTTTGGGCTTTCCATATTGGATTGATTTTTGTAAATTAATCTTTGATAATAATAATAATTTTATAATTTTGGAAAGTGTTCTTCATTGCATATTACATCTCCGTATATAGTATTTAGCCCGTCCGTTTTATATAGGTAAAAAGGACGAATGTGCAGTAGATAGTATTTCCCCTGTTAGTTGAATTGTATTACGCAACTACTCCATAAAAATTGAAAGGTCTCGGCAGCCGATAATTACTATAATTATTATTACTATGTTACAGCTATTATTAAGATTATATACCAGGTGTGTGCATAAGTTTTTTCCGGTTTAACTAAAAGATGGCGCCAGCGAAAAGTACGTAGCGTATTAATTTGACGCATACGTACATTTGTTCGTCTGACATTTAAATTACAAACACACACAAGTTGGGTCCGCCAAAAACTAGCGTCTTTGCTTTATCGTTGAGTGACCATGTCGAGTTTTACGTCTGAAAAAGAACATTTGTGGCATGCATTGCTTTTCTTAACACATGGGATGAAAAGTCCCGCGCCTAACAAAGAAAACACGGTTTTTTTGGTTCAAAATTAGCTTTATTCATCAACGTAATCTCCATCAAGGGCAACGCAATCATTCCAGCGCCGCTCTAACATTTCAATACCACTTTTGTAGAACGATTTATCTTTTGCCTCAAAATAGGCCTCAGTTTCAGCGATAACCTCTTCATTCCTGCGAAATTTCTTACCGGCGAGCATTTTTTTGAGGTCTGCGAACAACCAGTAGTCGCTGGGAGCCAAATCTGGCGAATACGATGGATGTTGGAGCAATTCGAAGTTTAATTCATGTAGTTTTGCCGTTGTTTTGATTGACTTGTGACACGGTGCGTTGTCTTGATGAAACAAAATTTTTTTTCTTTGCCATATGCGGTCGTTTCTTTACAATTTCGGCCTTCAAACGCTCCAATAACGCTATATAATATTCACTGTTGATGGTATTTCCTTTCTCAAGATAGTCGATGAATATTACACCACGCGCTTCCCAAAATACCGAGGCCATAATCTTTCCAGCCGATTGTTGTACTTTCGGGCGCTTTGGACGAGGTTCACCAGTTGCTGTCCACTCAGATGACGATCGTTTTGATTCCGGAGTGAAGTGATGGATCCATGTTTCATCCATTGTCACATATCGACGCAAAAATTCCGGTTTGTTGCGTTTAAACATGACCAAACACTGCTCAGAATCATCAACACGTTCTTGTTTTTGGTCAACAGTGAGCAAACGCGGCACCCACTTTGAACAGAGCTTTCTCATAGTAAAATGCTCATGCAATATAAAGCCAATACGTTCTTTTGATAACCTTACGATGTCAGCTAACTCACGCAACTTCACTTTTCGATCATTCAAAACGATTTTGTGTTTTCTGGTGTTACCGCCTCATTTGGACGTCCACCGCGTTCTGCATCATCGGTGTCTCTACCACCACGTTTGAAGTCAGCAAACCAACGTTTTATTGTTGTTTTTGATGGAGCGGAGTCCTCATAATATTTTTCAAGCCATTGCTTCGCTTGAACGGTATTTTTTCCTATCAAGAAAGTGTGTGCAGTGTAAAATTAAAACACGAAATTGTTTTTGATCCATTGTTTTGAAAACAACAAAAGTAGCGTGACTCTTAGCACAATAACTCACAAACTAATGAATAGAATATCATGAAATTTTAACAGCTGTCTTTTGAAGGATAGTACTAACTGAAAGAAAGGTGACTGCAATAAAACTAGCGTCATCTATGTGTTAGGCTCGGGACTTTTCAGCCCATGTGTTATTTACTCAAAAGAATAAAGCTGTTAAAGGTCATTGTTTGCTGGTAGAAACATGTGGTGACCAAGCTCCATCAATTGTGAGATATAGTTTTGACAATTTAAAAATGGTGACTTCAATGTGAGAGATAATCGGCGCTTTCGTAGGCTACAAAAATGCAAAGACGAGCAATTACGGAAGTTATTGAATGATGACCTAACTCAAATTCAACGGCAATTAGCAGAAGCATTGACTGTATCACAAGAAGCAATCAGCAGATGTTTACGAGCAATGGGAAGATCAATAGACTCGGTAAATGGGTCCCGCACGATTTGAATCAACGTCAAATAGAAAATCTCAAAATCAAAAGGAAATGCTGCTCCAACGTCACGAAAGCAAATCATTCTTGTATCGAATTATGACGGGCGGCGAAAATCGGATTTATCTTAAACCCCGATGCGGAAAAAATCGTAGTTTTCACCTGGCAAAGCAGGTCCTTCTACACCAAGGCCAAATCGCTGCGACAAGAAGACCATGTTCTATGTCTGGTGGAACCAGAGCTGTATATTGTCTTATGAACTCTTGAAGCCCGGAGATACTGTTAGTACACAACGCTATCGCCAATAAATGAGTAATTTAAACCACTCATTAATCGGAAGACGATCAGAAGAGGCCAGAAGAACAATGCCCAGGCTCACACAGCAAACCCAGTGAAAGACACTTTGAAATCGCTTAGATGGAACATCTTCCGCACCCGCCGTACTCCCCAGACCTGGCGCCATCTGACTATCACTTCTTCGCATCAATGGAGTACGCGCTCACGGAGCAACACTTCAGCAATTTCGAAGAAATTGGCAAATGGCTCGACGAATGGCTTGCAGCAAAAGGCAAGCAGTTTGTCTGACATGGTATCCATAAATTACACAAAAGATGGGTGAAATGTTTAGATACCGATAGCCAATATTTTGAGTAAAAGAAATTACGTATTTCTTTTTAGCAAACAACCGGAAAAAAATTATACACACACCTAGTATATCAATGTAAGTTCGGTAGTATACTGGAAGAGAAAGAACACACGATTTTGAGATTATCCCCTTGGCATACAGATTTTAATCCCATGGAATTGATTTGGGTCCTTGTTAAAAGAATAGTGGCGAAGAAAAATACCAAACTTAAAGTAGGCACAACTATAGAACTGGCAAAGGAAGAATACTCTACAGATCTAAAACCAGACTATAAAGTTTACGACATTGTTTTAGTATATTCCAGACGATTACGTAGATGTAATTCAACGATTTTCTCAAAGACCTTAGAAATTCTGGATAAGATAAGAGTTGGTCCAATATCTTTGATTTCTGTGGGGCACTCATTTTTGGTATGCATATTTCCAAAGAATGTGCTATAGAGATTTATTAATACAAAAGTTACCAGTATGTACAAATTAAGGAGGCAACATTTTAGCATTACAAAAGTGATATCGCTACGAGTAGATAACAAATTGATTTTTGAAATTATTTTGCTAATACCATTACTTTAACGTCTTTGATAAATATTTCTTTTTTCTGCTGACTAAGATCTTACACTTGTTTTTAACTAATATGGGTACGCTAACTCCAAATATGAAAACCATTTTTCCTTATCACATCACGTTTCTTTCCTACAGCATTTCTTGTTTGCCGATTTCAAAAATTCTTGAATATCGTTAACTAAATGCAGCAAATTCTTAATTGTTTCCATGATTGTAAGAATGTTGCAAGTGAACCTTTACTTGTCAGAGGAACAACAATTTTTCCACCTCTTCACATCAAATTGGATATTACGAAGCAATATGTCAAAGCTCTAAATTTGCGAGGGGTCTGTTTCAAATACATATCATTTCTACGACTAGGGTTACTGAGTTATTTGATGGTCCTCAAGTTAGAACTTTAATGACCAAATTTCATCAGCTGAGAAAGAAGTCTAGACTTCATTCACTATGGTCGCGAATAATTTTCTTGGAAAAAAAAACCTCAAAGGACAAAGATCTGGTGTAATCGATGATTCAAAAATGACACCAGTTGGGTTGAAACATGAGCATAAAGCTTCATTTCTCTTCATAGTCATGGGATCCCCGAAAATTTAAGTGCTGTAAGCGATGAACAAGGCGAAAGATTTCATCAAGATTTAAAAACCATGGAGACTCGATATCAAGAAAGATGGAATCCTTATATGATGGCCACCTACTGTTGGATTGTTCAAAGGGACTGCCAAGCCAAAATATACAGCAGAAAGTTCACCAAACTTGTGACTAATATTATATTTAAATAAATGAATGAATTACTAAAATTGTATAGTTTGTTTATATCTTATCAGTTCTCAAGTAACAACTTAGCCGCGTTAATGATTCTTCAATATGGCGTAGTTATATTTTGACGTGATACGCAAGAACTAATATGATTTTCGGATTCAGTACACCCAAATTAGTAAAAAACAAATCTCTTATAGAAGTCAATAAAAGTTGTTTTGGGCACTGCACCACTCAAATTTCGATGACCGACACATTGCAACAAATTTCAGACATCAAATGACGCGAAATCTTACCATGAATTGTATAGTCTTTCATCCAAATTAACCGTATCGTTTCTCCTTATCATACATATATCAAATAACGTGGTATTCCAGTTCAAAATAAGCATATAAACATACTTCTCTTTAATTCCAAAAAAATTTTCCGCTACATCATCAGCAAAGAAAAAAGCAATAAGGTGGAGGTTTCGAATCGGCGAATTAACCTCAAAAATTCATATTTTTCCGCCCGGTCCGAGCTAGGTCCGTCTTCGCCGCGCCGAATAAGCAAAAGAATGGGGCAGGATGATGAATCGGTAGGGCAAACCAGCGTCATCGTTTTCGAAGGAATCAATATCGAGCGCGAGCATCGCAGGACTGCCTTAACCGAATACTGATTTAACCCGCGTATATGTGTACGTGTCGTAGCTGTGGACCGCTTGCTTGACGTGTTTTAGCCGAGGCCTTGACATTTTGTTCCAGCAACGTTATTCAGGCTGTATCGATTTTATTCTAATACATAATACAGACTAATATACATAATGTTGGTGTATTTATTGTTTTGTATACGGGGTGTGTTTGAAAACTTTTTGAGAGGGAATTGCCTTTTTAGATATGTAGGTAGAGTAAATCGGGTTTGCCCATTTCTATAGGATAATAGACTACTTATCCTTTGGAACCTTTTAAGAGTAATTGGATTTGGATAAAAATTCATATACATATTGCTACGATACTCTTAGATTCGTTAGTTAATTCTTATAAATTAAATAATCTATTAATGAGTTCATTAAAAGGAGATTTGAATTAAAACAAATAAGATTAGAACTGCATGGAAAGTGATTAACAATGAGATGAAAAGACAATCATTCCCAAAACACCAACACTCCAAACCATCGATTGCAGGCATAGACCTGACCCAGTAGAAATGGAACAAATTTTATATCCAATTTGAAACAAAAAAAAAACACGCTGGACATGTATCATCTTCACCTCACTGTTTACAGCAAACTCATTAAGGAAATTTTATCAAAGGGAATACCTATCCTTAAAAGAGGAGATACAGATCCATTATCGTCCTATTAGTAGAACAAAAGATCATGTATCGGGTAATGAAAAGGACTCTTTGTGACACCTGGTATATTAGAAGTTGTAAACAATATAAATTCCGCGTTCATTGACAACGAATACACGCACGTTAGCATGCTGCACCTACCAAAGGCATTCGATTCCATAAGTTCTAAACTTTTATACGGTCTCTTCTTGGTCTGCAGTGAATAAATTAAAAATGAACAAAGAAGAAGCGGAAATGTTATTTTTTACCGTCAAAGAAGTGGATGCAGACTCCAATGTTAAGTTCCTAAGATTAAAAGTTCAAAACTAAAATGGACAGCGAACATCGACATGCTTGCACCCAAGCTGATGTCATTACGCGCGTTAAGAAGGGTGAAGGATGTAACTACTCATTATACTACCAGCTGTTTTACTACATTCTATTCCTTGTTGAGCCATGGTATACTATCATGAGGATAGTTCACAGAGGCATCTAGAATATTTCTTTACAAAAAGAAATAGGTTGTTATGCTACCTATAATACTTAGAATTGTAGAAGCTATTTTAAAAAGGGAGGAGTACGTACTGTGTGTGTACTCACAGTCCTAATTTATGTCTTTAACAACAAGGCTCATTAACTACAGTATCAACGAGCATACTCTCAATTATACTACTCTACTGTAGATTAATAAGAACACAGGATACAGTGGAATATTGGTGGCCCATATTACAATTTGTGAAGATTCAATATCCTAAACAAATTCAAGATAGAATTGATATCAGCTGGTAGGATAGGAATATTATACACTATACAGAAATTTAGAAACAACTTCATCTAACACTTGCCTGTCTTGTTTCTTTACATGTCTTGTTTGTCTTATTTGTTATTGATCGGTGCGATATACACACACACCTACATATATATACCATTTACATATAGGCTCGAGAAGAAGTTAATTGCAATGCCACTTGAACAAGGTCCTGTCCAGGACACTCAAAAACGTGGAGAATCCAGGATATATATCATTGTTTCGGGTTTGTCTCCGCGTGTTGGTATTTCCGTCCTGAAAAGCTACGTTTCGATAGAGTCTCATTTACCATCTTCAGGTCTAACTACGTGGTACCATCGTTCCACCTGTATTTGAATCGTAATATATATATACCTGGCTTTATTTATATTTATTTTGTTATAGTCTGTTTATTATTATTATTATTACTATTATTAGTCCACATTAAGATGATACCATTTAATGACCGTATGATTAAATCTACCTAAAATAAGAGACAACAAAGAAAGTACTTACAGCAAATGCTCAAGTACAACTTGTCCTTGTTTCATACATTTTTGGGCACGGCTTCGTGGCCTATGACGTGTAAAGGTTGTAAGATCTACCTAACGAATGCTAGTCATTAAATTGAACACACACACTGTCCAAAATTACGTATACAATACCCTATTGATTTCTCCAGAAACGCTTTAAGGTATGCTACAACGTTGACTTCACTTTCTTCATTAACTATGAACTTCTTTCTTAGTACAGACTTAAGAAATACCTTAATTGGTCGAAATTTTTGGTAAAATATTAAAAGATATCTTCGACGAGGCAAACTTTTTCGTAAAACAAGGTACTGTAAGTTTTGGGAGCACGTTGGCAGTTTTTATTTTAACATATGTATGTATAACTAATATGTGACATTTTTCGAAATATCGAGTACCATTCCCAACCGTATATCACAAGATTTAAATGTTATCTATTTTGGAAAATATATAAGACTGTACTAGGTGTTCTAATGAGAAAAAGGATTTATTTTTAATTATCTCAACTGTTGCCACCATCGCTAACAGCAGTAAAAATGCTATAACATCGTCAATTTGAAGAACTTTATAGTTTCAATAATATATAAGTTAAACATGTCCCAAATTAAAAAGTTCCCCTAGACAATATTTGATTCTACATTTGTTAGTACTGTTTCATTGGTTATAAGATCATGACTAGATCTTTCACTATAGCCTAATTAACTTTTCCACATTACTATTACATCCAAAAATCACCAAATCTCGCTGCTGTATCATTCATATCATTACCATCTGCTTCTACCTTCAAAATTAATATTCAAATAACTCGATCTCGAATATAGACGTCGCTATAAGATTCATCGCACTTAAAATTACCTACCTAAAAGAAGCTGATTTTTTCCCTCCCGAAAATTGAGAGAAAATAACTTTAGTTTGTTTGCAAAATAATTATAATTAATTATATTCTCATACTTTATGTGATTTACACCTGTTACACCAAGTCATAGTTTTTTCTACTTTTTTGTTGCAGCAATGCGGACAGCACGCTAAAGACGATTACCCTAACTGGACTAGAAACACGATGGGTATCAATAAGCAAGGGTACGAAGCCAAGATGAACGAACATCAAAACCAGATGCAGAAAGGTAACTTTAATTTCTGTAAGTCATCTTTCTTCATTATTATTTCTTAATTATTTACGTAATAAGGATCTTTCTTCTTGATCGGAATCTTGGGTGTATTAAATGTGCCATTTCAATTTTTTGGGGAGGTGTTACACAGTGAAATAATAGGGATATTATTTTATCAATGTCGGTACTGGCAAAAATGTTAATAATATTTATTTTTTTTGTACAGATACACGTACATGAATAAAAATATATTAAATAATTGTGAAAATTAAAACGTTTAATTTAAATTTTGCTTTCATCTATGTGACCTCCTCTTGATTTAATAATTGCAGCACACAATCGAGGCATTCTCGCAATAAGTTTTGCCAAAGCTTCTTGTGTTATTGAGGTCCAACTCGATTGCAATTTGTTCCACACGTCAGTAGATGATGTCGGAGCCGATTTCCGTACTTCCCGATCTAGTTCTTCCCATAGTAACTCGATTGATTCAAGTCGAGGCTCTGGGGAGGCCATTCCATAATTTTGAGAGTTCCTTCCTCTTCTAAATGGCGTAAATAGTCTTTACATAATTCAGAGGAATGTTTTGGTTCATTATCTTGCTGGAAGATAAAATTTTGACCCAAAAGTCGAATTCCGAAAGGTATTGCATGGTAGCCTTCTTTTTTTAATATACCGTTAATTTTCACAATGTCCCCTACACTAGTGCCAGCAAAACAGCCCCGAATGATGATAGAACCTCCACCATGCTTCACGGTAGCAGCAATACACTCTTCTCTGGCACGTTCACTCACAGATCTTCTTACGAATATGCGTCTTCGGGTTCCGAGCAGCTCAAATTTGGACTCATCCGTCCATAGGACGTTGTTTCACTCTTCTATGGTCCAGTGTTGGTGTTCACGAGCCCATTTAAGTCGCTTTGGCTTGTTTTGTTTGCGTAGTAATGGCTTTTTCATCGCAATACGTACATGGAGGCCGGGTTTCTATAGGCGACGTTTAACTGTAGAAGCACTGACTAGTTTTTGGCGACCAACATTTAATTCTGCTGTGATTTCCGGGGCTGTTTTGCGTCTATTTAACTTGCTGGTAACCACTATTCTGCGATCATCTGCAGATGTTGTGGCTTTTGGCCTTCCACTCCGTCTTTTATTAAGAAAACTAACAGTTTCCCGATAATTTTTTACCTTATAGTTAACCGTAGCGTGGTGTATTTTCATTTTTTTTTGCAATTTGTCGATTACTTAAGCCACTTTTATGGTAAGCTATTATAAGCGCACGTGTTTCCGTACTAATTTCTCTTCGCGGAGGCATTTTAAAAAATTGTCTCACGATATTTCGCTCACGACGTGAATAGAGTAAATACCACACTGCAACTGACCATAGGTTACAGATCTCACTATAATCTTCTAGGAAGGTAATTTAAACATTATTACCTATAATCTAACAGATGACTAAATTTACCCAGTAAATTCAGAGGGATTGTTATTGTAATTGCACCGCAATAAACAGTTTATGGTAATCCGACCAAGTGCAGGTAAATGATAGTAAACCTTACTGAACTACATTTTAAGTACGTATTTCATTTTATTATAATGTTCGTTTTTGGTAAACATAATACTATATGAGTAATCCATGAAAACAGGGGTGCCCAAACACTTTTGAGCGGTAGTGTAAATACGAGTGAAACTTATATAGTTCCACAGAGTTAGAACGACATTGCTTTCGAGCACAAGAAACCTTGTAAATATTTTAAATTATTATTGTAAATATTTTCCATGAAAAATGCAATAAATACGGTGGCTGGAAAAGTTGCTTTCACCGAGGATTAACCATTTTAGACATACGTGACTAATTTGATGAATATTAAACAGTCAAGTGCTTCTATGGCAGTAGCCAGATTTTGAAAAACGATAGGCTTGGCTAGGATCAGAAATACTGGAATAAGTACCTAACCCGTTCGTGATACGTTGATTCAGTGTGGAATAAGAGACAGAGTAGCTGTTACAGCTCCTTGTCTTACTAGGAATTCCAAGTGATCCACTTAAGGTTTGCTAAAGAACATGTCAATTGAGAAATGAAATACTGGACCAAAATGCTCTTCGTAGACAAGTCAAAATTTAGTCTTTCACCTCAGATAGACGTATACCAATGCAGAGACGAGATGCTGAACGCTTTCCCTAGTGCAACATCAGATTTACACATAATTTTAGTGGTGGTAATTTAGGCCATACAAAATTGGTATCAGTAAACAGAGGTACAATGACTGCCCACAGGTATATACCATGTAGTACCATACGCACCACTAAGAGGCAACGAATTCTTGTTAATGCACGATAATGCTCGACCCTATGTAGCAATAATCGGTCGGGAATACCTTGATGGGGCTGACATTCCACTTTTAAATTAGCCTGCGGTAAATCCAGACATCCAAAATCCTACCGATAATGTGTGGGGCTACCTTCATAGAATGGTAGGGCCCCCAAGTAGGGTTACAAGGATTAGAAGATGCCCTTCATGACGAGTGGAAGAATTTGGATCAAGGTTATATACGGAGGTTAATTGGTCAATCCATGCCAAATCAAATGCGAGCGATCATAAGAGCTAGGGAAGGCAATACTAATAAAAATTCCTAAAACAAAGTTCCTTTAATTATAAAAATTATTCTGGTGCTACAAAAATGAATTATATGATACTTTTTTGCGGAGTGAACAAAAACAAACAAGTTGCAGTAAAATCTGAGGATAGGGAAATTGAAAACTCGCTCTTCTAGCTTGGTGATAATTATGTATGACAAACTACATCTAATTTGCTTCTCTTAATCCTCTAAAATAAATCTAATTTAAAACAAACACGGAAACTATAAGTTATAAATCTAACATACGGTTATTCTTGCTAATCTTATAAGTTTTAACTTTATCTCATATTTCCTGTACGAATCGAAGATATTATCGCTTTATAAGTGTAACGTGGACAATTTTATGATGCTAGCCAAATATGCAGCGGTACGACGCTAATGTTATGCAGGCAATAAATTTGACAACGTTGATTATACAAATACGTATCTATGTATATGTTCAATTTAGCTAACGGAAGATTAGAAAGGCATCTTGTCCGCTCGATATTATCCAACATTAACTAACACATGTACACATGTGCACGTACAAGACGTATATTTATGTTTATACATAAATACCACGTCTGTTATGTACGTATAACGTATGTACAACAAGTAAATAATGGTTATGTATTCATTAAAAAACGTTCAAGTCACTGGACTCGGTTTTCTTGATGTTGTCGTACATATATATGTATATATTGTCAAATAGAAATACGAAGTTTATTCGAAAAGTTGCTGAATCAAGTCGTTATTGAATTATGTGGCGGGTGTGGTGAATGACTGAGTAGAATCTTCAATATTTCAATAGGTACAGTGATTCACAGTGAAATTTTTGTAATGTATTTCAAGAATAGTAGATATAATATATTTAATTTACTTTTCCCAAATAAGTATTTTACCTAACATCTTCATCTTAGCAAATTATATACCACTGCATCATTTTCACTGTGGGTCACAGTATATACAGCTAAAGCAAATATCTGAAAACTATCGTGTCTTTATTATTATATATATTAAAACAATCACTAAGTTTCCAACTCATCAACTGTCTATTGAATCCTATATTGAAGATCATACTAGATGTAAGATTCATGCTATAAAATCCCCCATTAGGTTTCTTAATTAATGACAACTTGTCCTGAGAATTATCACAGTAGTCAATAATCAAATCTCAAAATAACAAACGGATATTTTTCTGTAACAAAGTCAAACAGTTCAAAGAGATTAATTGCAGTTATTCGCAACATATTCCACGAATTTCTAGAGTGTGTTCATTTGAAAACTGTCCATACCAAATCTGAAAATCTGAAAATGTATGAAAAATTTCCTGAAACACGTAAGTATCGTGGGGGACAACTTTTATACAACTTAACCTCTTCCCCCAGGGAGCAACTTCCTTGAAAATCTTAAATGGACAGGGGTATCGAGTAATACTTCGTTTGAATGATCTTTTAAAACAGTACATTTTGAGGTTTAGTTTCTTGAAATTGATAGAAAATCTTTCGATTTTGCTTGTTTTGTATTTCTAGCTGGTCAATATATTTTAGGTGCAATTATGTTTAATACAGAATATTTGCCATCCTATTTACAGTTATTTAGTAAATAAAAATGCATATTTTATTTACTAGCATTAGACTTTTCTTACTGTCTCATTTTTTCTTTCCTACAGTCTGATTTCTACTATTTTTCTTTAGATCTTCATTATACTGACTTGTACACTCCGTTTTTGTTTCGTATTCAATGTCCAAAGTTTGAACCATATGTTTATATCTATATAACTTGAATCTGTCCAATTAACTTCTATGCATGCTTCCAGGTATTTGCTGCGCTAATACCAGATTTTTAGAAGATGTATACTATGTTTGGCTTTCTTTCACATACGAAAATCTGTTTGTTGTAAAAGTTGTTGGAATCGTCCCATCTCTAGATGTTGATAAAAAGGAATTAACAAAAAAAAAGCTAAATGATGACGAATCTTATGGTTACCAATACAGAAGAGGAAAATTTTCTACTTCTTCTTATTCTCATATCCTTATACCTTCTCAGATGTTGGATGATGATTCCGGTTCTCTTTGTACCCATTTTTTCCACTCTTTTCTATTTCTTGCAATGGGCTTCATTTTTTCCTTTTCTTCTATCCATTTCTCTTATTTGGTTCATCCATTTCCTCAGAGGTCTTCCTTTTTTCTTTTTTAGGTGTCACCTTGTCTGTCATGATAATAATAACAGAACTTTACGCTAATCATTAATCATCCATTCTCAGAATTTTCTGAACGCACCCCGTACACTATTATACAGCCACAGCGTCTATGGCGTTTAATTTCGCCGAAATTCACACACGCAAACGATCGCCGATCGCTGCCAGAGCTACCGCACGCTACGTACGACGGGCGTCCTTGATTTCATGGGCTCAGCGTCATTTTTTCGGAACGTACCCTCGGGTCAGTTTTTTAGCAGCATGCAACGCGTTTTTCGGACGATGAATAGGAGCTATACACCTATGTACCTATGTGTATACCTCTTTCTAGCCGGCTAGTTCGGGCAGGTGTAGTTTCGGGGACCGGCGACGGAAGGAGGGAGATTCATATGGGCGGTGGACTGCCGGTTTATTAAGCGGGGGTGAGGCGGTGTAAGGGGAAGGGGGGCCGGGCAAGCAACGCGTCTAAAAACTACTAGAAAAAAATTCGTAAGCTATTAGATTTCCTGTCGAACCAGTCGTACGTCTTGTGTAGATTGGTTCGTATTTATGTTGATCGTTGTGTACGGTGTCGTTGTCGATGGTTCGAGGCGATTTCGGCGTTATATTTAGATATTCGATAAGTTATTGGGGAATTTCTTGTTTGATGATTTGAGTTTAGATCGAGAGTTGAACTCGTATGAAGATTTAGACGAATTACTAAGTGCGGAATCCCTATGTTACGCCACTGTCAAAGTAGAAAGGGAAACAACTATCGATTATATTGGTAGCCCTGAAATATTAAAATACTCATGTGCTGACAACTTCGTAACCATTCTCATTGTAACATGACATTGATTGCACATATATTACAAGATCCATTATTTATATATTTTTTGACAAACAAAGACGTGAAGTTACTGAAAATGTATACAGGATGATTTTCAATGACCGACGAAAGTTCAAATTTTCTACCTTGGATTTTTGGGCATTTCACATGTTAACACATGGACTGAAAAGTCCCGGGCCTAACACATAGATGACGCTAGTTTTATTACAGTCACCTTTCTCTCAGTTAGTACTAACCTTCAAAAGACAGCTGTTAAAATTTCATGATATTCTATTCATTAGTTTGTGAGTTATTGTGCTAAGAGTCACGCTACTTTTGTTATTTTCAAAACAATGGATCAAAAACAATTTCGTGTTTTTGATTTTACACTGCTTCTTGATGGGAAAAAATACCGTTCAAGCGAAGCGATGGCTTGAAAAGTGTTATGGGGACTCCGCTCCATCAGAAACAACAATAAAACGTTGGTTTGCTGACTTCAAACGTGGTCGTAGAGACACCGATGATGCAGAACGCAGTGGACGTCCAAATGAGGCGGAAAGAAAACATCAAAAAAATCCACAAAATCGTTTTAAATGATCGAAAAGTGAAGTTGCGTGAGTTAGCTGACATCGTAAAGATATCAAAAGAACGTATTGGCTTTATATTGCATGAGCATTTGACTATGAGAAAGCTCTGTTGAGAGTGGGTGCCGCGTTTGCTCACTGTTGACCAAAAACAAGAACGTGTTGATGATTCTGAGCAGTGTTTGGCCATGTTTAAACGTAACGAACCGGAATTTTTGCGTCGATATGTGGCAATGGATGAAACATGGATCCATCACTTCACTCCGGAATCAAAACGATCGTCATCTGAGTGGCCAGCAACTGGGGAACCTCATTCGAAGCGCCCGAAAGCACAACAATCGGCTGGAAAGGTTGATAAATAAAGCTAATTTTGAACCAAAAAAAACGGGTTTTCCTTGTTAGGCCCGCGACTTTTCAGCCCACGTGTTAGTGGATGATATCCTTGCGAGAAAAGGGCACTCAGTATTGCGACCCCCGTATCATCTGGAACTAAATCCAATAGAAAAAGTATGGGGAATAGTAAACAACCGGGTGGCTGTAGAGAAATGTGCTTAAAGACCATTAGATGACACAGAGCAGCTCGCAAGACAAGAACTATCAAATATTAGTATAGAAGATTGGGTAAATGTCTGGAGGCATGTGAATATGAAAGAAAAATATATTGATAATGAACACGTAATTGTTAAATGCTTCCATTTTATTATTAATTTAGAAGAGGATGCTGATGACAATGATATCTTCCAGTTTACTATTGTTTTATAATAGATATAATGCAACGATTATCCTATAATAAGCTGTATGCTGTTGGGTAATAAATTATTATTATTAATAATGAAACATCTTTGATTCGACTGAAATAAATAATTATTTTATATACTATTTATTAGTAAGGAGATCCTGAGGTGATTGAGTTTATTGTTGCGCTATATTAAAAGGATTAATATACTTATGAATAAAATTTCGTAGCAAAGAAAATATATACATAAGTACATAAATAAAAATATCTACTTTACTTCTTTATTGTAATACTATGTTCTGACTTCCAAAATTATAGACCAATAAATATTTTATCCAACTTTGCAAAAATTTTCGAATATCTTCTGTCTCACAGAATTTACGTTAGTGTCAAGCCTTACTTATCTTCGCGACAACATGGTTTCATTCCAGGAAGGTCTACTACAACCAACCTTGCTGAGTTAGCACAGCATATTGCCGAATCCATGGAACGACGTCAACAAGTAGATGTATTATACACCGATTTTAGTAAAGCATTTGACACTATCAATCATTCCCTTATGGTATCTAAGCTGAGTAGCTTTGGTTTTCCGCCAAGTGTAACAGAATTGATCCGCTCGTATTTAACTGATCGTTCATGCTATGTTCACTACAATGGATATACATCCTTAACATTTTCTGCTTCCTCTGGTGTGTGCCAGGGATCCAATTTGGGTCCCCTTTTGTTTAATATTTATTTGGATGATCTCCTACAGGGGCTGGACTGCAATGTACTGGCTTACGCGGACGATCTTAAGATCTACAATACCATAACCTCCCCGGCAGATTGTCTGTTTCTCCAGAACAGTCTGGATACTATTGTTAGATGGTGTACACAGAATGGAATTCATTTGAATCTGGATAAGTGTGCTGTTGTAAGCTACTCTAGATGTCATAGACTCTACAATTTTCACTATGGTGTGAGTCAGGCTATTGTTCCTAGGCACTCGTCTGTGATGGACCTGGGCGTGCAGTTTGATGCAAATTTGTCGTTTGCAGACCACATATTATCCATACGAAATTCTGCGATGAAATCCTTAGGATTTCTCATACGATCCTGCAGATCATTCAATAATCCTGCCTCGCTAAAAGCACTATACTATTCGCTTGTCCGCACTGGGTTGGTGTATGCCTCCATAATTTGCTATCCTCACTATCTCCATCTGCAAGTACTACTTGAAAGAGTGCAAAAACGATTTTTGAAATACCTGTCCTTCAAAATTGATGGCACTTACCCTGGACGCGATGTTGATTATGCTGGTCTGCTGACGAGACACGGCTTTGTATCGTTATCGGATCGAAGGAAGGAATTTAGCAGCCAATTTCTACTTAAACTAATTAATCACGCTATTGACGCTCCATCCCTTCTCTCCAAAATTAATTTTGTGGTACCTCAGTACGATATCAGGTCCTTCCCTAATTTTAAGGTCCCGTCATGCAAAACTAATGTTCTGCTTAAAGCATCCTTTACGCATATGATTAGAAATGCCAATGAATTACTTCACGATCCTTTTTGTTGAAGTGTCTACATGGATTTACATTGTCGTCCTATTTTGTTCTTGCATTCTGGTGTCACCGAGCCATTATTATGTTTATGATTCAGTTGTATCTTTTTTGATTAGTTTTAATTTATTACTGCGCTGTATATTGTTACTACATATATATGCTAGGTTACATTATTCTCGCATTGTCCTGTAAATGGAATTATTTTCTGTTGGGCAATAAAGATATTATTATTATTACTATTACTAACTGAATCTTTTGCTTCAATAACTTAACACCAATTATAATTCCGTTGATTAGTATCCAGTACCGAAATTATCCACGCCTAATTTACTCCGTAAAATGCTAATAAAACGAGATAGAAAATGAGACCAAACCCGATCGGTCCAAAACGTCAACAGGAAGGCGCAATTCGTATTGTATGACGAAAATGTGTACGTAGAAGTACTTAGCAGTCGAAAACCCACCGAGAACAGCTCATTCCCCGGCTAAAATTAACTCGACAGATGTAAAATGACACGCTATTAAAACATTATTTGGGCAACTTGAATCGGTCGATCGGTTGCATGGCATTACGAAGCTGAAAATGTTTTTTTTTTCGGCTAGATGAGGACCCGGAGAGTAGGGAAGTCTGTTGACATGATGAGGTCATTTTTAATTACTTCTCTCCAACTGCCATACGTCTATTAGGCTTTTATTTTTCGCTCGACAAGCGCTAAGCTACAACTGTGTCTAAAAGACGTCGTTTATTTGCGATATTGTTTAGAATTTACGGTCATTGAAACGTATGCGGCGGTTTCTTTTTTAACTCGACGTGTTATACTTGAGTAAAATCGTTTTGGATTGAACCATAAAAGAATTAAGAGGGAAATGATTACTTTAAAATTGGGTTATCAATAAATCACGATAAAATGTACTTGTCAATAAGTCCTACCACCACTTTTCAGAAAATAGTGCAATTTTCCAATGTATAAGGAGGTAGTTGATTTGTGAAGTCATTATTTAGCATTAAAAAAAAATAACACTGGCCAACAAATACACATTTTCTTTCTGCTGACTAAAATCTGACACTTACTTTTAACTGCCAAATATGAAACCGATTTTCCCCTATCACGTCACAATCATTTTCAACGGCATTTCCTGTTTAACGATTTACAAATTCTTAAAAACTAAATGCAGATAATTCTTAATTGTTCAAATAATTGACAAATCAGAAAGAAATTTTCCAACCCCTTCACATCAAATTGAGTCTTAGGAAGCGATATGTTAAAATTCTAGATTTACAACGAGACTGTTTCAAAGACATGTGTAGCCTCGGCATGAAGGGGAAAGTTTCAGTGGTGTGTGGAGAACAGCGTGAGGAGGTGAAGCGCACGACCCAAAGAATCGAGTACCCGTAACAAAGCACGCTTGTTCAGTGGAAGTGTGAACGCGACTTACTTCTGCAATCCGTGGCAAACGATACAGCGAACAATTAATATTTGACGTAGATGTTTGTTTTATTCTACGTAATGTACCGGTCAAATGATTTCTAGGAATTTAGAAAATGATAAAAATTGCGGCCAAGATAGGAGTAATTTAGGAATTATTAAAAGTCTGAGAAATAAAAATTGTTTTTACCTTAAAGCAGATAAAAGAAATAAAATAGTCATTCTGGACAAACCGGATTATTATAATCGCGTCAACACTATGTTAGCGTCAGGACCGTACAGAGAATTAAAGAAAACCCCCCTACCGTCAATGATTAGAATCACTAAAGATACTATTAAGGACTGTCCCAACTTAATCAAGAATAACCTGAAATTCAAAATAACAAGTTCAAACCCTACCATTCCAAAAATGTATTGTCTTCCCAAAATTCACAAACCAGGTAATTCCATGAGACCTATAGTATCCGGCATTGATTCTCCAACATACAAATTGTCCAAATGGCTAGTGAATGAATATAAGAACTTGCCCCATAAAGTAGATAACCTATGTGTAGAAAATTCCGTAGATTTTGTAGATAAAATTGAAAAAACTGAATTAAAAGACGGGGAAATCCTTGTATCATTCGACGTTTGTTCACTTTTCCCAAGCGTACCAATTCCAGAAACTCTGGAGTATTTGGTTGAATTTTTGAAATTAAATAACGTAGATGACGTGAAAACCGCGGATTATAAAAGGTTAACTAAATTATGCATGTTACAAAATTGTTTTCAAATAGGCGGAAAATGGTTCGAACAGGTGGAAGGCACGGCGATATCTCCTTTTATTGTGAACCTTTTCATGAGCAAATTTGAAACGAACCTGAAAAAAGAAACCAAATATTTCCCGAGAATTTGGCTTACGTACGTGGATGATATTTTCGCGGTGTTTGATACCAACAAAGGAAACATACAAGATTTTCTAGCAGAACTGAACTCAAATTTTACCACGATCAAGTTTACTATTGAAGAAGAAGTGAACAATCGCCATTTCTAGATACTCTAGTCATACGCAACAACAATAAATTAGAAATAGACATCTACAGAAAAGAAACTAATTCCAACAGATTCATCACGTTTGATTCGCACCATTGCGAACAACAAAAAATGTCCGCGATTAGTTTTCTGGTCAATAGACTCGTCAGATTTCCGCTAAACAAGAGCAGGTACGACAAAGAATTAAAGTATATCAAAGATGTAGCGAGGTACAATGGTTTCTCTTCTATGGATGTCGACCGTATTTTAAGGAAGGTCCAATACAAACAACACATCAGAAATTCCACGACCTTGACATCAACAAACACCGGTAATAAGAAATTTATAACTCTTCCTTTTCACCCAACAGTAAAAGGGTTAAGTAAAATTTTCCGACAACTAAATATGAACGTGTCTTTTGTGTCAGAAAACAACTTAAAGAATCTCTTAGGGAATCCCAAAGATAGACCGGAGATGATAAAAAGGTCTGGAATATACCAAATCGCATGCAATGATTGTGAGAAAGCTTATATTGGACAAACAAAAAGGAGTATCGAAACGAGGTTCAAAGAACATATTAGACACTATCGTTTCGACAAACCAGATCTATCAAGCGTAGCAGAGCATATGGTAAAATCCGGACATAAGATTGATTTAAAAAATCTGACACTACTTAAAAACGCTAACTCGTATAGAGAATTAGACGCGTACGAAACGATATATATGAAAAGAACGGAAACTTATTGAACAGAGAACCACCCCCAATTGCACACTCGAGTTTGATGGATTTATTACCATAGGCCCTGTTAAAGATACGGTTCGCTTTCGGTCCATCCTTTCCCGAAAAAGGCATTAGACCACCGAGTAGATTGTAAATAGTCATATGTTTTAGAAATTTTAGAGCCTGCGTAGAAAATAATTTGCATGTGTGATACAGTTTTTACTTTCAGTCGGTAACACGGTTGACAATGAGAGCCCACGTGCTCTCGAAACGCTGCATTCCGCATAATTAATTAATTTGTGTGAGTGGAGTTTACTGCTATACCTAGGAATATACCGGTCACTTTACTAGACCAACAGGCATTTGTCTTCTTCTGTAACAAGTATTCGGATATATGTTTTATGATTATTTTGTGTGTAAACATTCCTGCGTCTGCATCGCCTACTGTAACTTGCCCCACTTTCCGGAGGCTACACATATGTCAAAAGTATCGCGACTTACTGAGCCTCCTTCGTACAATTATTCAAAAAAGAAACACATCACATCTAAATTGTAACCATTATAATTACAAACATCGATTTGATAATGTTTTGAATTATTAAAGATCCTAAAATTATAATAACTGTCAATGCCAAACCAATCTTGAACTATTACCTTATACTTACCAACGTACAGACATCAATATTTTATAGTGTAATACAACAGTTAGTTGAAGATATTCAGTAACAACAAATCGATAAATCTAAGAACCCGATATAATCCGAGATATACATACATACGCAGCAATATTCAAGGACTCCTTTGCTAGTAGTAAATAAAACATTACCAAACTTATTTTCTATTTAAAATATGTACAACTTCCATTAGAAGATTACGGTCGTAAATAAATCTGTAATTACGAAAGAGAATAATGACGACTTAATTTCTGCATTATGACCTTTTACTAAAGAATAAAGGTCAAGCTATTTGCTTTACGTACAAAAAAAATTTTGACCGCTCAGCAATTGATGTTTTGGGTATGTCAAGATCCTCATTGGCAATATTTTTGACCACCTCCCATGGCAAGGATGTTGAACTTCGGTGTTAATACATAAGAGTTGTTATACACTTTATTTTGAAAACTATTAAACGTATCTCCTTCATAATTTTTATGTATTATTACTTTCCCCATATTTTTCAAAATTATTTTGTGTAAGTTGTTTAATTGATTGCAAAAGGAAAATTTGCTCCTTCATGGTCTTTAATTCGATGATGTTGAAGTGTTATGAAAACCTAGAAAGTCCAATTTGAACCAGTTTCTCATGGCCAGATTTCAAACGAAATCAAAAAGAGATTATGACTTTACCAAAATGAGTTAGGGCCAAAATCTCTAAAAGAACAAAGGTCATATTCAAAAGAAGGAATTATACATTTCGAAAAAGACAATCTTTGAGTACAAAGATTTTGAATTCTTAAGCAATTGTTATTTTGGTAATGTCAAGTTCAACTTTTGATGCATTGGAGTTGTTATATGGGTAATGATGTCAATTTATAAACACATAACACATGGGCTGAAAAGTCCCGGGCCTAACACATAGATGACGCTAGTTTTATTAAAAATTAAACCATTAACATAATTGATACTTTAATGCAATATTGTCACCTTTTTATTTAAAAGTATAGATAATATACCAAAGATAACAGTTACGAAACCTATATGCATACATGAAAGAAACTATAATAAATTATCAAAATTTTGCAGTATAACTTTGAATGGCATCAAAGCTATAACTAACACGTTGGAACATACAGGAGACGTAACTGGTGATGGACTAACGACTAAAATTATTCAGGATGTTCTTCTTTACTTTACTTTAAAACTGGAAACATCATGCATTCTTCCAATTCTCAAAGTGGCACGGAGCAAAGTATGTTAGAGGTTCAGGCCTATTAATACTGTACCAAGTTACGAAAAAGTTCTGGAACTGTACGTAAAAGAGCAATTATATGATTTTTGTGAGCGAAACAATGTGATTCAGATCAGGATTTAGAAAACGTCATTCATGTAAAACTGTTATTGGCGATATATGACAGAAGTGGTTGCAAAAAATGGGTAAGGGAAACATTGTGATTGCTGTGTGTTTGGACTTCCATAGTGCTTTTGAAACTATTGACAGAAAACTATTAATAAATAAATTAGAAATGTATAGTGTGACAAAGTAAGGACTGGTTTGATTCGTATTTAACACATGGGCTGAAAAGTCCCGGGCCTAATACATAGATGACGCTAGTTTTATTGCATATAGTACTAACCTTCACAAGACAGCTGTTAAAATTTCATGATATTCTATTCATTAGTTTGTGAGTTATTGTGCTAAAAGTCACGCTACTTTTGTTATTTTCAAAACAATGGATCAAAAACAATTTCGTGTTTTAATTTTACACTGCTTCTTGATGGGGAAAAATATCGTTCAATCGAAGCAATCGCTTCAAAAGTGTTATGGGGACTCCGCTCCATCAGAAACAACAATAAAACGTTGGTTTGCTGACTTCAAACGTGGTTGTAGAGACACCGATGATGCAGAACGCAGTGGACGTCCAAACGAGGCGGTAACACCAGCGAACATCAAAAAAATCCACAAAATCGTTTTGAATGGTCGAAAAGTGAAGTTGCGTGAGTTAGCTGACATCGTAAAAGAACGTATAGGCTTTATATTGCATGAGCATTTGACTATGAGAAAGCTCTGTTCAAAGTGGGTGCCGCGTTTGCTCACTGTTGACCAAAAACAAGAACGCGTTGATGATTACGCGCAGTGTTTGGGCATGTTTAAACGTAACAAACCGGAATTTTTGCGTCGATATGTGACAATGGATGAAACATGGATCCATCACTTCACTCCGGAATCAAAACGATCGTCATCTGAGTGGACAGCAACTGGTGAATCTCGTTCAAAACGCCCGAAAGCACAACAATCGGCTGGAAAGCCTCGGTATTTTGGGATGTGCGTGGTGTAATATTTATCGACTATCTTGAGAAAGGAAGTACCATCAACAGTGAATATTATATAGCGTTATTGGAGCGTTTTAAGGCCGAAATTGTAAAGAAACAACCGCTTATGGCAAAGAAAAAAATTTTGTTTCATCAACACAACGCACTGTGTCAAAGTCAATCAAAACAATGGCAAAACTACATGAATTGAACCTCGAATTGCTCCCACATCCACCGTATTCGCCAGATTTGGCTCCCAGCGACTACTGGCTGTTCGCAGACCTTAAAAAAATGCTCGCCGGAAAGAAATTTCGCACGAATGAAGAGGTTATCGCTGAAACTGAGGCCTATTTTGAGGTAAAAGATAAATCGTTCTACAAAAGTGGTATTGAAATGTTAGAGCGGCGCTGGAATGATTGCGTTGCTCTTGATGGAGATTACGTTGATGAATAAAGCTAATTTTGAACCAAAACAACCGTGTTTTCTTTGTTAGGCCCGGGACTTTTCAGCCCATGTGTTACACTTTACCTTATACACCATTAAACATATCTCCTTCATAATTTTTATGTATTATTGCTTTTAAAAGTTACTTTGTCTAATTAGCTTAATAAATTGCAATTCTTTTTCCATGGTCTTTAATTCGATAATGTTAAACAGTTGGGAAAGTCCAATCTGAACCAGCTTTTCATGACAAAATCTTAAATGAACTCAAAAAGAGATTACAACTTTACCAAAATAAGTTAGAACCATGATTTTCATGAATTTCAAACGTAATTTACGTCAAATTAAAAAGATTCGAAACAAAAAAATTAAATCTTCACAATTTCTGCATTATAAGCTTTTGCAAAGAACACAGGTTAAATTCAAAAGAAAAAATTATAAATTTCGAAAAAGGTATTTCCTTTGGACACAAAAATTTTGTATTCTTAGGCAACTATTGTGTTGGTCATGTCAAGGTCATTGTTGACTAACTTTTTTGGACATCTTCCATGGCAAAGGGCACTTCAATTCTGATAGATTGCAGCAGAATATAAAGACATACAGATTAGTTTGGAGCCTATTACAAGCATCTCTTTCATAATTTTTATGAATTTCAATTTCTTCTAACTTTCAAAAATTATTTCTAAATCGCTTAATTAATTATAAAAGGGAGATCCTCTTCCTTCATGGTCTTTAATTCGATGATATTGAAGAGTTGGAAAAATCTGAAAAGAAAGATCTTCCTCCTCCATGGTCATTACTTCAACGACTTTGATGAATTGCTGAAGTCCAAAAAGTCTAATTTGATTCAACTTCTCATGGCAACATCTTAAACGAACTGAAAAAGATGTTACCACTTTACCAAAATGCGAAGAATCCAAAACCTCAAAACGATCTCGATGAATTTGCGTATAAGCATTCCGATCAAAAAAGATTACTTTAGATATTAAGGCAAAAGGTCAAAAATACTTCCTTTGATGTCCCGTCTCCTTGTTGCAGGGATGGAGGACCATCACATGACCGGAACTCCGGGTATCTACCAAAGCGGACGGTCCACCTCCAGTAGTTCGAGTCCGGGGGTTGCTGGATCAAGCCCCGCTCTTCTAGTCGTACCGCAGCCGATCAACGCCACGAAAATGAGCGCCATACAGAACGGTGGACCTCAGCCAAGGAAATACCAGTGCAAGATGTGTCCGCAGGTAAGTCTCTTTCTATTTCATCAATAACCTATGAAATCTTCGGTCATTATTATCGCTTCGTTATTGTAGAGGAATATATATACTAGATATCGTCGTGGACTATTTGACTGCTACTTGGAAGTCCTCAATAATTACACGCAAAATTCTTAAAATAACTGAATGAAGGCAGTACTCACGTATTTGTCGGGATACTCAATAATTATCTCAATATTATCGGGTCTTAATCTATGACTAACTGCTACCAAGCTATAATTATGATTTCCTCGATCTATACCAACCGTACTTCTTTTTTCTGCATTTCTTAACAGTGATACTTAGATCGATCAACGTACCATCCTTAAGCTAAAAACCTATAACCTATAACAGGCCTAGATTTCGTGGTATTATCCTAAATGAATTGTTCCTATAGATATCTTGGAAAAAATGAGGTTGGAAGTTCTAGAAAAGATCTGAAAGTTTAAGTGAGTTGCTAATAATCGTCGACCTAACTCTATTGGAATATCCTGACGTATCTGTCATTTCGGCTTAACTGGAAGCCAATGCTAACTTGATTTTAATTGTACACCTTATATATTACTGTATTATGAAGAAATTACTACATAGAATTACTATGCACTGGTGTTTCTACGATAGAGAACTAGGCTGCTTACGTCACTTTTTCCTAAAACTTTAAATGAACACAAAAATAGTTACCTCTGGAAACAGAGAATTCTACACGTACTCAGTTTTAATTAGATTCTATACGTTGCTTCAAACTAAGTTCTTATTCTTAGTTCTTAGTTCTTATTGTCTCCAAAATCCAAACATTCTCCATATTTACTCGTAACCGGAATTTTGTTCTGTGAACGTTCGACCGTAATTTGATTTGATCTTTATTGGGTGCTATAGCGTTAATAAGTAAAATCTGTTCTTTTAAGAACAAAAATAAGTGATCGAATACAAATTATCGAAAGTACAATGATCAATGATCGGGTTTCAATCGCACGATGACAAATATAAGGTTTTAAACATGTTAAACGTGTGAGCTTTCGACACCAACTCGATAGTCGTACTTCCTGATGGAAACTGATGGATATCATCACTAGTAGGACGACCACACCACAGACGATACTCGATGTAGGAACACTCAATGCAGCTAACATAGGTAGCGATCATAAATTGAATCATCCCTTGCACACCAAAACCACAGCGTATACATAAACTCATCACCGAAACTCTCGGGAAAATGAAAGCGTGAAACAGCTATAGGAAAGCAGATTAACACAAAAAATAAAACAGAACCCAATCAACATGGAAGACAGTGTGGATGTACAATGGAAGACCCTAAATTCAAACAACACTGACGCAACTAATGAAGCGCTAGAAAAGACGAAAGAATTTCTATAAAACAAATAAAGCACTATGGTTCACTCAGAGTTATGCGAATTAAAGGAAAAAGGATACATCGGTTATCTTAGAAGTAAGAACTAAGAAGGCTGGACACTAAACAAAAAAGAACGAAACAGAATAAACACAGGGATAAGAGGAATAAAGGGAGATTTTAGGAACAATTCACAAAAGAAATGGTGAGGAACATACACCGAAACGAGAGAAAAATATGGGAAATGCCCAGAAGAAATAAAATGGAAATTAAGGACGCCATGCAGAGTAGTAAAAGACGCATTTCGAAAGCCAACGACAATAAGAAAAGTAAAAAGCCTCTGGTTGAGGAAGATGAAGAACGAAGCATAAACACAGAACTAACACAGAAAACGATAGAAAAAAGATCTTAAAACAACTTAAAAATCAGAAAAGCCAACTGAAATGCTGAAATATGAAGGAGAACACCCAGAAAAAGAACTATTAAAACTCCTTAGAGACATTATAACCGAGCATAAAATACCAAACGAAGGGAAAAGGAGCATAACAATTCTAATTTTGAAAAAGGTCCAAACGGAAATCGCTGAGAATCATCGGAAAATAACCCTTCTTAATAGCACGGTCAAAAGCAATCTTACAAGAAATATGTAAAACTATACAAATCCACGAAGAACGACATAGTTTCCGAAAAAAGGTCCACTATCGAGGCAATCTTCATTATCAGATAAATTGTAGAAAAATCGCAGGATTTTAATATAAACTGGCGTTCATGTGTTTTTGCGATATGAAAAAAGCTTTCGATCTAGCTCACCTAGAGGGCATAACAGAGATAATGAGTGGAAAAAAAATATGTTAAACCTAAAACTTATAGAACTAATTCACGACATTAACAGCCACTCCAGAACGATGATAATGGTAGGAAATGAATTAACCGAGGAAATACATATACACACCGGAATACGACAAGGCGACTCACTTAACCCATTCATATTCAACCTAATTACGGACAAAATAATCGGAAAGTTACCTAAAATAGGAAGCTACAAGATCGGCAATAGTAGCTGAATCTGGAGACAGCTTGTAAAGATTACGTCACTCGTTTAATTGACCAGTAGAACAACTAGATATAATCATTAACACTGATAAAACCAAATGTCTAGTAACCTCCAAAAAACCAATAAGATGCAAACTAGAAACTGACTAAAGGATGATCAAACAAGTGAATCAGTTTGAATACTTGGGAGCTAATATAACACGTTCTGGAAATCTAGACGGTGTAGTCCGGGAACAAACAATGAAAGCATCTCAAATTTTAGGCTGCTTAAGAGACACAGTCTGCAAGAACAAATACCTTAAAACGGAAAGCGAAGTGAAAGTTTACAAGTCAGCGGTGACACACGCTGCTGAAACAAGATCAGACACCTCCAAGGCATAGCAAATGATGTGAACAGTCGAAATGGACACTATCTGACAGAATCAGAGGACCTACGTCAACAAATCAAAATACAAGACGTGGGGAAAATGGATAAGGAAACGAAGAAAATGTTGCAACAAGCACATAGGCAAAATGAGTGATGATGGACTGGTAAAAAGTGCCAAAATAAATAACCCTGTCGGAAAAAGAAATCATGGTAGGCGATCCAAACGTTGAAAAGAATGCTGGACACACCCGAAGAGGCATAGAAATAAAACAGGCAGTAGCCTACCTACCACGCATAGAAAAGAAGAAGAAGTTTTTATAACAAAAAGAAACTATTTCCTCCATCTTTTCATTTTACTTGGTAATTTTTAACTTTTTTGGTTAGAATCATGTGTTGGTTACCGCTACTAGGCTTTCGATGTCGATCAGCTGTCGCAAAAACAAATCATGGCAGGCCATCCAAACATTGAAAAGAATGCTGGACATCCTAAGATGCGGTAACCTACCAACCACCTGTAGAAAGGAAGAAGAGGAGATGGAAACACATTGTTTATCGGAATTATAACCTATCAGATTCCACCTGCATAAAAACATCTAATGATTTTAGGTTTAGATTCCATAAACAAAAGTATCAATTTCTATTAAAAAAAGTTAGCCACGAACTCCATCTGAAGGTAAGGTCAAGGTTAACTTGAAACTCCACGATTTTATTTCCTATTTAGCAGCAAACCATTTTTATTACCGCGATTTTTGCTTCAAATTTTCGAAATGTACAGTTGATTAAACGATTCACCCTGTACAGTCAGGTTATTCTCATCTATGATATGATATACGGCTTCGAGATCATTTGTTCGCCATATGTACAAGAGGCCGAAAATAGTTTGACCTACATTGAGGAGCATATCAGAACTTAATGATGAGAAATCAAGCCACCGCAAAAAAAGTAAATGAAAGAGCGAGTGTTCGAGACCATCCTAATAAATTAGAGGCTCCCCAACTACGAAGCGTGGTAGAAAAAAAAACAGGACAAAACAGCGGATGAACGAAAATACCATTCATAAGCTAACAAACAATAACCGCAGCGCCACGCAGCGGGCAAAAAACCTACCACAAAAAATCCCAGGAAGATCATCAACTTCTTCCACCTTACCCGATCTCGGGCGTAAATAAAAAACAAACGAGCTCATACGTATGTAAGGAATCCAAAATCACTTTCACCTTTCCAAACGAAAGAGCGTGCTCTTCGGGTCCTTGGCATCTAACCGAAGAGCTAACGTCTACGTACGTACTTGGAGATTTAAAAGTCGGGAGCGTGGATTTTTTTTCGAATCTACCTGCCGAGAAATGGAAGTTTTTTAAGCGGTCAGGATTCCCTACGAGATAGACGATGCAAACGAAGATGAGAACGAAGAAAAAAACGATCTAATATAATGTGTTCTATCTACCTGCTTGCGACCGAGGGACCGACTGACCTAATCACAGCTTACTAGATCATCTGGAGCGGTTTGAATGGATGCGGTCCATTTTTGTAGTAGCATTGAGTTAGGGTCATCTCTCTTCCACGTTCATGTATGCATTCTTCCGCCATTGTATATATTGATAGTGTGATTCGAGATCAAGGTTTCTTTGTGCTATAAAATAGATTGTATTTTGCATTTATTTATTAACACATGAGCGTTAGTTAAAATATTTTCTATATATAAAGAAAAAAGTGAATACGTGTAAGTGACATTATTTAGAGGTTTATTACAGACATACAAACGAAACGAGCCTGGTAAAGAAATACATCTTTATTGCATACATAATGCAGTTTAATAACAAACATTATTTTCCGAAAATATCCTTTTTCTAAAAGCCATGAAATCGTGATTGATTTTCTGATTCATAACTCTAATTTCTCGAATAATGTTGGCTTTTAAAGGTTGTCACGATCGAGGAATATTTTGGAGAACTCTTGCTTTTAAATAATCACATAAATAAAAAATTAGAGCTATTGTTGTTTCAAAGAACTCAGGCTCTTCCTGTTCTTCTTATGATTGCGACTTTTCATTAAATTATGTTTTTGTAACTGCTGCTGCAAATTCAATTCCTAATGGGTACTCGCAAGTTGACAAACAATGATATCAACCTTTTGAAATTCATTAAGTACGAGGGAAGGTCCAGAAGTTCGTGGAATGGAGGAGATGGAGTGGGCGAAACGAGGGCCCCTGCTAGGTGTAATTCTGATTGGCGACTCATCATTAGTATATAAGTTAAGTTGCAGCCCTATAGCGTCAGTCGTTTACGAATAGTTGCCTGCTAAACAAGTAAATCCGGAAGAAAACTGAAACTATGGAGGAAATTGAAGACCGTGCTGTGATAAAGTTCCTTACAAAGCAAGGGAAGAACGCTCAAACCATATTGAATGAAATGGAAACCATTTATGGGGAACAGTGCCCTAGTAAATCAATGATTTATAAGTGGCATGGCCTTCTTAAACATGCTCGGGAGTCAATTGAAGACGACCCCCGCTCAGGACGGCCAGTTGAGGCCACCACATCAGACATCGTCGAAAAAGTGCAGAAATTTCTTCTGCAAGATGCCCGTTTGAAGAAAAAACAATGATAGTTGGAGTATGAGATACCACTATTTTGCGTATACCACATGACCACCTGGGTATGACAAAAGTGCAAGATGGGTACCGAGAATACTCACGCCGCTGCAGAAACAACAGCGCGTCTGTGAGTCCAAACAATTTTTGGAGCTATGTGGAGACAAACCTGCACAGATTTTGGAGCGGATTGTTACCGGAGATGAAACATGGGTTCATCACTTTGAGCCTGAGTCCAAACAGGAGTCCATGCAATGGCATAAAAAGGGGACACCACCGCCAAAGAAATTCAAAGTGTCAGAATCGGCTGGAAAGCTGATGGCTACTGTTTTTTGGGATTGTGAGGGGATATTATTGATTGATTACAAAGAAAAAGGTAGGAGCATAACCGGAGAATATTACGCAGCGATATTAGAAAAATTAAAGGAGGCCATCAAGGAAAAACGTCGAGGAAAATTGACCAAGGGTGTGTTGCTCTTGCAAGACAATGCGCCGGTTCACAAAAGCAAAGTTGCAATGGCTGCAATGGCTGCTCTGCACAAGGCACATGGCTTTCAATCAATAGTCCATCCACCCTACAGTCCAGACCTGACACCTAGTGATTTTTATTTGTTTCCCAATTTAAAAAAAAAGACTTACGTGGAAGAAAGTTTTCCGATGACAATGAGGTAAAGGAGGCAATTTTGGCCCATTTTGAGGCGAAAGATAAAAAATATTTTTATGATGGTTTAGAAAAATTAATTCATAGATCTAATAAATGTATTGTGCTTAAGGGTGATTACATTGAAAAGGAAAAATAGATTTATTGTTTTATTTTATTTAAAACCCTTTCATTCCACGAACTTCTGAACCTCCCCTCGTATGTCAGCCCTTTCAGAAATCATTCAGAAGATCATTTGTGATAGTCCAATCAAAGGAATCTCATCCTCGAAGTCAAATTCTGAATAAACATAAAATCCAGCGTGCTTATAACAATTAACAATAGTTTTTGTGGCGAAACGCGATTCCATGCGGTGTCTGTAGCTAATATACCTTATAATGAAGTGAGATTAAGTTCCTTATCTTCATCTAAGCAAAATATTTTTTTATAATGTTGCTTGAAACATGCCTTGATTCATGCGTTATAGGGCTTCTGTTGTATCCGGTGGGTCCGGGACTTTAATAAACCTATAATGAAAGAGCTCATACACATTTTTATTCGCAAGAGAACTTATTCCTAGACAATACTGACAATACTTTTCAGGTTGATGGGGAAAATTAAGTCCAGGAAGTATAACTACGAACTTACAAGGTTTAGGCATTTAATTAGTCGGCATTGTCTTGCTTTGTCAGAGTTCTTTCTATTCAGAAACTTAAAATTACATATCAGGTGAACTTACTAAGTAATATTTTGTACTTACAATTAGAACGATCAAAGCAGATTTACTAAATTACGCTGTCAATGGATCGCAAAGTTTCTAGAAATACTCCTTTGGAAAAACATATTTCTTCAAATTCCTTTTAGAAGGAAATACAGAAAATGTTCGTATCAAACCCACATCCTATTCCACTTATGTGCAAGCAATAGCAATCAAAATTTGATGTCTTCTTTAAATAAACAGAGAAAGAAAGCAAATGGCATCCAAACTACGGTAATTCTTCCTCGTGTCAATTTAAAAATTAGAATATTGAAGTGTTTTTACGCCGATTTCAATAAAAGAACGAATTTTCAAATGATATTCCTAAATCTTCTTGAAGTATCGTTAAATCCATTGTATCAAGCAAAATTATGTTTATCACTAATATCACTAATCTTAGCTTAAATCTTGAAAATCAGGAAAAATATCGGAATAAGAATTAGGGCAATCGATTCTTCGGATTCGTTTCCATCTAGAAACATTGCACTAGAGCTTCTGTATGTATACTTTTCAAAAATGTAAGTCATGATAAGTTATTAATTTATTAGAAATTATCTTTTAAGAATGTAGAAAATATTTTTGTACGTAAAGGAATAAAACTTCCAAATATAAATGTTAAATAGCACATATATATGGCATAATAACAATGTTTACCTACAATTACGTCAACCACACGACTACTACAATACATTCCGCGGCCAAATACAATAGATGTAGATCAATGGATTACGAACAAGGGAAAGGGTTTTCGATAGGGTAGGCACAAGGTGAACTACATGCATTAATAATCCGAACAGGCTCTAAACCAATATACCAATACATACGTGCATCTACGTTACGCACATAAATATGTGCTTACGTATGATTTCGATAGTGGTTGGCACCTGTTCACAATGGAATATTAACTGCGAAGGACCGAAAATCGGCATACCACCTTTCGCGCGACAGCCTTACTCTTTCGATCCCTTTCCTTGTGACGCTGTTTTTCTATCGATTCCATTCGATAGGTCTGCCTTTATTTGACGGCTTGCCACAATCGGCACACGCGTTTTTAAACCCTCGTCCGCGTCCCCGTTTAGCGCGTTGTTTCGTTTTTGAAGTTGGGGATGCCCTCAACGTAAATATTGAAAGGTTCTGCAAGGGGTACGTATATGCGGACTGATCTAGATATGATGTAAATACGTGCATATAGACCGAATACGTTATTTTTTTTTATTTGGTTTGGAGATGAGGATGTTTTAGCGATTGTGGAGTCGTTTAGATGAAAGTTAGGGTGGGAGAAAGGGGTTGGTTTTATAACAGGGATTATGGTATCGGAGGGTATGGTATGTCTTAATTTGAGTTCTTTTTATTGTTTAAAAGAACATTCTTTTTGATAAATTGGAGTATCGTACTGGTTAACTTGATACCCGAAATGTAAATCACCGATTGTAATGAAACTTTATCAGTTTTATAGGACTAATACCTGACTTGCGTCATTTAAGAGGTCCTTTCGGCTGGTGTGGGTCTTCATATATGTACAGGCTATTACATTAAAAACGTATCAACGTGTACCATACTTATTTGTCTGAATTTCAAAGGACGTCAGAGTCGTTACCGTATTTATTATCAAATAATGTATGCAAAGATGATTCTGATAATTATGCAGAATGTCCATAAAATAAATAACAGTATATTGACTCCACTGCAGGATGTGTATTGTTTCAGGGAGGCAACAATTGTATTCTAGTTGTTATTAAGTTGACAAATCGACCATAAATTTACTAAGCGGCAGTAAGCTATTATCTATAATTATAACGTTCAAAGGACACCACTAGAAGTTTCAATTTTAGTCAAGGATTTGAAGGTGCTTTTGGGTACAACTCTCTTTTTTTCTGATCACATAACTCAGTTAGTCTCGTGATGCTATATATATATATATATATATATATATACAGGGTGCCCATAAAATAGAATAAGAAAGCATAGAAAATGGAAAGATCTAATTTAATTAGACTTAAATTCAACATAATTTTTTAGATTGATATTCTATACAATTACACCATTTCATTTTTTAGGGGAAGCTAACTTAGATGTTATCGAAACGTCGGATTAAAGATCCTTATCAGGATACAGTACAGCTCGAACTCACCGAAAAACCCACGACACATACATTATTTTTTGCAAAACACAAATTTGGCTTAAGGTTATTTTTGCCAAAAAGAGATACCTGAATTGCATTTTCGCTTTTGTAAAATAATTGTAATTTACGCTCTAAATTGTATCTCTCTTAACTTCATGTTTTAGGTACTTTGCCTGTTAGGATACCCATCTTTTATTTGGTGTGCCTACATATCTTCTTTGTAAATATTTCTAAAATTTCGCTCGTGTCGTTTCCACTCATTTTTCTGATTTATGTCGAAAACATTTGGATCTATTCTTATATCTCCATTTCCTATTCTATCAGATCTTGTCCAACCTTTCACACCTCTCAAAAATTTCGTCTCTTGTGTCCGTATCCTGCTTCCTTGTTTTTTCGTTGTTGTCCATGTTTACCGTATAAGACGGTTGGCACTGCTATCCTCTTGTAAAATTTTATTTGTGTATCCTCCCTTGTTCTGTATTTTTACGTTCTGCTGGTTGTTTCAGAGATATGTGTGAATTTATTCAGTTTTTCCTCTATGTCTTTGTTTCGATCACAAGATACATCGATGCATAAATATTTAAAGTATTTCACCTGTTGCAGTACAGTCTCGTTTATGACTGTTTTTGCCGTAATTGGAACACAGGAAAGCCATGGTTTTGGTTTTATTTGCCAGTATTTTTATTTTTTCTGCAGATCATCCTCAGTTTCTGTTAGGAACACTAAGTCGTCAGCATATGAGATAGAATTTTGGATGGTGTTCTGGTCTAAAGGTATTCCTTTGGGGCATTTCTTTTTCCATTCCTTTATAGCAGCATCAACATTTTGGGAGACTTAAAGGGAATGCCCATTTAAAACCAGAATTTGTTTTTCAAATTATTCATTTTAAACCCCTCCGATGGATTTCCTCTAGTGTACAAGATCTACGGAGATGTATATCTAAATGAAATCGAGACTATAGAATCGATTTCCGCAGAATGCATAACGTTTTACATCTGTTTTCAGTAGATCATCCTCTGTCTCTGTTAGAAGTACTAATTCGTCAGCATACGAGATAGAATTTGGGGTGGTACTCTAGTCTCAACGTATTCTTTTAGGGCATTTCTTTTTCCATTCTTTTATAGCAACATCAATGTATATCTTAAATAATGTTGATGACATACAGTAGCCTTGCCTAATTCCTTTGTTTGTTGGCATATGCCTACTTCCTTCCATCTATACCTACTAAATTAGATAATATGGATATTCCTGTTCTTTCATGGTATCCCATAATTTATATCTGTTTACATTATCGGAAGCTTTCTCGAAGTTTATAAACCCTACGCGTGTTTCTCTGTTGCATTATCTGTACTTTTCTATAATTTGTTGTAGAGTGAATATTCTATCTGTGGTTGATCTGCCATTTCTAAAGGCCATTAGTTCTATTGTCTATTAGTTCTTCTGCTGTGATTTTCAACCTGTTGTTTAATGGCTGATTCCTCGGTAATTTTGAGGGTTATTCTTACCCCTTTTTTTGTACAGCGAAACTACTTTTGTTCTTCTCCAATTATCGGAGGTAATACTATTATTATCACAGTTTATACATTTAGTACACGCATAAGTATTGCAAACCTCTGCGTTGATGCCACCCCTACCGCTTGTTTGATGTATAAAAAGAATATTTGTGTTTACTTTTATGGTTTTATTTTGAAAAATGAAAACGAATTATCAATCCACGCCACAATCATGTGCCGACAATGAATACGACAGAATACAACTTCTCGATGCACTACAATCATGCGTCGTCTCTATTGCGCCCTCTATGTGCTTGTGCACAAACTCGTGTATATAATATACAGATACATACATATGATTACATAACAATACAACCGAAGCACCGGTCGCTTTTCTGTATTTAGTTACCCTCAAGGCGTCTGCCAGTTCTGTTAAGTCTATATCATCCAAACCTTTTGCGTCTACTTCTTGTACTGTTGTTTCATCAATGTTTTCCTTGTACCAGAGCTGTTTATAATGTTTTACTCAGTTCTCCTTTTTTTTTGTGTACTTATAGTACCCAAATTGGCCGCTCCAAATTCAGATTAAAAAATATAACGTCTAGTTTTAATAAGTGCTTTATGTTAGTAGTGTGAGTTTGTGAGTGATTCTAATTGTTTTACTTTATGGTCCTTCTTAGAATAGCATTGTTGCTTTTACTATAATTTCTTTAGTCTTTACCATCACCTAACTGTAGTCTAAGCTTGAGGATACACAAGTCAGCTCATTCACAAAAACAGTTGCTGCACTACTAGTTGAGAAAATTCAGATATTATGACTTCATATAACGTACTCGCACCATCTCAACAACGTTTCGTCGGAGAAAAAAGTACTTTCTCTCACTTCTAGTGATTACGTTACTCCGTTTTTAAGGTTCCTGATTAGAAAATTAGATGTGGCATAATTGCAAGATTCTCAAAGAACAATACCATCATTAAATTGGTGCAGTAGAACCATCAATTATCTCAAAATAGTCCATTTTACGTTTCCTGGAAATTGCATCTAGAATTTCAACAGCCGAATTTAGCCATTCCAATTACTAAAGTGCACGATGAGTCAATCGCGCAAAAAAGCAAATTGGAACCGTCCAACGCGAGACCAAACATAACATAAAACGTCTCACTATTTAAGATCGCCGTTTAACTTCCTTCAAATTCGATATTTCGGGTATCTTTAACGAGGATACGGAGAAGTTTTTGTCAGACAGCATGTCCCCGTTCCAGACGGCGAAAATCTTTTTCTCTTCATTTTTTTCGCAGTTTTACGACGGGCTAGAAGCCACCAGCTTAATCCGTTAGTCACCCGCCGCAACAGACTGGGAAAAAGAAAAGGATATCCTAAAGATCCCGTTTCGCTGCTCTAAACAATCCGTCACCGAATCAAACACATCCATACGATTCTTAAAAATAAGATTGTATCCTGTATACGGATAAACTAGCTTCGATTCTATTTCGGAGCGCGTTAAAAAAAGACCCCGGCGCGGAGGAACTCGTCAGTAAGGGAAAAAAAACACCGTGGAAAAAAATACGCAACTTCCGCCAAATGCGATCCATAGTTCTTCCGGTACTCAACGATCTTCGTAGACTAAATTTACGAAATTCGGTTTCTTTCTCGATTCACGACTGAGGGTGCGAAATTAGCTTGTACGGGGACCTTTTTTTCGGCTAGAAATAAGATATTTTTAGACGCTAAGCGAAGAATTAAAAATAGGTGGGGTGCACAAGTCCTTCGCCCTCGCTGCTATCGGCTCTGTTCGATCTGTGGGAAAGTATTTTTTAAGATGAAGTGGATGCTGACACCCACACGTTACGAACACCCCCTCCGAAACTACTGCAGCCCTCGTCTCGGTTATTACAGCGTTAGGAGGACGCTCAGACAACGCTGCACCTGTTGGTTATTACCTAACTTGAAAAAGGGAACGTATTTCGGTACGTTGGTGTGTGTGCGCTGGTGTGTGTATATATATTCTGTGAAGATCCTTGATTGTGCACGTGAGATGAGATTTATTTTAGTAGATTTCTATGTGATGTAACATGATGTAACATGATGTAAGCTGTATTATACCTGCAGTTCCTTTAGATAGAAGGGAATTGTAAAATTGATTGTTAGGTGATCGTAAAAAGTTTACTTACTCTCCAAGTCATCCAAATACGAGGGTAAGTTGAAAAATTCGGTAACTAAAGTAGAACGAATAGCAATACATTTCAATGAAATGTGTTTTATTTTTCGTCATAGATCAATACGTTTATTTAGTCGATGTTCAAGTTCCTTTATGCCTTCACTCTACTCATCTTCGTCGAACTCCACAAAACAGTGGTCCACGGCAGGTATCAGCTCCTCATCCGAAGCAAATCTTATACGACCGAGGTGTGTCTTAAGTTTGGGGAAGAAATGATAATCTAACCGAGTGCAATTCGGTGAATAAGATGGATGCTCTTTAATTCGACCAACTTTACTTCGACAATTCCGCTCTTTTTTTGCTTTCTTCCGGTCCTTGTTTTCTTTTTTAACGATAGCTGTATTCAATAGATCGTTTGTCCCTTTGGAAGGTAATGGATAAACATCCCAAGAATAGAAGCCATCACCTTTCCTGCCAATAGAATGACTTTGACCTTCTTTGGAGCCAGTTGCCAAATTTAGTCCACTGTTTTGATTAGTGCTTATTTTCCAGTAGGTAGTGGTGGATCTACGTTGCATACAAGTCACAAATTGGCGCAAAAGAATCTGTTGGCTATAGAACATTCCATGCGTTTGAGTTTTTGCAATGGTGTGAGCAAACAATAGAATACCGTAAATAGAGGCGTCACGCAATGATGTAAAACGTGTACATAATAGTAGCGCCCTCCAACGTCTGCGTGGGTGAACTAAAATATATTTTTGAGCAGGTTTTTATATATATATTTTTATTTTATATTATTGTCAAAAAAAGGAAGAACTATTTTTAATCTGTTTATTATACATGAAATACAATTATAAATTCAATTTCCATCCATTTAAAATCTCTCCTATCTACTTGACAATACTACTGAATTGCTTAATATAATTAAATATTAACAATTTTGTGAATGATTGAAGAATTAGGTTTTTTTGTTACAGCAATTGTTAAATTAGAATTAACATATTACGTTTCTCGCACATTTTTGTTGTACATTATATTATGAAATAACAAATATACCATACGATGAGTTTTTACAATGGTATTGCTAAACTCAATGTACAATTTTAATTAGGAAATTTGTGGAAAGCACCATACCCATCACCATTACATCCCCACACTGCTCAGTGTGAATATTGAGATATCCCTGAAAATACATATAATTACCTTCTACAGTTATAATGTTTCCGAATAACTTATTTTTATTTTATATCAGTACACAGTTAGCACAATAATTGCAAAGACTGTGTGGTTGTACAATTTACAGGTATATCCACTCCATATAAATTAATAATTATTTGGAACGCAACGTTTCAAAAGTACGTGGACTCCCATTGTCAACCAACTGGATGTGAAAATGTATCACACTTGCAAAATTTTCTACGCAGACTCTAAAAGTTCTTGAAATACGTAACTTTTTACAACCTAATGGATGGTCGCAGATGTCTTGTATCTTTTCAAGAAAGGAAGAAATGAACGGTATCTCAAACAGGACATTGTGGTAACAAATCAAGCAGGCTAGAGTGTGCATTTGAAAGTAATGCCCTATTCAGCAAGTTTCTGCACTTTTTTATAAATATCGTTTCGTACTCCTCTAATTCTCTACATGAATTTACATTTTTAAGTAGCTTAAGATTTCATTCACCCATTTACAAACAGTTTTAAAAGAAGAAGCATCCTCGCCTAACACATTTACCATATCAGCATGGATTTCTTTGGTAGAAGAGCACTTTTTTCAAAATTATTTAATCACTGCGCGAATTTTAATATTGTCCATTTTGCTTTGGAGTGTACAGAACAAAGTACTTGACAGATCGACATGAAATTCAATACGTATTTCATTGAAGCATAAAGCTATACAATAGCGCCAAAAATTGCTTCCCCACAGCGCCATCTCATAATTAGCTATCGATTTTTTCAGCTTACCGTCGTATCTCCAGTATACCGCGATACTAATATTCCTAGTTCTCATAAACGATATTGCTAGTAAATCACAAAACTCGAACACTATGGCACTGATACGCTGAAATACTTCACCATCCGCCTAATCACGACACTAGTGTTGTTGTTAATACCGCACCACTGTTAAATTAATGTTTATATCAGCGCGGAGTGCGTAACAGTTCTTAAGATCTTCTGTAGAAGCACATATTTTCAAGTCATCAGCAAACTCGCATTTTCTACATTTCACTAGCTCTAGAAACTCTTGAAGAAAAAGGCAAAAACAGCATAGGCCCAAGATTTGATCCCTGAGGGACGCCAGGTCTTGCAAAATAGAATGCAGAATAGTATTAATAATAATTTATTAAATACCCAACGGATAAACATCCAAAAATGGACAAAATAATAGAAGATAATACACGTAATGCATTAAAGTCATACCGTAGAAACAAAATATCAGAAAGAAAAATGAATGAAATACTCCAGAGGTGGAATAAAAAGTTCGAGATTTAAACCCACTAAATTAAACATAAATCTGTTTAAAAGACATGATCGAATTAATCTTAGAAAATTCCCGATGACACCTAAAAAACTCCGCTTCTCAAACAACTTATGATGATCTGTCAGGTCAAAAGGACGGCAAAATTGATATAGATAACGTCCAGTTATCCACGGTCCCAGCTATTGTTTAAGAAATCTGCGCCAAGTTAGTTACAGTAGATCTATTTGAAACCATACTGAGATACAAGGCGATATAGTTTTGTACCATAAGAGACATGCCTAAGTAAGTACCAATATTAGAACTATCACCCACGATTGGCAAGATTCTGGTTACTTTCCATGTATCAGGAAACGTACACATGTGTAAAGTTAGGTTAAAAATCATATACAGAGAAGTAGCAAGTATAGTAGCAGAATCCTTCACAAAGGAATGTTATATACCCATTATGTCTAACACACTGCGATCTTCTCAAAGGGCAGGAATTTTTACTGAAAACTAGTAACAACGAGTCAGCAAAACCAAAATTTCTTCAATCTCCTTTCATTTAATCCTTTAGCGCTTCTTGTTGGGAAAATATAAGACAAAGGAGAAAGAAAGGAAATGGACATCTCATGAATTTTTACAATTTTAAGCATTAAGCAAGTTAATATATCGACCAGTATTTCTGGTAGGTTTTGACTTTGACTGATTACGAAGATCATTTAACAAGATCTCAAGTTTTCGAAATAATGCAATTTAAAAGCTAATTTCTTCACCAACTTATAATTGACAATTTCTTGAGTGACTTGAGCATGTTTCCATATCAAAAATAATTGGTCCATACTTACTAGGCATGCTCGAATACCTCCAAACACTTTAAATTTGAGAAGTACATCTCGCAAAATTTAGTTTAAATTCTATTCAAAATACAAATTCGGTTTTCTGATTTCTAATTTTGCTGGATCCCCCAACAACTCTTCTATAATCAAGAGGACTTTCAACGCACCACCCTGTTTAGTTTTAGAACTATGATGCGACAAATAATTAGTAGATGATGTAACATTGTACAAATTTTGGTGTGTTTCTGTCTGTATCTGTATTTGGCGAATAGTGGAAGTATACAGCAGTATATAAGCAGTTGCACCTCTATTTCTATGAGTGTGGGTACACACACCAACAATTTCATTCGATATATTTTTATGTGATCCAATTATTAAGACAGTTAGCAAAGTTTTTTATGTAAGCTCATGATTTGAAGCAAGAAATTTTCAACATAATTGAATATTATACGAATATCGATGCTTCCAGATGTAACACCACACATTTTTGAGGACCTAGATAACAATTTTCGATGACTACTACGCTGCATTATTATTACTTAAGCCATTCAAAAAGAAAATTCAACTTTCTACGTATTAATTCAAATAAATAGCAACAAAAAACACTTCTTTTCTTCCACATACTCATTATTATACTAATTATATTTCTTTTACGCGGTCGCAACAGTTTTTTTTTAATTATTTTTTCCATCTATACCTCGGATATCTATGTAGTCTCTGGTTGCCTCTTTTAAGCGCTCCAGTCTGCTAAATAACGAAGACGTCAACGAATCTTTAGCAGTTAAGTTTCTATATTATACGTTTGTGTATGTGCTGTAATGCTAGCAACGTCTAAGTTGAAATACTCCTTAATAAAACGAGTTCTGTCGGCTTACTGAAAGTCAAAAAGAATGCCTTTCACGGGCAAAACTGTGTCACAATTTTAAGCAACGGAGTTTTATGCCTGCTGGGTCTTTTCTGATACAAATTAAAGTTGCTGTATACAAAAAAAAAAGGATCTACAAAAGTTCGACACCTATGGCAAATGATTTAGAGTGAAAAAATTCATAATGGAAGTGCGGATAACTAGAAAAATCTGTTTTTTGTTCGCTAGCGGAAGTGGATTTACTTGTTTTTCTTTCTTCCTGGTAATTATTTTAATGTATTTGTGAGAGGTGGTGGTACAGTTTTTTTTTTGTAGTCAAACAGTCGGGAAAATGTAATAATCTAAGTACGCATTTCCTTGTTCCTTGTAGTTGATTAAAATTTGGAATATGCTTTTTTCGTAATATTTAAACTGATATTTATATAAATTAAAACAAAAAAAAACTATTCTCAAGCAGAGAAGACAAAATAATTCAACGTCAAACCTCTCCTTTTTGATCCGGTCATGTACTACGCTAGGGCCCTTTTTCCGGGTTGTGGTCAACTAGATGCCCGCTTAGTACAATCTTTTACCTTGTACAACTGATTAAAATTATATTGCATCGCAATTATATTCCTCTCGACATGTGTAAGTTAGACTCTTTGAGCATTTTCACGCATCCTTTAGAATCCTCTAGCTTCAGTCCTTTTAAGCTGCTAAATGTACGGCTGCTCCTCATAGCTTCCTTCTGTATGTAAATGTGAAATGGTGCTAGTACCAGAAGAAGTTCTGAAGCTAATGTGGGGCAAATGAGCATCACACTTGTAATGTTAAGACATATGTATAACCCACTGGACTCGTTCGAGCTAATGTTGTATTGTCTTAAGGATAATTTTGTGGCCGTCACAGCAGTTGAGGGATAGGTGATCATGGATCTAATTATTGCCGCATATGACCAAAAATTTGCGGTCAGACTCCAGTTTTTGACGAGGAGTCTGCGAGGATGTGATGACCTTCTTCCACAAGTCTATAATATGGAAATGCTACGTTAGGTTTTCATTAAGTATTACTTCCAATTGTCTTACCCTCTGTGGAGGATGATGTTAAAAAGATTCTTCTTTTCTTAGTAAAAGGGGGTAATCTTAAGCATAAGCTGTGAAATGGTTTTTATCATGTTTGCTGCAGATCATGGTTCCTAACATCTCATATCTTGACAGCCCTTTAAAAAGTTCATCTATGACAAGATACTATTGAAGAGTCGATAATACCCCTCCTTGTGGGGCAACCGTTTGTCGACCCTAATCGTTGCAGTTTCAGTTCCCAACGTAGACCTTATACGTAAGCGTTGGAAGAAAGGTTTGGTTCATTTAATAGTTAATGTATTTGAACCTTTGGCAAAGACGTTATCAAAAGTGTCCTTTATATCCAAAAATCTAGGAAAACAACATTAGATTTGTCTTTTTCTGACATGATTCGTTCAATTATCATGTCCCATAACGTCCTATTACCTTTAATTTAGGTTTTTCACGTTGTTTGTGAATTGAATTGTCCAGCTTAAGCAGCTGCTTCACAAAAATTTCCCTGGTCATTCAAATCTTCTTAGTAAAACCTGCTTCTAGGATTTGATAATTTCAAAATACCATTGATTTTTGCATCCTCCAATAACCAGTCCAAATTGTACCAGATAACATAACGGTTACCCTATCATCTTTAAATGAGAATGTTTCATTTTGGTAAACACCTAAAAAGTAGATTTTGCCAGGATTTGGAGTGCCTTTGGAGTGATAATTTTGCAAAATTCTTTTTAGAACTGCTTATCTCCGTCGATTACAATCGATTTCACTAACATCTGGCTTTTCTCCAGAAATATTCGCTTGCGCTATACGTTAGGTTTTTTTTGAGATTATCTGCCAATCCATGAATCACCTGAAGATCTGAGAGACTTAAATTTATTGGATATTCATTAGCTGGCAAGTTTTTATCATCCACTTTAGAAGGGCTTGACTGGTAAATAAAGATCTTCTTCATTTCAGGTTTTAGGCACTTTGCCTGTTACGATACCCATCTTTTACTTGGTCTGCGTAGACTTCTTCTTCCTAAATAACCATTACCATTCCAGAAAATTTTTGGCGTCGGAATTCTTTTAAGGAGATTATGTCCTGTGTTTCTTTGCATGGTAGACATCCAAAGATTGTTTAATAGATTTAAAAATTGTATTGGAAAACCTGCAACATTAAAAATTAGTTAACTAGTGATGGTGGCGAAGATAAAAACACAAAATATAAATGCAGGATAATGGTGGAAATTTGCCAGAGATATTACATAAGTTATTAAAGTATTGAATATCATAATTCCAATTCAGTGTTCTATGGAGGACTCGAGCCAGAATTAATGTTTCACTACCAGATAAGAGGGTGGGCACTGCTATCGTCTTGTTTTATTTTTAACATTCTGCTGATTATTCTACAGATATATGTGAATTTATACAGTTTTTCTTCTATATCTAAGTGCATAACCTGTTCCAGTACAGTATCGCTTATGACTATATTGGTCCTAAGTGGATATTCACCCAGGAGAGCCATGGTTTCGGTTTTATTTGCCGACATGTTCATTTCATAGTTTTGTACAATTTTTTTGTAATCTATATATCCCTATCTGTAGACCATCTTCTGTTTCCGTTAGGAGTACTAAGTCGTCAGCATAGGGTGGTGCTCTAGTCTAAAGATATTCCTTTAGAGCATGTCCTTTTACAGTCTTTTATAATAACATCAATACATATACGTTGGCGACACACGGTAGCCTTGTCTAACTCCTTTGTTTGTTGATATTTCCCTAGTTAATCTTCCGCCTATATTCACTATAATTCTGGTGTACAACTTTTATGAAATAAATGATACGGTTATAAGTAAAAAAAATCCCTAGATTTATATTTTCTGTTAAGTTATTAGAGTTTCTGGGGAATTGGTGATAATTCAAGATTTTACTTGCGAATGAAATATGAGGTTAAAGTCTGTTAACAGAGATTTTTCAAAAATATCACGAGCAATAACATTTTTAGAAAGTCGTAGTGTAGAGTTGGTTGTTGCTTTGAAGAAGTTTAAATCAAGTGTAGCTAACCTAATAAAGACAACAAATAGAGATGCAATCAATCAAGGATGTCTTGCAAAAAATATCGGTCTAAAATACAATAATTACTAGAAGCCAACAGCAAATCCTCATTCACAAAAAAAAAACAAATCCGATCTTTACCACAAAAAAAAGAATATACTCCGAAACACTCGGAATCAAACAATATTTACCTACCGCAATTTTTTTTTGCATTTAATTCTGAATCACTTGTCCAAAACATAACACTTATACTTAGACACCTATCCTAACATGCTGGCCTTCCCAAACACAACGTAGACCTTTTCCCGAAACCAGTTTTTTTCGTCCAAAAAACGACCTATTACACTACAACAGTATATCGTCGGAAGAAAAAAAATCTTTGCCACGCGACAGCCAGCTAAATAATTCGCCTTTTTTTGTCGGAATCTTAATATTTAAGACTTTCGAGAGGCCCGGTCTCTTTAGACGACACATAAAAAACACGACAAAAAAAGCGTGAACAAAGCAAAGGCTGCCGTGGAATGAGTTAAGTCGGTATTTATGCGTTATTCGTTGTGTATACAAGAAATGAACAGAAAAACGACTTTTACTTTTTAAATGTACATATATGCGTAAACTTTTATACACTGTTTACGTCTGGATTTACATCAGGCATTTTGGTGTATGATTTTCTCGAAGAATATAAATAAGATTTCTCAAGCTGTAACTAGTATTCTTTTTTATTATCTTAAAGGCCCTTAACATTGATTATATTATAATAATATCTATTAATTGGATATTATCCATATATTATAAGTTCCATCTTCAAATATCGACTGAAAATTTTAATAGTGATTAGATGTGGTGAAAATATCGCATCTCGAAATTGAATTGTGAATTTTTATAATTAAAGTATTCTAGTCGTGACATACCTCACGGATATGTAAGCAAAATCGTTCATGAATTGGAAGAAAATAAAGAAGAAAACTTGCACAGATACTATACGATCATATAATTTACCCTCTAGCAAGCCATGGAATTACCTCTTCGCAATATCTTGTTAGTAGTGACTAGTGAATTGACAATGACAAATAGAATGCATTTGTTATATGCATTCTATTGGTTTATTGGTACAAAATTGTTTACAATAAATCACAAAGTTTTCATTATCGAATCATACTTCAGCAATGGTATAAAATTAGAAAATGAAAAATGATCGTACTCTTGGGAACCATGTATAAAAGAATTTCCAAGTATTCCAGTATGATAGTTTGGGGCAAGGCTATAAAACACTTTACACATATTATTCTTATACTTTAAAGCGAACAAACTAAAACAGTTTACATTGGGCCGCTCATCATGAAAAATAAGGACTACTCGACTTTTCACTCAGTCGAATAAATAAATTCCTTTTGCTTAACTTGCAAGAAAGTATCTTTATTGTATACTCACAGGAACAATAAGGATAGAGACAGACACAATCTTTCAACCTCGAATGAAATTTTGAATTTCTTGGTTTTGGCAAACAGGCACAAATATTTTACTGCGAGTTTAACGCAACTGGTATTCGTTGACATTAAAAAAAATCTGTTTTGTTTTACTGCAATATTTTTTTTTCAAATATGGATATACAGAAGAGTCATCTTTGCAGATTCACGAGATCCTCTTGTTTTAGAACATAATTCCAGTTCCCATTGCGTTTTCCCTATAGTTTGTTGTGTAAAGTACAGACTCTGTCCAATCTATTAGGGCTACTTGCAAAAGTAACAATTTTTTTTAAATATATAATGAAAAACGTGTTGTACAAGCATAAGTTTATTTAGAACTGTTTATAGACATCGTAACAACTATAAAACTAATATTTTGTAATGCCTACTTTGACTTTTATAATTACAATTATTCTTTCTGGCGTCTGTCTATGCAAGTGTTAATGGTATGTTTAATTGTAGCGTCATTTTGCCACACTTCTATGCAGTACGGAATCGTTCATGAGGGAGATAATAACAGGCAAGGGGTCATTAAGTAACACTTTCTCAATTTCTTAGAAAAAGATTTAGCGAACGTATTTAGATAGGTATTGTAAACCATCCTTTTCATGAATATTATACTTGTATTTGTAAATTATCGCGTTGGAAACGCAGAAAAACTTAAATTTATCAGGTGGTCTTAATCAAATAGACAGGGACTGTACATCTTCGTGAATTCATAGTAATTTCTTGAAATTGACTATTGTCGAGTTCTAATTAATAAAAAAACATGTTATAGGGTGTCGAGTCTCCTTAGAAAGAGGGAAGAATTGCTTTTAAACAAAAGAAAGTAACAATAAGCAATGAAAATCGACGTCTTCAAGGACTTTTTCAAATGTCAATTTCTAAATTGAATCTACGTTAACAAACAAAAGATACGTTCCTTATTCCGATCCTAAATCGTCAAAAAATGCAATAGAAACGAAAAAAAATCATCGCCATCGTCATATAATCTAGTTACCCGTGACGATATAAAACAAAAAAAAAAAACAAACGGAGAAAAAAGCAAGCGAAGAAAACAAACGACTATCAACCACGCTTAATCTGGACGATTGCATCTGTTCCCTAGACCGTGTGAAAGAAATCTAGTCGACCTAGACTCTCTAGGCTTGCCTGTCATATGTTGCCCTGACGTCCGTGCGTTGCCCGACTATAGGGAGGAGGGTAGTTCTACTCGTTGGCAGCGCCGGCGAAGGGACGGGAGGGAAACCGAGAGGTTTTGATAAAGTCGGCGTGCTAGTAGTGGTGCATGGTAGGATATTATTATTAGGGGGACCCTCGCCTCTCTTCTCTACCACGGTATGACGACGTATAAATCACGGTGCGCGCATGAAAGTGAAATTTTCTAATGCGTCCGCTTTTCGGGTGTTTTGCCTATGCCGTGGAGTATATGTGTTTTGTAGCGACATCGGATCGAGGCTGTAGGGGATTTTTATGAACACAGGTGGTTGGCGGTAGGGATTTTTTTTTTACATTCGTTTCATTGTATCGCTTTCTGTTTCGGTGAGGACGAGTTATATCCATCGAAAGTGATCTGGTGAGGCTTTGTTTCGGATAAATTAGGTTTCCTTCCTATTTCGATTTATCCTGTTTTTTAACTGCAATTCCTAAATTTTATTCTCAATCTAAATTTTCATTATTTAATGTGCAAGTATCATAGGTATCATTCTACTGGATCTTTTTAAAGATGTACGAATATTAAGCACTTCAAATCCTCCCAAGCAATCCATTGCATAGGAGATTTCAATGTTAATAAACATTTATAATCTGGCCCAAACACATTTTCCATTTAAGCGTTTACTTAAAATCTTCCACAGCAGTTATCCTCCAAATTAAATGATCTGGAACTGAGAAGTAAGATGAATAAGGTGATCACAGAAACCCTATTTATCATAAATTTTAAGGGAGTTAGAACTAAGTACGATAAAAAATATTCCTGTGCTCTGCTATGGATAAATTTCAATTTTCTGAAATTTGTAGTGTATTCAAACTTCTTTGGCCTACAATAAACACATTTTCCGGATAGAAACCTAACAACTTTGCGAAAGTATTTAAGAATATTTTATATAGCAATATTTAATGTTAAGCTATTTTTATGTCGGGCAGATCCATTGTAAACAACTTGGCAAATATCACCCGGTATATATTTGGAGCATTGGACCAGCGAGGACGGGTCGGCATTCTATACTGGACTTTGTTAGGGCTTTTGATCGCATTGACGACAATTTACTTTGTGCTACACTGGAGGGTATTGGCTTCTGTCCTTCATTGGTGAAGTTGATTTCTGCTTACTTCTTTGGAAGGAGTTGGTTAAATCTTCTATAATAGTCAATCTGGTGTTCCGCAGGGTTCCAATCTCGGACCATTATTATTTAATAATTTTTTCAAATGATTTGCTCGATAAATTGCGATGTGAGCTTTTAGCATATGCGGAAAATCTTAAAATCTACAATAATATCGATTTGCTAGTTGATTGTGTTACCTTTATTAATGACTACTATACTCTGAATGGGATATCTTTAGATATTGGAAAATGTTTAATGATCCCTTAATCAAACGCTCTAATCCAATCATTTTCAATCACACTGTTCAATCAAGAACAAAAAAAATAAAGAATTTGGGAATACTTCTTGACCAAAAAGCAAGCTTCTTTGATCATATATCCGGTATATGTATTTCTGTTTCTAAATTATTAGGCTTCCTAATAAGAACTTGTGGTGCTTCTCGTGACATCGCGACTACAAGGACTTTATACTATGCTCTTATTCAGTCTACTGCTTAATTTGGTATCCTTACCACACGTATCAGGTGATTGTCATGGAAAGTATCCAAGAAAGATTCCTCAAATACTTTAGCTATAAAGTTAGCGGTACTTACCCTAACCGTGGTACGGATTATGCGACATAGCTCTAGCAATATAATTTTAGTTCTCTGGAAGAGGTCACTGCAATAAAACTAGTGCAGGATTAAAGAAATAGATTCACCATCATTGCTGGCTTATGTGTATATCCACGTTACGCACCACATTACATACGATAGGTTGAATTTGTCGTAATGTATAGGCATCATGCAAATATCTTGGCCATGTTCCATATGTTCCATATGGTCACTAACTTTAATAGAATATACACGTATAATATTTATTGAGTTTTAGTATTGTCTTTACTTTTATAAGGGGTATTGTATAACGTAGAAATGCTTTGCTGATTTGATATTGTATTTCACACAAAGTATGTAACCAATGTAACGTCACTAATTGTTTGTATATTGTCCTGTAAATGACAATAGTTATTATCGTTGGACAAATGTAAGTTATTATTATTATTGTAGCTCTCGTAAAAAGGTTAATTCCTTCATAACGTCAGTGGTCGTATCATCAAAAAGTGGGAACAATAGTTTCTTTTTTATAAATCATTTGACCTCATCTCTCTATATAATATTTTTAATTCTTTTCGAAGATTCGACTCCATCAAAGGAAAATGGATGAAATCGTTAGTTTGTCAAGATTATCTGAATTGAATCTTTAAATAATCCCAAGCCCAATAGACAATATCGAAAACACCGGTGAATACAAAAAATAACAATCACTAACCTCCACTAACGAATTACTTTAACAATTTCGAAATGTTTAAGATTCTTCAATATGTATTTGACACCATGTCCTCGAGAGTACTGTATACCATCTAGCAAGTTAGAATCCTCAAGACTAAACATTTCGCGGAACAATTTCAAGGCCCAAAGTAAGAGCCCTGGGAAACTCTCGAAGTAGAAATAAATCCGCGAGAACTGAATCCATTAAGGAAAACATACTCACGTCTATTAAACAGATATAATTGGAACGATTGTATCACAGAATCACTAAATCCAAAGGACAATTTATAAGGAATCAAAAATGAGATGATCGAAAGCTTTAGCGAAATCGGTATATAGAAGATTAACCCGGGTACGTGAATCTAGGCCATGAGACAAAGCCATGTTGAGAAGAGGAAATGCTGTTGTATAAACATTGCTCAAAGGCTTTGGCAAAGTTTGACGGATAAAATATAGGACGATAGTTGGATATATCCGCAGGATCACCAGCTCTAAATATAGGCAGAGTTCGAGCAGTCTTCCATTTATTCGGGTACAGCGAGGTCTTTAAGGCTAAAGAGAAGACTCTGGGCAAAGGATTCACCAACTCATATTTGCAATCTTTAACGAAAAACGAGTGAATTTGATTACGATCAGAACTTCGAGGATTTTTTAGGTTATTTATGGAATGCAGGATAAAATTGACGGAAAACTCAGTAACGCAGAACTTAGTGTTACATGCGTCTCGTGGATTGCTGGCAGATGATGGGAATCGGTGAAGACAATATTAAAATATTCAGCAAATTCATCAACAATTTGGGCTGCTGAAGCTAACGTTATTGAAGACTACACTTCCAGGAGTGCAACTTCTTGGTTCCTTCTCTCGGACAAAAGGCCACGAATTAATTGGATTGTCAATGATGTTATGCTGTTGATTGGCTTTGAATGAGATAGCGAAGTTCTCTAAACTGTTGCAGAGAATTTAAATCTTCTATACTATCGTAGGAAGTAATATTTTAGTTTAATACTACTAATTATTTCGGGTGTGTAGCATTTAGGATAAGTTCGCATTCGAATACAGAGTTGAATAAAATAGATCGCGTGCAATATTGACGTCAGAACACTTTTCAAGGAAGGACCAGTCTACATCGTACATAACTCGATATAGATAAGGGGGAAAATTGGCTTTTTCGTAGTAGAATATACTATTAACGAATCTTGCGAGTGTTTACATCTACCGTTGTATTGACCAAAACAGGATACTGAACCTACGTCAGCATAAAGCAAAACGTCTTTAAGAAGTATATTTTATTATTGCATCACTTGTTCCGCAAATGTGGAAGATTTAAATGCAAAAATGAGCGTTCCAAATTATTAATGCGCAGTGTAAACTTTAATGATTCGAACACCAACATCAATTGCCCTTTCGAATATTTAGACAACTAAACGAGTGTTGTTGTAACAGTACATTCAAGCCAAAAATAGAATCTCATTTTAATAAAACAGCAATTACTCTAAAACAATATGTAAAGATAAAGATATAAAATGCATGGCATTAATCACCTTTGTTAAAATTTCCATGGAATCTAAAGAAAAAGCTTCACAAAAAACTACTTCAAAATATAATTTAATCTTGAAGATGCATTCATATTGAAAAAGATTACTTTAGCAATTCAACAACGCAGATGGATTCGAAAGACAAATAAAAAAACCGAAAGAAAAAGCTGTCTAGCTCCCGTAATAGCCATCATAACTCTAGTGACATAGCAGCTATGGCATTCAATACTGTTTATATGTACATCTAGACCTTTCCTGAAGTTAATAAGTTTGTTCTAGGTTATGTAGCTGATACGCCGTCTAAATAGGTAAATCTCTACCAGAAGCAGCTTTTTTGCGTTTCTCCTTGCTTGTTGCAGTTTTTTTTTGTGTTGCGTTGAATCGTTGCTGTTAATTTGGTAATTATAGATCTTTTTGCAATATCTAAAAAAGTTGGAGTTAATTTATGGAATTGCGTCTGTTTGTTAATGTTTTGTTTATTGTTGGTCGTTCTTTCTCCTATTTTTTTTGGGTTTTTGCGGAAGCTATAAGCGTTCACCGCATACCTTGATTTATTTCTTTAATAACAACAAACTTTCAATTGCTTACTCTCTTTTATTATTAATTTAATTTAATTCCATTTTAATTTATTATAGTTAATTTTTGACAGAGTTCTTGTGTTGCATTTGTTTTGCTATTACATGTAACGTTTTGCTATCGTTTATGGTAACACATGGGCTGAAAAGTCCCGGGCCTAACAAAGAAAACACGGTTTTTTTGGTTCAAAGAGCAACGCAATCATTCCAGCGCCGCTCTATCATTTCAATACCACTTTTGTAGAACGATTTATCTTTTGCCTCAAAATAGGCCTCAGTTTCAACGATAACCTCTGCATTCGTGCGAAATTTCTTACCGGCGAGCATTTTTTTGAGGTCTGCGAACAGCCAGTAGCCGCTGGGAGCCAAATCTGGCGAATACGGTGGATGTGGGAGCAATTCGAAGTTCAATTCATGTAGTTTCGCCATTGTTTTGATTGACTTGTGACACGGTGCGTTGTCTTGATGAAACAATTTTTTTTTCTTTGCCATATGCGGTCGCTTCTTTACAATTTCGGCCTTCAAACGCTCCAATAACGCTATATAATATTCACTGTTGATGGTATTTCCTTTCTCAAGACAGTCGATGAATATTACACCACGCACATCCCAAAATACCGAGGCCATAACCTTTCCAGCCGATTGTTGTGCTTTCGGGTGCTTTGGACGAGGTTCACCAGTTACTGTCCACTCAGATGACGATCGTTTTGATTCCGGAGTGAAGTGATGGATCCACGTTTCAACCATTGTCACATATCGACGCAAAAAGTCCGGTTTGTTACGTTTAAACACGGCCAAACACTGCTCAGAATCATCAACACGTTCTTGTTTTTGGTCAACAGTGAGCAAACGCGGCACCCACTTTGAACAGAGCTTTCTCATAGTCAAATGCTCATGCAATATAAAGCCAATACGTTCTTTTGATATCTTTACGACGTCAGCTAACAACTTCACTTTTCGATCATTCAAAACGATTTTGTGGATTTTTTTGATGTGTTCTGGTGTTACCGCCTCATTTGGACGTCCACTGCGTTCTGCATCATCGGTGTCTCTACGACCACGTTTGAAGTCAGCGAACCAACGTTTTATTGTTGTTTTTGATAGAGCGGAGTCCCCATAACACTTTTCAAGCCATTGCTTCGCTTGAACGGTATTTTTTCCCAAGAAGAAGGAGTGTAAAATTAAAACACGAACTTATTTTTGATCCATTGTTTTGAAAATAACAAAAGTAGCGTGACTCTTAGCACAATAACTCACAAACTGATGGATAGAATATCATGAAATTTTAACGGCTGTCTTTTGAAGGTTAGTACTAACTGAGAGAAAGGTGACTGCAATAAAACTAGCGTCATCTATGTGTTAGGCCCGGGACTTTCAGCCCATGTGTTAAGTTTGTTTCGTCTCCTTGCGGTTATTCCTATTCGTTTTTGCATATCCTTCCTTTATTTGTCGTATTTTTGTACTGCTTTTGAGATACACTGCGGTTCAATAGTTGTTTTCCACTCTCTTTATTTGTTGCTTTGTATTCTCATCCTCGCCATTGTCCAACTTTCTCCTTTTGTTTGTCTTGAATATACTTAAATCGCGGCGAAGTGTGTATTCCAGTTCTCATTTACTTCAGTTTCCTCCTTGGCTACCCATAATTTCTCTTACCTGTAAACATTTTGACAAGCTTTTTTGCATGCGGAGTACTTACAGTCAGGTTTGTACCGGCTTGAAATACAAATTTCAGATATTTCTACACACTTGAAGAATCTCACTTCAGTTATTCCTGTACTTCAGAAAGAGATTACTGAGTTAAAAGGTAAATTTGATCGTGTTTCACCTACACAAGCTGCGTCATTTGATGTGGAAACCATCATCCACGAACTTGAACATCGTGCCACTAAATGGATGAATTTCATTTTCTTTAATATGGCTGAGGATGGCTCAAATGATACGGTGCTGATATCTTGGCTTTTCTCAATGCGGCACCGCAGATTGACACAAATAATTTGAAGACCCTCAGACCTGGTAAAATAGCAACCGCTGTAAAACCTCGATCGCTGAAGGTAATCCTTAAAACAGCTGATGATGTAAAATTGGTACTTCGCTGTGCCAATAGAATGAGAGCCTATTCAACTCCTAGAATATTTATTTCGAGAGATCTCACACCTAGGCAAGTTGAGAATAAGAATAGAGTTCTGGAGGAATTCCGACGGTGTAGAATCAGGGGCAAGGATGTGCCCTTGAAATATATTAGTGGATGCCTTTCCTAAGATCATTGGATCGAAAAACCTCCGAAATTCCAACAGTCAGCAGTGAATGCCTCATTCTATTAGCAAAATGTTCATAGGTTGAATTCAAAGAGAATTGTACAATAATATTTTGGTTCGCGATGACATTGATGTTGTCTTATTGATTGAGGGTTGGGGTAGTGATACTTTGCTGAATTCAGAGCTGTTTCATGAAGGTTTTGTTGTTTTCCAGCCTAATAGGAGATCTGGACGGGGTGGAGGTGTATTGGTTGCCGTCAGGTATATTTTTTTATGTGACCAGATTGTGGACTTAATTAGAGGTAATGCTAATTTGCTTACTGTTAATTTGAGTTATGATGGGTTAAATGGATATGCTGTTGGGTAATAAGTCATTATTATTAAGTCCGTAACCTGAAAGATTGTGCAATCACACGTTTCTCGTTTGAATCCACAGTTTTTTTGATAAAGGAATGGTACATATATCATTTCCTGAATACTCTACGCCATAGCAGCTTCACATTTGGTTTAATGTCCCTTAGATACTGCAGTGTATTTTGTAAATATTCACGTTATTTTGGGCAATACCTAGCTTCTGGATATCATTTTGAAGAAGCCATGTTATGTAAAAAGATGTAAAATCCAACATCTAAGAGATTTGACTAGGATTTCCCAAGAAATTTAAATACGTTACACAATAGCTCATTTACATAAAGCAGCTTTTAAAATTCGAAATGATTTATGATCAAATATAGTAGACAACCCTGGAAAGTTCCCATACGTTTACGTTACCAAGAAATTCTAAAATATAAATAAGTGGCGTGGTGCATTACAAAAATTTCGATGGGTTATGTTGGTATCTTTGACATTGTGCTGGGAGTTATGTCAAAAGGTTATTGAACATTTTGGAAATACCTATTCCACAGCCGCTGGAGTTACTTACGAGATATTACTTTTCATTACTAAACCGCATCTTTTGTACTAGCATTTGGAATAAAATTATTACCACATTCTATGAATTCAAGGCGTAACCTCAAATTGGAATACCTTTTATAGTCAGGTAACTTAGAGAAAAATTGTTGAAATTAATATTTTTTGGTGTAGATGTGTTCAGAATGTATTTCAGCACAAAGAAAAAATTTTAATTTTCAAATCTTAAGGTACTCATACTATATACATTTCAAAGGAGCATACTTTGAGAGAGAAAATATTAAGGTCAATTAAACACCTTAAAACTTATTCATTCTGAGACATACCTCGTATGTGTTTGGTTTTTGTGTTACATTAGATGTTCTCTGGCTTATAATTTTGAGACTCTAGATACATTTTACTTAAAGTGGATGGAAATAGCGTTTCTATTTTATGTTTCAACCGCCAGTCTACAACTAAATCGGTATTCGATTCTTCATGATAATTTTCAAATAAGAATAGATTCAACTTTCGAACTTTCTAACATGCAAATTATTGGGACCAGGGTGTACGAAATATAGTATCGAATTACCCCCATATCGACGATTATTATTTGACAATTATTGCACCAACAGTCTCCCATTATCCCCATTGTAAATAATACTATCTAGATCGATCGTATAAATCCACAAAGCAACCCGACGCTAAATAAACTTACAAAATACTATATAATAATAACAATATGATATAATTCACCTTCACAAAGCTCGCAGTGCTAAAATTGCACCATATACAATGCGAGGCACTCCATTAAAGGGGTCGGAAATGGAAATCAACATGAAAACATTGCAATATTCAACCCTATGGTCTACTCAATCTAAAGCCTAGCAAATATTCGATTTTACTTTCGATAATAATAGAGACTTACCTCTACCTTTCTTAGTGCATCGTATCAGCTTTAGATTTTAGCGTAAGGTACGACGAAGGGTTGAAGTTCATGCGAAAGCTGACTGACTTTATTTTAGCGGATAAGATCGTTATATATTAGATCTTTATCGGCTTCATTGTACGTATTTAGTATTGCCGAACCTTTCGATTTATAATGGTATTGTATCGATGGTTCTGACAACAATTCTTGCGCTAAATATTTTCGCGTGCCGGTGAAGCGCGTGTGTGCATTATTTGGTTTCGTATTACCCTTTTTTTGTATTTCTTTCAGGCGGCTTTCGACGTGGTTAATGTTTAACGAAGGTTATTGTACATCTGTTACTTTGATTTAGATGTCTAATATTTTGACGTATTTAGGTTAATTGTAAGATTGGATGGTGTAAGGATAAATAGCAATTTCACGTTCGCAAAGCGCTATGAACTATTGAATTAAGCTAAAATAATGGGTGCCCTGCGTTTATACAAACATTGACTGCATCTACTAATACACTAGGGTGACAGAATAAAATAGACACCCACTAATTAAAAAAGGGATCCTATTCTCGTTATATATACAACATATTTTAAAATTTTTAAATTAGACTAATATTTTGTCGATCCACCTTTACCTGCGTGAAGTACTACGAGTCGTCGTGGCATAGAATCTATTAAATGATTAATGGTGTCTTCTGGAATATTTAACCACTCTTCTGTAACAGCTGCCACGAGTTCTTCCTTATTGCTGGGTTTTCGGGGTCGTTTCGCCATATTTGTCTGGATTATGTGCCAAACATTCTCTATCGGATTCATGTCTGGTGATTGGCCTGGCCATGGTAAAATCCGAATCCCCTGTTCCTCTTCCCATGTGGTTGTTGTTCTTGCTTTGTGGCAGGGTGCTCCATCCTCCATAAAAGTGGCGTCTTCTTTAGATAAAATGGCGTTGTCGAATATCGGTAGTAGTCCTGTTAATATTTGGATATATTTTGCCGCATTTATATTCCCGTCGCAGATTACTAATTGCGATCTTCCACCATACCATATCGCGCCCCACACCATGATGTTCACACCGCCGTATTTCACCGTCTGATGCAAAAATTTGTCGTCCAGTTGCTGTGACGAACGTCTCCATACCCACGCACGACCACTATCACTGAATTGGCAGTATCTGCTTTAGTCTGAAAAAATGGCAGACCGCCAAAACTCTTCGGGCTTCGTTCGCATTTCGATTGCCCAAGCCATTCGGCACAGTTTTTGAAACGCCGTAAGGAGAGGTTTTTTTCTTTGCCACCCTTTTATACATCCCCACACTGTGGAGGTATCGCGGAACGGTGCCCTGACATTTCTGTGAAGTTGCCGCAAGCTCAGCTGTACTTTTTCGCGGTTCTCTTAACACTTCGCGCACAAGCACCCTTTTACTTCTTTCAGAAGGTCCGGCACGACCTGGTCTCGGCTCCACTGTTGTTTTCTCCTTGCATTTAAATTGTGTAATCACACGGTTAACTGTGGACAATGGAGTATTTAAAAATTTACTTATTTCACGTTGCGAAGCGCCGCCTTCCCTCTGGCCAACCACTGGCGACCCCGGGTGAAGTCTCTAATATCACTCGAACCTTGTAAGCGAGGCATAGTTGTAACGATACTAAACTATGACGAATTCCTTCCGATACATCTACCCTAATGACAAGAGTTTACATATTTATACCGCTTTACCTGGTGTCTATTTTATTCTATCACCCTAGTGTATGCCAAATAGAAAAAAAGTGAAGAATTCAAGTATGAGAGTTTTTTTTTGTTTTTTATACCAAACTTAATATTCTCAAAGAATCTACGGCTAGTATATTTTTGGTTCAAAATAATTATCACAAAATTATATTGGCTGTATATAAAAGTACGGGGGTGACCTGAAATGTTTCGTAATCGAAAAGAAAAGCATGGTATTGGTGTGGCTTTTTATTTTTCGATATAGTATCCTCGAAGATCAACTCACCTTTTCAAATGGCGCTCTAGTCTCTTGAAGCCGTTGGAAAAGTAACATCGCCGCTACAGATGGCTATGTTTCAGACCTCGAACCATCCGCACCAATACCGAATTTTTCTTGTTGATTCCGGAAACATCTTTCATTTGGATCCGAGTAAGGGTGCTGCCGTAAGCTTCTTTAGGTGTCACATACCTTACAGTTACCAATACACTATCAGGTACTCCTCTATGAGGGACCTGGGGGTGTTCTTTGTTGCAAATTTTGCTGTTTGCAGATTACATTCTATACGAAATATATATGCAAGGAAAGAGTTGTTTACGTACAATGAAGCTAACATCCGAATGCAAAAAAGACTATCACACGGAATAAAGTGACAGAAAAAGACTCAAGCAGACCATAGACTATATGGTAAATTTATTTTCATTATAACGTACTTTGAAGAAGTTGCAATTTAACCCAAAAATCAAAATGTTTCTATATTAATCCTAATATCTTACAGTATTTACTTTTTGCGTCCTCTACATAAACCTTACATTGACAAGAGAATATTTACAAAACTTAGACAGCAATGAAAGAATTTCAAATACATTTATTTCCATCCTTTTTATATGGCTTGGGACATATTAATTGTTGTAGTATTCTATAGATGTCCAATGTCAACTGAGGAAACCATTTAAAAAGATGTATAAAACCTTCTACAGTTAAAATTTTTATCGGTTTAAAATTGTATAACGAATCTAAAATGTAAAACACCATGTGGTGCGCTTTATTGTAAACGGGAAATTTTATATTTGCGGTTTTTTATTGTCAAACGAAGAATTACACTCTATAACATTTTTTTCGACTAAATTATTAGAATTTAATACAGTTAGTTCCCTTTCAAGGTAAAAAGAAAGCTATTTCAACTTGGTATTGATACGCTGTACTTAAGGAAACATATTTAGAGTTGAAAGGAAAGAATAAATCCTACAGATTTAAAATTCAAATTAATAAATCCGACAACTTAAAATATTTAATTCGTAAAAGTAGTATTTCCAAATTTAGCCAATTTGTACCGCAATAGAACACTAGTTCTGTATCCTATAAACGATTTCGTTTATTAATTAATATATATACTTTACGTTAATATAGTTTAATAATCAAGTAAAAAAAAAATTAAACGCTTAACTGTCAAAATCTGATAACTCGTAGTTCTTTTTTTTATCTCTCTGTAAATCGACTGTTACAATTTGCAAAACAGTCTAGAGAACCTTTCACATTTCAAGCAAAGTGATCTTATTAAATTAAAATTTATAATGTAGATAAATGCTGTTATAGCGACGTAATAACTTTGCTCCGTCCTTGTCTAGTTAGAGTACCGTAAAAGGTGGAGGATTAACGTAAGATTTGCCTCAGATAAGATCTTGATCAAAAAAAGAAATCGTGTAGCAAGTGCGTGTAAGATAAATTCGCCTAATGAATAGTTCAGTGGTATAATTTTGAAGTTATATGTAAAAATTTCATATCAAATATTATCAAAATAATAAAGAGAAGAAAACAACGACCGTTAATTTTCTTTGGTTTGGTTTGATGTCAATTTACTACTACCCATGATAGATGTCCAATATTTCAAGATCTACCGTTACTTTCTTGCATATGGAGAATATGAAACTCTAGAAAAATTACTTCTCAGGTATGAAACAAACAGTAATATTTTGGAGACACAAACTTTTCCCAAAGATGCTGTAAGACCACTACATATATTTTTTTGCCAAAGTCCATGTCTGCAAACTTAGTTGAAATTAGAAATTTTTTAGATGTCTTCTGCAATTTCAATGAATCTACAGCAATGTTACACAACACAAATACCCTTGTTACTAGCCGTTTCGTCTGCACTGATCTGTATACAAGACGTTCCAGATAATATGTCCCCATGATAGATGTCCAATATTTCAAGATCTGCGATTACTTTCTTTTATGTGGAGAATTAGGAGCTCTAGAAAAATTACTTCTCATATATGAAACAAACAGTAATATTTTGGAGAAACAAACTTTTCCCAAAGATTCTGTAAGGACCTTAAATATTTTGTTGCCAAAGTTCATGTCCGCAAACTTAGTTGAAATTAGAAATTTTTTAGATGTTTTCTGCAATTTCAATGAACCTACAACAATGTGACAACACAAATACCCTTGTTACTGGTCGTTTCGTCTGCACTGATCTATATACAAGACCTTCCAGATAATATGCCCCCCCATTGGGATCTCATAAACGATAAGACGTTGGCAGTTAAACATACCACGTCAAGGCGTAAGCTTTGTGACGTGATAGATCCTAATATCGTCGACATAACAAATAAAAAGTAGTTGAAAGGTTTTAAAAGATAATCGATGTGAGTACTAAAGAAGAGTGGGCCAAAGTACGAGCCCTGGGGTACTCCAGAATTAGAGTAAAAAGCTCGCGATCTAACGTTTTTAAAGGAGAGATAATTGATTTTGTTTTGGATATATGATCTAATTAATCCTAGAAAATTTCTGCTACGAGGGCGGCCTGAAATGTTTCCGGAATCGGTAAGAGATGGCGCACCAAAGGTGAAACACAACCTTAAACAACAATTATTGACAGTAGACGTCTGAAATTTTGACAATTGCCATAAAAGAGGTTACCCTTGCCGACCAATGACTCCACTTCAACGTTCGTATGCCATCTCCTGCCAATTCCGGAAATATTTCAGATCGCCCTCGTATGTCTCAGCATGCAAAACTTGAAAGGCATCATGTAGAATTGTTGTGGCTTACATTAACTTTACACGCATAATTTCTTTATTCAGTCGAATACTCTCCAAAAGAAAAGAAGTTCGTCAAACTGAATCTATATTTCCTGGAGTACAAAAAATATTATTTTGTATTCAAGAAATTTGAGAAGAGAATACATTTTTTTTTACTCCGACAAGCCTTTACTATCAGCTTATAGGTTATATTTCTGTTCATCCGCAAGTAACATAAAAATATTTGTACGATTTGCAGATGTTTAAACGCTTTAAACCAAACAGGTACTTAATTTTAGACAAGATTCATATATTTGCTTCTAGCAAGTTTTCCTATACGTCCGTAGATATTTCGGTTACAATAAAACAAGAAAAAAATACATTGCTCTAGTTCGACTTTTTTTTCGTCATTTTCGTGAAAGTCCGAATGAGTGATATAACCTCTCTCACATGCGATGAACCGAAGCTGATTCCCCCTCCATCGCCAGTCTGACCAATTACCGAGTATTACACTGAGAAATTATCGAAAGAAAAAAGATTCGACTGAAAAGTACTTAACTTTAAACACGTGTTGTATTCTACACCTTTTCGATAAATACCTTCCTCTTATATCGAAGCCTGGTACCGATCAAGCGTTAAATTCAGTAGAAAAATTCCTAGTCATTATTATCGCGTAAGAAATGGACAATAATTCCCTTAATGTTTTTACCAAAACCGACGCAATCCCACCAAGCGTAACGGTAGCGCGGAATAGGTTATAGAAATGCATCTGGAGGTATAGAAAAAGAAAAATAGGAGTAAATTTAAAAATAAAGCGAGTCAAAAAAGAGTAAATAGTGGAATGGCAACAAAAAGAGATACCTTTCCAATAATTCCTTTGCTACTGTTTAAATAGTTTAAGTGAAAATGGTTTCTCGTATATTTTTGTTTATTTCTTCCGCATTACTTTTTTTTTCAAATCTACCATCGACGAATCGCTTGGCGTAGAATTGGTTGAAGATAGGCTATTAATAGAAGCGTGAAAAGATAATTTTGGATAGCGTAGAAGAAATGTTATTATAACTAATATGACCACTCGAATAATTAAAAATGAGAATCAACTACATTGGAAGAATTGAAAACGTTGTTTCAAACTATAACACTCTGCAGGCACATTTCATTTATATAACAATAATAGAACACAATATATACAGGGCAGTAAGGTTAGAAGAACAGTACAATTGAATGAAACAAAATAACAGCCCGATTATATGTTACCAAGAAGCACAACACAAAATGGGATAACAATATAAACCATACAAAAGCATCAACAAAAGAGATCCTGAATTAATCCATTAGCCTTCCTACGACCGCGACCTGAAATGTTTCCAGAATCGACAAGAAAAACACGGTATTGCTTTTCTATTTTTATTTTTCGATGTAGTCTCCTCAAAGCTAAATACATTTTTTCAATTGGTGATCCAGTCTCTTCAAGCCGCCGGAAAAGTACGATCCTACTTTTCGAGGTCTTCAAAATAGCCATATTTAGCGGCGATGACCTCCTCATTTGAGGCAATTTTTTTTCCTTCCAGTAACTTTTTCAGGTTTGGGAATAGGAAAAAGTCGCTGGGGACTAGGTCCGGTGAATATGGAGAATGAGAGACTAATTCGCAGCGCAACTTATTCAATTGGGATACGACGATGCGGGATGGACGAGCCGGTGCATTGCCATGGTGGAGAAGCACCTTTTTTCCACTCCAAACGAGGCCGTTTCTCCTTCAATACTGCATCGAATCGGGTCAATAAATCGCTGTAATATTAGTCCGTGATCGTCCTTCCTTTCTGGGAATCCCAAAAAATGGTCGCCATGACCTTTCTTCGAAGCCGATTCGCCCGGAAAAGTCCACTGCTTCGACTGCTCCTTGGTCTCCGGTATGTAGTCGTGATGCAAGTCTCATCCACTGTTACGAAACGCATGAAGAAATCCCTTTGATTGCGCTGGATCCTGACCAGACACTCCTCCGAAATAGCCACCCGATTTCGTTTTTGCTCCAGTGTGAGCTAACGTGGTACCCATCGTGCGGAAAGCTCTTTCATACCCAAAATTTTGTGTAGGATATGGCCAATGCGTTCTTTTGACATGCCTGTTGTCTCTGCTATCTCTTTCAGCTTCAATCAGCGATCGATCAACACGATGTCATGAATCTTGTCCACTATTTCATCGGTTTTTGGGCGTCTACTGCGTGATTAGTCACTTGTGCTTGTGCGGCCACGTTTTAACTCGCTCACCCAGAAGCTGTTGGTCGAAACGGAAGGAGTACATCCGCCAAGAACCTCTAGCGAAATATTCCGAATTTTCGTGGCCGTTGGCAGAATTTTTAAATTTCGGAAGTCCTGTGTTCGAAGTGTTTTTGGACTACATCGTAGAATATTGTCTAAAGACCTATTTAAAGCACATAAAACATTTTGTGCATGAAAACTACGAACTTTTTTAAAAGCCCAGAGATGACGCATGACACCCGCAACATCAAAACATAACTCCTATTGCCTTCACCGACAAATAAGTCTTTAGTTTTTAAAAGTGAAACGATTCAGGTTGCTAAAGTGTGCAATTACATACCTCACGAACTAAAACATAGTGAAGTGAGCATAGTCTTCAGAAAATAGCACCCTATTCCGTTGTTGAATTTTTTCAAAAAAAAAAAAGAATTAATTTTAGACGTTGACATTATGCTTGTAATCTTATAAATATTATTTACACCAAATATATTGCCATGATATTGATTTCAAAATGAAATAATCCACCATCAATAACACCAAACATCAGCAGTCCAATTTGCATAAATTCCACACGCATCTCGTGAGAAACTTCAAGAAAAAATAAGCTCTTGATTGATGTTGGTATATTTGCATGCAAAAGATATTTAAATAGGAAAAGTTTAACGTTCTAACAAAGTCATCCCCATCAAACTATCTACCATGCCGCATTAAGCGTTTAAGCAAAATAAATGATGTCCTACGTATTATTTCGCCCAAAAAATTACCCCCATCAATCAGTTACCAATCGCTTTGCCCCCTAATTGATTTTTTATTTTAATATGTGCGCATCACAAAAGGCGCAAAATTATAAAACAGCTCCCAATATACGCCGGTACGCATGCATATCTCGGAGAGGTTACGTGCCTTAACGCTCAGCAAATTTTTTTCTCACGTCTATGCAAATCGTCTCGCAATACGTGTATTACCTTTGTATCACCTTTGAATTACAGTTGATTCCGTCGATACAGAAGGCGATTCCCTCGCTTGCGTCGAAGCTATTTCAAGGTGGGATACGGAGGGACCCTAATTTTAATATTAGCGGACCATCGAGATCGCAGCTACTTTCCCAATAGCTCCTGCCGAATGCACGCATGGCCGTCTGAATATGAATGGTCAGATTTTTTTCGGATACGTAGGGGTTGGTGCCGCCGTTATTTTTAGAGCGAGGGGACCTCGGACATAGGTCATATCTTTCCGTTTTTTTTTTCTATTTTTACGTTTAATTCGGGCTGCGTAAGATTTTTTCCGTTAGGTTCTCTCTTTGTGCCATTATCGTTGGAATGGACCGCTGGTGTAACGTATTTTTTTGCTATTTTCCCTGTCCCTCTTATAATAGAGCTTCAACGTGTTGTCCTAACTCTGATTAGGACGTATTTTTTGATGTGTCTTGGATAAAACTCACGTGCTGGCTTGGGGGATATTTTTTCTTAACGGTTTTTTTTGTGGGTGAACTTTGTTTACCTAAAGAATTACAGACACGTGCTGGACGGTTATTATAGCTATGGTAATTTAAACCACAACTTGAAAGCGTTAATATTTAAAAGAATTGCATTTTATTTTATTTTTTATTTTTATCTTTTATTTTCGAATGTAAACCAATAAGATCATAGAGTGCCAATAACAGGTTAAATACATGATCAATTGACGATTGCAAGGACTGTGTGGGTGTACAATTCACAGGTATGGCAGTAAACTCCACTCACACAAATTTATTCGGAACGCAGTCGGTAACACGGTTGACAATGAGAGCCCACGTGCTCCCGAAACGCTGCGTTCCGCATAATTAATAAATTTGTGTGAGTGGAGTTTACTGCTATACCTGTGAATTAAGTATATGCATTAAAAATAACTATAGTTCTATAGTAGGTACTCACATTTCACCCTTAAGTCTATTTTTAAGCAAAATTAGTAGCTAGTGAACTTGATGTGCTTGATTAGTGTATCTACAAATGCATTATCTGTAACATTGTTATTTAATTACAATTTACTCTTTGTCTAACAAGGAAAAGTTCCTTGGTGTCAAATTCAGATCTTGAAACTTAATAGGTAAGATTTTCAGTTTCCCTGGTTTAATTCTTAAACGGAAATAGATAGAGCAAAGATTTGAATGTACATGTTGTACCTTATCGAAAGGTCTTTCAGGACACGTGAATGTGGTATATACAAGGTGTTACATTTAAGCGCCACCCTCGTATGCTAGCGCTGATTATAGTAATATAGAAAGAAATTATTGATTTTAAACCGTTTTAAATTATACAGAGTGTTCCAAAAGTGTAGGGCAAGTCATATTTAATACTATTCAAAGCAAAACCATCTATATATCGCATAAATATGTGTTCTATTAAGATTTAGAAGAACCATCATTAATTAATAAAACTACATGAGTTAGTATGTCATAATTCATATAAATAAACACGAGATTACACGTGATAAAAAATCCTTAGCATTAATAATACTGAATAAAGTATTTCTTGTAATGCGCATTTAAAATATGTATTTATGATTTGGTATGGTAAAGTCGTAAAAAAAGTTTAATGCGTAAAAAGTTTTCGCATCAAGAACAACGAATGAATTCAAAAGTATGATCTAAAAAGGCCAAATTCGTGGAATGCTCGAATAGTCCAGGACGATTCTCTATATAATCAGATTTGTACCAGGTATATGCAAACTAATATATATATATATATTTAGAGGATTACCATTGACTGTGTATCATAATATTTCGCAAATGGGGATTAACATCATAATTTGAAATAAGAACTATAAGTTAATCTTTTAACAAATCCAACTATACTACAACATTTATGACCATTGGCTCCAAATGAGACTACAATGGCATTTTCGGATTAATGATAACCCAAAGTCGGTCTAGATTCATTTGAAACGCTTTAGAAACTGCTAGCGTCTTAATTTGCGTAAATAAGATTGTCGGCAAATAATATATAATAATACTAATATAATTAATGTGAATTTAAAAAGTGTAACCGTCCCAAATAAAAACCCTGCGGGATTCCAGAAGTATCCCCGAAGAAGTGCGATTTATAATTATATTATATGCAGTCTATTGATCGAAATACTTACTTTAACTTTTAACAGTCTCGTGCCGCATTTGTTTCCTCTGTACACCAATAATCTAGCTGACAGATCATTGACAGATAAAATCTCATGGATTGTTCGAGAGTGTACTAGTTCAAGTACCATAAACCAACTTAAAATTCATCACCCAAAAAGCCCAATATTCTTTTGTATCGGAATGCATTAAAATAAATCGATCTGTACCTTTATCGCTTTATAACATCGCATTTCCGCTAAAAACTTTCAAAAATCCGCAGACATACAATAATTACACCAATCTCGCTACGCCTAACTGTAAAAGAACCATATTTCAATGCTTGTCCTTCAAATTACACCAGCAAATCCTCGAACAAAGTCGAAACCCTTCTTGGGGTATTACGTAACAGGTTACACCGGTAAAATACGCTCGGTATTGCGCAATATAACCTAAAAGCTCGGCCAGTACGTAGAAGAAGGGTTGCAGGTTATATTTCCGATACGAATTCCTTATGCAACGCGCTATTGTGTCTATAGGGCACGACTAATTCCAGTTTACCGACAAAAAGGCATGCTATCGCAACGATGCCTCGCTTTTTATGTGTTTTTATGACCCCGCTAACGCTAGACGAATATTTTCGGAAGCTTCTTCGGTAATAAAGTCCTTCTCTCGGTGCATTTAGGGCCTTTAACTTGTTATAGGCGTAGTGTAGAAATTTCTATAGGCACAAAAAATACGGGTAAACATCTATAAAAAGGTTTTGTTGTACGTTTTTTTTTGTTCGAAGATGATTCGTATGATGTAATTTTTCGGGGGTGCTTTTATTACAGTGTGCCGCGCAATCTTGCTTACGGAAAAAGGGGTAACTTTGTGCCGTTTGTATTGGATATGGTATTCCTTTAGCTGTACTTATTGTTAAGTTGTAAAAATATGTATTGCATATTTGAATTTTTCTATTATATAAAGGGGATAATAAACATTGCACATTTTGGAAACTATACGTTAGGTAAAGCACATCTAAAAGAATGCCTAGAAAATAACACCAAGATAAGAAAACGCCGTAAATACAGCCAATACCATGAAGAAAGCTGTATTTACAGCGTTTTCTTATCTTGGTGTTATACGTTAGGTAGATTATAACAAAATTAGTGATCTGTTACTAAAGTTAATCACGATGGAAAAATAAACATGATGATAGGCTAGAAACCTTTGCAGACTTCAACCAAAACTAAATCTTCAAGATCCATAATAAAGTAGATCCCTTGCCAAATTGGCAAAGACGTCTGAGATTTCTGACTTCAGTACATCGACTAATAGTGATCGAAAGAATTAAACTGATTCTATTACTTGAAGTCGAGCACTCGAATCATTTCTGCGAGACAAACTGATTAAAACTAAACGAAGCAGCCTTTTACTGCGTTGTCAACTTGCCAAAGGCACCACACGATCGTATGAGGGATCCCAACGACTTGTGAGCAGAATTCCAGCAGTTGTTAATGTCTCCCGCAAAGGATAACTTTTGGCCAAACAGCACACCAAGGTCTTTCACCGACGAGTGTCTAGCTATAATTATCTGATCAATGAAGTATAGGTAGTAGGTTTCCTACTCTTGGTGTAAGCCACAACCGCATACCTGTCTAAGTTCAAGCAGATCCTGTTTTCTATGCACCACCAATTAATTGTGTTCAAGTTCGCTTGTAAACGTATACAGTCCCGTTCAGATGCGATAGTATGAAAAATCATTTGCATAAGCTAATACAATACAGTTCAAAAGTGAAAGCTCATTTATATAGATATTAAACAACAAAGGTCCGAAATTTGACCCCTGTGGAACTCCAGTAGTAACAGTAAATAAGTTTGGCCTGAAGCCATTGTAGTGAGCATAGCGGGATCTGTTAGTAAGGTAAGACTTTATAAACTGCGTGGCACTGTTAGAAAAACATATAGCACTTAGTTTAAGACTCAATAAAGGTGGTAAACTGTATCAGAAGCCTTAATAAAACCTGTATATATATAACATCTACTTGCTATCGTTTATTAAGCAATTCACTAATGAACTGTGTGGTCTCCGAAAGATTCGTAATCGTTGATCTACCAGCAAAAACTCCATGTTTATGACATGATAAATACGGTTTAATGGTGTTAAATATTCTTTCCTGGACAAGATTTATTATTTATATATTATATTTTATAGCTCAATAATTAAGGATATCAGAGGATCAACTTTCTTTACAATTCTCCAATAATTGAGGAACGTTGAAGTTCTTATGGCCAAGTTGAAAATAACAGCAAGAGGCTCACACAGAGTGAGTGAACAGTCACAGACCAGAAAGCTTGGAAAACCATCATATCCGGCAGTCATACTCGTTTTTAGTTTCTTTGCACTAGTATATACGTCTATTGGAGTAACGAATTAGATTGAAAATGAGCTGTAGCAAGTATCAACTTATCTTGCACAGTTGGCAAAGCAGAAGTCGGCTGAGTATGTTTGAAAAATTAGTAGCGAAAGCTTCGACAATACCAGTAAGATTGTCATCCATTAGAAGTTAAACAGCCACGTATTCTCGAAATACCACGCTTCGCATTAACAAACTGCCGAAAAACTTTTGGATTACAAGTCATGCTGTTCTCATCAGCAATCTGATACTCGATAAATGCTGATCTAATTCTGCGCCACCTCTTGAGATAATATTCCTTCAGCTTTATTAATCTGATTATTTCACCATCGAACCGGGTATCTAGAACTAACATTGCCATCAAGTCCTCGATATATAGAATGTCTTCAACTCTATGACTATTGGTGTGATAGATACACATACCTGCTGTTTGCCATCTCTTTTGACATTATGTAAACCGCATATAGATTGTACTTAGCAGAAATTCTGCTTTCATTATTCTTACGTTATTTCTTCTTTAACAGCCAGTGAAATTTTCGCATTTGCATTAAAGCACTTTGGGTCTGGGTAGCTATAGTATGTTGTAATTTATTTATAAGTATATTGTGAATTGATCAGCCTTTTCTTCATCGGTTAGTTTGTACTTACTCCTAGGTAGCTAGTTTTACGTGTGTACATTTAGTTTATCATAGTTACCTTGTAATTGGATAATTATTCTATCTGGCAGGCAATAAAGTGTTATTATTATTAAAGACAAAATTTTCTACAAATGCGTCGTAAATGACTACTTTTATCCGTTGTGACTCTAATGAATGACCTCTGACGTTGTTACAATTATATAGTTTGGGCATTTGTCAGCTGTGAACTTTAGCTTTGCTAAAAACCAAACCAAATGAATTGTATTGTGAAATTTGTTTGTGTTGGTGCAATTTTAACATGCATGTTTTGGTATATTATTTCCGAAAAGGAAAGAACGCTACACAACCTAATAGAAAGTCAAGCGATGTGTACGGTGATGAAGCTCTAACACATGGGCTGAAAAGTCCCGGGCCTAACACATAGATGACGCTAGTTTTATTGCAGTCACCTTTCTCTCAGTTAGTACTAACCTTCAAAAGAGAGCTGTTAAAATTTCATGATATTCTATTCATTAGTTTGTGAGTTATTGTGCTAAGAGTCATGCTACTTTTGTTATTTTCAAAACAATGGATCAAAAACAATTTCGTGTTTTAATTTTACACTACTTCTTGATGGGAAAAAATACCGTTCAAGCGAAGCAATGGCTTGAAAAGTGTTATGGGGACTCCGCTCCATCAGAAACAATAATAAAACGTTGGTTTGCTGACTTCAAACGTGGTCGTAGAGACACCGATGATCCAGAACGCAGTGGACGTCCAAATGGGGCGGTAACACCAGAAAACATCAAAAAAATCCACAAAATCGTTTTGAATGATCGAAAAGTGAAGTTGCGTGAATTAGCTGACATCGTAAAGATATCAAAAGAATGTATTGGGTTTAAAAGCTCTGTTCAAAGTGGGTGCCGCGTTTGCTCACTGTTGACCAAAAACAAGAACGTGTTGATGATTCTGAGCAGTGTTTGGCCATGTTTAAACGTAACAAACCGGAATTTTTGCGTTGATATTTGACAATGAATGAAACATGGATCGATCACTTCACTCCGGAATCAAAACGATCGTCATCTTAGTGGACAGCAACTGGTGAACCTCGTCCAAAGCGCCCGAAAGTACAACAATCGGCTAGAAAGGTTATGGCCTCGGTATTTTGGGATGTGCGTGGTGTAATATTCATCGACTATCTTGAGAAAGGAAATACCAACAACAGTGAATAGTATATAGCGTTATTGGAGCGTTTGAAGGCCGAAATTACAAAGAAACGACCGCATATGGCAAAGAAAAAAATTTCGTTTCATCAAGACAACGCACAGTGTCACAAGTCAATCAAAACAATGGCAAAACTACATGAATTGAACTTCGAATTGCTCCCACATCCACCGTATTCGCCAGATCTGCCTCCCAGCGACTACTGGCTGTTCGCAGACCTCTAGAAAATGCTCGCCGGTAAGAAATTTCGCACGAATGAAGAGGTTATCGCTGAAACTGAGGCCTATTTTGAGGCAAAAGATAAATCGTCCCACAAAAGTGGTATCGAAATGTTAGAGCGGCGCTGGAACGATTGCGTTGCTCTTGATGGAGATTACGTTGATGAATAAAGCTAATTTTGAACCAAAAAAGCCGTGTTTTCTTTGTTAGGCCCGGGACTTTTCAGCCCATGTGTTAAAAGAAACACAGTACCGGAATTAATTTGATAAATTTCGTTCTGGTGATTTTACACTTAAAGATGAACCACGATCTGGTGGGACAAAGGAAAGTTAATGATAATCAAATCAAAACCGTAATTAACTCGAATGGTCATATTTCGAGATTGCAGGCAGGTTAAACGTTTGGCATACAACAATTGAAAATCATTTAAAACAAGTGGGATGCATTAAAAACCGCGATATTTGGGTTCTTCATCAGCCAAAAGGGATTTGCATCCGCTATTTGCATCTCAAACGAAATCAAATCGAACCATTCCTAAAGCGGATAATTATTTGCGATGATGAATAGTTAGTAAATCATAACATCGAAGGAAAACGGTCATAATCTAAAGAAAATAAACCAACGCAAACAACATCGAAAGCTGAAATATACCAAAATAGAATAATAGTGCACGTATCTCATACGTGTATTAAGGCAATTATTTAAAGAAACCTTTTAATCAATACGTAGTAATTTTCTAAAGAAAAAAATTCCACATGACATTTTATCATCGCATCATCACACTGTACAATATATAATAAACAAACAACATACGCTTACGTCTATTAAATTTAACCGTCAACATTGTCTAAAGTCTAATACCTACACTAGGATAGTCCTCTGCTAACTAATTTAGCATTACGAAGCATGTTTTCTCGAACCGGTTTTTTCTAAGTGCTGTAAAGGTGACAGAATTCGTCGGCTTGAACTTCTAAAGCGTCCGCTTTGAATATTGCGGTGCCAAATTGAGGCCCTCATTTTCAAACGTTCTCCGACCGATCTCATTAAATACGATCAAGTTCGATTAGGATTTTAGCCCGTATGGTGTGCGCGTGTTTAATAATATTAAAGCAGGTGCCATTTTAATAGAGAAAAAAGAATGGTATCCGTAAATCGTATCGGTTATTGTATAAAGTTTTATCTTTACGAGAGTAACAGGAAATACGGTAATCACGTGCGCGGATTGTACGAGTAAATATTATGTCGCCTTGAGAATACGAGGCTTATTTGATAGGAACGCGTTTAAACTTTTGCAGTTGCGATTTCGTCGGATATAACGACGGAATTCAACTGTTTAAAAAAAAGCCAAAAATATGATAAGATCAGCTAAACGGAAATGGTTAGAAAATAAAATAAAGGGGGATGGACAAAATAAAATTTATAAAGGGAAACCAGTAGGAATCAAAAATAAAGATGGAATCTTAGCAGAAAATTTTGTACAGTTTAGGGAAGTCTAGAAACTACACTGTAGAGAACTGTTATATGATCTAAATGGAGTAGAAGCAAATAATATAGAAGACATTCCAACAAGAGAGGAGATAAAGGAAATCATTAGTAAAGGCCATTACAATGGAATATGGAATTTATTAAATACGCAGAGGAAGTACTACAAGAGAGGTTATATCTACTGATTAAAAAAATATGGATACACGAGAAGATGCCGCAAGACTGTGAGATTGGGTAAATACTAACGGTACACAAGAAACTCGAGCAACAAATAACTAGCAATTATAGAGGTTTAACGTTACTAACCGCAACGTACAAAATACTTAAACAAATCGTGGAAACCAAGCATTCGACTGCCTCAACAGAAACACGCTAATGATAGCACTAGATAAATTAGAAATCCAACTCAAATTAATATAAGTGACGTTGTCAAACACAAGGGCAATTATAAAGACACAAGAAGGAGAGATGGAAGGATTTGAAATAAATAAAGGGGCAAAGCAAGAAGACTCACTGTCGACAGCATTATTCAGCTTGGCACTGGAATATGCGTTAAGAAAAATAGATAAAGTCACAGTAAAAACAAAGGCAAGCCAGCTAATAGCGTAGGCTGAGAATATTGTAATTATCTTGAAAGAGAGATAACCAAAAAAATTTTGGAGGAAATAATGAGGGTGAGAGAGGGAGACTGAAAATAAATCCAGAAGAAAACAAAACCGTTGAAAGTAACATAACTGAAATAGGAAAGTACACTTTTGTAGTGGTGGATACATCTAATTACTTATTAACTATTACAAGCGATGGCAGCAAGTATGCAGAGGTAATGGAAAGAGTGTTGAATACAAACAAAACCAACCAGGCAAATAGAGGACTATTGAAGAGTAAAATATTGGCGAGAAAACAAGAAAAAGAACTTATAAAATAATAATACAACCAACAATCTTGCACGCGACAGGAATAATTACAATGACAAAGAAGTCCAAAGAAGACAAGCACGAAGAATATTAAGAACAATAATAGACCCGATAAAAACTTACAATAAGGTATGCAGGCGTAGAATAAATTGTGAGGTAGCAAATGAGCTGGAAGGTATGGACGTGGTCAGAAGAATGAAGCAACAGAGAGCAAGATGGTTAGTACATGTGTGAAGAACTGGGAACAAAACTACAATTTACAATATCCCGGAGTGGCAACCGGGAGGAAGAGGAAGACCTGGGCGACCCAGAACTACTTGGTTGCAGGAGGTGAAGACCTTGGTGGAGCTGGCGTCTATAGACGGCAGGAGAAGATCAAAGACAGAAACAAATGAAGAGACATATGCGAGAAGATATGAACCCGAAGAGAATGGGGATTGATCTACCCCGCAGATCTTTTTTTGGATCTAGGAAGCTCAAGAAAAGTTGGCGTTAGTGGCGTGTGAAAGATTTGCTGAACTTCTTGCATATACTTCAATACTTGAGGAAATTTCTTTTATCCAGTAATTAGACAACTTAAAGTATCTGTAACGTTGGAAGAATTGTTTATCCAACATTCCTATAGTTAGTCCTACAAAAGAAACTTTTTTTATAACTGAGGAAGAGTCGATGTGTTTGACAATCACATAGTCAGATTTTTATTGTAAGGCTTTCCATGATCCATCACTTTTACGATAACAGTACTTCTAACTGTATTAATGAAAGCATTTCTGAGAAATTTAAAACCTGTGTTTCTTGAAGCCAAGGGTAGTTAGGTAAGTCATCTTGCACACTTCAGTTCTGTGACCATCCACTTCTTTCAAGGCGTAGATCATGATGCTGTTGCAACGTGATATTCCTTCCCTTATTTTCCTTTTAATATAAAACCCTTTTGATCATGATTGGTCATATTCTAAAACCGTTAGTTTATTTTTATACGTTGTTTTTCTGAAATTTCGTTCTGACGTTTTTTCAGACACATAATACCACCTTTTTAATTGTATGTACCTTCTTTAGCGTCCTTTACTGGATATATTTCCTTTCTCCCTGTGATTGTAGATATTTTCTACATTTTTTTTGGTTTACAAGCATTTGTATATGTAGCATCATCAATTAGAATTTTTGAAGAATTTCTTCTGCAATGTCTAGGGCCTCATTATCATTATCAACAATTATTGATAATTTTAATTTACTCCTAGTGTCAATGTCTAAGACGGAAACAAAAGGATATACGAGAAAATTGCTTATGATATTGATTCTTTTGATAATTTGTGCAGATTATCCTGAAAAAAATCTTTGTATAGCCTATTTGGATATAGAGACACCAATTACTTTCATCTGTCTATTACTATACAAACAATTACGACTGACAGATTTAAATTAAATGGAAAAGAACGTATTTTGTTTATTAATTCGCGGTTCAGTTCAAACACAGTCTGCAGATATTCCAACGAACAAAATCACATACGCGTTTTTAATTCAAGAGAGTAGATACATCCTTTTTTTAACAGTTTACTCATTTTATTTATGATTGAATTAATACAATGTAATAGTGCATGAAGACGCACATACAAACCAATCTTTAACTTAGTTTTGAAAGAATTTGCAGATACACCCTTTTGCACGAACATGCCAGAAAACACCTTCAACTTTTACAGAGTTAAAAAGAACGTAATCAGAAGTTTTGACATTCCTACTTTGGTAAAACCAACAATTTTCATTAAAATTACGCATAACATGCAAATTAACATAAATCTAGTTCACCAAAGCTAATTATATACGTTAAAGAAATCCTTGAAACATACTTTAGATGGTTTAACATGTTCGTTTTACACTAATTGCTATAACACGTTCGTTTTTTTTTTCTACTTTCGGTAAATCTCGACACTTTTAACGTCTTAAATGATATATTTATTCTAATAAACATGCAAAAAATGACCAAAAACCATGTGTAAGGCTACCTAGATATATTATGCATACACTAAGACTTGAACTTGAATTTTAGCGGCTAGATACAAATATGTATATATATTCTTTATGTCATTATTTCCAAGGTCGTTATGGGAAAGTGTTGAATAGGCTAGTTTGGTGAATCAATTAATTCGGTTTATTAATTTTTATTACGATTTTTAAATCTTTTTTCTGCTGGATAACTCCTCTATATTGCGGTGTGTATATGGTATGTGAATCGTAGGATTTTACTGATTGGGGTTTGCAAGGTAGCGGTTAAAGAATACCTTTGGAGCAAAAAAAGCCCTAAGGAATGTTTCGTTTACATTTACTTGTTTATTATTTTACTTATTTATTGCTAAAAAGGCTTTTCTCATGGCCAGTTTTTAGAGCCACAAATATGTGATCCCTTTAGCGTCCGCACAAATACACTTAACATTGGTATTTAGGCTAATGATGGTTTTCACAGACTAATAGAACAAATTGTCGGTGCATCATTTCGTTCGAAAGTACGCAATCATGCAGGGATATGGGATTACACAGGAACGTGTTGTGAAAGGAAAATCTGCGGGTCATCCGCCTGTTCTTACTGAAGACCAAAAGAAATCTGGAAGTTGATGCTAATATTAAACAAAGAATGGACGTGAGTCCAAAACAATCTTTACGTAGCTTATTAGCCACAACAACACACTTATCGATTGGTACCTGTCGGAAAGCTAGCAAGAAAATTCTTCATTTACATCCTTGCAAAGTAACCATGGATTTTTCCTGTCGTATCCAGTGCTGTGAATGATTTAAGGAAGCCTTAAACAATTACGATATCTTGGACGTTACTGTGTTCAGTGGCGAATCATGGTTTCATTTCACCGGATGCGTAAATTTACAGGATAATAGAATTTGCTCTGCAGAAAATCCTCATGTTTTCGTAGAGATTCTATTATATCCTCAGAAGATTGCTGTATGGTTAGCGATGTGTTTTTGGGCGCATTTTTTTTTATCAAGACTTTGATGTCAATACGTATCTAAATCTGATTTTAGATCATTTTATTAGAAAACTTCATGATGATACAGTTGCTAATTCCAACAGTCCACACTCTGCAGGGAACAATAGACTATCGACAACAATTTTTCGGAGACCGAAAGTTTATTATGAATAAGAGATTGCAATTTGATGATGTTATTACGTTCATGTAATAAAATATCGTCACCATACAATACTAGAGGATCAGAAAATTTCCATAAACATTAACGATTGCAAGGACTGTATGGTTGTATAATTCACAGGTATATCAGTACACTCAACTCCACATAACTTAACTAACTATTCGGAACGCAGCTTTTCGAGAGCACGTGGACTCGCATTGTCAATCGTATTACCGACTGAATGTAAAAACTGTATCATACATGCAAATTATTTTCTACGCAGGCTCTAAAATTTCTTAAATCATATAAGTATTTACAATCTATTGGGTGGTCTCGGGTATGTGTGTATTTTCAGGAAAGGATGGAACAAAAGCGAACCGTATCTTTAACAGTGCCTTATGGTAATAAATCAATCAGACTCGAGTGTGCAATTGGGGGTGGTTCTCTGTTACATTTAGTCGGTTAAACGTTTGACAATGGGAGTCCACGTCCACTCGAAACGCTGCGTTCCGAATAATTAGTTAAGTTATGTGGAGTTGAGTGTACTACTCTACCTGTGAATTATACAATCACACAGTCCTTGCAATCCTTAACGTTTATGGACATTTTCTGATCCTGTATGGTGAAAGAAAAGAAAAACATACCATTATCGTAAATAGAACATAATAAACTTGTTACAACATTCTAAATTATTTTTTCAAACCGATAATTTCCATATTCCCAACCCCTATCACTACATCCATCCACCCTAAGTTCTTTTTCCTGGTTACATCTTTTGTAAGTTCCAAGTCCGTCTACCCTTCGACACCCACTATTTCCGCCCCCGTCTTTCGTCCGCGCTCCAGTCGAGCACCCCCTAAATAATCAGCGGGCAGAGGGGTAGCGTTCCCTCAAAAACTTTCAATACTAGGGTTGAAAATGGTTGGTCCGATGCTTTCGCTTTTTAACGGGGGACGGCAGTCCTTCGCCTGCCAATATTTTAGCGCGAGTTAACTTGGTTTTGACTTCGATTTGACGGCGATTTCTTACGCTTCCGCGGCAATCCCTGTCGATGAAAAGATATCGTGATATAGTTGTAAATCGAATGAATTATCGATATTGTCCCTGCATAAGAGTGACTGTTGGTGTTCTCTGTGGTTGTGATGTTTATTTTGAACTGGTTAAATAGTTGAAATACAAAAGGAAATAGGTTAGTTTTTGGAACTTCTTAGATACACGCAGTGATTTTAGACGCTACGGTTAATAATAAATGGCATTAGTGCAAAATTCATTAACCAGTTGCCCTAATTTGGAACGAATTAAACTATAGATGAGAGAGAGGGACGTAAAAAGAAATCAGCATGGAAGATTTAGAAGGAGCAATAAATATACTAAAAAATGGGATGGCCCCATGAAGTAATAAAATAGAAATAGAAATTATGCTAGAAATATTTAGGACAAGTAAGAAGGGGTATCACATGACTGGAAAAGGTGCTAATTATGCCAATATATAAGAATAAAGGGCAATAAGAGAGATTGCGATAGCTGAAGAGGTGTATTCCTCTATATATAGTTCAGCCATGAAAATACTAGAATAGGTAATACACAAAAGAATAAGATCATTATTAGAAGACACATACCACGAAGCGGGCAAAGCCACTTTTGTCTTCGCGGCGGGGATATTTGGGTTTCAGAAGTAGTTACTACTTCCCCCACATAAACGAAAAACGCTCTGAAAATGTTTTATACAGAGAATATGTCAACCGATTAGTTCTCAGAAGAACTTTTTTTATTATAACAACGCAAATTTAACACATGGGCTGAAAAGTCCCGGGCCTAACAAAGAAAACACGTTTAACTGAGAGAAAGGTGACTGCAATAAAACTAGCGTCATCTATGTGATTGTTGCACTATTTCTTTTTTTTTCTCTTTCAATCAATAGTCCATCCACCCTACAGTCCAGACATGGCACCTAGTGATTTTTATTTGTTCCCCAATTTAAAAGAAGACTTACGTCGAAGAAGGTTTTCCGACGACAATGAGGTAAAGGAGGCAACTTTGGCCCATTTTGAGGCGAAAGATAAAAAATATTTTTATGATGGTTTAGAAAAATTAATTCATAGATCTAATAAATGTATTGTGCTTGAGGGTGATTATATTGAAAAGGAAAAATAGATTTATTGTTTTATTTTATTTAAAACCCTTTCATTCCACGAACTTCTGGACCTCCCATCGTATATCGTATACCGCAGGGTTCTAATCTCGGACCTCTAATACCCCTAGTTCTCGATATTGCTAGTAAATTACAAACCTCGAACACTATAACACTACTATACTGAAACCTAGCTTCCACAATACTACTGTTGTGGTTGAAGTATCGCATCACTGTTTAATTACGTTTATATCAGCTTTTAGTACGTAAGAGCCTCAAAGAGTTTCTGTTGAAGAAAAAACTTTCAAATCATCAGCAAAAACACGCATTTTCTATATTTCATTAGTTCTAGAAAATTTTCGAAAAAAAACAATAACATGGGCCCAAGATTTGATCCATGAGGGATTCCAGAAAATATAATTAATTCTGTCTAGAAGATATGATCGAATTAATCTTACGAAATTCCTACTAACACTGAAAAAATCAGCGTCTCCAACAACTTATGGTGGTCAATCAGGTCAGAAGCACAGTAGGAATCAATATAAATACTATCGGCTATTGTTTGAGAAATCTGCGCCAAATTAGTTACAGTAGATCTGTTTGAGGTGAATTTAAAAACATTCCTCCGAATTAAAAGAATAAAGTATAGTTTAACTGAAAGAACATTAGTTACTTAGTTTTTATGGCATAAATAGGAAAATAAATTGTTTTTATTAAAATTTTCTTTTGTTGTTTGGTGCAACCTCCATACGCCAAACCAAAAAGAAAAAATGCTCCACCATTACACACTGTTAAATTTTGTTTCACCGTATAAAAAAAAATGTTACTATTATAAAAGTCTTTTTAAATCAACAGCTGATCTCTTAGTATAAGGTTAATATTAATGTACGGCTACTTTTTACCACCCTGTATACGCATCATTTAAGAAAATTATTACGATTACGTGTCCTACGAAAAGGCACGGCGAAAAGACTGTGTCACCCTCGTCTTTATGCGCGTCGTCCGAATCGTACGCGTCCCAATGCCTCCTAAACGCACCAACGGCAAAAGGTCTAAATTCTGCGCGTTCGGCGCGGCACATTACGTTACATAACAATATTCCGGCGTGGTGAGCGCGTACAGTTTATCCCCCACCATCGCCGTCCTTTAACCGCGGCAATCCGGCGAAAATGCCGCTTACGTCGCCGGCATCGGAGGCCTCCGATCGTCACCGTTCAAGTTCCTACGGCCGAATATTACGTTTTTTCTTTTTTTTACGGACGCTGTAATATGTCGGCGCGGTAGAGTAGTGGGGACCGGCTCGGAACGCACCAAGCAATTCATGCGGGAGACGCTACACGACACGCTACAGACAGCCGCACACAAAACACACGGATAGGCCGGCCCCGATGCTGCTGCCGCAGAGTGAGAGCATTTTTCTAATCTCGAAAGGGACCCGCGCGTCTGTGTCTCTCCTCTAGTCTACTAGTGTAGTTTTTGCTGTAAACTCGTACGCAAGCAAGACCACGGTCTCGGACCGCCCCAATAGCGAATATCACGAGATTTTCTATCGGAATACCGTTTCTCTCCTTTTTTTTTTCTTTTGTTTTTAAACGAAAAACGAAAAAAAAAAGGTATTACGATTTAATTGTATCGCCGGTTTATTTTCATCGAAATAAAGTCGTGTTGTTGCTCTTTATTTTTCCTAAAAAAAAAGACTATTATTCGAACGGAGGGGAAAAGGACGATTTTTATTTTACTGTTTTAGTGTTTTATCAAGTGATTACGAAGCGAAGAAAACAAGTGCTTTTCGATTTTACTACTTCATTTCTCAAAGCCGAAGGAGGAATAATTAATATCTAAAGCGATGTGTTTAAAACAATAGACAAAAACTTTTTTTTTTCTAAAAAACAACAGTGCCAAAACAATTATTAATTTTTATAACCAAGAAAGAAAAACAAAGAAAATTATACCTATACAGTGTGTTCCTTTTTTACTTAACTAAATATTTAAATCGAAGTGTGAACGTTTTCCTGTTTCTTACAAAATACATTTTTAATTTCCCAAGAAGACAAAAGTGCTTTAAAATCGCGTGATTATGACTGAACCTTTTGGACCAACTCCGTCCTAAACAAGAAGTGTGCCACCCCCAAAGCTCAATCGAATAACTTCTCCACCTACACCCAATTCAACCCCGTCTAAAACGGATTATTTAAACTGGAAGGCCGTGTAGAATATAGAACATCGGGCCTGGACTTCCAACCGGGCCCGATGTTGTTAGACAACAGCGCCAACTACACACACCTCCAAAGGTCCATCGATACTCTTCGAACTTTAGGAGACAGATTAGGCGAGAGAAACGTCGATTTGCGCCTCAACCTCCACCAGGACCTCAGGAACAATGACCTGCGAGGTGCCGTGGACCGCCTCAACTGTGATAGGAATCTAAATAACGGGTTAGAGTTGAATTTATCGTTAAATTCCGCCGAAAGGATGCACCAGCAGGAACGGCTGCATCAGCAAGAGCGCCTGCATCATCAGGAACGCTTGCACCAGCAGGAACGCTTGCATCAGCAAGAGAGAAACCTCAATTTAGAAAGGATAATCAACGAAAGGAACTTGAACGAGAGGATAGGTCTCGATCACATGGACAGGTTGAGCTTGGAAAGGTCCTTGCAACAACAGACCATGGACAGGAGCGCTCTGACCGATAGGAACCTGAATAACATCGACAGGATGTTGGGAAACGAAACGAATCGTGTTAACGCTGATCGTCTACGGTTCGATATGCAGAACGATATTTCGGATATAAAATATCGCGAATATAAGGCGCATTTGGACAGTTTAAGGAATACCAACGAAAGTTCAAGGTCGCAGGTTGAAGGCAGACCGCCGCCAACTGCGGCGGAGGGAGGCCAGCAGCAACAGTCGGGGCAGGATGGGGAGAGGGGCACGTCGTCTACGCCGCCCACCCCTTTATCAGTCGGGGAAAATTTTCAAGAAGAAAAGGTACTCTTTTTTTTTTCGCTATCTCCTTTCCTCCTTTATAATTATTTTTTTTTGTGTGCTGAAACGCGAGTTCTTTTTTAGCCGATTATGGACGTTGTAAAATGTAGGTTTGTAACGTGTTTCGGTTGAAATTAAATTGTGATATTAAATACAAATATTTCCTTAAAAAAATAATTTAACATTCAATATCTAGGCACAATAGATAAGCTTAAAGGCGCTTTGCAGTTTTAGGATTTTAATTTAATCCTCGTTTCGTCCTCTAAAACTGACTTATAGCTTTTTTTCTGTACTAAAACTCCGACGAAGTTCATTCTTTCACCGAGTTGAAATGTACTCAAATTTAATTTTTAACGCGTTTTATTTATAGAATCGGATAACGAAAAATCCGACTAAATGGTCAACATGAAATGTAAAAAAACATATTGAACGTTTTATAAAAAGAATTGCCCTAACATTACTGCCTTAAAGATACATAAGTTGGATGGGATAAACAACAGCTGTCATGTGATTTTCTATCTATTAAATTTCTGTAAAAGATGTTATTACAAAGAATTATATAAAATTTATCTTATTACATATTAAAAATGCCAAAGTTTTCTTTTCAATTCCGTTAGTAAATACTTATGATTATTTTTATTAAGGACTGTACCAATTAACTATAATTTTTGGACATAGTTTCATAGATTTTGATCTAATAACTTAGCTAATCCAGAAGCTGCAAGTTTGAGCTTTCTCCACATTAATCTGACGTTTGAAAAGTTTTTTAAAACTTATTTGAACTTTAAACGTTTTCGACATTCTGCTAAGGGTAGATGATTAATAAAAATTAGCTCTGCATCTTTTATTCGGTTTACCTACACCTCTTCTTCACACACTACACCTTCCCCTTTATTCTCTCATTTATGTCAAAGATGTGTAGTCCATTCAATCTTCTTAAAAATGTCATCTCTTGTGTCTATATCCTGCTTTCTTTTTTCTTCTTTGTTGTCCAAGTTTTACTGCCGTATAACAAGGTTGGCACTACTATCGTCTTGTAATTTTTTTGTGTCTATTCGTCTTTGTTTTGTTTTTAAGGTCCTACTGATTGCTCCACTTCTGTTTTTATTTCGAAGATACATCGTAACCTAAATACTTAAGTGTTACACCTGTTCCAGTACAGCATTGTACATTGTACAGCACCACTTTTGTCTTAATATGATATTTACCCAGAAAACCCATGATTTTGGTTTTATTTGCCGATAGTTTCATTGTTTTGGCAATTTTTTTGTAATGTATACTTCCCTTTCTATAGATCATCCTATGTTTCTGTAGTAGAAGTTAGAAGTACTAAGTCGTCAGCATATAAGATACAATTTGGGGTGGTCTTCTAGTCTAAACGTATTCCTTTTGGAGTATTTCTTTTTCCATTGCTTTATAATAGCATCAATACATATGTTAAATAATGTTGGCGACACACAGCAGCCTTGTCTAACTCATTTGTTTGATGATATCTTCCTAGTTGATCTTTCAGCTATTCCTAGCATAATTCTGGTGTTTGTGCATAAACCCTGTATACCCCTGGATACATCTGTTTACGAAAGTAATTCACCTATTTACACTATTTAAGAATATTTCTTACAACAATCATTTTCCATCAAAAATTAACAATATGCGAGAATATTAAAATGAATGTCATTTGATACTAGTATTCAATAATATTCTTGAAAATTCACATTTATGAAGAGGATGTGTGAAAAAACGTTTTCACCATAGTGAAGTTATTGGCTTAGCTAAAGCAAACAGATAATAAAACTGACTGCTTAGTGTTATTTTGTAACTGAGCATAACTGAAAGGGAGTCCCACACATTTGAAATGATGATATCTAATGCTTGATTAATTTTTGCATTTGATTCTTCTAAGATCTTTACTGTATTTATCTTTTGTATCAGCATTTCTCGGAAAACATTGTTTGATGGAGTAGATTTAGCCTCCACCTTAATAATTATTAGGCTACATTATTTTTCTTAAGTTGGCAATGCGTGTATTCATTTTTAATGCGTTTTATTCGGGTTTTGTTTAGGGAATCGAAAACGGATGTCGAAAAATGTGATTATATAGAATGTGAATGTTATAAATAAAGTCAATATGAATTGAGAAGAGATATTACAAAAATTATAGTAAGATTTCTGCTTTAAAATATACTTTAGATGGGATAAGCAAAAGCTATCATCTGCCTTTTTGTATCTGCTACGTTTAGGTGAAAATCAAACTTTTTGCTGAAGAAGAAACTATGTGAAAACCATCTTATTACAAAAAATATCACTCTTTCAATTCAAATAAGCACTTTGTGTTTATTTTTCTAGAAGTAGATTAGTCGCTTTTAAAAATCTTCTGGCCGTTATGTTATATTGGGAACTATACCAATTCACCCTATTTTCTGAACACAAGCTTGTAGATTTTTTGCCATAATTTTTATTCCTTCCATATTTAAAAAGTTTCTTAAGACTTATTGACACTATTTGAGCCTTAAAATGTTTATGATATTCCATTGATTACAAATTGCTGCTGCTTCTCATGCCTTTTCGATGAATTTATCTTTGTAAAAGTAATTCACGTATTTACATCATTGAGGATTTCCTACAACAAACATCTTGGGTTAAAAATTTAAAATTATTCGTAAATATTAAAAGACGATATTTATTAATAAAGCTATTGAGTAATCTAAACCTGATAATACAACTGACTGCCTCATTAGTGTTAATATCGTCCTGATTTTGATAATCCGTTGAAACGCAATTTGCCATTCAGGATATCTGATAGGGGGACCACGCAAAGTTGAAACGATGATATCTAAATACTTGATTAATTGCTGAAACATGTTTTTGGGATCTCCACCACCGCAGTGCATTTGAATTTTGTAACACTTCTTATAAAAGCATTGTTTGGTCGAATGAGTGTAATTTGCCTTCCGAATTATAGGCTAATGATAATAGTTGCAGTCCGTAGTAATATTTAGAAAATTATTTCTAAAACTAATTTCTTTTTCCTCGAGTTTGCAACGTGCGTTCATTTTTTTATTTCTAATAAGGTCAAGCAAATAGGCTGAAAACTGAAGAGGTGTTGTTATTCGTTTATATCTTTATGTTCCATTCAGAACTTTTAAAAATTGTAACAAAATGTGTCCATTTTTCAACTACGTAAGATAAACAGACTCATTCCTGTTGAATTCTGAGTGTGATAGAGATTGGCTTAAATAATTTTAAGTCTTCAGCTATTCTTATAATTTGAGTATTTCGAAAGGGACACAAACTGAGTTGTCTGATAGATTTTCTTCTTCATCTTGATGTTTCCTCTTCAAACTTATCATTTAAAATTGCTGATTATACTTGAAAGCCTGGAGAATATAAAAGAATTCAACTGTTTCTGTAAAACTTTTACTAATTTTGAAATCAAATTTAATATTAGCTCATTGTTCCATCATGTATTTGTAACGAACCGATACAAAGTACTTTTAGATTATGTAATTTTCTGTAAATTAAAAAATTCCGTTAATTTTCCGATATACTATGTGTAGCTGGGAACCTAGAAGGTAGAAAATATCCTGGCTATCAATTATTTCCCAGATTTCTACAATATTTTGATGACTTCTCTTTAAATTTTTCATCTAAAAGGACTGATTATAACTGAAAACCTAGCAGATGAAACATATCTCCACCCCTCAATTGCTTTCTTAACTTATTTATATTCAATTGACTTAAACTTTCGATTTGTTGCAAAAATGGATCTAGCTATCTACTTGTCGAATTCTTATTTGTTGTTCTAACAACAAAGAAGCTTTAAATATCTCCACTGCTAGCGCTATTACGGCAACCAGCACGAAAAGCAAAATTTCTTCTGATACGCAAAATTCCATCTTTGTTAAATTTTCCTTTTTGTTCGAGTTCCTTCGCTTTTTTGCCTTGGTGAAATTTCGACATGTTTCAACACGTTTACAAAAGCATTGTTGACTTATGGAAAGAAATATTCTGTCAGTTTTTTGCCAATTTCCCCATTAGTTTGTAATACCTTGTCAGTACTTTTTTGTTAAAAATAAAATAAGGCAATCCAATAAAGTAATCATGTTCGATATTTCTTTTTTTAATAATTTTCTTAATCTTGATGCGATCGGAATATCAAGATTAAAAAACGAGTGTGAAGTTAGCAACGGTTTTGTGATGTTGCAATCCCGTATAAATTGTATGGTACACATATAACAAAGGTTACGAAAAGATTATGCGATATCCATAAGATACCTTAATGCTTACAGTACCTATTTTACAAGGTGAACCGACGACGACGCAAGAACATTATCGGGTTGTCAATGGGGGTGGAAATAAAATAAAACAAATACAAAAAAATTTGCTTTTCCATCTTATAAAGCGATGTGAATGATTTCGAAATAGCTAAAGTAGTAGTAGACAGGATCCTTTACATACCCAAATGAGAAAACTTCATCAATAAAATAAACACAAAAAATTGTTTTTCCATCTTATAAACCAACATCGATGATTTCTAAACAGCTAAAATTGTAGTAGGCTGGAAGCTTTACACAACAAAATGATAAAAGTTTATTGTCGGCTCGTCAAAGGGATGCAAAAGGCTAAAATAAGTAAAAAATATTTTTTCTCCATTTTATGAAGCGATGTGGATGATTTCGAAATAGCTAAAGTTGTAGTAGGCTGGACGCTTTACACAAACAAATGACAAAAGTTTATTTTTTTACACCCCTTTGACGACCCGACAATTAACTTTTGTCATCTGGTTATGTACAACGTCCGGTCTGCTATAATTTTAAATGTTTAGAAATCATCGACCTTGGTTTATTTTAGCAATTTTTTTTGATTAATTTTTATTTTTGCACCCTTTCGATGACGCGTCAATGAACTTTTGTCATTTGGTTATGTAAAGGATCCAGCCTGCTATAATTTTACCCGTTTCGAAACCATCGACATCGGTTTATAGAATAGGAAAACAATTCTTTGTATTAATTTTTGTTTTGGTACCCTTTTGAGGACCCGACGATGAACTTTTGTCATTTGGTTATGTAAAGTCTCGCACCTGCTACAATTTTAGCTGTTTATAAATCATCCACATAGCCTTATAAGACGGAAAAACAATTATTTATATTTATTTTATTGTTTTGCACCCCCTTGACGACCCGACAATGAACTTCGTCACTTGATTACGTAAAGCGCCCGGCCTACTACAACTTTAGCTATTTCGAAATCATCGACATCGCTGTATAAGATGGAAAAATATTTTTTTTGTATTTATTCTATTTTTGCGCACCCTCTTGACGAGCCGACAATGAACTGCAAGCATTAGCGATAGTAATTTTTCACCTTATGGATATCAGATAATCTCATTGTAACCGCTGCTAACTTCACACCCGTTTAAAAGAAGCAAAAACGATTCCAATTTTCGACGTCGCATACAATTTTTACGCAGACAAATCTAACAATACCTTACACTTGCAAAAAATTAATCCTTAAATATTCTACAAGCCACCCCTCGTTATAAATTCTCCTTCAGCTTGCATTAGTTTAACTAGCGATTTCGTTTTATTACCCCTTTTATTAAGCCGTTTTTATTAAAATTTTAATATCTCTCGCGCGAGAAACAGCGTACAATTGAAATCCTAAAAGAATAAACGTCGCAAAAAAGCATTCACCAATTACTTGCTAAGTTTAATTTCATTTTTAAGCGAGCGCTGGATATTAATTGACTTTGCACTTCGTCAGATATTAGATGTTTAGCACTCGTTAATTATACGACGTATGTATATAGTCTGTTCGTTTCGTTTGATTGCCTTTAATGAGACTCGACAATGTTCGAAGTCGCGTTAAAAAAATGTACCAGTTGCTATTGTGTTACGATCGTATCTGTTGGAAATTTGCAAAGGTTAGCCGACTTCCAATATTTACTCTTCAGATCCTAGCGTTATTCCGTTTGCTAATTGATTGTATCCAAATAAGATCCTTTGTTGCCTACCGGGGTAGCGTATCTTTAGTATTGCTTCTGTATATTGATGAATGCTATCTTTTATTGATCCGTACGTAAACGAGCTGTGAATGTCCTCATTGAGATTCAGTCAACAGCAACTAGGAAAAGCCAGAAACCGATACGGAAGATATTTCTCTGTTTATTCTGGACACAATACTTCTTCCTATCTCACACTTTTTTCTTATCGATATTGTCTAGGCGCGTGGATATATTGGAAAATTAAATTTCCCTAAGTTAAGCCAAAAGATAAAGTGTTGGTTTTGATCGGGTTTATATGTGATCGAATCTTTAACGGGATGTTAGCTTAATTTTTATCGCAGCTTTCTAAGAATTTGGTGTTTTGCTATTAGAAAAGAAAAATTTCTTATCTTTCTTCTCTTATCCTTATACCCTTTCATACCTTTTTGTCCCCACTCTCTTCTAATTCTTGCCATTGCTTTTCTTTATTCTAAGTCTTTTCCCTTTCTTCTACCTACTTTTCTTATCTCGTCAATTTCCTCCAAGATCTTCATTACCTTAGTTTTATTCAAGTTTACTTCCACCTTCACGTATTCTATTTCCTTCATCCAGATGTTCATTATTTTTAGAGTTTGCAATCAAGACCATATCATCTGCGTATAGTAAGCTATTCGGCCTTACAGGTTCTAGATTTCTGTAGCCTATTACTGTCCTGTGTTGTTCGATTTGCGCTTTTATTCCTTTGATTACTCTATCCATCAAGATTTCAAATATTCCAATCATCCCCGCAGCACAAAGGATATATGAATACAATGCAAATTGAGCATCTTCAATCGTCTAATGGTAACAAGTATAGTCAAGCAAGGAATAATACACGTTATTACGCAATTACCCAAAGAATTCGTCATAATTTTAGCTATAGGAAGGATATTTTTCTTTTACAAATGAACACTAAATTAACAAAAAATTAGTTTGGAAGCCCATCGCTATCTACTTCAGCAATAAATTTCATATATAAAAAGAAACCCTTTCTGGCACCATGTTGGTAGGATATCATATTGGAGTCATTGCAAAATCAACATGAATCATTTAGATGCTGATGTTATGTCTGGTTTAGATATAATGTGAATGCCATGAGATGCCCTTTTAAAACGCGCTTACCCCCTTAAATTTATTCAGCTTATTATTTTTTGTATTAGAAATTTTCAGCCAGATAAATAACCTATTCTGATTGTTTCATATAATGTTGTTTCACTTATGACGCATATGGAGTTTGTATTACCCTTTCTTCAAGGCAATGGTGATAACCTTAAAAACATAATTTCCCCTTCTATAAATTTATTTTAATTAAGGGCGGATTAGATATAAGTTTGAGATCATTTAGTCTTTTCTTGATTACGTAGATTGCGTCGATATCTTCAAATATGAATAGTTGTTATTTGCAGATGATCTGAAATTGTATTATCCAATTTAAACAAATGAAGACTGTACGTTTCCGCAAAAACAAATCACTACTATCGCCTTGTGGTGTTTTGCGAACAAATTAGACATGAATGTGCCCAAGTATAACATCCCCAATATGCAAGCAGCTTCTGTAATACGTTTTACTGTCTGCAAGCAAAAACCCACACTGGCTTCTTTCAGAGAATTCAATCATTAATTGATCTCTACAGTTATTATTGTGTATATTCATATTTTACTTTTTCAATTATCCTTAATCATCTCAACAAATTAGTTTTTCTTTGTTCTTGTCCTGTAATTAGATATGGATCTTGTTGGGCAAATAATTTTAATAAACACGTTTTTTTTTGTTCAAAATTAGCTTTATTCATCAACGTAATCTCCATCAAGAGCAACGCAATCATCCCAGCGCCGCTCTAACATTTCAATACCACTTTTGTAGAACGATTTATCTTTTGCCTCAAAATAGGCCTCAGTTCCAGCGATAACCTCTTCATTCGTGCGAAATTTCTTACCGGCGAGCATTTTTTTTGAGGTCTGCGAACAGCTAGTAGTCGCTGGGAGCCAAGTCTGGCGAATACGGTGGATGTAGGAGCAATTCGAAGTTCAATTCATGTAGTTTTGCCATTGTTTTGATTGACTTGATGAAACAACTTTTTTTTCTTTGCCATATGCGGTCGTCTCTTTGCAATTTCGGCCTTCAAACGCTCCAATAACGCTATATAATATTCGCTGTTGATGGTATTTCCTTTCTCAAGATAGTCGATGAATATTACACCACGCACATCCCAAAATACCGAGGCTATAACCTTTCCAGCCGATTGTTGTGCTTTCGAGTGCTTCGGACGAGGTTCACCAGTTGCTGTCCACTCAGATGGCGATCGTTTTGATTCCAGAGTGAAGTGATGGATTCATGTTTCATCCATTGTCACATATCGACGCAAAAATTCCGGTTTGTTACGTTTAAACATGGCCAAACACTGCTCAGAATCATCAACACGTTCTTGTTTTTGGTCAACAGTGAGCAAACGCGGCACCCACTTTGAACAGAGCTTTCTCATAGTCAAATGCTCATGCAATATAAAGCCAATACGTTCTTTTGATATCTTTACGATGTCAGCTAACTCACGCAACTTCACTTTTCGATCATTCAAAACTATTTTGTGGATTTTTTTATGTTTTCTGGTATTACCGCCTCATTTGGACGTCCACTGCGTTTTGCATCATCGGTGTCTCTACGACCAAGTTTGAAGTCAGCAAACCAACGTTTCATTATTGTTTATGATGGAGCGGAGTCCCCATAACACTTTTCAAGACATTGCTTTGCTTGAACGGTATTTTTTTCCCATCAAGAAGCGGTGTAAAATTAAAACACGAAATTTGTTTTTGATCCATTGTTTTTTAAAAATAACAAAAGTAGCGTGACTCTTTGTACGATAACTCACAAACTAATGAATAGAATATCATGAAATTTTAACAGCTGTCTTTTGAAGGTTAGTACCAACTGAGAGAAAGGTGACTTCAATAAAACTAGCGTCATCTATGTGTTAGGCCCGGGACTTTTCAGCCCATGTGTTATTTAGGTGAGCGAATATTCTACTGACCCACTGTACATGTTAACGGTATAGTTTATCAACCGGATGGGTATAGGTGTTTGGTGGTTATTATTATTACTATTATTAAACACAGAGGTAATCGCTTAAATACAGTCGAGGACTAGTTTATAGTAATTATCCGAGATTATCTTTAAAGATTCTTTTGTGCGAGGACATTACGCGTCCTTGAACATCTTCAAATCTGGTTTATTGATTTTTCAGAGCCTACAAATCTAATACACACAAACATACTGTTTTCTTTTCAATTCTAAACTACACTACGAAGATTAAAAAATGACAAAAATCATATGTAAACAATACACTTCCTCCTTTTTTATTTTCTGCAAACGTTTCTCTCATTGTCCGGTATCTCGATATCGTTCCCGAACGTAAACAAACCTCCTTTTAAGCGATCTCCTCTTCTTTTTTTTTCTCGTAATTCTTCGTTGTTGTGATTTGCTTCCCGTTTGAAAATTTCGACTTTGTATTATCTTTATCTTATCTGAAAGTGGAAGGCAAATATATTACAAACTCAGGACGCGTGGTACACGTTTTTTTATGTGTGTATTTAATGTAAGCTTATGGCAGTCTTCGATACGCAGGCGTTAGCCTGATGTGGGCTCGATTCGTGCACTAACGCTCGTAAAAATCGGACCATCATTCTACGAACTTTTTGCATATTAAGATTTCATTTCTCATTAAGAACGTAGGTGTAGATCTTTTCGTCACGAACTAGCATTGGGAATACCCTATGCTTGAGATTGATGAGGAATTTATACATTTGGATATTTATAAAGATTTTGAAGCATAGCTTTGTATGTGTTACTGCACACTTTAAAAGACACTGGGACATCTTTGCCTCTTCTTTTAGGTAATAGAATACTACAGAAAACACATGCGGAAAGGAACTAGAGAAAATATCTTTAGGAAGTTCAATACATCGGCAACCTAACTTGTAACGTAGCAGTTACCCAAAAGTAGATCAATTTATAGTTTCTACCAAATAAGTTTGTATTAAATCTTCAAAACGCATTCGTGAGTTTATGCTTGTCTGGGCATTCGTCAGACAGAGAATTTTTTACACATTATCAAACCCTGTATTTTAAATTTAAATCTGCAGGGAGCCCAGACAATTTCAGTAAACCAGTGACTGGTTTCAAATACCGAAATTCATACTCAAACAGAGCAAATTTCCGAAAATTATTCAATTGTTTTAGATTCCCACTTCCAAATTAGAGAACACCAAGCTGTCATTACATGAAGTGTTAAATATAGTAGATTACCTCAAAGCCCCGATAGGAAACCTAACAGATCACATAGGAAGATTAACAACCGATAAATTCTGCTTAGTTATCCAGATTTTCAAACTAATGCGTATAGATAAGAGTTTAACTGAAAACCAAGTGACACACCTTTAAATTTTTCTATACGATCACTGAGGCTATGGTTAAATATGATTAACTGGATGTTATTTATACTATTCAGATCGTCATAAGTTTTTGAAGAAAGATCATTGAAGTATGTTTCGTTTCGTGTTGAAAGATGGTAAGCACAGACGTCAAAAAAATGTCAAAATGCTTCGTCTTTATAATACAGAGGTCAAATGTGTAATTATAATTTTAGGATTAGGTTTTAAAAAATTGTGTAGGATGCAAGTTTATAAAATTTAAATCTATTTGATGGTCAGAACAAAACAATACTGTTCTAATTATCAAATCATTGTGCGATTCCATCGTTCAAAATTTTCTGTGCACATACTAACTTGTGAAGTTTTAAAAGTAACTTGCACAATTCCTAAAAGGTCTTCTAAGCTTATTCACCATAAATCTTAGATCGCTTAAATCGAGGGTTTTTGTAAAAATATAACCCTATTTAAAATGTAGGAGAAAAAGACAAAAAAAACTGGACCAATATCACAGCATCCAAGACAATTTAATCAGTCATTGGCTACTGGTTTCGTGCACATCTGCACATCATACGCTCTAGAAAAGGACCAAATAATTTAAACAGATGCAAAAAAACACGATAGCAGAACAAACTTTCAACAAGGCACAAATTGAAATTGTAAAAGGACGTATAGAACACGTACTCGTTTTACAATTTTAATTAAAGACTTAGCACCAGACATGTATGTGTCTTGTACTCGTCTTATAATTTAAAAAGGATCTAGAATGGAGCTGCAAAAACCGATTCGAATGAAACTTGGTATAATTATAGATCTTGTAGACTTATGTCAGCGAATGCTAGTCATTTTGAAAAGCTTTCAACGGATGAAATTAAAAATCAATTATCACCATTAATATTTCTGTTCTTACCCATAAAGTCGAACTTCTATGGGTTAAGGGACACGTAGAGATACTCGGTAATGAACCAGTGGATATGTTTGCCAAATTAAGATGTACTCTATCTGAAATTCTAGATCATAAGCTATCCCCAATTGATTTGGCTCAATTTGAATTGAAACTCATTTACTGAGAATTCAAAAAATACTTTGTTGAAACAGGCACGGGCAACTTCTATAATGCCTTGCAACCTACTTCTTCAAAAAGAAACTTGGTTTAATGGCGTATCATCTATGAGTTTTGTTAAAACTATATATCGACTTCATGGGACTTCATGGGACTTCATCGGCTTTACCACAGCTATTTGTTTAAAATTAAACTACGAGACAACGATACATGTCAATGTGTGGAAATAGGGTCACTGGAACGTTTAAATATTCTCGATTTTTTTTAAATTTATCAAGGATGATAATGAATCCTTTTAATTATTCTAGTTTAATTCTCGCAACATAGAAATCTATAAAGAAATATATTCATTCGTAGTTAGAAGTTAAATGCAATGATATGCCTGTTTATACTTTGTTTGAAACCATGTGTGGGTTCCTTTCTCCCGTGGTTCTGTTTTCTTTTTGTTATTTAAATATGCTCCGATGAACCCTTGGGCGAGAAGCGTGCATCCCTGTATAATCCGTAGTATAAGTATATAAGGTATGAATCAGAGTTGTTGGTCATGGCATATAGCTAAAACCATTATAGAGTAACAGTTTACGTGGCATAAATTCATCCGAAACTTGAAGCCATATATCAAAACGCTATGAAGTTAAAAATATTTGAGAAATGTAGAGCTTAAATCACCAAATACTAAGATTTTGAAACAAACTTCGCAAACAATACATTCACGGGTCCATCTTTATTAACATCACTTAAAATCTTCTCCGCGCGCTAATAATTCTTTAAATCCTTAGCGCCATCCTGCACTGGAAATTGTAGACACCATAAATAAAACCTTTCATAATTGATTGACAAAATAGTGGCTACTATCATAGCTAACAATTGAATAACGTTTCTATATATGTATTTGTAAGCGGTACGATTTTTAGGGGCACCAGTGTACGCAGATCTCGCGCTATGGCCTAGCGCACGTTACCCGTATTGTAGTACAACGCCTCTGTTACGTTATCACGTGCAAACCCAAACCGAAAATCGTGCACAATGTGCCTTATCACGATACTGTTTAACGTCACACACTAGGCATAGATCGGGAATATCTTACGAGAAATTGCGTATGTAGCTTTTTTCTAATCAAAATGATAATAACAACAACGATACTGTCATATCTTTAAAAAAAAGGATTCATGTAATGGATGACTGTTTTTAATAGTTGTTCCCGATTGCCTATGCTAGTGAGATAATCAGATAAGTGACATTGGTACTACTACCCTATTTGGCACGTTTACTAGGCTTCCTTGTAATGGATGCATTTATTAAAATAATTGATGGAGTTACTGCATTTTTCGCAATATAAGTTCTGGCTGTTAAGTGGAATAATCTTTAAATTCATCATTTAATTAAGCTGCGTTATTCTCCACGAATCTACCATCTAGTATGGCAACAAATGTTGATTGTAATTAAATTAAATATTCCTGGAAAATCACAAAAAGTAAGTGCATAAACATTACTGATGCGATATTATGCGGACTCCAATCTACGAAGCAGTATTTAATTTCTACTCGATTTTATGAAATTAGTAAGAAATGGTTTGGATCAATTTACAATGATGATACTCCGAAATTATTACTTTATTATTTTGAACGCAACTGGTGCAATGTTGAAAACAGAAAAGCTGATAAAATAATATATTCCCAGTATGTTCTGTTTCTGAACTTAGCCATAAGAAGCTCCTTGATGTTAATTCTAAAAAAAAGATATTGAAAGCTTCATTCCCAATTCTGCTATTTGCAGAAATATATCCTAGCATTCCTCTCACTTCCAACTAGTCATTATACCACAGTACTGTAGAGGCAGTAAATTCTCTTGCAAGATTTTTTTTGTCTTTTAATCTTACCTGCGCTTGTTGGAACAAATTTAAGTCGCAAAAACAGAACTACTCCCCATTAAATGACGATTGCAAGGACTGTGTGGATGTACAATTCACAGGTATAGCAGTAAACTCCACTCACACAAATTAATTAATTATGCGGAACGCAGCGTTTCGAGAGCACGCGGGCTCTCATTGTCAACCGTGTTACCGACTGTACATGTATCCATGTCCCAATTTTCCATGCGATTATTTTATCATTCGTTTTGTTAGATCTCGGATTTATTTTACTCTAAAATGTTATAATAAAGGTTTGAAAGAGAAAATTAATCCACAAAAATTATTAAATGTGCAGCATTTATGAATGAATTGTTTACTTGCTGGTTTGTTTTCGTCCCTTTCTCCAAAATATATTGTTATACAGAAATTACTTGACACAGGATGTTAAAATATCATGCGCCCTGTGTTATTTACATTTTCTTCCTCATAAAAGACATTTAAAATAACAAGTTACATGGAAAAGTATATATTAAACATAAGATATACATATATGAAGTTCTACAGCACTTCATATATCTAAAGCACTTATTGTTATCTTCGTTAATCCGATATAGCCAGTTTTCATAGTGTTGTGTAATAAAATTGACTTATTTCTGCGCCTCTAGACTTAATTTCTTTGTTGACTATTATCTCGGTTTCGGTTTACGATCATTACCTTGGTTTTATTGAAGTTTACCCCCTTCTTCACGTTTTCTATATCCCTCATCCAGATGTTCATTAGCTTTTGCATTTTATTTTTGGAGTTTGCAATCAGGACCACATCATCTGCGTATAGTAAGTTACTTACTCTTTCAGATTCTAGATTTCTGTACCATATTATTGTGCTGTGCTCTGGTCGGTTTGTGCTTTTATTCTTTCGACTACTTTGTCAATCATGAGTACAAATAAGAGTGGACCTTGCTTTATTCCCTTTTCATTTGGAATTCTTCTGATTTTTGTCCTGCAATTTGTATGCTGAATCTTACTGTCTCGTACGTACTTCTGATGGCATCTAGCAGGATTTTTGGGGATTTCCATTTCGTTTAAACTTTCCCATGTCTCTCTTCTATCGTATCAAAGGCTGCTTTCAGAATGATGAACACTAAAATATTCCTTCTCCTTCTTCAAATTTTCTTTCTGTAAGTTCTTCATTATATAGGTATTGTCGTGCGTTTGTATCTTTGGCCCGATAGCTGCCTGTTCTTCCTCTAGTCTTTGTTCCACATACACTCTTAAACGTCTTTCCAGTATTCTTATGCTAATTCTCGCAATTTTATTACCCAACAGCATACAGTTTATTACAGGATAATCATACAATGATAACTATTATAAAAGAAGAGTAAACGTGTAATACCAGAAAAAAAAAGCAATAGCAAATGAAAATGCAAAAATTTCTCAAGCAACAGAAAGTTGCCTCAAGGCATTGATAGAAAAGTTAAACAAATCAAGTGTAGATGCATATACATTAACACTGTTACATATTGACATAATTGGTGACTGAGAATGGTGGCACGTGTTAGCCACGGGAAGATAAAAAGTTAACGTATTCCTACTGTTAAGCCTTGGTATATAAAAATTCAAAAGGGACAGCAAATTCGGAACTTGTAAATCACCATTTACAATTCTATGTGCAAATTCTTTTAGAAGAGTAGTATACAGATAACTATGTTTCAAAATACAACGTGGTGTTTACGGAAATAATATAAGGTTTTCAAAAATTTACGCTGTACCATCTCAACTAAATTCATATATTCATCATATCCCGAATTCCACACAATAGAACCATATTCTAATCTCGCTCGAACAAATGCATTATATGCAGCAACAAGGGTATCACTCCTCAAGTGTTTAGTATTACGAAACAGAAAGCTTAACGTTTTAAGAGACTGTTGACATATACTTACAAAATGCTTGTTAAATGTTAGCTTAGTGTCAAAACATATACCAAGATCTCTGTACTCCTCACAACGCGTTAAAAGTTCACCGCCAACATTGTACGCATATCCCACTGTATCAGTTCTACGGGCAAACGTCATCGCTTTACACTTAGCAATATTTAGTGGTAAATGGTTCTCTAGACACCAAAGGTGAATAGATAGCAGGTCACCCTGCAAAATGTCACAACCTGCAGTGGAGTATATTCTGCGAAAGATTTTAAGGTCATCGGCGTATAATAAGGATTTAGATCTAAGCCGGTCAGGAAGGTCATTAATGAAAATAATAAATAGGAGTGGTTCAAGAACGAAGCCCTGCGGCACACCTGAAGGAGATTGATATAAGCCGTAATTAGTACGCTCACTCAAATAGGATTGCAACAACAATATTAGATCGTCAGAGAAACCCTACATATTCAGTTTACGTAATAGGGTTTGATGTTCAACCCTATCGAAAGCCTTAGCGAAATCTGTATAAGTGACTTCTGTTTGAAGACGTCTGGATCTAAAGCCTCAGACGCATCATTGGAAAATGCGCACAGGTTGGACACTGTTGATCTGCCTTTAATAAAAGATAATTTCAAAAACTTTAGCAAAGTTACATAATATAGATATCGGGCGATAATTCCGAATGTTATTCATCGACCCGGACTTAAAAACAGGTGTAACACGGGACACTTTCCAACAACTTGGAAAAACTCCCTGTCTCAATAGTCCCTAACAACAAAATCTGGAACGTTATCAGGACCAGCTGTCATTTTTCCTTTTAATTAACACAGAGCTTGTAAGACATCTTCCACGCTAAGTTCTTTGAGAAAAAATGAATCGAAGCCAATGTATAGTTATTGGAATGGTTAGTAGTGATGTTCGCCTCAGACATGGTCTCCGAGAAATACGAAGCAAAGGCGTCAGTAATCTGTTCAGGGGACGAAAAGGTACTGCTGTTATCCATCATAATACCTGGTATGCGTGTAGAATTCAGTTTAGAATTAATGTAAGGCCAGAGTCTGTTGGGGTCCGCCTTGAATAGATAGGTCAATATCCCTAATATAATTATCGGAATCCCGTTTAACAGATATTTGAACATATTTTCTGTATTCTTTAAATTTATTATTATATAATTGTAATCCCGTGCTTCTATATTTTTTGGGATAATGGCGCTTAAGGTGTCATTATCTTCGCGTGCTTTCTATATCTTGATTTTTTATATGGCTTCTTCCATTTCTTCTTCTGTTATTTCTTGTTGTCATTTCAGTTCTTCTCTGTCTATTCTTTGTTCTGTACTTATTAAACACGTTTGTCTTCACATTTAGTATTCTTTCCATATTCCTAGTATTGTTCCTGTACGTAATAGATTATTTTTACCTTTTATTGCTTTTATTTTCTTCCTTTTGATTTCTCTTAACCTTTTTATTCTTGTCCAAAATTATCACCTGTTCACTTTATACGAGAAAACAATAAACCAAAACGAATAAATAAAAACTTGAATAACAAATATTCCTTTTTTATTCTTTTAAGCCGTAATACGTAACACATAGGTAGTCACTCTCAAATTTAGACGGTCTAATTCACCGAAACACATTCGAACAGCTTATTTCGAATTTAAAGATACTCGTTTTTAATTTAAGAAAATTAAAAATAGTATTTATTTTATTTTTATGTCGTAATCCGATGGTTAGGTTAACGAAATCGCACCTAATACTTTATGCGAAAGCAATAACACAGCCCGCAGAAACGTACATATGTAGATCTCTGAAAATGTTCGAATCCCGCAAAAGCAAAAACATAAATTCCTAATACCTATCCAGACGATACGTATAGTTTACGATATTTGCCCGATGAAAAGTACCAGAACTTTTAGTATCTTCAGCTTTATATGTATATGTATATATATAAAGTAAACCTATGTTTCTACTATATATATATGTACTGCTACATTTATACAGGCTGTTAACGTTGAGCTTAGCTACGTTGCGAATGTGTGTGGTTATTAATTTCGTTTATCGGCTTTTGTTGAGGTGCAGAATTTTCATAAAGTTACAAATTTTGTCGAACGAATCTTTCCTAGAGTTTCGCGTTAAAATTTCATATAACCTACGTTATACATTATGGCGATATAACACATGGGCTGAAAAGTCCGGGGCCTAACAAAGAAAACACGGTTTTTTTGGTTCAAAATTAGCTTTATTCATCAACGTAATCTCCATCAAGAGCAACTCAATCATCCCAGCGCCGCTCTAACATTTCAATACCACTTTTGTAGAAGGATTTATCTTTTACCTCAAAATAGGCCTCAGTTTCAGCGATAACCTCTTCATTCGTGCGAAATTTCTTACCGGCGAGCATAATTGCCCATTTTAAATATTTAAATGGTAATAGTGTTTCTTTTCAACAACTCCTGTTAATGTTACAATTATATAGTTTTTGGTATTTGTCAGCTGTGAATTTTATCTTTCTTAAAAGAACAAATTGTGTCTATTTTTTATGAAATCTGCTTGTGTAGATTTAATTTTAACATGGAGAACATTGCATTCGAGAAGGAATGCTCATAAGCTGTTGAAAAGCGAAACGGCATGGTGATGAAGCTCTAAAAGAAAGACAGTGCTAGGATTTCTTCACTAAAAGATAAAGCATGATCTGGTAGGTCAAACGAAGTTGATGATGATCAAATCAAAGCCATAATTGATTGGGATGGTCATATTTATGTCCTAATTCTATCTAATTTATTGTTGGTCGGGATTCAGTTCATTCTTGAGCAATAATGGCTTGACATGTTCTGCAAAAACTTTTTTACAATAGAAAGAAGAAGAAGACCTCATCAAGGATATTCTAAACACCGTAATTTTAAAGTTTAATCCTATAAAGAAATTTTAGAATAAATTCAAGAGATATGTTCATTAATGGAGTTAAATTCCTGTAGAGTGGATTAAAATGAATGCGGAATATATTAATAAAAAGTATGCCAAAATTAAGCCAAACTCTAATTAAACGCATATGCGGAACTTTTTGAAGAAACCACCTTTAATAATTAAATCCTAAAGCAATATAATATATAATATATTCCTTGTATTGTTCCTCTTCTTTGCATGTGTCGTTACCATTACAACCGTTCTATTCCGAGGCCTATTAATATCCTTCTGAGCAGATTCAAATTTTATGGTGAGTAGGTTGCTAACCTTGTTCACCAACCATCCTCTTTTATCTGGGCTTGGGACCGACAGTGGCGTCGAGGTGTTACTTAGTTAATCCCCCACACCACTGACGAAGTAGATAAAAAGTTCGATCGGTGGAAATGAAGATTCTCAGAAAAATAGCGAATGCCACACTAAGAGATACTCAGATAAGTAAATCCACATGGGAGAGATGCGGAATACAGAATGTGACAGAGGGGGATTAAGCGAAGGAGGAGGGAGTGGAGTGACCTTGCCGAAAGAATGCAAACCAACAAATCAGAAAGAGACAACAAGGACGGCCACCTAAGGGATGGGGACAAAGTTGGCTTTCCTCATCCACTTAATAGAAACCAAGATCATTCATATAAGTAATGGTCCCTAGCTAAAGGAAGAAGAAGAGGACTTGCATTCCAAACTCTTCTCCCTACCCTCTAACAAAAAGTATAAAATAACAGTTCATTAGGGTCATGTAACATGTCTTCTTGAAACTCGAAAACAAAACAAAAAAGTAAAAAGTGCACCTAATTTAAATTATTCCTAATTAAAGAAAAATACTGTTTATTCCAAGAAATGATCACCTGAGCAAAATCTGTTTACATCTAACTGATTTTTATGCCGTTAATTAACCGTAATATAGATAAAATAAAATTGTGCAATATAAAAACATTCCAAAGCAGCTTGAAAATTAAATTGATATTGACGTTCAAAATAATAAATTATAACCGATGTTCATGCTCCACATAGCAGTGAGAATTATAAATATTAAAACCGAGATGCAAGATGTTTGACAGGTTTTATTCGATTTATAAGTTACATTGTTGCAATAATAAATTAAAATATAATTATATATGTACCGCAATGAATGCGAAGCGTTATAAATGTTTTATTGTCGGTAGGTACATTGTATGTATTGTATGGAAGCAAATGTACATTTGACAGGATTTTAATATATCTGCAAATTATGATAATGAAAGAACATTCTTCGGAACTGAAAATAAAATGAATTCTTTCAAGCAACAAAATGGAAAGTGAAACTTGTCTCCAGCTCTTGTTTTCGATTTAAATGATAACTAAACCAATAGCTTATATTCCCATGTCCTGTATTGAGCGTTAATATTCCATTTTCATCCGTATTTAGAGAGGATATAGCTTCCGTTGAGATACACTCAGCGAAATTTATAGTTTCATACGAACTTTTGAACATAATATTTCTGTCTCTTAATATTCTTATGTTAACTTCGAAGCCAAATCAGGAAAATTTAGTTTCTGAAAACAACCAATCTCTCACGTGCATTATATTTGTTAATTTATGTCTGTATGCAGAAAACCACGTTTGACAGAATCATGGTTTGTCGTCCGCTATCGCATATCTTCTTTGAAGACAAAAAATCCTTTACATGTGTTGCACTTGGTTACTTCCCTTCACAAGCTATATTAAAACTGCTCGGGCATTTCGAATACATTTTACTTTCGTTTTGGTTTGTAGAAGATGTGGTAACATCGAAAGCATGTGATGCGCTTTGGTGGTCTCTTTGGCTTGAAGACGACACCGTTGGATTACGAGGACTTGCTTTCAACTAATCTTCGGCTTAAAGACGATATCTCTGAAACAATAAGACTTGTTGTGCTTTTAACTTTTAGCTTGAAGACCACATCGTTGGTTCACGAGGACTTACTATGGTTCCAATTTCCCTTTGACTTGAAGAGGACGTCGCTGCTCCGAGAAGACTTCCTGCATTTTTAGCGTTTCTTTGGCTTGAAAACGATATCCTGGAATTGGAAGAACCTGTTGTACATTCGAATTCAGCTTGATTTATAGAAAATGTACCTATATCAGATCCTGATGGTAATAATGAGTTCCTCATCGCACTACCATCATCTCCACAATGAGATGCAACTTCTTCCAATATCATTGGATTCAGCACCGTAGCTTTGAATATTAACATATCCAGATATTTTTTATATAACAGCTTGCTTCTATTTTCCTTTTCATCTTTTGCTTTAAGCGTTTGCAATTCCAGCGGCGTAGTGTCAACGCATATCTCTAGGTCTGCTGTTTGTATTGGCTATTTCGATCTGGATAGAAGATTTCGGTGAATTCTTCCGGATTGACTTGTTTAGTAGGCAACTATTCGTAAACGACTGACGCTATAGGGCTGCAATTTAACTCATATACTAATGATGAGTCGAAAATCAGAATGGCACCTAGCGAGCGCCCCTATCCCCACTCCATCGCCTCCATTCCACGAACTTTAGAACCTCCCCTCGTACTATGGACTGATGAGTCAAAGTTTGAGGTGTTTGGACAATCAAGGCGCGTTTTTGTAAGAACAGCGAAAGGCCAAATAATGTTGCAGGATTGTTTAGTGCCAACTATCAAGCAATGAAGAAGTCGTGTGCTTGTATGGCGTTGTTTTTCCTACGCCGGTACAGGGGACTTGAAACGAATCGAAAGTATTTTGCGAAAAGAGGGCTATTTAGAGATACTGCAAGAAAACGCAATAGGATCAGGGCAACGTCTAATCGGAGAAAATTCCGTATTCATGCAGGACAATGACCCAAAACACTCAGTAGCGATATGTAAAAATATTTTAAATTAAGAACAAAATAACAGAACTTTACAAATAATAATATAGGCGCCACAAAACTCCGATCTAAACCCCATCGAGCTGATATGAGATGAATTAGATAGAAGGGTCCGAAAAGTGTGCCCTACCTCGGTGGGACAGCTGTGGAATTTGCTAAATAGAGTCATTAGAAAACTAGTGGAGAGGATGACTCGGAGTTTTTGTTTATTTTTTATTAGTATTTCTTTTTTTTTTACTTCTATACGTTAATTTTAATCACTATTAATAGAATGCAATATAAATTCTAAGTTTTGGAGAAAGTAGTGAATATTTTCTCGCTTTTTTTTAATTTATTTGCGTGTCCGAACTAATATAGACGGTAGTGTACGTGATGGCTAAGCTGAGCATCAACAATCGGTATATATAAACACGTATCCAATACGTTCAGTTTTTATTAGGTACTACATATACGCATAAGTATTAAAACCACGTGCAATTCGGTACAGGCATGAGGCAGGAGATCGTTTCTAAATCATTCGCTAAATTAACATAAAATAGGGCACTAAATTAGCCCACTACGATTGTGCCAACGTTTTCATAGCGCTCCGAAACGAGCCGTTAAACAAACTTAACCAAAACTTCCGCTAAAAAAATTGTAAATATTTTATCTTTTAGTACCTATCGTAACGTAATTAGGTTGGCCAATAAAATCTTTAGCGCGTGGATTAATAAAATCGCCTTCGTGTTCGAAAGAAAAGCGGAGGAAAAAAAAAACGACCGGTATTGACGCTTTTTTCCTTGCTGTATATATTCGCCACGGTCTTTTCCTTGTTTCGACCAATGTTTGCCTCGTATTTGCGTTTTCCTTTTATTTCTTTCGATTAAATTTTTTTTCGTCCTTTCCTTTAATCGTTTAACTGACGTCGTATAATTAGATCGAATCAAAACATTGGAGGCAAGAGAAATATGTTAATGTGAACGTTTTAAGATGGTTCTTTTAAATTGCTGTTTAATTATAAAATTTAAAAGATCCTATTGGTCTAAGATTAATCTTATTAAATCCCTAATTGATGAAATTTGAAAAGATTTAAATACGATGTACTATGATTGGAGTGCATTCGTTAAAATTTCGATGTATTATTATTAGTACGGAGTCCCCAATGAAAACTTGAGTTGGTGTCTTCCCTATGAATATCTTAAATGAAGCTAAAAAATTTTAAAAGTTCAATTTACGATTATCAATAATTAATTCCCGGATGACAAATTCAGATTTTACTGAAACTTGGTAGGTAAGTAGAGTTTTTTGGGACTTGAAAATAAGAATCTTTTATTTGTGTTCTGAGGGGGTGAAACGCCCCTTCGAGTTTTTTGATTCAATTCTTGAACGGAAATAGATAGAACAAAAATTTAAATCCAAATGTGGTATATACAGGGTGTTGCTTTTAAGCGCCACCCTCTTATGCTAGAGCTAATTATAGTAATATAAAAACCCTATTAATGCAAGTTAATCTCATCTTTAACATTTTTTAATGATTCTAAATCATTTTCAATTATACCGGGTGTTCCAAATGTGATATTAACATCAGAATATTTCCTGTGCACGTACTATATGTACATACATATATAAGAAAACGGAAACAGTTACTCTATATAATCCCACTTCATACACTTTCGGTAGCTCAATTTGCTTCGAATTATCAATTCTAATTAAACTTGATTGAAGTACATAACTGTAATTGCCAATTGATATGGTATCAGATGCAGCTGTAAGTAGACTCAAAGAAGGAGATATTGAATTTCGAAGGAGTATATAGAATTGTTTCGCACAAACTCACAAAACTTATTAGTCGTTCATATGGATCAGATGCTCTGCAATTAGAGAAGATTTCTACTTCCTAAGCGGTTTCAATTTGGATATACATTCTGGACGTTCATTAGCCGGAAGAGCCTTCATTAGTCTTCTTTCAAGGTACGAAGGAAGTTGAAGCTGCTATTCAGTCTATACAAGCAACAACCCACAGTTATACTAACTTATTTATATTATTCCCCCAATAATATCTGCATCAAGTACACTTATGTTTTCACTTCTGATAGTACTAAAGGCACCTGATGGCAAAGTTTGGGTCCCAAGCGCAACAAACCTTATTTGTACCTGCAAACGTTGTTATTCAAGCCTCATCTTCAAATAAACAAACCACTGATTTATTGGGCCAAAAAGTCTTAAACCTTTAGACTCATGGACAGGTCACTGTCCAGACTCTTTCAAGGAAGAGGTCGCATCCAACTAAGATGTTCAAATACCGATAAAACGAAATACCATTGCACGTCTATTGATTTCGAATATGGAAGGGATTTAATCGACGACTTTTCGACCTGGTTTTTATCTAAAATTATGATGTTAATCTCCATTCGCGAAATAATGTAATAAAACTGTAATCATTAATACGCAATCAATTGTCGTCTTCTAAATACATCAATTTATTTGAATATGCCTGGTACAAGTCCGGTTATATAGAAAATCGACCTGGCCATTCGAACATACTGCGATGCTTTCACATTTATCCGGTGTTCTGGGTGCGAAAACATTTTATACTTTTTTTGACAATTTTCATCACCATGCCAAATTATAAATACATAACTTAAACTTATTCCTAGAACTATGAAGGACGACTACGGCAATACGTATAACGACCCACCTTCCATAGTGAGCGCCTTGCGGGAGTTTTTCCAATCGGTGTACCTTCCTTCATTTGCTCCAACGCCTATTGCTCCAATTGCTTCGTGCGCTACTATGGTTGACCTAGGTTCTGTAACTGAGATGGATGTGTGTGCTATGAAATCCTTAAAGAATAATTGCACGGCGGGTAGTGATGACATTCCGGCCTTTTTTGTTAGGGATTGTGCAAATATATTTGCTTCTCCTCTTTGCTACTTGTTCAATCTCGCTCTCAAAACATCCACCTTCCCGTCTGTGTGGAAGATTGCCAAATTGGTGCCTGTTTTTAAAAATGGTGGGAAGTGTGTTATTTCCAACTATCGTCCCATATCGTTATTAAATAATTTTGCTAAAGTTTTTGAGAAATGTTTGTACAAGTATATTTATGCTCAAGTTAGACCCTGGATTTCAAATGACCAACACGGTTTCGTTGCTCAACGATCTACGGTAACTAATCTTGTTACAATTACACAATACCTATCTGATAGTATTGATGCCGGTGGACAGGTAGATGTTGTGTATACAGACCTAACAAAAGCTTTTGATCGAATCGACCACACCGTGCTTATTAATAAATTGGACAATATTGGATTTTCGTCTTCTCTTTTGTCTTTATTCCAATCGTATCTTCTTGATAGAAAGCAATTTGTGACATACATGGATTTGAGTCTGATTACTTCGCGCCGAGCTCTGGAGTTCCTCAGGGAGTAACTTGGGTCCACTTCTGTTCCTCATATATATAAATGATTTGTGCTATCAACTGAACTGTCCAAAGTTGTTATACGCAGATGACTTGAAGTTGTACTCAACAATTTATAATTCTCAGGATTGCAATCATTTGCAAAGCCAAATCGATATATTCCACACGAGGTGTGTCAACAACAGACTAACAGTTAATGTAAACAAATGCAAAATTGTCACCTACACTCGTAAGACGACTCCAATTATATATACCTACCACTTGGCTGGATCTTCTTTACCTAGGAGACCTCTATGAGAGACTTGGGCGTCGTCTTTGACTCAAGACTGACCTTTATGGAGCACATATCCAGTATTTGTACATCAGCGTTGAGTATGTTAGGATTCATTATACGTGTTACACGACCATTTGCTTCTATAACAGCAATTCTTCCTCTTTATTTCGCTTTTGTTCGGTCTCGACTGGAGTATGCGTCCTTGGTCTGGTCACCTATGTACATCTATCAGATACATCTTCTAGAGCAGATTCAGAGAAGATGTTTGAAGTTCTTGTACTTTAAAAAATTTAATACTTACCCGATACAAGGATTTAGCCACAGTGCTCTGCTAGAGGCATTTAATATTGATTCATTAGAACTACGTCGAAAACAGGCTGAGTGTAAATTCCTATTTACTTTACTTCATAATGGTCTTGATGTCCCTGAGTTGTTGAGTAAAATCAACTTCATTGTACCACGTTCAGGATCTAGGCAAACAAATACTTTTTACTGTTTCGCACCTAGAACAAACATCGCCATCAGGTCCCCAATACACAGATTATGTAGCAATTTCAACTCTATGGAGTTTGCCGAGTTGGATATACATACCTGCACTTTATCGTCCCTTTTGACGGTATGTTGACCGCGGGTGCGTTACACCTAGTTGAATACTTTTTCCGTTCTCTCTTTTTTGCTAACCACTGGTAAACTACTTTTTTTTTTTAATTTAAATTAAAGCAACTAGTTACTAAGTTTTCTAATTTGATATATTTTAATATTATGTTATTTATATTTGCATGTGTACATTATTTAACATTGCCTTGTAATTGGATATTTGTATCTGTTGGGCATTAAATATTATTATTATTATTATTATTATTATTATTATTATTATTATTATTATTATTATTATTATTATTATTATTATTATTATTATTATTATTATTAAATACGCATTAAAATAAATACTTTATTCATTATTATTAATTATTAAGGATTTGTTAACACGTGTAAACCCGTATTTACACTGACATGAATTATGAACATTAAGGCATAATAACTAATGCAATTTTACTAATTAAAGATAATTTTTCTTAATAAAAAACATATGTATGCAATATATAGATGGTTTTGGTGTTAATAGCAGAAAGTATGACTTGCTCTACACCTTTGGAACACCCTGTATAATTGAAAATATTTTAAAATCAATAAAGGTTGTTAAAAACTAACAATTTGCATTAATTTCTTTTCCATATTACTACGATCAGCTCTAGCAAAAGAGGCTTCACGTGTCCTGAAAGACCTTTCGATAAGGTACAACATTTGCATTAAAATTTTTGTTCTATCTATTTCCGTTCAAGAACTAAATCAAGAAAACTGAAACTCTGTGAATTCTCGATGGGATGTTTCGCCCCCTCAGAGTGAAATTCAGCACAAACAACATACCAAGTTTCATTAAAATCCGAATTGGACACTCGTGAACTTGCGCATGTCAGTCGTACATTAATTCAAATATCGAACAACTTGATCTGATTGCTGATGTACAATCTCAAATACTTGCTACCCCTTTAACTTTGCCGGATAAATGTTACTCTTGACGTCTAGAGAACGAACAAAATAAAACTGTTAGGGGAAGGACAACTGTAACATCTCCGCTATGTATTTATTATTGTAATAAAATTTTTGCGTTCCGTTTCTTATTTTTATGATTTCTACTGTCTAGTGAATATAATTTTGTCGCCGGTGAGGATTAAAATAACAGCATCGAGTATATAAAAAGTTCTATAGCGTAGTCTCCATTCTATTAATAACCATTCCCGGCCTATAAATAACCAACCATGAGATAAATCTTTTAGCTTTATTCGTTGTACGTGTTCACAAAAAATAACGGAATGAAAATTTTTGGTATTTAAATTTTCATTTCGTCCACAGGTTCATTTATCGTTTTAGATTATCGACGCATATACCTTTTACGTTTACTCCAGATGAATACGATGGGTGCATTGCTTGCTTACAAGGACTAATCAGTTCCTGTGTATTCCTCTATATTGATATCCTGGAGATAGATTTTCGGTACGAGGGCGACCTGAAATGTTTCCGGAATAGACAAGAAAAACACGGTATTGGTGCGGTGTTTTTAGTTTTATTTTTCGACGTAGTCTCATCGAAAATCAATACACTGTTTCAAACGGTGCTGCAATCTCTTCAACCCGTCGGAACAGTAGGACGTTTCGAGGTCTACAAAATAGCCATCTGCAGCAGCGATGACCTCCTCATTTGAGGCAAATCTGTTTTCTCCCACTGATTCTTTCAGGTTTGGGAATAGAAAAATGTCTCTGGGGGTTAGATCCAGTGAATATGGAAGACGAGAGACTAATTCGTAGCGCAACTCATTCAATTTGGACACGACGATGCGGGATGAATGAGCCGGTGCATTGTCGTGGTGGAAACGCTCAAACGAGGCCGTTTCTCCTTCAATCCCGCATCGAATCGGGTCGATAAATCGCTGTAGTATTGCCCCATGATCGTCCTTCCGTTCTGCGGATAATCGATGAGGATCACACCAACGGGAATCCCAAAAAAAGGTCGCCATGAACTTTCCGGCCGATGGAACGGTCTTTGCTTTCTTCGGAGCCGATTCGTCCGGAAAGGTCCACTGCTTCGACTGTTCCTTGGTCTCCGGTATGTAGTGGTGGATCCAAATTTCATCCACGGTTACGAGACGCATGAAGAAATCCCTTGGAATGCTTTGGATCCTGACCAGGCACTCCTCCAAAACGGTCACCCGAGTAAAACGGTACCCATCGCGCCGAAAGCTTTTTCATATCCAAAGTTTCGTGTAGGATGTGGCCAACGCGTTCTTCCGAGATGCCCGTTGTCTCTGCTATGAATCTTGTTGACCATTTCATCGTTGGTAGCGGTTCTTGGGCGTCCACTGCGTGGTTCTTCAGTTGAACTCGCTCACCCAGAAGCTGATGGTCGAAAATGATGGAGTACATCCGCCATGAACCTCTAGCAAAATATTTCGAATCTCTGTAGCCGTTTTTCCAGCCAGCCAGAAGTGTTTTGTCACTGCACGAAATTTGATTTTATCCACTTTTACGAAACCACCCGATTTGCTACGCAAAACACGTTCTTAAATAACAACTATTGACAGTAGACGTCTGAAATCAACTTCACCCCTTCAACCTTTGTGCGCCATCTCTTGCCTACTCCGGAAACATTTAAGTCCGCCCTCATAATCAACATAGATCTTAGTATGGCATTTGATACCAATGACCATGCAAAGTTGCCTAAGAAACTTACCTCTTTTGTATTTAGTTCGCTTTTACATTTGTAACGGTTATAAATCGGCATATGCAAGTACAGAGCATGCCAAGGACAAAAGCCGATCGTTAAAGTATAATATAAATATTAATGGTTCCAAATTTGAACCTTGTGGATTTTGGTACCCGACACCAAAAACACTTAATGTGGTTCTGATATAACGGAAATGCTCCGACACTAAGGAACTTGTAAGGACTACGATTTTAACGTATATTTCTTATTTAATTTGCAGTTCCAAAAGAATTCCAAATATTATTTAACAATTCATTACGAAATATCATTTCCTTATTAATCTTTATCCCCATCTTTGCTCAAGAAGAACACATTTGGAACCACATAATTTTATCGATCACCGTAAATGTTATGGTGAAATAAAACTCTTCCTATACAAACGATTACACAACGTACCATACATACATCCATACGCCATGCATCTCGGTATACGATATACGTGTTTGCGTGTGTATATTTGTGTGCGAGAGCGTTGCAGAGTGTTTGTGTTGTGGCCGGACTGCCGAAACTAGGAACTAACCACCTAGGTCACCTGTCAAACTTCTTTTTAAAACGCAAGGTCAACGCCGAGAGCGTGGTATACCCCTCCTTTTGGCCGATCCGCTTTGCTATGCCAAAGCAAAAGGAGAACGCTAGGTTCATGCTATAACCATTACGCTATAAACCGTATATAATAATATCTAAATATACGCCGGTGATATACGAAAATACGCAATCCATAAGACTAGAAAGGGACGCCGATACGTAGTTCTGAATCGAGAGGTTTTTTCCTTGATCCTCCACGAAACACATACACGGAGAAAAAAAAATTGCACACGCGATATAGCTGTGTCTCTGTCCGTCTTGGTGCCGGTCCCCTAGACGTAATCGCTGCGCGTATATGACGGTCGCTTCGATGTTGATGGGCCTTTACTAATTTCTAACCGAAATGCTCTTTTAGTCGCTTGTTGTTGTCGTCGATGTTCGATGACGTATCCGATGATATTTTGGCAATGCGTGAATTTAAAATTTACTGCAGATTATGTAACATCTAATAGATTCCATCGGTTAAATACTAGAAGGGACATTTAAACGTGTTCGCTTATTCTTGAAATCCTTAAATCGAGTGTGCGGTATTTCCCGGAAGTAACAAAGTCTATTTTCGGACAGTCAACAAGGATATTGTCAATTAGGAGTATTGAGTAAATACAAGACGCGCCAAGAAGCTGTGAACCATGCAAATTCCTCCATAATGGGAATAATGAAATTTGTAATACACTATCGCTCATAATTTTAAGATCATTTATCGAAAAATAACGAAATGCCAAAAAAAGCGATATCATGGCAATATATACTTCATCTCTTTAATTCGGTGGAGTAAGATGGTAGGACACGTTTACACGATGGAATTTTTCAGTTACTTCTTGGGGGCAGTGATGATTTTATTGCAGTTATATATTCATTACTCATTACAAAAATAATTAATCAATTAAATGTAGAAAATACTGCAGAATAATATTTATTGATCAAATACACATCATACTAGATTCTAAATGTTGTTAGATTTTACAATAATTCTTATTTTGATATGTTCATTTAGAAGCGAACAACAATTTAGACATTAAATGCATGTGAATACATTACATTACCTTCTAAAATAATTATGCACTATAACTTTCCATTTCATTTGAACATTTCTTTCTTCTTTAATCGGATGTTTTACACATTTCTTCCAATTGTCTATAGTGACATTACCGTTACATCTGCTAATTCGAATATTCTTAGCTGCCACCTCATTTTTTATTTGAGCCTATACTAACTCAATTAGGTTGAGTTCGCAAGGTGGTAACCTCAACACAGTTATGTTGCATCTTCTGGCCATGTCATCTGTCACATACGTATTATAGTGATCTTTATTAAGGTGAATTAAACGAAGAAGTTCAAATCGAACCATATCTTCATCGTACCCGATATTTTTTGATTTCAACCAAATCTGCATATCGAGTTTTCTAGACGTTGTGGGAATTTTTTCAATATTTCGACTGCGATACGAGGGGAAGTCCAGAAGTTCGTGGAATGGAGGGGATGGAGTGGGGATAGGGGCGCTCGCTAGGTGTCATTCTGATTGGCGACTCATCATTAGTATATAAAAAAAAACTATGAATTAATTGCCTTATAGAATTCTTGACAGTTGCATCGAAATCGGCAATTTCTTTTCTTGCCGGCAATATATTGAATATCGCTAGTGTAATTATGGCTGAAAACTGACCAACATTTAGTCTTCTTTTTGACGCAATTCAAAAACACTGCTCCGAATTAAATAATAGAGTATACTTATTGTCTTGATATACGAAGTAGGCGCCATAAATTCTCGATCTGACAGGATTATCCAGGTTCAGGCATGTTCAAACTCCGTCACTACAAATATAACGGTTCGAAGGGTAGTAGTTTTTAGTAGCCAGCCAACCAACGTGACTAGCACATGAAAATGTCTGAAGTAACGACGATTGAGGACCGCGCGATTATCAAATTTTTAAAAAAAGAAAGGCATACGTCTAATTACATAAAACAACGTTTAGATGGAGTTTACGCTAATTAATCAAAGCCTACGTAATTGTATAACATACCGTTTCTTTTTAAATTTATTCGCCTATCTTTTATATGAACTCGACTCATCCCCTTACAACAATGTCATCTACTGGAATAAATACACCGTCCTCCACCAAAGAAATTGGGACACGTTCTTAAATTGATATCACACAGAACATGAGCAACCTCAAATCATTTTTGACCTTCCTGGTAGTAGATTTGGGCAAGCATCATTTGTGGAGCAAGATTGTGTCTAAGAATTTAAATCTAGACCAATCTCCAAAAAAAAAATTTCAATAAATTCTAGTGTTAGATTTTAAGTTATTCTTTCGATAAAGAACAGATTGTAAAATGCACAAAATCTGAATGCATTTTGGAGTTGAAAAACTTGTGATGGTAACGTGTGATTTTCTTTGGATTAAATTTGAATTATAACGGAAACTCCATTCACGCTAATGGGATTACCAGCACCATCGAAAAGGTCCAAAATAAAGTCGAACGACTCCTTCAACACAAAAAGCATACCAGCAATCAGTTTGAGAGCTTCTTCATGCATTACTTCTAGCCGATTTTTCAAACCAGGTCCATTGTAAGAACTTAAGGTCTTTTTGCAAAATTCGTCACAAAATGGTATTGGAAATGCACACTGCTTGAGATTGACGAAGAATTTTTAAAATGCAATATTATTTTCACTCATTTCCCTTCTCTGTCTCACTTGCACGAATCAAATGAATACCTTGCTAGGAGTTTTGCACAAGACTTTCAATTGTTCCCCGACTTGGACAATTGGAGTTGACACACGTGAAGCAGCCGTGAATTACGTGGATTTTGATAAAAACTTCTGAATAATTTCTAAACTGAGAAGTATCAATGTCGAAAAAATTTAACAGGGCTACCACTTTCATTAATAAGTGTCCTATTCCTTGCAATACGAGTGTAATTCTACTGGTCCTGAATTTATGATCAATATACTCACATATTTACGCAAAGATTATTGCTTCTTTCACTCAAAAAATTGAGACACAACCTTAAATTGATACCATATGCATATACACAACCAATTCCAGGCCATTTTTGATCTCCCTGATGATAAATTTGCACATGTATCGTATGTAACACATTGGCTGAAAAGTCCCGGGCCTAACACATAGATGACGCTAGTTTTATTGCAGTCATCTTTCTCTCAGTTAGTACTAACCTTCAAAAGACAGCTGCCAAAATTTCATGATATTCTATTCATTAGTTTGTGAGTTATTGTGCCAAGAGTCACGCTACTTTTGTTATTTTCAAAACAATGGATCAAAAACAATTTCGTGTTTTAATTTTACACTGCTTCTTGATGGGAAAAAATACCGTTCAAGGGAAGCAATGGCTTGAAAAGTGTTATGGGGACTCCGCTCCATCAGAAGCAACAATAAAACGTTGGTTTGCTGACTTTAAACGTGGTCGCAGAGATACCGATGATGCAGAACGCAGTGGACGTTCAAATGAGGCGGTAACACCAGAAAACATCAAAAAAATCCACAAAATCGTTTTGAATGATCGAAAAGTGAAGTTGCGTGAGTTAGCTGACATCGTAAAGATATCAAAAGAACATATTGGCTTTATATTGCATGACCATTTGACTTTGAGAAAGTTCTGTTCAAAGTGGGTGCCGCGTTTGCTCACTGTTGACCAAAAACAAGAACGTGTTGATGATTCTGAGCAGTGTTTGGCCATGTTTAAACGTAACAAACCGGAGTTTTTGCATCGATATGTGACAATGGATGAAACATGGGTCCATCACTTCACTCCGGAATCAAAACGATCGTCATCTGAGTCGACAGCAACTGGTGAACCTCGTCCAAAGGGCCCGAAGGCACAACAATCGGCTGGAAAGGTTATGGCCTCGGTATTTTGGGATGTTTGTGGTGTAATATTCATCGACTATCTTGAGAAAGGAAATACCATCAACAGTGAATATTATATAGCGTTATTGGAGCGTTTGAAGGCCGAAATTGCAAAGAAACGACCGCATATGGCAAAGAAAAAAATTTTGTTTCATCAAGACAACGCACCGTGTCACAAGTGAATCAAAACAATGGCAAAACTAGATGAATTGAACTTCGAATTGCTCCCATATCCACCGTATTCGCCAGATTTGGCACCTAGCGACTACTGGCTGTTCGCAGACCTCAAAAACATGCTCGCCGGTAAGAAATTTCGCACGAATGAAGAGGTTTTCGCTGAAACTGAGGCCTATTTTGAGGCAAAAGATAAATCGTTCTACAAAAGTGGTATCGAAATGTTAGAGCGGCGCTGGAATGATTGCGTTGCTCTTGATGGAGATTACGTTGATGAATAAAGCTAATTTTGAACCAAAAAAACCGTATTTTCTTTGTTAGGCCCGGGACTTTTCAGCCCATGTGTTATATTTGAAATGGAAGATTCAAGAAGGTGGCGTTTTCGCATAACCATGCAAATACTGCCGTTTCTTCCATTTTGGGAGCAAGTACGTGTCTGAGAATTGATAGAGTCTAAATCTGGACCAATCTCAAAAACGATTTCAATAAATTCTAGTATTTGAATTTAGAGAAGTATAAATAGCGAAGGAGAAACAAGTTCAACGAGGCTGCCACCTTCATAAAAAAAAATCCCATTCGTTCCAACGAGTGTCCAATTTTACTGACCCTGAAATCATAATAAATATGTTCACTTATTTACGTGTTATGATCTCTTCCACGTCCTTAAAGTGATTCCATATGCAACATGACCAAGCCCAAATCAGTTTTAACCTCCTTGATAGTAGATTTGGACATGCATCATTAGGATATTTGGAGAGTAAGATTCAAGAAAGAGATGTCTTCGCTTAGACCTCAGAAATATTCCCGTTTCTTCCTTTTTTGGGAGCAACATTATGCCTAAGAGTTGATCGAAATAATTTCAATAAATAATAGTATTAGATTTTATACTATTCCTTCGATAAAGGACGAGTTGTAAAATGAAATACATGTTTGAGTTGAAAATCTTGTAATGGCAACATGTAATTTTCTGTTGAATAAATTTCAAATACAAAAATAAAATCCATTAACAGTAATGGTGTTACTAGTATCATTCAAGACAAAATGAAATCCACACCCGACAATCAGTCTAAATGGATACAGAAACTCTTTAAGTCATAAGAAATAATATCATTGCTTGTTGGACAAACTGTAGTAACGCCGTCAATTTTAATTTTTACTTTAAAAGATTTAAAAAATTAATGTTAACACGTACGTGTAATGTTCTATCTCATATTTTATTGTTGGAAATTCTCAAATCATTCTCACTACTTCTGTTACCAGCCTTCGTATTTGAAATTATCGACTATATAATAGGTAATAATTGTCGTGCATAGTTGATGTATATACACAGAAACAATCGGTTTATTCCACAAATATATCTTCCTCCTAATCTTTCTTTCAACGTATGTATATGCCTATACATAAATATACGTGATTATATATACAACTTTTTTCAACGTCTTAAATGTAAATAGACATTCACGTCGATTATCATAAAACGAAACAACGTTATCGAAGAAAGACTTTTTATATTCATTCTATCTAATGTTTAAATGATTTTTAACCTATCGTGCAAGAGATAAAGCTTACTAGAAAATTCCCCTTGCCCCTCGTCGTTAGTGACCGTTTATATAGGCGACGATATCCGCATATTATGTGCCTGTGTAGCATAAACGATCCTCCTCTTTTATCTGCGAATCCTCTAAAATTAAGACACCAGTTGTTGTCATGTGTAATGATTTACTGTCGTGAAATTTAGCAAATCATCTTAGACGGGGAACTGATAAGGCTCGAACGAGATATTTGTACAGGTCTGGGGAATTTTTTTTTTTTTTCGAATCACGTAAACGTCAGGTTCTAATATTATATGCAGAAACGTACCTCGTTCGATTTAGTAGACGAATCGTGTCGTTTGTAGAGCTGCCAAATTGGGCGGGGCACCATAGTCGTCCACATATTGGTAAATAATTAATAAATGTAAATCTTTATTTAGAACACTATTAAACTTTTCTTGAATAAATAATAATAACACTACCAAACACAAGTTTGGCTGGCTTCTATATGAGACCTTCTTTTTGATAATTTGGATGTGCCGAATTCGAAAATCATCCAATTTAAAGTCTATCAAATACCCCAACTTAGTCGCGGATGCTTTTAAAATATGTCCTTTGCAAATCTGAAGCTTTATCGTATTACTTCATAAACCCAATTTTGGCAAACAAGAAATTCCGTAGAAAAAAAAAAACGTGGCGTGATAGGAAAAGATAGGTTTCGTATTTGGCGTTAGAGTGAAAACAGGTGTCAGATTTTAGTCAGCAGAGAAAGAATTATTTGTTGGCCAGTGATAATTATGATTATAATATAATAGTAACAATAACAATTCATACCTTCAAATCCCCCAACAGCTTTCGCCAATCACAGCGGGCATCGGTCAATCATAAGTAATTATAAAGATATTCGCTTTCAACATTCGCCATAGAATGAGGGAAACTATAAAAGCTCTTGTCGTGATATTGCTGAAGACTACAGTAGACTCACTACCGAAACGTCGGACTATATAAGTTCCACAACTCTAAATCTAAGGAAGTATCAATTCTGGAAAGCAGCAGGCTCGGGGTTCGAACCTCGCATCCTGAAATTGATATACAAGCACCCTACACACTGAACCATTAGCGGCACCAATACGTATCCCAATTCTATACAAATGAGTTTTAATTCCTGCAAAATATTAGCCCATAGTTAATAGCCATTCAGTAGTTATAATTTGATCTAAATTTGTTGAGTAACACCACTGGGCAATAGAACTAACTCCCAGGAGATATTGAGCCTATGAACCCCGATGTGACCGTCAAAAATCAAGACAAACCATGGATTCCAGATGTAATGTGTACTATGTACGCCAAATATTTGAAGGATTGGTTATCTGGACAAGGACACTTTTACCTTCAGCCTTCCCTGTATTGCTAAGAGAAGCAGAACCATGGTAACGGTTGCTATCTTTATCTTAATAACACTGGACTCAACGACCGTAAAAAAGGAAAACGTAATTATGTGAAGAAAATCTCAGCTCAAAAACTTTCACGAAATGAATTTCATCCTCTTCTTTAAAGTGATACAACTGATAATGATACTAGGCCTTGAGAGTATTGGATGTTAAATATGCAATTCCAGTTTGGATTAAATGAGTTGGTGCAGGATTTGGACCTATCAAAATCACAAGTTGAACTTGGTTCGCAACTATAGCAATGGAATCTTTTAGCTACATGATAATCTATAGCATGGATGGCAATTTGATCTACTGTGGTTGTATTTATAAAGTTTTTTCGGAATATATCATGATTCCCGTTCTAAGAGACTATTCATAGATGCGTTAAGGATCAGTTTGAATGTGGTTTTGTTAGATCATGGAAAGCTTTATTCTTCCATTCCAATTGGTTATGCTGTTTCTATGGGAGAAATTTATGAAATCTTGAGGATCTTGCCACAGAAGAATGATTACTTCTGGAATATTTGTGTGGTTTCTAAAAAAAAATAAAAATAACTAAATACTTTGCTTATGCCCTTAGAAGACTCGTAATGGAAAGAACTTCTACTTCATTAAGCAAGAGGTGGCCAGTACGTAAGGTCTTTATACCAGAGAAAAGAGAATGTACGACGTCAGCTCCTAGCTAAAACAGAAAGGATCACAATACCATCTCTACACGTAAAGCTGGAGTTAATGATAAACTTTCTTAAGGCATAGGAGCACGAAGGTGACGATTTTCAAAACCTTCGAAGGAGACAATTACAAAGCTTTGATGATGAATATAATCGAAGCAGTTCATATTACTGGTTGCAATATATACTTTAAAATGCCCATTCTCCATTCTCATTTGGGCTTTTGTCCTCCTTAAAATGTAGACGATACTATTAACATTTTGGGAATGTAAAAGCGCTATCAGGGTAAATGAGATCTTGTCATGCTAACAGATTGCTGTTGGATGTTAAGAATAGAGGTTGTAGATGGTAATAAATAAGATGAAATATTTTCATTAAAGTCCATTATTAACATATCTACGTCATCTCCAGGTAAACCTCAAAAGTTAAAGTTTGTTGGCCAATGTATTTCATTTAAATTTCTTTTTGTCTTGTGACAATCTACTGTTAATCACTATAAAAAATTAACTACAACATGTTTACTAAGATATTTAATTACTTCGAGGATTAGTTTAAGAATGGCAAAGTATAAAACAAGCAGTAAAAAACCGGCATCTGAAGTCCTGGGTAAAAAGAAGAAACTTAAAGGAAAATATTGGTCTGATGGAAGAAGCAAAGAATGAAAAACAAAAACACATATTAACAACCCTGGCGAAGTTAATCATGAAACTTAGAAGCATAGTAGAAATTTTGTGAAAGAAAACGAAGAGTCTTGGTATAGACTTATAAGTAATATCGAAAATCATATACGTGGAAGACAAAATCTGACTAAAGTAATCAAATCTTTAAACAATGAGGAAAATAATAAAATACATTCGATAATGTAAAGAGATGTAAAAAGTAACAGGGATATCTACATCATTTAATAAGAGCTCTTCGGGGTTTATACACAGACAGCAGAACTAGACCAGATATAGGGGGACTAGGGAAATACCAACAAACAAAGGAGTTAGGCAAGGCTGCTGTGTGTCGCCAATATTATTTAATACATATATATTGATGCCATTGGAAGAACAAATGACCTAAAGGAATACATATTACAAAAAGTTCACCAACCACTATGAAACCGACAAAGTGCCGAATTCCCAGAAGTGAAGAAGAAGGTTGGTTTAAGGATATTTTCCTTTTGAAAATATTATAAAAAAGACGCTGTAATAAAGTGTGTTTTAGGTATATTTCTTTGAAAAGGGATAAAACAAAGATGAATTTTTTAAATTGACATGAAATTTACTTTATTCGAAAGATAATCAATCTGGCATTACAATTTAAATATGACTTCTGGCATATAACCGTAACGGCTGGCTCGGACGTAGTCTAATCTGGAGGTCCAATTTTCGATGACTTTTTCCAACGTTTGTGGTCGTATATCGGCAATAACGCGGCAAATGTTGTCTTCCAAGTGGTCAATCATTTCAGGCTTATCGGCATAGACTAGCGACTTCACATATTTCCCTACAGAAAATAGTCTAGCGGCGTTAAATGGCACGATCTTGAAACTATGCGATTACCAAACGTTTCCTTCAATAAATCAATTGTGGAACGAGCTGTGTGACATATTGCGCCGTCTTGCTGAAACCACAGCTCCTGCACATCATGGTCGTTCAATTGCTGAAGGAAAAAGTCAGTAATCATGGCTCTATAGCGATCACCATTGACCGTAACGTTCAGACCAGCATCGTTTTTAAAGAAGTAAGGACCAATGATGCCACCAGCCCATAAAACACACCAAACAGTCAATTTTTCTGGATGTAACGGTGTCTCAACGTACACTTGAGGATTACCATCACTCCAAATACGGCAGTTTTGTTTATTGATGTATCCAGTCAAACAAAAGCGAGCTTCATCGCTAAATAAATAACGGCAATCTTGTTTTGGGCCCATTCACCGAATCTACGCCTTGCTAGGTGACCGTGTGGCTTCAATTCTTGCACGAGTTGGATTTTGTAAGCACGCAAATCAAGATCTTTCCGCAAAATCTTCCATAAAGTGGATGGGCGCATATCCAATGCCTGTGCACGATGGCGGATAGAATGACTTCTTCTGTACGTACTGTACGACGTCTCTGTGGATGCGTATTATCATTTAGAGCAGACGTAATGCGAAAACGTTCCGTAGTTAAGCGAATTAATTGCTCTGATGGACGATTATGTTGACCGTAAGGTGGACGTAGTGCGCGATACGTATTTCGAACAGAACCATGATTTTCAAAATAAATTTGTACAATTTGGAAGCGTTACTCAGGCGTCAGTCTATTCATGTTGAAATACCAAACTATACTAAACATAAATCACTTGACAGCTGACAAAATGGCCGCCTGTTAAAAAAGTGTTGCCAACTTAAAGTTTTATACGTCTATAAGAAACACCCTTAATTTATATTTTCTGTATCCTTTCTTATATTATCGCTATACCTACAAAATCTTATTTAAAAAAATCCATAAATTCCTTTAATTACTTCTAAAATTTTCCACCGCAATATATAGAATACATACGCAAGTGAGACCTCAAAATAGCGTTCGCCAGTCCTGTATACAATTCCATATCGCGCGATTTTGACTGTGTCTCCATAACTCGGACTATTTTCGATGGCGTGGCGGATGTAATCGTGAAATATACACGTGAAAGACGCAGGACAAACACGTGCTTCGAACACGAGATGTACCAACCTCCTTTTTTGACGCACGCATGAGACTTTGTTTTCCATCAAGATCGTAATCGCCGCAATAGTTCGCGCTAAGATGATAAGCTCCGTCGTACCTGATATCTGGTCGCGATATCGTTTATGAGAGTTTTTTTTTATCGTACGTATAGATGTAATATTTAGAAAGATTCGCCTAAAAATAGAATTGTTTGCCTCCGAATTTTGGCGAATTATTAGCGATTATGATGTACTTCTCGTTTAAAGATATGAATTACACGAGTGCATCCAATAGAAATGGGATTTATTTCCTTATCTGACCGATGTTAGAGTTATTTCGCAATAACAACCTCGATGCCATCGATTTGGTATATCACTCAAGTTCTGCCAATTAAGTCTTTACAATAAAGGTATATTAAGTATTAATATCGCATTTCCATATGATATTTTTGATCTAGACTTTAGCAGTGGATCAGTACAAGAAAATTCGAGTAAATACGTGCATACGAAAATAACGAATAATAGAATCAAGGACAATAAGTGAAGAAAAGAGATGAAGATAGTGACATGCAATGTAGAGACGTTGTTCTGGTCTTTATCAGCAAAAAAACTGAAGTAGATATACTTAATTCCACAGCGTTATCAACATTGAAGCTTTTACCACTTAAGGAATTTTTTAAGGCTCTGAACAAATGGTAATCCGATGGCGCTATACGCCAAATGCGACATTACTTCCCAATCGCAAATATCAATAATTTTAGGCAAGTAGCCAATGATGTGTGTGGTCTAGCTTTGTCGTGGTGGAGTACAACACCTTTACGATTCACCAACTCTGGCAGTTTTTCTTGAATTGCAAAATTTAATTTGTCCAGTTGGTGGCAATATTTTTATAATCCCACCAACTGACAGTATCTCAACTAAATTCATATATTCATGATATCCCGGATTCCACACAATAGAACCAAATTCTAATCTCGATCAAACGAATGCATAATAACACATGGGCTGAAAAGTTCCGGGCCTAACAAAGAAAACACGTTTTTTTTGGTTCAAAATTAACTTTATTCATCAACATTTCAATACCACTTTTGTAGAACGATTTATCTTTTGCCTCAAAATAGGCCTCAGTTTCAGCGATACCCTCTTCATTCGTGCGAAATTTCTTACCGGCGAGCATTTTTTTGAGGTCTGCGAACAGCCAGTAGTCGCTGGGAGACAAATCTGGCGAATACGGTGGATGTGGGAGCAATTCGAAGTTGAATTCATGTAGTTTTGCCATTGTTTTGATTGACTTGTGACACGGTGCGTTGTCTTGATGAAACAAATTTTTGTTCTTTGCCATATGCGGTCGCTTCTTTGCAATTTCGGCCTTCAAACACTCCAATAACGCTATATAATATTCACTGTTGATGGTATTTCCTCTCTCAACATAGTCGATGAATATTACACCACCCACATCCCAAAATACCGAGGCCATAACCTTTCCAGCCGATTGTTGTGCTTTCGGGCGCTTTGGACGAGGTTCACCAGTTGCTGTACACTCAGATGACGACCGTTTTGATTCCGGAGTGAAGCGATGGATCCATGTTTCATCCATTGTCACATATCGACGCAAAAATTCCGGTTTGTTACGTTTAAACATGGCCAAACACTGCTCAGAATCATCAACACGTTCTTGTTTTTGGTCAACAGTGAGCAAACGCGGCACCCACTTTGAACAGAGCTTTCTCATAGTCAATAATATAAAGCCAATACGTTCTTTTGATATCTTTACGATGTCAGCTAACTCACACAACTTCACTTTTCTATCGTTCAAAACGATTTTGTGGATTTTTTTGATGTTTTCTGGTGTTACCGCCTCATTTGGACGTCCACTGCGTTCTGCATCATCGGTGTCTCTACGACCACGTTTGAAGTCAGCAAACCAACGTTTTATTGTTGTTTCTGATGGAGCGGAGTCCCCATAACACTTTTCAAGCTATTGCTTCGCTTGTACGGTATTTTTTCCCATCAAGAAGCAGTGTAAAATTAAAACACGAAATTGTTTTTGATCCATTGTTTTGAAAATAACAAAAGTAGCGTGACTTTTAGCACAATAACTGACAAACTAATGAATAGAATATCATGAAATTTTAACAGCTGTGTTTTGAAGGTTAGTACTAACTGAGAGAAAGGTGACTGCAATAAAACTAACGTCATCTACGTGTTAGGCCCGGAACTTTTCAGCCCATGTGTTATGTATACCTTACTATATCAGTTCTACGAGCAAACACCATCGCTTTGCACTTAACAATATTCAGCGGTAAATGGTCCTCTAAACACCGAAGATGTATAGATAGCAGGTCGCCCTGCAAAATATCGCAATCTACAGTCGACTATATTCTACGAAAAATGTTACGGTCATCAGTGTATAGTAGACAAAAGATAATCCGGTAAGGAAGGTCATTAATGAAAATAATAAATAGCACTGCTCCAAGGACAGAGCCCTGAGGCACACCCGAAAAGGACAACCCCATCGAAAACTACAGTATTCAACGTAATTGGTATACCCACTCGGATAGGATTGCAATAATAGTATGGGATCGACGGAGATTACCCATACATTCAGTTTTCATAATAGAGTTTGATGTTCAACCCTATTGGAAGCCTTAACAAAATCTGTGTAAATGACATATATCTCAAGACGTAGATCTAAAGCCTCAGACGCATCATGGAGAAATGCACACAAGTTGGAGACCGTTAATCTGCCTTTAATAAAACCATGGAGACAGGAGACCCCTGGAAAACCTGGAGACAGTTTAACAGCAACATGCGATAAATATATTTATACATCATAATTTCAAAAACTTTTAAAAAGTTACATAATATAGATATCGGACGATAATTCCGAATGTTCATGTATTCATTGACCCGGACACTTTCCAACAACTTGGAAAATCTCCCTGTTTCAGCATTAGATTGTAAATGTGAAGGAGCGGCCCACAAAGAACAAATCTACAGTCCCTAACAACAAAATCGGGAACGTTATCGGAATAAGCTGTCTTCTTCCCTCCAATTGACACACAGCTCGTAAAACACCTTCCTCACTAAATTCTTTAAGAAAAAAATAATCGAAAGCGAAGGTATCGCTATTAGGATGGTTAGCAATAACCTTCGCATTAGACATGGTCGCCAATAATGTTAAACACAGGCATTATCAATCTCATGAAGGGACGAAAAGGTATTGTTGTTATCTGTCATAATACCTGATATACATCCAGAATTGAGTTTAGAATTAAGGCTAAATTTTTTGGGGTTCGCTTGAATAGACAGATCAATATGGCTCACATAACAATAATAATTGAACATATTTTCTGTACTCCTTAAATTTATTGTTATATAATTGTAAAGCAATTATCCGTCCATTAAATATCCTGCAAAATATTTACACCATACGCTATTTGTTTATTTTATTCCTTGGATGCAGCAGCGATTACTGGCAGATAAATAACACTCATCAAGACATGCATCTTGTCCACGCCTAGATTTTATTAGAGATATTTGTTTGAATAGTTTATTCCTAAAATTATTTTAAATTATAGTGTAATCAATGTTCTATCTCAATTCCTGTTAACTTAAATAGAAAATATAAGAAATATTGAAACATGATTCATCAGGTTTGAACATGCTTGACATATTCGCTGTTTTACCAGCCATGCCACTGTTTGATCTACAATAAATTAAAAAGGCGAAAAAACAGTACTTCATTGCTATGTGGATGTTGTATATGTGTTTACATCAACAACGTCATGTACGTGTGTAAATGATTCAAACAACTTTTGCTAAATGTGCGAGGAATTCAAAGTTAATTAGTATAAGTGAAATACTACACCTTTATATAAAGTGTATTTTGGTTTTCAAATTATAAATCAAGACAGGTCATAGATTCTCCATGGTTACTGTGTACGACACCTTGTTACCTTGCTACGCCATGCGCAGGTTCTTTGGTGTAAGCAATTGTACCAGTGCTGTTTTTACTACAAGCAAATCTTATAATTATAATTTTCCATAAAAAGAAATAATATTGCTTGTCCTAATGTGCCATCTATAAATCATCCACTGTTTCATTTACAAGTATTTCGTATTCCTATGGATTTAGACGTAGAACATATTGTTATGGAAATAGGATCACCGATTTCAGAGTTTTTAAGTGTGAGAGGCCCAATTTCGCTTAGGAAATGATCCAACGATTTCGATCCAACATTTTAGAGGGCACATTTTCACCACAGGCAGAACTGTGAGGTATATAGCAAAGTACAGCAAGACTTCTGATTTTCTGAATGAATTAATAGAGAATATTCGAAGAAAAATGGTATCTATTACGAAGAATATATACCTAAGGGATCTCGAAAATTTTGCCTCACGTTTAGAACAATGCCAGCAACATAACGTGTTTTAGTAAAAAACAAACTTGGGCATTTGTTACGTTCTCCTGGTTTGAAGAACAGCGCCGCCGTAGCCTGCTCGTAAATTCCTGAATTACTTGACCAATACTAGAGGAAAGGTTGTACAGTGAAACTCAATGCGCATGCGCAAAAAAAAATATTTAAAAATAAAATTGTACACGGTTTCCACTCTTGCCTATGTACAGTTACGATGTACGTAAGATATATATATTTGCAATAATTGCAGTTATTCGAGCTCTCTTATTCATGTAATGTACATTAGCATGTGTATATGTATGTTTCTTATATGCTTTCGCAGAAGCTTTGTTAGAGGCCTGTACTAATGCCTCTATCTATTTGCATGCACCACTACCTTTCTATAGGGGAGCCAACCCTATTTATTTCTTAAATTTATAAGCGCACCTCGGTGCTATGCTTATTCCTATGTCCCTTTCCGGGAGCCTAATATATTTTCCTTGCTTCAAATTTGCCTAAGGGACTTGGCCCTGTATCATTGGCATGTATTTGTACTTGAACCAAATACGTTCGTTATTTTCACATTTATAAGGGAACCCACCCTATCTCTTAGAGCTTGAACGCCTGGTCGAGGGCGACAATAGCGATAATAGCCGATCTCAAAACAAAAGTAATGTCACAGCTACCCAGACGTTCTCGTTTGAAATAATACGCTATGTGCAATCTTTAGCTCTCTGCTACTGCGCCCCAAAGAAGGGAAAAAGCCAGTAGCCAGCAAATGTGCGAAATGCGCACCAACAAGTAAAACGGAGCGATGATGCCGACATTACATAAGAAAAATGGTCCGTGAAACTCGTCCGTTACGTCGAGCAACTAAATGAAAAAATTTCTAAGTCCCGATACGACAAAGGACCGAACAAACGTACAAAAGACAACGGGCGCTGCGGCCCCAACGACCGTCAACAAGAAGCGGAGTGATCGTACTTGTTGAAGATGTCTATACATGCGCGCCGACAATCTCACCAAAACGATTTCCGACACAAACTTAACCGAAGACTAAAAATATGTATAGACGACAACGGATACAGTGGCCTCGACGGACGATGATAGAAAATCGAGAATTTGTACTTATTAAAGAAATCTATACATGCGATTCGAGAACCTTACCAAATGACTCCCGCCAGAAATAAATGTATAGACAACGTCCTCGACGATTCCCGCCAAAACTAGAAACTATTAGAAACTTCCAAAAATCATACGACGACGTTACTGTACACGTTACGACGAGGTACGAAAGGTGACCGAGAGTGCACGATCGCTAATACCTCGACCATCGCGCAGGAGACTACTGCCTGTGTTTGTGTATATTAAATTTTAAGAAAACTCCCATTATTTATTCGACGACGTTGCACTGAATGATTTTTAAATTAGGCAGTTTTAGCTAGAGTATTGTGAATATTAAAATAAAATTGGATATATTCTAAGAGAGCAAAATAAATAAATGATAAAAATGAAAATAAAGTAATATTCTAAATGAAAATAAGGTAATAATGCTAACCCATACGGTTGCAAAGAAGATAAAATATAAAATACATAGAGTAGTAAAAAAATGGATAAAACACAAAAACAATGTTAAGTCCTTAACACCATTATTTCATTAGATTCTTTTCATTTTGAAACTGACTTTTAGGACACCCTATATACATGTGTTGCTTAGCGTTTATTGAGAAATTTTTCTTCATTTCCCTGAAGCTTATTCTTGCAAATGCACCATCTGAGTAGTACCTTTTTAAATACGTTGTTTCTTTATGTGCGATATATCCGGCAAAATTCCATTGGATTCGTACATGTTTAATCTCACTATTCTTCCTCAAAATGTCTGCGTAACATCTTGTTCTTTAAGGATGGCTTCATCGATGGATCATTTCTATTTGTATGCTTCAGTTTCTCAGTTCGAAATTCTACTTTCAGACTTTCCCCAAATCACAAACGATTTAAACAAAATCTTATGCTTTTTGCATCTGATACAAGAAGAAATTGATCAAAAATGTTATTGTATCGATATAATTTGTACAACGTTGGGATAAAGTGCTTAATATAATAAGCAAAATGTAATGAAATCGTTGATTTTAATCAAGTACCTTCATACAACCGTTTAAAACACATCAATTTCGAAAGTATCCTACTATAATTTGTACAGCATATGTAAATAGCGCCACAAAAACGAGAATAAATCTCTTAGGATTGAACTCGGATGGCTAGAAAGCAAACCGTTTATACAAAATAAATAATAAACAGCCATTATAACATCTACATATGTACGTACATCGTAAATATATATATATATATATATATATATGTAATGTTATGCACGTATAGCTGTTATAAAGAGCGAATGCGGCGGTTCATGTTTTAGTCTTTCAAAGCGCGAAATAATTATTTTATGAGTCAGACGTTAAAATAATATTAATTGGCTACATTAACCGCCAACAAACGCTAACTCGATACTTTAAAAAATCTTTACATTTCAATTGTTTTCAAGGTCACCTGGTCTTGCGTTTATTAGAAGGTTAGATCCCGAGAGAAGGTGATATAGTATGTATCCACGGCACACATAGATATATATACGCGTATATATGTAATACGGGTATTTATATATTGGGTATGTACATGTTAAAGTGTGTATTACATTGGATCGATGTATAGTTTCGGTCAAAAAAAAATTGAGCACCTGAAATTGATGGAAAATTATTTCATCTGAGATTTTGTCGAAATTGCCATTTTTCCTTAGTTCCCTAATGTGAGACCCCACAAACACTCTCTCCTTTATCTTAGCTTGGTTTATTCTGGGAAATTTATTCTTTAAATTAGGAAAATCTTCACCATCTTTCCTCGTCGCCTTACGAAGTTTTTATTCACAAGAATAAAATTCTTAAAACGGCAAAACTTTCCATGGCCCAACTGCAAACTCGGTACCACGGCATGCTTTTGCTATTGTGCCAGAAGCAGCTCCACGCTTTTATAATACTCCATGTGGACAGCATAGACATTAGAAATGCCCTTTTCATTATGAAGAACAACTTCTTTAAAACTAGTTTTTAAGGAATCTCCACTCTTCTGAATTCCAATACTAGTCCATTGCCTCTAATAGAGCTTAGACATCGTTAGAGGATATCAGATTATAGAAAATAAACGCTGCAGTTCATGCCGTCTCCTACGGAATGTGGATATTCTCGTCTTCTTTACTAATAAATTGCATCCTTCCAACCTTGAAGTTGAGAGTTCTGCTTGTTTTTCGACAAATTCATATCACTGGATGTCATTGAAAAATTTCTGGTTTATTTTGTGCAACTCATTGGACATACCAATAAAATCTGTTTCTTTTTGTTTCTCTTTTTTTGCATTGGGTGCCGCCTAATGGATTGACATCAGGATCCAGAACCCATAAGTTTGGTAAGTATGGTATTGTACTAGAAGCAGCTTTATGTTTTCCTGGAACTCCTTCATGTTGTATAGGCAATGGAAGTAGAGAAATTTTCATTTGTTTTATAATTAGTTTTCAAGGAGTCTTCAATCTTCTGAATTGTGATTCTGGTCCATTGCCTCTAATAGAGCGTAGACAACGTTATAGGATATTAGATCATCTTATTTTGAAAAGAAATTCTTCCTGCTTCTTTCGGAATGTGCAAATTATTGTACTTTTCAGCCATGAAGTTGAAAGTTCTGCTTAATTTATCGACAAATTCAGATCACAGCCTAAATCATTCCTTCTTTCATCTGTTTGATTTATTTTATGCCAACTCATAGGACATGCCAACCAAGCCAATATCTACTTCTTTGTTTTTTTTTTGGCATTTAGTGTTACCTAGTGAATTGTCCTCAGGATCGAAAATCCATGAATCTGATGAGGATAGTGTAGTGCCAGAATCAGCGTCATGCTTACATAGAACTATTTTATGTTGGCAGTATAGGGAATGTGAAAAAGAAAGTGTTTTAAAACTAATTTTCCTCTTTTTTCCTCTAATACAGCGTAGATATTGATACAGGATGTTAGATTATCTTATTTTGAAAATAAATACTTGACTAAAAGTTTAAAAAAAGTGAGCATTTTCCAAAAATGAACGACGTAAGATATGCAGCACATGAATGTTAGTAATCACTTTAATACTTTGCTATCGAGAGCTTACATAATATCATTAAGAAAATGCCACACTTTTAAAGTACTATGACGCGTAAAATAATGCAATAGTCAAATGCACATGAGGCAGTATAAATTGAAAGGAAATTTAATGTACTGGGATTCCCTAATGTTATGAGCTAGTTGGATGGTACTCCCATCAATACCAATAAGCAATCTGAAGATGCAGATTCCTATACAAATAGGAATAAATATTATTCGGTACGGGTATGAAGAAATTTATTACATTCTTCATGTCATAAAAACTTGTATTAGTAATTTGACTCCCAATCCTTTTGTTCCTCCTCTAAGATGCTGAATTATATTAATTATCTTCTATTAATTAACGTAGTAATAACAAATAAAATGCTGCATTGTGTTACACTATATTTGTATATATTTTACATCCGTAGTCAATAGAAAAAAATACAATGACATACTTATTTATGGATGCAGCCTGTTTGTAACAGCAACTGAATCATGAGGGATATTCCGTGATAGCATAAACTTTCTAAGTCGAAGATGGCATTAAAATAGAATATATATGTCTGAACTTACACCAAGTATCGTAACTTAACGGTTCTAAAAATTATTTCGACAGTGACATTGACTGTCACCAATTAATGTGTTAGAATTGCTGAAGGCAAGTTTGAACATTGTTTTTGAATAAATTCAAATATGATTTAGACACAATACATGTACATGACTGAAGCCTATTTTCGAACTGGAGTGTGAATTGATAGAATTTGGGTGTGCAGCCAGCGTACGTGTTTAGAGCACTTCTAAGATTTGGCTGTGATTCGCAATTGCATTTGCATTGGTGTATTCCATAAGATTGGCTCTGTTGACCATAAATCACGTACTGATAGACCAAATGCTTGATTTTTCGTCATATCCAGATCACAGACTAATTCATTTAAATCTGTTCGATTTATTTTATGCAACTCATTGGACATGCCAACAAAGTCAAGGTCCATTTCTTTGTTGTTTATCTTTTTTTTGCACTCAGAGTCAATTAGTGAATTGTAATAGAACGTAGATATTGTTGTGGATATCACATTATCTTGTTTTGAAAATAAATGCTGCAGTACTCGCTGTCTCCTACGAAACAAGAATATTCTCGTCTCTTCTCTTAATAAATTCCATCCTTACAACCTTGAAGTTAAGAGTTCTGCTTAGTTTTTCATCAAATCCAGATCAGAAATTAAGTCATTATATCTGTCTCTACTTTATTTTATGCAACAAATTCAAGGTCTGTTTCTCTATTCTTTTTCTTTTTGCACCCAGCGACACCTAGTGAATTATCCTCAGGATCCAAAACCCATGAATCTGGTGAGGATGGTATTATGGGAGAATCAGCTTCATGCTTTCATGGAACTCCTTCATGTTGACAGTATAGGCAATGGAAATAGAACAATTTTCATTTCCATTATGAAGAACAATTGCCTTAAAACTAGTTTTCAAGGAGTCTCCACTCTTCCGAATTGTGATGCTGGTCCATTGCCTCTAATAGAGTGTAGACATCGTTACAGGATACTAGATTATCGTGTTTTGAAAATAAATGCCGCAATTCTTCCTGGCTCCTTCGGAATGTGCATATTCCTGTACCTTTGTGCCTAATGAATCCCATCGTTTCAGCCTTGAAGTTGAAAATTCTGCTTGATTTCATTTAAATCTGATTGTTTTATTTTCTATATATCATTAGAAGCTTCCTTTTTTTGGCCAAGACTGTAGAACTTACACAGCTCACACATATCTCTTGTATATGCTGCACGTAATATACACGACCAACACGTGGTAGCACTGTTACATATTCGTACCATACGTATCGTATGTATCTATGTACATATGTTGTTTTTCTTCTGGCTTCTTGTCCGTATTAATCGTCCGACAAGATCCGTTTTTCGCTGGAATTACGCTCCGGCGTTTTTGTCGGAATTCCTTCTCAGAATCGGGAATTTACTAGTTGCGTACGAAACATATTTAGCGAGTTAAATGTGCAAATTGATCACCAATACTATATCAATTAATCCGTTCCGTAATTAGCGGTACTAATGGTAGTATATATCTGATCGAAGATTGTATTTTATTCTGAAGCAGGTTCTTAGATTGAAGATGCTTACCAGACGTTTTGATGCTTTTTTTAGAAGGTTCCAGCTTTGATATGTTCGAGGAGAAAATTTCTGTCGATATGAGAAAAGGGAAATTATTGTATTTTGATAATTATGCCGTATACATTACCGTTCAAAAGTATTTGGACGCCCACATCTTATAAAATTATTTATACAGCATAGCTACTAGGAAATTCATTCTTGCAAAATTGAATAATTATAGGGAAAACATTATGTAAATTGCTTTATTACCTGCAATAAATCAAAATTGGTTTTCTGCCACTACATGGCGATTAGTGCAATAAAAATTTGTCGAAGTTCTTGTAAATGTCTTTCGGTTAAAGATACTTTTAATAATTAGAGTTGTTCTTTGGGATATTTCCATCATTTGCTGAACTTATGCAGTTCGACGTTTCGGCACGGTAGTCATGAGAAGGGTTGTTACTTACCACATTAATGATACGTTTCCACCGTTTGTTGAACTGATATAGTCAGACGATTCGACAGTTCGTCTACTGTCGTCTTCAGGGTAGCCCTGAGAAGGGGTGTTACATGCCAAATTAATTATACGTTGATTAATGTACGAATTACATGTAATCCTACCGCTAGATATGTAATTAGTATATATAAATAATAAATATACGTTCACTTTTCCACTGGTGTTTTTTCTGAATGCACTTATAAGAAGTAAGTGATTAAAATTGAGTCTGAAGTCAATAAATATCCAACAGGACAATTTAACATAGCAAAATCCAGTGGGAAATATATTAAAAACAAAGACAAGTACCACAAATCCAGATTATGAAGTCAGATGGAAGACATTTTGTAATCATTACACTTACACTTTCAAGAAATTATATACCTGGTTTCGGGAAACCTTTTCAGAAATTCTAAGCAATACATCGAAAGAATTTACGTTCTCTAAAAATGTTATCCGATTTAATAGAAGAAAAATTAATGTATATTCGTATTTAGTTTAAAACTATTTGATTTGAATTGTTATACATTTGTATACAAATAAATGTGGACAGTCGTACATTAACGGATAAAATCAACAGGTTTTGCGGTAATTAACGCCTAATCCAGTAACACGTGGCAAAAGCTACATTCGTATACAGAAATAAATGCTGCATATATCACCACAAGCGCCATCTACGGCACTTATTAAACATCTGCCTCAAGTATACGAATTCTACTAACTATAAGTCATGGACAACTAAATTATTTCTTTTAAAATTCTTTCTTTAATAAATCAAAAATTTCTTTGGCTAACAAGGGTATACAGGCAAGCGTATCTCACCGATTTTAATGAAACTTGCTTTAATATCTCCAAAACTATATGACATATCAAAAAAGAGTTAAGATAAATATTTAACTCTTACTAGGATTAAAGGATAGCAACACTGACTTCCCTCTCAGAATTATGGTTTACCAGTAACAACCCCCACCGTCATATTTATTTCGAATTTGAAAACATTTATTTGATCAAAATATACAGGAGGTTATATACAATTCATCCATATGTATTACACATGTCACAAGATAATCCAATACCTTAATCATCTCTATCATTCCTTTCTCTAGCTTTCTCCTTTCCAGGCTCTACCATACATCTTCTCTTCTTATACAGTGTTCTTATATACAGTGGCGATTATATCTGAGAAAAGGCTAAAGCAAAGGATGTTTAAGTACCAACAATAAGAATGATAGATGGTACAATGTGGCAAAAATATCATCCATCGACTGCTTATAACAGGCTACTCTGCACAATTACTGCAATAATGGTAATCCGTGTGGAAATGTTGAAAACAAAGAAATTGCATGCACCAGGCACAATGAATAAGTGCAGCCTTGTGACAAATACTGCTTGGCGGTATACTTTGTGAATCCTTCAGGAAGCAGAATCGTACAAGGTTTTCAAACTTTGCTGGCCGATCTTCTTTGATGTGTAAACATCAACAACTCATTTTGCGTCAAAAACTGTTACTGAGTGATATTGTTTCTTCGATGTAGAATTAAATAGTATCATCTAGTTGTAAGCGGATAATACTTTTTCAAGTATAAAAATCTTCTATATGGATTCACCAGATTTAACATTCCATTTCTAAAACATCTTAAACTTCAATCGCATTAATTTTATTCGCCGATCAAAATTTGACGAAGATGTCAAAGCAAAAATCAAGTAGGCGCTAATTTTCTAATCATAGAAGGATAAGAGATACAGCCATACTTATGAGAGGGAAGGAGAGTGCGTGGTATACTTCCTTCTTTTTTTTTCTTACTTAACATGCAGCGTTTTAGTTTCTCCAGTTGGCGCTGAAATCTGACAGTTGAGTGACGGTTAACAGTAGAAATATTTCGTTAATATATGCGAAATGTTTGTAGGAATCGATTTGGTCAGTTCTCTAATTAGATCGGTTCTAATTTGTGCATATTAATGTGGTTAAAAATGCGTCTTTCGATGTCCACTTTAAAAATGTAGACCGTCATAATTCGACATTAAATCTACGACACCTTGTTCTATACCACATCTATCGGCTAATTAGTTTCGGTAAGCCAGGAAAGTGGACTCGAAGAAAGGATATACCGTGGGCGAAAGCCGTCGTTTACAATGCCTCCACGTAAAAAATAATCACCTTCATTTCAAGTACATTTCTGTTATCTTTTTAAAGGTGTAGTGACCGAAATTTCATTTTACACGCTATTACCGTCTTTAGGATTCGATCTTGTTGCTTGGCGAAAGTGTTCGATTTACCCTCGTATATGGAACAGACTATTTGGCAACCCTATAGTCCATTCACTTTAAGAATGCAGTAGATAGTCAAAATTTAGCTCGATTAAATCATAATAATAATAAATAGTGATTTGAAAATAAAATATCAGTTGTATTATAACAATCGTCAGTTTCTTTGAAAGTTATTCTCAATTCTAATGGCAAATATTTTAGTCAGATGTTTACAAACATAGATTTAAGTTTATCGCAATTTATTAAATCCAACTAAAAGAAAGGAAATAATTTTATTTAAAAATATGTCGTATATTTTATTGTAAATCATATATAAATAGATTTATATGAGATATTTTAATAGTTACGAAAATGACAACAATGGAACGATGTGCCAGTTGCTTCAAATCTATGTTGGCAATTCGGAATCATCAGTGAGAGAGGACATTTCTGATGATGAACCAGTATTAACGGTGATAATAAATTTTTCCAGCATATCTTCAACGACATTATCTAGCTTATATATCTTACTTTCTTCGGTAAAGTGTATATAAGGTAATTTTTAGCGTTCCAAGCCTTTAAGAGCGAGTTATCCGTGGGAATTTCTTTTGAAATAATCCCACTAATTAAGGCAGCCCTTTTCCATGCAGTCGTTGGAATTTCTTCTACCTTAACAGAATTATAAGGTGCATTATTCGTTACAATAACGCAATTTGGTTCTAAAGCTGGTAGAACATTTTTCGTGTTCTAGCAAGAACAATTTTTAATGCAATATACAATACAAATAATAATATAACAAGAAATACAACAAACAGCCAAATAGACAACAAAAACGAACGAAGAAATTTGAGAATTGACATTATAAAGACATAATAATAGCGATCAGCAATATTTCATCTTATCCAACATAATTGGTGTATATACGAGGGGAGGTCGAAAAGTTCGTGGAATGGACGGAATGGAGTGGGGATAGAGGCGCTCGCTAGGTGTCATTCTGATTGACGACTCATCATTAGTATATAAGTTAAATTGCAGCCCTATAGCGTCAGTCGTTTACGAATAGTTACCTGCTAAACAAGTCAATCCGGAAGAAAACTAAAACTATGGAGGAAATTTAACACCGTGCTGTGATAAAGTTCCTTACAAAGCAAGGAAAGATCGCTCAAACCATATTGAATGAAATGGAAACCGTTTATGGGGAACAGTGCCCTAGTAAATCAATGATTTATAAGTGGCATGGTCTTTTTAAACATGCTTGGGAGTCAATTCAAGACGACCCCCGCTCAGGACGGCCAGTTGAGGCCACCACATCAGACATCGTCGAAAAAGTGCAAAAATTTTTACTACAAGATGCCCGTTTGAAGAAAAAACAATTATCTGCATTAGTTGGAGTATCAGATACCACCATTTGCGTATCCTACATGATCACCTGGGTATGACAAAAGTCAGTGCAAGATGGGTACCGAGAATGCTAACGCCGCTGCAGAAACAGCAGCACGTCTGTGCGTCCAAACAATTTTTGGAGCTGTGTGGAGACAAACCTGCACAGATTTTGGAGCGGATTGTTACCGGAGATGAAACATGGGTTCATCACTTTGAGCCTGTGTCCAAACAAGAGTCCATGCAATGGCATAAAAAGGTGACACCACCGCCAAAGAAATTTAAAGTGTCAGAATCGGCTGGAAAGTTGATGGCTACTGTTTTTTGAAATTGTGAGGAGATATTATTGATTGGTTAGAAAGAAAAAGGTAGGAGCATAACCGGAGAATATTATGCAGCGATATTAGAAAAATTAAAGGAAAAACGTCGAGGAAAATTGACCGAGGGTGTGTTGCTCTTGCAAGACAATGCGCCGGTTCACAAGAGCAAAGTTGCAATGGCTGCTCTGCACAAGCATGGCTTTCAATCAATAGTCCATCCACCCTACAGTCCAGACCTAGCACCTAGTGATTTTTATTTGTTCTCCAATTTAAAAAAAGACTTACGTGGAAGAAAGTTTTCCGACGTCAATGAGGTAAAGGAGGCAATTTTGGCCCATTTTGAGGCGAAAGATAAAAAATATTTTATGATGGTTTAGAAAAATTAATTCGCAGATCTAATAAATGTATTGTGCTAAAGGATGATTATATTGAAAAGGAAAAATAGATTTATAGTTTTATTTTATTTAAAACCCTTTCATTCCACGAACTTTTGGACCTCGCCTCGTAGACAACTTTCGTGTGCAATTGTCGAAGATATTAGTCTACCTTGTTAAACGCTACATACTTAAAGTGAATGTACTATACACGTTTGATACGTTAAAACCCTTGATTGTAGTACTATTATTATACGCACGGTATATATTTAAGGCAAGGATTTGCATGCAATAAATACAAATTGAAGTCTAAGCTATATTCCATGCGCTATAAGATGAGTTTTAATAGCTTTCGTACGGACACACCGCAAGAGCACAGTTGCTAATCTAAAATTTAAATGATCTCGATTTTAATGACGTGTAATTTTACCTAAAGTGATTTTTTTAGAACTGGCTAGTTGATTTTGTTCCTCCTTTTTTTTACTAATTAAGAGCTTAAGAGTTTCTAATACGCCTTCGGTATACGTACATAAGTAGATATGCATATTTTCGACATTTAATTGCAAGATGTTCGTATACCTATAACGTATGTACATATAGTTTGAATTGATTATGTTGCATATACATACGTATTTATGCGTTAATTTAGTAAGTAGTATGAATTTATAAGATTAAGCTTCGATTTCGGTGGAATTGTTAGTCAGGATCTGCAACCTTGGCCTTTACAAATATATAGTTGTGTATATTTAACTCACTGGTTTTGTTATTCAACAAAAAGTTGGATGGAATTGCATAAATTGGCAACTGAAATTATAAATTATTAGATTGGTATGTAAAAGTTAATTTCGAATTTATAAGTGGAATTTAATATTCAAGCTATACACAAATATATGATTTTATTCCATTGTAAATGCGGGAAAGATTCAAATGGAAAGAGACTTAAGAATAAATTATGATATCGCTGATTTGAATGTGGAGATCGTTTTAAATGTTTAATAGAATAGATATTTTGGTGATCCTTCTCCATTGTAGAATTCTGTTTTAGTTTAATCCTCTTAAAACAAATGTATCATTTCAATTTTAGAAAAATTCCCTTTAATTTTATTTCAATTAGGGTAGGATTTATAAAAATAAAGGTTGCATTGCTGAAGCTCCAAAAAAAGTTGTCTTTTGAACTGCATATATTCTATACACTTAGGGAAATTTCTGTAGTTCCATATGAACTTTTTAACAGAATGTTTGGTTTTCTTAATATCTTTGGCGTATTATACATCGAAGTATGTATATATATACTATTAATTTATTATATATAATAAAATTTCAGTGTAAAAAAGCTTCAAGAGTTTATTTTTTGTTATATACATATATACATATACGAGGGGAGGTCCAGAAGTTCATGGAATGAAAGGGTTTGAAATAAAATAAAAGAATAAATCTATTTTTCCTTTTCAATATAATCACCCTTAAGCACAATACATTTATTAGATCTATGAATTAATTTATCTAAACGATCATAAAAGTATTTTTTATCTTACGCCTCAAAATGGGCCACAATTGCCTCCTTTACCTCATTGTCGTCGGAAAACTTTCTTCCACGTAAGTCTTTTTTTAAATTGGCGAACAAATAAAAATCACTGGGTGCCAGATCTGGACTGTAGGGTGGATGGACTATTGATTGAAAGCCATGCTTGTGCAGAACATCCATTGCAACTTTGCTCTTGTGAACCGGCGCGTTGTCTTGCAAGAGCAACTCTTGGTCAATTTTCCTCGACGTGTTTTCTTGATGGCCTCCTCTAATTTTTCTTATATCGCTGCGTAATATTCTCCGGTTATCCTCCTACCTTTTTCTTTGTAATCAATCAATAATATTCACTCACAATCCCAAAGAACAGTAGCCATCAACTTTCCAGACGATTCTGACACTTTGAATTTCTTTGGCGGTGGTGTCCCCCTTTTATGCCATTGCATGGACTCCTGTTTGGACTCAGGCTCAAAGTGATGAACACATGTTTCATCTCCGGTAACAATCAGCTCCAAAATCTGTGCGGGTTTGTCTCCACACAGCTCCAAAAATTGTTTGGACGCACAGACGCGCTGCTGTTTCTGCAGCGGCGTGAGCATTCTCGGTACCCATCTTGCACTGACTTTTGTCATACCCAGGTGGTCATGTAGGATACGCAAAATGGTGGTATCTGATACTCCAACTAATGCAGATAATTGGTTTCTCTTCAAGCGGGCATCTTGCAGTCAAAATTTTTGCACTTTTTCGACGATGTCTGATGTGGTGACCTCAACTGGCCGTCCTGAGCGGGGATCGTCTTCAATCGACTCCCGAGCATGTTTAAAAAGACCATGCCACTTATAAATCATTGATTTTCTAGGGCACTGTACCCAATAAACGGTTTCCATTTCGTTCAATATGGTTTGAGCGTTCTTTCCTTACTTTGTAAGGAACTTTATCATAGCACGGTGTTCAATTTCCTCCATAGTTTCAGTTTTCTTCCGGATTCACTTGTTTAATAGGCAACTATTCGTAAACGACTGACGCTATAGGGCTGCAACTTAACTTATATACTAATGATGAATCGGCAATCAGAATGACACCTAGCGAGCGCCCCTATCCCCACTCCATCCCCTCCACTCCACGAACTTCTGGACCTCCCCTCGTATATATATATATATATATATATATATTTAACAATAAATAAACTCTTAAAGCTTTTTACACTGAAAGGTAATGTCTGATGCCGTTGCTAAATGTTTATAGGGTAATTACAAAATTATATAGTAATCTTGCTGAGTACAGTTTTCCACATTGTCATATTAGAAATTTAGAGAGTTTATTTACAGAAACAAGTTGTCAAAAACTTAACATGATTCTTGCTTATACAATATTTGAAAATCGCGTTATCTATGAAAAACGTGGTAAGGACATGCAGGGCTTGGAGAACATGTGAACTATGGTAATGGTGAAAGTAAAAATATAAATGAATTCCAACCAAGAGAAAGGAAGAGATGAACCTCTAACTATACAACACCGAAAAGAGAAACAAAAATTTAAAGAACGTTAGAGTTTGATTGTTTATAGCACTTTTGATTTTGGTGCTGGTTGTCTTAGCAGGTCATTCGCTGTTAGAACAGCACAGGACGAGAAACAACAGTTAGATAAGTGGATAACTAGGACCATATTTAGAATGAATTGTATTTTCTGGTCAATTAAATATAAAGAAGGCATCCACATAGGCCTGATTGCCAGATATATCCATTGGTGTAGTAAGTTTTAGGTTAATCTTCTGAAGGACCTATTTCAATTTTAATTTCGTGAAACTGCACAGTCCAAAAATAATAATCAATACACAAGCATAATTTTTTAAAAACAAATGATTAAATTTAAAACGAGATTAAAAGTTTTGATTTTATCCAAAGGATAATCATCAAATAAATAAGAAATGGTTTATTAGATCAGCAGAAATACATATTCCAATTATATTAAAACTAAGCAATATATATATTATATAAATATATTCCGAGATAGTACGCTAGAGAAGTTTGAAACCAAAATAACACATGGGCTGGAAAGTCCCGGGCCTAACAAAGAAATCACGGTTTTTCTGGTTCAAAATTAGCTTTATTCATCAACGTAATCTCCATCAAGAGCAACGCAATCATTCCAGCGCCGCTCTAACATTTCAATACCACTTTTGTAGAACGATTTATCTTTTGCCTCAAAATAGGCCTCAGTTTCAGCGATAACCTCTTCATTCGTGCGAAATTTCTTACCGGCGAGCATTTTTTTGAGGTCTGCGAACAGCCAGTAGTCGCTGGGAGCCAAATCTGGCGAATACGGTGGATGTGGGAGCAATTCGAAGTTCAATTCATGTAGTTTTGCCATTGTTTTGATTGACTTGTGACACGGTGCGTTGTCTTGACGAAACAATTTTTTTTCTTTGCCATATGCGGTCGTTTCTTTGCAATTTCGACTTTCAAACGCTCCAATAACACTATATAATATTCACTGTTGATGGTATTTCCTTTCTCAAGATAGTCGATGAATATTACACCACGCATATCCCAAAATACCGAGGCCATAACCTTTCCAGCCGATTGTTGCGCTTTCGGGCGCTTTGGACGAGGTTCACCAGTTGCTATCCACTCAGATGACGATCGTTTTGATTCCGGAGTGAAGTGATGGATCCATGTTTCATCCATTGTCACATACCGACGCAAAAATTCCGGTTTGTTACATTTAAACATGGCCAAACACTGCTCAGAATCATCAACACGTTCTTGTTTTTGGTCAACAGTGAGCAAACGCGGCACCCACTTTGAACAGAGCTTTCTCATAGTCAAACGCTGATGCAATATAAAGCCAATACGTTCTTTTGATATCTTTACGATGTCAGCTAACTCACGGAACTTCACTTTCCGATCATTCAAAACGATTTTGTGAATTTTTTTGATGTTTTCTGGTGTTACCGCCTCATTTGGACGTCCACTGCGTTCTGCGTCATCGGTGTCTCTACGACCACGTTTGAAGTCAGCAAACCAACGTTTTATTGTTGTTTCTGATGGAGCGGAGTCCCCATAACACTTTTCAAGCCATTGCTTCGCTTGAACGGTATTTTTTCCCATCAAGAAGCAGTGTAAAATTAAAACACGAAATTGTTTTTGATCCATTGTTTCGAAAATAACAAAAGTAGCGTGTCTCTTAGCATAATAACTCACAAACTAATGAATAGAATATCATGAAATTTTAACAGCTGTCTTTTGAAGGTTAGTACTAACTGAGAGAAAGGTTACTGCAATAAAACTACCGTCATCTATGTGTTAGCCCCGGAACTTTTCAGCCCATGTGTTAAAAGGGAATAAATTAAAAATATAGACGATGAAACTAAGCAAATAATTACTCTAAAAACTCAGTCACTATTAACTATTTCAGGAAACAATTGTGAATGTCACAACTACTAGATATTCTATTATAATTGTTGCATATCCTTACCAGTGTGGATTTCAGTAGTAAGTTAGACTTGGCAGCAGCACTATAGATAGTGCATTTTGTCTAGACGTCAACGTTGACATCCAGAATGACAGTTGTAATAGAAAAAAAAGAACTCTCCACAAAGCCACGTATTAGTTTAGAATGAAATATGTGGAAGAATGAATAAGGGACTAACGTCACAATATCTTACCGATTTCATGCAGCTATTCTGCACACCCTCAGGTCAAGACCCTTCAAAAAAAGGCCACAGAATTAAACAGATACATTTAATACTTATAAACGGCATCATCGCAGCGAAATAGCAAAACTAAATGAAAACAACACATTAAAACAATTGTAAAAGTAGATGGAACAATATATCGAACAGTTAAAAATGTCAAATAAACAGGTACCTACGGATTAATGAGTACGAATATTTTAGTTTCCCCAGCAACATTTTATCAGAATATGGAATTTTATTTAGCGAATACTGAACATATCAAACAGTTTTAATTAACTTTGAAAGACAACAAATTTACCTGCATGCTTATAGAACATGTTACCGTAGGATTCCAGGACCTTCACGTACAACATTTTAATATTAAAAGCGACGTTGTTATTATGAATACGTATATTTTCGCGGGGAAAATACACGAAGTAATAGCTTCTGTGAATGTAGCGCGTGATATTGTAATTATTCCTTAATTCATTCCGTAATTGGACAGACCGTAATGGTCATGCAGTTTATTGAGAAATATGCCTAGCGTCGAAGTTGGAAATTCTATCGATCTAATCGATCATTTTATATTGTAAAAGTGCATAATGTGATGAATTTTTAATTGGACGTTTGTAAGAGTTTTCATCATCAATACAAAATGAAAACCGGTTCACTAATTCTTGTCTTCAAATAATGCGTTTGTTAACTTTGTCCTTTGTGTGCAACTAACCAGAATGAATGCGAATGCGACTGAACTAACCTAAAATAGGACAAGATTGATTAAAAATCGTGATTGTTTATCAAGTATGCGTTGCAAAAAATAACAATTTTAGATATTATTTAAAAAAAATTAAGGGGGAAACAACTAAGAAGGTGACAGATATTAGACTTACGAGGTTTACTGAAGCAGGTTAAAAACTTTTTCATTACTCGGAGGCAAAATAAACTAAATTTTTCAAAGACTGCTCCTCATTCGACAGTTGATAAAGATTCTAATTTAGTTGAATACTTTACGAAGCTCTTGATTTCTTTATTTTTCTTTCTACAACCCTCTTATAGTGAATATACGAGGGATGTCATTTGTGTTTTGTATACGGAGACATAGATGGCGCCACTAATAAAATGTCAGTATTAAAAACTGAGCACCATCTTCAATTAATCTAAATCCAAAGTTTCAGTGCAATACGTGTGGTGTTGCAACTATAATGAATTGTCAAAGATAACAAGCTAGTTGAAGAATGGAATTGAACCAAGACCATTTGCGCGTAATAAATTTTTCGAAGACACTTGCCGTGATATTGTTGATTGATGGTTTCTCATAACAACTAGTTGAACTTGTATAGTCCGACGTTTCGGCAGTCTGTCTACTGCCGTCTTCAGGGGCGCCCTGAGAAGGACTGTTGCTTGCCAGATCAATCATGCTTCAGTGAATTGTCGTCTGACGCATTTGCCTTATAAGCTATAATTTTCTGCTCAGAAGGGGATGCGCAGTAGACCCGCGTAGAAGAGGATGCGCATTGGACCTGCGCGGGGGTGGTACGTAGATCGATTTTTTGCGCATGGTCGGTCGCAGGTCTTCGGCTAATGCTTTCCCTAATCATAGGGAGCCAGACGTTCTTTATTTCCAGACTGGGTATGCTGATGGCGGTTGGTGTGGTGGCCATATATGCTGCTTCCAACAGTTTTCTTTTCGTGGCGTTGTCTTCTTCATCCCATGCTCCTCTTCCCAAGCATGTAGAGCCAATCGTGACTTATCCGTTTCCTCCAACCGAAACAATCTCTGGTGTTCTTTGGTTCTGATTGACAGGGGTCTGCCGGTAAGTTCACTATGGAATTGGCGGTAGATAACAGGATTCCTTTCCTAGACGTCCTGGTACATAAACAGTCCGATGTCACACTACACTAAAAATTTTGTATGAAGAATTGTGTGTAAAAAGAATTTGTTTCCCGTTGGATTCCGTCTCTACTGACCGAAGAACTGAAAGCAGCTAGGATGAATTGGAATCAAAAACTGTAGACTACTTCAACGCCAGAATCTCTAAAAACATATACAACATCGTCACTGGTAATAAACCTTGGATTTACTCATAGGACCCAAAAAATAAACGTCAGTCATCTGCTTGGGTGCTCCAAGGTGAAGAAGAGCTGGAAAAGGTCGTCCGTTCTCGAAGTGTCTCCAAAAAGATGTAGCAATTATTCCTCTAGAAGATCAAAGAACTGTTACCGCCAATTGGTGTATTTATTTGCCGCAAGTCATCGCTGAACTTCGACAAGACAATTGAATTTTTTAATGCAATAAAACGAATTGTTAGACCATCTTCCCTACAGTCCATACCAAGCTCCGACAATGTCTTTACCTTTTCAAAAATCAAGAACGGACTGCGTCATCAAAGGTTCCATTCATCAGAAGGAGAAGTCGATGCCTCCAAAAAGCGCAATTTCGACTGCACCAACAAACTAGTGGAACGACTTCTTCCATGGTTAGTTCGAATGCATGCAAAAGTTCGAAAAATAATAAGAAACTTAAAAGGCAACCCTCGTAGAAGCATAATTCCTCCCGTACATAAATGTATAGGCCGACATTTATAGAAAATTTATCTCATGTAAGAAGCTGTATATATTCGTTTCTTTTTCGATTTAACAGAGTGGTGTAAAAGCCGTTCATTAAAAAGTAGTCGCGAATCTACGGGTTTGAATTGGTTTTGTTCGGTATTATAGTCAGATACCCGACAGATCGTAAGATCGTATGAGGTGACATCATTGCGACGTATCCGGTTCAATGCGAGATGCGGATATTATAGCATCAGCGTCGGATTATATTGAACCGCCCCAATATAGGATCTTAATGCTGACATAGAATATATATGTATATTAGACGAAATACAAATACGATATACTGCATAAACAAGAGGCTAATCTTAATAAAATAATACTGTAGAATATAATTTATAATCTGCAAGAAATTGGAGGAGGATTCGAAATAATTAACGGGTATTCAGGAGGATCAAAGTAATCTATGGAAATCTGAAATTGTGTCTGATATAGAATGCGATAGAATGATATTGAATTAATTGTGAATACAGTGGGTCATTAATGTATTAACTCACCTAAATATTTGGTGATGTTAAACTAGAAATAATCGAAATATTGATATGTACAAATCTTCATATAAAGAGAGTGACACAAAAATTCTGAAACTATAGATTATCAGACCGCGTGCTGATCAAAATTGGTGTAGTTGTCACTATTCTCGTCTAGGTGGTAATGTTTTGAAATTTTCTTTTCCCTAGAATCTCCTCCTAATTTGTTTATTTACTCGTTTCAGATATTCATGCATTCCTTTTCAATTATTATTTTTTTAACTGATAATATCTTAATCTTTCGCAAAACATTGGGGGCGCTATAGGACGTCACAACTGTGCCTTCAATTTGTTATCGCATTTTTTGTAGGGACCACTTTTATATTTCAATTATTCAGAGTTTATTGTCACACTGTAACTTTTAATAGGAAAATGCCACTACCCCAAACATTATTAAAAAGAATTCTTTTCTTTACAAGATTACATCGATTTTACCCCGCATAAATTAAATTAAAAAACCTCAAATCCCATTTAAAACTCTAACGAAAATAAAAGAAAATTCGTGACATATCCTTTGCTTCACAGTTCTCACAAAAAGCGACACGAACGTATAATCTACGTCTATAGTATACGTACAACCCGGCCAGTTTTTCATAAGATGTTTACATATAATTTCGTCGTTTTTTTTCTTCTTCTTTTTTTTTTTGGAGCAATGATCTGCTATTATTACTTCGACGCTATTTTTACCGTCCTCTCTCGGTACGCGGCGTGTTTTCTTTTCAACGCGCCCAAAAGCGCCGGCTCTATGAGGTTTTGAAACGGTTTTCGTCGAAAAAAAGCTATATTTAAAACGGCCGCGATCTCTGTTTTCTTTTTCATAGATATTCTTACGAAATTATCCCCAGAAACGTGGTAAATTTTACCGCCGATGCAATAAAAGACGATTAAAAGTTTTTGGGGAGATGAAAGGATGCGGTTCGTACCGAAGAAAAAATTAGGGTAACGTGAAAAATTACCGGAACTTGTTTTTAGTGCGGAATCACTTAGTCGGGGTGATTTTGTTCGATATTGCTTCTATACCAAGCGATTTACTCGAAGAATGAATCTCATGTTCTAGGGAAAACTCTCAGAAAAACAGACTTGATTTAAATTATTGATTGTTTAAAGCTTTTAAGTGCATTAATCTAAAGTGTATCTAAAACGCATATTCCTTATATAAAAAAATTAATTTCGCTGCAAATCAAAAGTAGACGCAAAATGCTCGGCTAATATTAACACATGGGCTGAAAAGTCCCGGGACTAACACATAGATGACGCTAGTTTTATTGCAGTCACGCTTCTCTCAGTTAGTACTAACCTTCAAAAGACAGCTGTTAAAATTTCATGATATTCTATTCATTAGTTTGTGAGTTATTGTGCTAAGAGTCACGCACGCTACTTTTGTTATTTTCAAAACAATGGATCAAAAACAATTTCGTGTTTTAATTTTATACTGCTTCTTGATGGGAAGAAATACCGTTCAAGCGAAGCAATGGCTTGAAAAGTGTTATGGGGACTCCGCTCCATCAGAAACAACAATAAAACGTTGGTTTGCTGACTTCAAACGTGGTCGTAGAGACACCGATGATGCAGAACGCAGTGGACGTCCAAATGAGGCGGTAACACCAGAAAACATAAAAAAAATCCACAAAATCGTTTTGACTGATCGAAGAGTGAAGTTGCGTGTGTTAGCTGACATCGTAAAGATATCAAAAGAACGTATTGGCTTTATATTGCATGAGCATTTGACTATGAGAAAGCTTTATTCAAAGTGGGTGCCGCGTTTGCTCACTGTTGACCAAAAACAAGAACGTGTTGATAATTCTGAGCAGTGTTTGGCCATGTTTAAACGTAACAAACCATAATTTTTGCGTCGATATGTGACAATGGATGGAAACATGCATCCATCACTTCACTCCGGAATCAAAACGATCGTCATCTGAGTGGACAGCAACTGGTGAACCTCTTCCAAAGCGTCCGAAAGCACAACAATCGGCTGGAAAGGTTATGGCCTGGGTATTTTGGGATGTGCGTGGTGTAATATTCATCGACTATCTTGAGAGATACCATCAACAGTGAATATAGCGTTATTGGAGCGTTTGAAGGCCGAAATTGCAAAGAGACGACCGCATATGGCAAAGAAAAAAATTTGTTTCGTCAAGACAACGCACCGTGTCATAAGTCAATCAAAACAATGGCAAAACTACATGAATTGAACTTCGAATAGCTCCCACATCCACCGTATTCACCAGATTTGGCTCCCAGCGACTACTGGCTGTTCGCAGACCTCAAAAAAATGCCCGCCGGTAAGAAATTTCGCACGAATGAAGAGGTTATCGCTGAAACTGAGGCCTATTTTGAGATAAAAGATAAATCGTTCTACAAAAGTGGTATTGAAATGTTAGAGCGGCGCTGGAATGATTGCGTTGCTCTTGATGGAGATTACGTTGATGAATAAAGCTAATTTTGAACCAAAAAGACCGTGTTTTCTTTGTTAGGCCAGGGACTTTTCAGCCCATGTGTTAAACAAAGGAAAGTACAACAAAGTCTGAATGCAGCAACTTGATAGTAGAACATGTTGATCTGCAACAAGTAATATTTGTCTTCCAACGACCTGTTCTATTTATGGCAGCTATGTTCTTATAATTTAGATGTTCATATAGTTAATAATAATTGGAAGTTTGCTTCCTGCTTACTGAAAGCTCTTAATAGGGGAAATACTACTTAATATCGAAATTTGGCCCCGTGGGACAACAACTGTGCAAACAAAGCCAAAAATCACATGGGCCTTTGATTATACACAACGTCTTTAGCTCCATTGCATAGATGGAAACAAAACTTTTAAAAATAAAAGGCACTCTGATGAAAATACTAGATTATCTCGAAGAAAAAATTTTACACCAAGTTTAAAATTGTGGCACTTGACACCAAGTAAAACGCTTTGGGACTTTTAATTAAAAAATGTTCCTGGTTTCTATTGGTTATACCCCTAAGCAATTTATTTTCATTTCTGATGTTCTATTAGGATAATGTCTTCTGGTGGTGTTAACAAATGTTACAGTGGAATAAAGTATTTTACAGATTTAGTTATTTCTTTTTTTAATCAATTTTAAACTGTATTTTTGATATTTAGCCTCTCGCATACATACACCTTTCAATTGCTCAAACACCATTCACTTTTCTCCGATAGGAACGCATTTTGGAGGTGTTATTTTCTTTGGGTACCATCCCCCGCAAATCAAAAATACCGAAAACCACCAACGCTAGTTGAAAATAGTAAAAAATGAATATTAGAAACATAAATAAAGTACCATTCGAAGTACAAATTTATAACAACTACAAAAATAAATGAAAACAAGAGAACGATAAGACCCATACATCGATACATCTCTATCCAATACACAATCCAAATGCTTAACGTTTCATAACGACAGTAACGAGTCTAGAAGATAAAAAAGAATGTACTACCCGCCGTGACGCCTATATAAATCCTTCTTCACTCTTTACCTATAACAGTTTCCAACGTCATAGATTAAACCGCGTAAATATTCAACCTTATCTCCTTTGGTTCCAGGTCTTCGGCTCAAAAGCTGAACTACAACTGCATACGCAGGCACACATGAGAGAAGCCAAACCCTATAAATGTTCGCAGTGCTGCAAGGCGTTCGCCAATAGTTCCTATCTATCCCAACACACCAGGATACACCTCGGCATTAAGCCGTACAGGTGTGAGATCTGCCAAAGGAAATTCACGCAGCTATCGCACCTACAGCAACACATCAGGACGCATACGGGAGATAAACCTTACAAGTAAGTAGTTTTTTTTTTAGATCTTCTGGAAATTTCCGAGGTTGATGGTATCGAATAATAAGTCTAAAAGACTAAAAACTGTAATAAATATTTTAAAGGAGGTGATTTACCAATTATTCGCGAACATTTTTTTCTTTGACATGCTTTTGCGCCTTTTTCCACGATAAATAATTTTTAAATTAACACCTCTCCGTATCCCGTAATTAACGACCAGTTTTTTGAACAGCGTCGATTTTATGAATATGCAATTCATAGTTATTACCTTCATATTCGATCTATCATAGTTTACCTAATGATACGTAATTTTCTAATTGGCGTTATTATTTTGTTTTGTTGCTTTCACTATATTAATGATTAATTCGGACGTTGAAAACTGGTAATACCGTTTTGTCTCTTGCGAAGCGATAGATTCGGTTTAGAAACCAATTTGTGGATGTGTATTTTTGAAGTAGGCGAATTCAATCGACTAAATGCTTGAATAACCGTGTAAATACGTTCTTAGTGTTATTATTAATTTGCTTGCTATCAACGAGTACCAAGGCTTACGTTTTAAATGCGCAAAGAGTGTATGTACGTACATAAGCAATATTTTTCGTTTAAAGCCTCTGAAGGCTTTAAAATAACAAAGATAGCACCTTCATTTTAAACATATGTTATTCTCAGAAGAAGAATCAGTAGCCTCTGCTAGAGAAGCTTGCTCCAAATTAGATAATATCTAAAAGTACATTAAGTACAAAAAAATTTGCACAAGTATTATTACAGCTTTTTCTGAGTACTCATAAATTTGGACTGATTACGAAATATGCCTCAGAGTTAATAAGACTGATTAGTTTTAAAGTCTCCTCTTGAAAGTATACTCCTTAGGAATGCACACAACCTCTCCAGTGAGTTTTCCATCCCTATTAACAATTCTGAAAGTCTTGTTGGGCTGTTTCTTTGGCCTTCTTGATACTCTCTTTAGCTTCTTTTCTTGCCATTTTGTACATATTGTAATCCTCCTCTTTCCTGGTATGCATATATTTGATCCATTTATTTTTCTTATCTTTCACTTTGAGTTGTATTTCTGCTGCATAGGCATTATTTATTATTAATAATACAGCGAAAATTATTGGAGGCTTTAGATTTCTCTGAGAAAATAATATTCCTTAACCTAAATACGCCATCTTTCTTTATTATTCACTAGGTATTGCCTTTTGATGATTAACAATTTAACAGGCAATAACTTATTTACGTCTCACAAAATACCGCATACGTTTTGATCTATAAAGCGGTACCAAATCACTTATTTACGAAGCTAAAAATGGTACAACAACAACAACAACAGTAAAACGCGTAGAATATACAAAAAGGTTTTGGAAAAAAAAGCGTTATTTTACTATTATATTATTAAGGTGCCAATAGCATTCCTTAACCGCAAATTCTACATTAGAAAGTATCTATTAGTGCACCTGCTTCAAGCTGTAAGACCGCGCATTTAATGGGGGCACTTTTTTATCACGTACCAGTTCTAAAGTGTCCAATTTTCGAAGTTGTGGTCTTCAGCGCGCCGAGATACGACAGTTATTTAATCTCTCGGCTATCGATGCATACGGATAGCGTTGCGTACCTTCTCGGTTCGACGTTATAAAGTCAAGAAAGCGCACTAATTATTGTAAGCTAACTGGCGGAAACTAAAAAGAACTAAAAAGAAACGAAACGAAACATGTAAAAGTTGCAAATACAGTAGCCGAGGTTAACCTGTGGGCAATTTATTGCATGCAAATTATACGTTCTATTTGAAGTACAATAGCAGTATTGTGATTCGGATTGCAATAGATATTGTTTAAGGATAGTTTTTTTGTGGAATTTCTCGATCGAAATCTAAACTTTCCGCAATATTTATCTACACGAGCGTACCTAATCGAATTTATTGTTTGAGCTTGAAAGGTTTGACCAAAAAATGTTGTAAAGATATATTGAAAGTTTGAGAGTTGTTTACCCTAACATTAAGCAAATATTAACATATTATTTCATTGGCAAGAGGATAAGTTAATGGAGCTGAGTGTCTTGAGCATTCTGAATATCTAATAATCTACGTTGTAAACAAGTTAGAGCAATAGAATCCTCACTTTCTTCTTTTCAAGTGGATCATCTACATCGGACCATAACTTTTTCCCATGACTGTTAAACAAGTTGCGATGGTATAGCATACCAATCTATTTTTGAGAGATACTGACGTTAACTGTAAATAAAAAAGATGGTGTATCTTGGATATCTGCAGATATAATAAACATCAGTGCAGTTTCATTTCCTTAACAATATATTGATTCTTGGCTGAATAAGGGGGACACAAGTTGGTGCTGCAAATATTGCTAAAATGCTTTTGTCTTCAGTATAATAGACATCAGCACATTTTCACTTTCTGATCCACTGGCTGAATAAAGGAGATATAAGGGTAGTGATGCAAATACTGCGGAGATATTTTTGTATTTAGTACGATAGACAACAGTACATCTTCAGTTCTTGAATCACATATTGAACCAATCGGCTGAATAATTTAATAGTGCCAAAATTGTTAAAATGCTTTTGTTTTCATTATAATAGACATCAGCACATTTTCAGTTTCTGAGTCACACGTTGAAGTATTGACTGCATAAGAGGGATACAGTTTGGTGACGTAAACATTGCTAGAATGTTTTTGTCTTCAGTATGATAGGCATCAGCACATTTTCATTCTCTAAATCACATGTTGAATTATTGGCTGAATAAGGGGGATACAATTTGGTGACGTAAACATTGCATGAATGTTTTTGTCTTTAGTACGATCGACATCAGCACATCTTCATTTTCTTAACCACATGTTGAACCGTTGGGGCACAATTTGGTACTGCCAAGATTGCTAGAATGTTTTTACCTTCAATATGATAGACATCAGCACATTTTCATTTTTCATAATATGTTGATCCATTGGCTGAATAAAGGGGATGCAATTTGTCGAGGAAAGCATTTCAAAAAAATGATAAGCAATAGTACATTTTCAATTCCTAAATCACATACTGAATCATTGCATGAATAATTTGATAGTGCCAACATTGTTAAAATGTTTTTGTCTTCAATATAATTAGACTTCAGTGCATTTTTATTTCCTGAAACACATGTTGAACCATAAGCTTGGTAAAATGTTTTTGTCTTCACTATGATGGACATCGGCAAAATGTGCTGATATCTATCAAAGATCTTTGATATCTGCAGATATAATAAACAGTACAGTTTCATTTCTTTAACAATATGCTGATTCGAAAGCTGAATAAGACAGACACAATTTTGTGGTGTAAATATTGTTTTTATCTTCGGTATGATGGACATTAGAACATTTTCGTTTCCTAAATCGCATGTTGAACCATTGGGTGAATAAGAGGGATACGATTTGGCGGTGCAAATACTGCTAACATGTTTTTGCCTTCAATATAATAGACATTAGAATATTTTCATTTCCTGAATCGCAGGTTGAACCATTGGATACATAAAAGGGATACCATTTTTCGGCGAAAACATTGCCAAAATGTTTCTATCTTCAGTATGGTTGACATCAGTACATTTTCATTTCCCGAATCACATGTTGAATCATGGGCCGAATAAGGAGGATATACTTGATGATGTAAATACTACTTCAATGCTTTAATATCTTCTCCATCGGAATGTTCAAAGCGAACAATGCTTTCGGAAACAAATTTAAACACTTTCCTTTAACTTCAGGTATGAAAAAAAAAACATGGAACCACTTCCGAAAACCACCCATGAGATCGATTACAATCTCAATTATTAGCAGTTATTGTCACATTCTATCCTCACTCAAATTTGTTTTGTAATTTTTATCCTGCAGCGACAATGTTGTAGGTTTCCACTTTGCCATGACTGCAACCTCCAATCCTCGCTGCTCCACAAAAAACAAACCTCTCTCGCGCCCCTCACTGCTCCAATATTGGAGTATGTCCAGTGCACACTACATCGAAACTTAATTCTGACTTTACGAAATGACATAAGAAATCTCATAAATTGTTCTAGCACATAATTTTTATCAATATCGTACGGATTATCACAATTTTGATTGGATTAGTGAAGTGTAAACTTTAACCGATTTTTCCCCCATAAAAACAAATTGCTTCTTTACTTGCAGATGTCGACATCCCGGCTGTCAGAAGGCCTTCTCCCAGCTCAGCAACCTCCAATCGCATTCGCGATGCCACCAAACCGATAAGCCCTACAAATGTAACTCGTGCTATAAATGCTTCAGCGATGAACCGTCGCTACTGGAGCACATCCCCAAGCACAAGGAGAGCAAACACCTGAAGACGCACATCTGTCAGTATTGCGGAAAGAGTTACACGCAAGAAACGTACCTCAGCAAGCACATGCAGAAGCACGCCGAAAGGACGGATAAGAGGCCGCCGATCACCAGCCTGGGGTTGAACCATAGGGGCCCCCTGGATCATCCCTACTGGCCCAAGGTGTCGCCGGATTCCGCCGAGAACATGCACGATTACCAAAACGACATACCGCGGAATATCTTGGAGCAGAGCGAAGATCTGGTTATCATCAGGCAGCAGCTGAGTCAGAACCCGCCCGCCCCGCCTAGCACGCCGAACGCCAACCTTGCCAACTCGTACGATACGTCGATATCGAAGAGTACTACGAACTCTGCGTTCACGCCGATCAATTCGATGACGGGGCATCTAAATCTCAACCACCATCAGTTAGCGCCTAACAGGCCTTACATCTACGATCCGCTCAGCTTCCAGAAGCAGAATAGCTTAGACCTGCAGAAGGCGCAACCGACGAACGGGTTTCCGAACCAATTGATCTCCTTGCATCAGATTAGGAACTACCAGCCGAATTCTAGCCTCATAGAACATGGAATTTTAGGGTTAAAGGATAAGTAAGTCTCGTTCTTATGAAGGGTGAGATGACGAAAGAGAAAACAAAAGACATACGATTATAAGCGATTTTAAACGATTAATTTCATTTCTTATCGAACGAAATCGAAACGTCAACCATCTTCACTGTGACTGTGATATATTATGTTACTTCCTTCGACTGTTACGTAGGTCCGGAAGGATGATAATGTCGACGTTTCGTTTCGTCTCGCGCGGTCCATCTTCAGAGTTTTCCGTATTAATCTTAATGTATTATATCGAAAGGTAAACGATACAAAAAAAATTGATGTTAAAATATTACGTATTAAGGAGATAATTTGAAAACAAATGAAGGTATATATATATATGAAGATATCATCGTGTAATATATAGTAATCGATTACGTGTTGCGCGGGAAATTTGAAATGTGATGGTGTACATTTCTTTTAAAGAATGGTAAATCTTTAGTTTGCATTTTTTTCATTTCAATCTTTTTAAATTTCCCGCGTAAAATCCCCTTCACATCCTTTTCGATGACAGGTAAGTTCGTATCTCCTCCCAATTCACCCCAGAATCCCCCAAGAAATTTTGAAGATGCAGCATTTATATCCAAGAAAGCTCAATTTTACTTATGGTAACTTTTTTTTATTTGGAAGAAGCAACGTACTTTAGTTTTATTTTGCAATATATTTAAAATAGTTTTCCTTGTAATATTTACAAACGTTATTTTTGTTCAAATAATTTATTTTTAGTTCCGCGTATACAGGGTTAACGGAAAGTAACCTGACGGGAGCTTCAAAAAAAAACGAAGATTCTTTCGATATTTTGAATAAGCCGCAATATTCTGCAATAATATAAAATGGATCAGATCGTTGTTATATTATCGAATTTATTACGTGTAGATTTTATTAATATATTGTGTTTCAAAATTAATGACCAAAAAAAAATTTTTTAATTTCATCTCGCGCATTTCAACAGTTTAATGACGTTTAATTTTTTTTAATTCTAGGAAAATAATTTTTATTTGTTAAAATTCTTTTGAAACACAATGTATAATAGGCAGCAAACTTTATTTTCCTTCTTTATCCTTGACGCGAAAAAGGCGAAATATTTGTTTTTATTTTTTTGACATCGATTCCCTGTCCCCCATTTAAAAAAAAATTAAAAAAACGAAAGGAATATGGAATTATTGATTTTGATTCTGAATTTTATTCCTCTCATTTAAATTATAAAATTGGTTTTGTGTTGGACCACCCCCTGCTAAAAAGTTGGAAGTTCTTTGTTTCGCTTGTATTTTTTGCTGCGACTCCTGCAGTTTTCCCAGTGAACCTTCTCTTCTACTAAAGTTTCCTTTACCCCCCTGTAGTTATATATTTAAATTTAAAAATGTTATACGTTATGTTAACGTAAAATGTTGATCGAAGCAACTACTTTGTTAGATGTATAATGAAAGTAAAACTGGACGAAAGAAAGAGATAGAAGCTTTAATTGATGTTTATTAATTATTAATATAATTATTATTAATATTATTATTATTTTGTACATGTCCTAGTGTTTAATTATTATTATTATAATTATTATTGCTATTATTATTACAATGACGTTGAATTTGTTTCTTGTATACCTGTGTCTTTAAAAGAAAACTATCTTCTACTTTTGTAATATATAAATGTCACAAATTTTGTAACACATTTCCTTGAGAGGGCAACATCGAAAAACGCCCTCTCCTCATCATATACCTGTGTATAAATATTATTACTTATCAGTTTTACAATAAAAATTCTTAAAGTTTAAGAGGAGGAAGAATGAAGAAAAAAAAGATTTAGCTTGTGATGAAGATAACTGTAATGTAATTATTATAATAGCGTTGGTCAATTTTTTAAGTCGAAACTATATTAAAATAAAAAAAAGGATACAATGTGAATAATTGCAAAAATTAATAAATACGACAAAAAAACTACATGACAACAAAGTTATAAGCAAAAAAAAGAGGAAGATAAAAAATGTAATAATGTAGGTGAAAACGATTTAAAAAAAAGAAAAAGGTTTTTGTTATTATATTATTTGAATAAAAATTATTTTGATTTTTTTATCCGTTTTGTTTTCTTTTCTTTGTTTTATTTTCATTTTACCCTTATATTTTTTTCTTAAATCGAACCGGGAATTCGTAGAATTCAAAAAGAATACCCCCCCGAAAGTTATCCGCTTTAAATAACTTGAGATACGAATACGAATCACTGGTGATACACGCGGTTTTAAAACCGATATTACGCGATTTTAACCTCTTTTTAATATAACGTCGCAGAATATATACTCCGAACGTGTGTATCATTAGTGATACACACGAATTCTTTGAGCGGTAGGATGATGTATGAATCTCCCGGGGGTACCTCATATGGAAAGACTACCGGGTGCCAAATTCAGATCTTTACAAAAGTTTTGTGGTAAGTAGGGTATGTTCAGACCTGAAAATAAAAATCTTTTTTTTTGCGCCGAAATTCGCTGTGAGGGGGTAAAACGCGCCTTCGAAAATTCACAGATTTTCAATTTTCTTCAATTAATTCTTAAACGGTAGTAGGTGGAACAAAAATTTAAATGCAAATGTTGAAACTTATCTAAAAGTCTCTCAGGATACGTGAATGTAGTATATACAGAGTGTTGCGTTTAAGCGCCACCCTCTTGTGGTAGAGCTAATTGTTGTAATATGGAAAATAGATTAACATCCTTCATTGATCTCTTTAAGCATTTTAAATTATACAGAGTGTTCCATAGGTGTAGAACAAGTCATGCCTTATGTTACTTACACCAAAAACCACCTGTATATTTCGCAAATAGAGATTAACATAATTATTTGAGATAAGAACCTGGTCAGAAAATCGTTGTATATTCCATATTCAAAATCCACACCTGTTGTTGTTGACAATATCAAAGAATATTACAATTGAACATCCTTGTCGAATGGAACTCCTCTCTTCAAAGGCTCTAGGCAGTGACCTGTTCGTGTATGTAAAAGTATAAGAATGTTTGCCCCAGTGTTTGGTAAACAAACATTAAGAAAATAATTCCTAAACTAATCGGTGGTTAATTTACCTGAAGATGAGGCTTGAATAGCAACGTTTGCAGGTCGAAATAGGGTTTGTTGTACTTAGGACCCAAACTTGCCACCAAGTTCTTTTAGTACCATCAGTAGTAGAGACATAAGTTTACCAGATACAGATATTATTGGGAGAGATGTATAACCATGGGTTGTTACTAGTATAGATTGAACGGCAATTTTCTTCGTATCTCGGAATCCATGTGAACGCCCAGAATGTATCTTCAAGTTGAAACCGCTCTTATCTGCGTTATATACATGTTCGGCACCATAACTGGGTTACTGGTTTAACTTCATTAATCAAATCAGCAGCAATCTTTTCTAATTGCAGAATATCTGATAAATTTAGTCATTTTACGTGAAGCAATTCTATATGTTCTTTTGAAATTCAGTGTCCACTTCTTTGAAGCCTTGAAGTTTTCTGGTTTAATATATCCATCAGCTTCTAATCCCCATTTTCCTATATCTATATCGTGTATAATAGTATTCAGTCCACTCATTTCCTCAAATTTTTCTATTACGATTTGAGATATTGCTAATTAGTTTTTGTCTTTGCGTTCGCCTTTTTCTAGACTTCCCATTGATACAGTTGTCGTGGATAATTTACCTTTCCAAATCTTCTTTGCACCGACTCTACGACGAGTCGCTTCCTTTTCCCACTTAATAATCAACAGCGTCTTCTTTATGCTTCATATCTGAAATTTCGTCTTCTTCTAATGTACAAGGTCGCGACTCCTCACGCAGACACTCTTCTAAATCTTCTAGAGTAATAGAGTGAGGTTTAAATAGTTGAAAAAATTCCAAAGTCATATCCATATCTATTTCAAAAATAGTATCAATTCTTCTGATTAATTCGTTTAGTATGTCATTTCCTCAAATTTTTCTATCATGATTTGAGATATTGCTAATTAGTTTTTTTCTTTGCGTTCCGCCTTTTTCTAGACTTCCCATTGATACAGTTTTCGTCGAGAGTTTACCTTTCCAAATCTTCTTTGCACCGACTCTACGATGAGTCGCTTCCTTTTCCCACTTAATAATTAACAGCGTCTTCTTTATGCTTCACATCTGAAATGCCGTCTTCTTCTAATGTACAAGGTCGCGACTCCTCACGCAGACATTCTTCTAAATCTTCTAGAGAAATAGAGTGAGGTTTAAACAGTTGAAAAAATTCCAAAGTCATATTCACATCTATTTCAAAAATAGTATCAATTCTTCTGATTAATTCTTTTAGTATGTCATGCAGTTCTATTTCGTGTAGATTTACAGGAGTTTGTATGCCTTCAGCAATATTAAACGACCATTAATAATTCAATAACATTGATTTAGTTTATGAATGACATTTTACAATGTTGATTTGGTTGTAAGGCTGTTACGTACACTTGAAACATAGTCTCTATATGCGATTAATGCTTATTTTTGAATTCGATATAAAGGTTGCTCTATGAAACCACAACGTTGTCTCTATCATATATATAGTGAAGAACTCCATACAATATCTGTGCTAATAGAATCCATTTTAAACTCGCGACCCTTAACGTCTATATCCGAAAATCGTGCGAGATCTTCCTGTTTTTACACTTCGAAAGAAAAAACAATTCGGAACCCAGTTTAGAAGGCCTCAAGATAAACCGCTTATCTCGCTGGCAACTAATAGATAGATTGAATCAACATTTCTAGCAGCGTTGGTCCGGAGAATATCTATAGCAGCTGCAGTGACGTACCAAGTGGAGTCAACAGTCTGGCGAGAATCTACGCGTAGACCAATTGGTTCTGGTAAGAGAAGACAACGTTCCGTCGCTAGTTTGGCCAATGGATCTCGAATTACAGCAATCTGTCCAGGAGAAGATGGTATTGAGCAGGTAGCAGTTATTAATACTAGTCGTGGTGATGTGAAACGTCCAATCACCGGCCAATAGACTTTGTTAATTTCGATTGAGTCGGTCGATACTTGTTGGAAATTCTATATTGAGCAGTGGTCAGAAAAGTAAAACTCAATTTACAAAATACCACCATATTATTCTGACACTATGTGTAGCTTCATCACATGATACTACAGTGATAGCAAAACATTTCATATTAATACGGTGTTGAATATATTGGAAATTTTCTAAATTGAATTTTACTCCTCCAACCATTGTTCAATAGACTTTGTGTTTGCCAGTGAATATTGTAGAATTTTTAGATTATATATCATTTAGTACATCTTAATCCTCTATTGTTTCCTTTTTTTTTCTTAAAAGAGCAGACTTTCAACCCGGGCGGCATGTTTCGTCTTCAACGAAGGTAATTTAATTTAAACATCAGAACTAGATCTAGATATATAGTGACAGATATGAGGGGAGGTCCAGAAGTTCGTGGAATGAAAGTGTTTTAAATAAAATAAAACAATAAATCTATTTTTCCTTTTCAATATAATCACCCTTAAGTACCAATACATTTATTAGATCTATGAATTAATTTTTCTAAACCATCATAAAAATATTTTTTATCTTTCGCCTCAAAATGGGCCAAAGTTACCTCCTTTACCTCATTGTCGTCGGAAAACTTTCTTCCACGTAAGTCTTTATTTAAATTGGGGAACAAATAAAAATCACTAGGTGCCAGGTCTGGACTGTAGAGTGGATGGACTATTGATTGAAAACCATGCTTGTGCAGAGCAGCCATTGCGACTTTGCTCTTGTGAACCGGCGCATTGTCTTGCAAGAGCAACACACCCTTGGTCAATTTTCCTCGACGTTTTTCCTTGATGGCCTCCTTTAATTTTTCTAATATCGCTGCGTAATATTCTCCGGTAATGCTCCTACCTTTTTCTTTGTAATCAATCAATAATATCCCCTCACAATCCCAAAAAAACAATAGCCATCAACTTTCCAGCCGATTCTGACACTTTGAGCTTCTTTGGCGGTGGGGTCCCCTATTTATGCCATTGCATGGACTCCTGTTTGGACTCAGGCTCAAAATGATGAATCCATGTTTCATCTCCGGTAACAATCCGCTCCACAATCTGTGCAGGTTTGTCTCCACACAGCTCCAAAAATTGTTTGGACGCACAGACGCGCTGCTGTTTCTGCAGCGGCGGGAGCATTCTCGGTACGCATCTTGTACTGACTTTTGTCATACCCAGGTGATCATGTAGGATGCGATGGTGGTATTTGATACTCCAATTAATGCAGATAATTGTTTTTTCTTCAAACGGGCATCTTGCAGTACAAATTTTTGCACTTTTTCGACGATGTCTGATGTGGTGGCCTCAACTGGCCGCCCTGAGCGGGGGTCGTCTTCAAGCGACTCCCGACCATGTTTAAAAAGACCGTGCCACTTATAAGTCATTGATTTACTAGGGCACTGTTCCCCATAAACGGTTTCCATCTTATTCAATATGGTTTGAGCGTTCTTTCCTTGCTTTGTAAGGAACTTTATCATAGCACGGTGTTCAATTCCCTCCATAGTTTCAGTTTTCTTCCGGATTGACTTGTTTAGCGGGCAACTATTCGTAAACGACTGACGCTATAGGGCTGCAACTTAACTTATATGCTAATGATGAGTCGCCAATCAGATTGACACCTAGCGAGCGCCCCTATTCCCACTCCATCCCCTCCATTCCGCGAACTTCTGGACCTCCCCTCGTACCCAGTCAGAGTGACAGAATTATTGCTAAGTTTTTACGCATAATTTAAGTCATTATTCATTAATAAATAAGTAAAACGTGTTAAAACGACGTAATTGAATTATTTGTGCATTTCTCTGGTCCTTCGAAATCCAATCAGTAAAAGAAACTAGTGTTGGAGCAACCAGTTCGATACAGTCCATACATCGTTGATCTCCAGACAAAACATTTCCAAATTAAAGGATATTGCGTTTAATAAAGGATGTTGCGTTAATTCCTTTTCCATGTTACTATAATCAGCTCTAGCATAAAAGGTTGGCGCTTAAATGAAACACCCTGTATATACCACATTCACATATCCTGAAAGACCTTTCGATAAGGTACAACATTTGCATTTAAATTTTCGTTCTATCTATTTTCGTTCAAGAACTAATCAAGAAAACTGAAAATCTCTCAATTTTCAAAGGAATTCTTCTCCCCCTCAGAGTGAATTTCAGCACAAACAAAAGAAAATTATTTTCATGTCTCAATATACTCTACATTAAGATCTGAATTTGTCCTCGGAGAACCTTTCCTTGATATAAGATGAAAAAAATATCGGAATTATTAGTGTTATATTGTCGTATGGAGACAAAGAAAATGTGTATACATACATGAAATACATAAATATTTAAATAATCGTAGAAAAAAAAAGGATTCTGTCCAATGAAATTGATTTTGTCGATTATTTATTTTATATATTTTAATTCGATTAAATTTGCTTGCAAGTCGAAGACGCCACATACTACACTACTGAAACACAGACCAAGTTAAAATAATAGATTTACCTGTTAAGTGATTAAGAATAGGTTACCGAGTCAAATTACCCTGTACATAAATTATATATCCCTGTATATATACGATATATATATGCGAATATACGTTTTTTACGCCGCCATTCTCGAAAAATCTTCGCTTGCAAGCGAAGAAGGTCCAATTGTTCATTCGTTTTGTTTAATTCTCTTTGGTTTCCTTTTTCTTACTTTCGTTTTTTTTTCTTTTAAATTTAATTCTATGCTTTTGCGAAGGACTTTTTTAACACAAAACTGTGATATTTTTTCGTACTGATGAAAAATATATTTAAAATGAAGCTAAGATTTAGTAGTCAATTTGTAAATATATATATATTATTGATAATTATTAAAAAATATACGGTGGTGATAAATAATTAAAAAAAAAAAAAACAAAAACGAAAAAATATTAGCGAGTGCAAGGATGATACGATCGAGAATATTTGAAAATAAAAGCTGACTGTGTATTCGTTTGTTTCTAATCGATTTGATTGATTATTTCTTTTGGAGAGTTAAATAATTACATTTGGAAAGACAGTAAAAAAAAAGACATTTTTAACCCCTCGGTTTCGTATATTTTCCAAATCGAATGAAAAATAAAATATCCCCATTATTGTAAATAAATTTTTAAAAAATATTCCAAAAAAAAAAACTATTAACTTTTTGAAAGTGTATCTAAACGTAAAATAAAACAATTTTTGATGTTGTATAACACCTTTCGAATAAACCTGTTTTCTTTTCTTTAATAAGAAGTGTTCGTGATTGTAATTTTGATTTTATAAAAATCAAAAAAATAATAATAATAATGACGTACCAAACATACACAACGAAGAAAGAATTTGCGTTTGTTGGAATAGCAATAAGGGTGTGAGGAGACAAATCTGCGTATTTTGTTTCTTATATACTTTTCCTCGAATACCCCCAAACCCCTTTTATACAGGATGCTGAAAATTATCAGACCACTAAATGAATTAACACGGGAAACTTCAGAAAAATGTGAAACTGTGTGGATGCCACTCAGGATATTCCCAAAACTTTCTTTTAGTGTGTAAAAACCCCCGTCCTCCATTAAAAGAATTTTCGGGTTTTACCGTCCATCTCCATAATAAAAACAGATACAAAATCAGTGCTATCCTTTTAAGTGATAATTATAGCTACACCGAGAAGAAAAGTTCTTGATTGAAACAAATATTCACTGAGTCAATTTCGTTCGAATAGCTGAAAAGATATGTTTGTTTGATTCAAAGATATAATCTTTTGAAACAAATAAGCTCGAAGCATTTCGCCTATTTAACGCAAATAAATAGTTTGTTTGACTTTAAAAAATATGTATTTGACCCAAAACTGTATATGCAATAGCTTAACAAAATATGTGTAATTCAAAGTATGTTGTACTTTGTTTCAAATATCCTGTTGATATTACTATTGGTGCCATAGTAAATGTTTGTTCTTATATGCTAAATTTTTGGTGGTGTACTTATTTTTTATGGTTGGAGATGTAAGGTAGGCTTTATCATTTCATTAAATTTCCATGAAATGAAAAATTTCTCATCTTAATTCGTTACAAAATAGCAATCAGAAACAACAGTACATTGGTAGCATTGATCAACTAGAAAAGATTCAAAAATAATTATTTATTGTTATTATTTATTATCTAAATTATCATTTTATTTTCTTGACAACGGGCTCCATAGATTGACAAATTACATATTACTCTACGTTTACGTTGAACAAAGATAGAACAGTTTCTATCTTTATAAGTATCGTACCAAACTACGAAACCTCTAGCAAATTCATCAAAACATTTATTTCTTCGTTTTGGAAATATGCTATGACAGACACCATCTTCTCATACCTGTCATTTCGTCAATTCAACTTCCAAAACTACTATAACAACGTTACAAACTGCAGTTTGTTCTCGTTTTTCTACCCTCACACCCCTATTGCGAAAATTACTTTTAAAATAACCACAAACAAAAGAACGATTTAATTTTCTCCCTTATTTCTCAAGCACGCAGATTTTCATGAATAAAATTAAAAAAAAAAACAGCAAAATAATAAAAAAAATTTTAGATTGTAATTTTTAATTATCATCGATGTCCTTATCAAATGAAATACAGTGAAAAGAATTAACTCAAATGGAACAATTATTAATTATTATTATGATTATTACGGTGATTATTAATGAAATTTTAATGTTAGTAATGTTAATGTATTACGAAATAAAGTAATTATGAAATTAACCTGGTTGGTATTTCATTTAATTAAAATAACGAGAACGAGAAGTAGGTTTTCACGGCCGGTGTTTAACGAGTCGTTACCTTCCACGTTCGACTTGTTTCGCAGCTATTGCATGAGAGGGATCTTCAATGAAGATATTAGTTTTGACGACAAATAACTGGAGAAATCAATTTATTTATTTTTAGATTTAATAGGTGAATACTAAAGATGTAAGGATACGATTTCCAGCTCCGCTCTTTTTACTCTTTTTGAAGAGAATTTGTAAGCGTAAATATTGGAATTTGTTACTCTTAAGGTAAGTGAATACATGTTTAAATATATATTTTTTTATCAAAAATTAGAAAAACGGGCTTAATCTTGCATCACACAGCTATTTTTACAAGTTACTAACATATTTCTAAATAAAATCTAACTTGTAGAATCGATTGCCGCATCCTGCTACTTATTATTTTATTCCCTTTCCTCACTACAAGCAAAATAAAATGAACATCCCGCTCTAATTGAGTCTCTACTATCTATATTGTCGATAGGTATCTAAAAACGATCTTCAATTGTTTTTGGTGGAATGGAAATGTTTATACTCTTATCATTTAATTTGTTTGTAGGATCAATATTAATTAATAAAAAGTAGTTGTATATAAATTCGGGATAATTTCCATAAACCAGAGTGATTTTGTAAAATAAATCTAGAGCTACAAGATTTTATACGAATTTTTAGCCGCGTTAGATTCCGCTTAGTTTGGCAATTGCACAAAAAGGGCTCGTGTCGATTGGTGCAGGAAAATGCTCAAAAAATACAATTATGGTGCGTCAAAAACTGTGTATAACATTTACACAGGTGACGAATCTTTGATCTATGTGTACGAGCCCGAAAGTAAACAGCAATCGACTGTATGCGTCTCCCGAGATGAGCCAAACCCAACAGAAGTTGTTCGCACCAGAAGCACCCCGAAGCAAATGTTCGCCTGCTTTATTGGGATAAACGGACATGTAGGTACACTGCCACTAGAAAATCGTAGAACGGTCAATTCTGAATGGTACGCGACTTTTTGTGTGCCAGAATTTTTTGAAGAAAGAAGAAGATTCTTCACCATGACAATCCGAGCTCTCACACATCGATGCAAACAACTCAAAACATCGAATTGATTAGTTAAACGCCATAGAGTCCTGATTTGATACCCAATGATTTCTTTTTATTTCTGTCCGTGAAGAATGAACTACGCGGTCAACGATTTTCGACGCCAGAAGGAGTTGACGAGTTCAAAATGCACGTTTTGGACATACCTCAATCGGAATGAAAGAAATGCTATGAAAATTGGTTCAAACGTATCCAAAAGTGAATTGATTGATCATCGCCGAGAATATTTTGAAAAGCAGTAAAATCATTTTCAATGACAAATATTTATTTTTATTTGTTTTTCCAGATAGATAAGTAGCAACCACCGTATTTCATGTCTTCAAATGTTCATAAACGGCTATCATCTGTTTCTTTCTAAATTGAACCATGAATGGCACATTCCAATACAGTACTTGGATCAAGCAAGCTTTCAAATCTCCTCTCAGTCCTCAAATTAAACTTTTCCTTACTAGAGAAGAGTTTGGCACGACCAAAAATGTTTGTAATTCATTCAAATGCATCGAGATTGCGAAATAACAAAAAAAACTTAATGACCAAACTCATTTGTTTCATTTCCAATCCTACGTAAATAATATACTGTGGAGTTTATTCCAACAGGTTTAAAAGCGTTTCCATTTCTATACAAAATCATCAAATATATTTAAATTCACTTTCTAAAACAAACTATCCTTTCCATTACCGAACCTTCATACGCAATTACAGATATTTCTCTATTTATTCTACTTTTTCTCCAATCCATAGCAAACTCTGCGATATTTCTCCTTCTTCTCGTCAACCAACTGCGCCGTATAGTCTGGTTCTCTCTAATTTTAACGGCCCAACGATTTTGCAATCGCGCAACTGCTCGATCTCGCACCAGCGTACAAGAAGTCGACACAAAAAAAAAACCTCCAAACTTCCAACATTCGAAACGGACCGTGCAACAACAATATTTTAACAACCGCTCGATGCGGTGACGTAACGATCTGTCTGCAAAATTTTACAAGGTAGGGTTCAAGGTAAGTAAGTTTTATTTCGGCAAATTGCCACTAGTCTCATAAATCTACTGCGTCGCACGTAAAAATCTACGTATGGAAACGTGTCAGTTGAGCCGAAAATCAACCGCACTTCCTGGTTCTGCGACGGACGAAGCGTACTCTTCGAAAATTTAACGAATATTTTCGTAACGGCGTCGATTAATGTTGCTCCATTCTCTTATAATGTAAATTCGCTCGTACGATGTCGGTTTAAGCGACAAAATACACACAACTAGCCTCAAATTGTAATTAAAAAGAGAATTTGCCTGTTTTTCGCAATTCGTAATCTAAATAGACGCTTCGGTTAAATAATTGATCTTAATGTAGATTAAATTGATGTAATTTTCGTATCTTACCAGCAGTATCAAATAACTAGCGCCCTCTTAAGGGAAGTTGCTGTACAAGAGCTATTAAGAATCTATGTCGGTAAAGTAGATTTCGTTTTAACGTTGAAGTTTAAATAGTGTAGTTGAACAAAGCTTTTTGAAATTTCATTACTAAATGCAATTAAAATTTAAACAATATATTCACAGTGTTTAATATGTTTGTTCTGTTTCATATTTAATGTAGCCAATTTAAGAGGAAATATAAAATTGATGAGCTTGATAACGTAATTAAAGTCTAAATGGGTAGATTTAAAGCTGTATGTAGTTTCTTTTTGTGATAAAGTTAATGCTAAAATTTTACTGTATATAAAAATAATTTGTGCACTCTTTGAGGAAATTGCTATATTAGAGACCGGTCGATAAAGTAGATCACTAATTGAGTTTACGAGGATTTTTTTTCTAAATTCAAGCAATGTCAAAATCCTAACCGTTGTGTTTTGTGACGGAATGGTAATAGGTAATGATTTATTTAGGCACATAACAGTGGAACTGATTTTACTCCCGCTCCAATTGGAAAATAAAAAAAATATAGAAAAACATGGAATACGTCTAACATGAGAAAATGACACTACGTCGTAAATCTTTGTATTTCGGGAAATTAAAATTTTATCAATGCCGTGTTCTATTTAAATTAGTTCATAAATAAATGAAATTTTTAATAATTATTTCTTTTATTTTTCCACGTGAAATGATTGAACCTTATGAATTTATGACGTTCTGTTCCAGAGATGTCCAAACTATGGGCCGCAATCAACACAAACCTGCAGTAACGGATTCTAATTGGTCATGATAGGTAGTACCAGAATCATTTATTACGTAATGACTGAACATAGATAACTGAAATATATCTGGGTTATTTGTCTGGTCCATTGATGCTTATTGTGTAACATTTACTTGCCAGTATTAAAAAAATAATAGCAATAATTGGAAAGGTGTGGGTTATGATAATTAGTTCAACATCATACACACAGGAACTCGCAAAAAATGTTTTATAGCGGTCAGAAGAGTTGAAGAGAGTTCCAGTGTAACGATTATGAGTCAAATCCAGGACTACTCACATTCTGATAAATTTCTTACAGTTTTTCGCATAAAATAATTGAAATCTTTCAAAATCTATTAAAGTCCATGTGCAAGTGGAAGTGTAAAAAATAACACTTCTTTACACCAAGATAAGAATGCTGCTAAATATAGCTCTCTGAGGGTATTGGCATTCTTATCTTTAGTGTCATTTTGTAGGCAATTTAGCTGTGTCACTAACAACAAGATTTAACAAACTTAAAGAGTACAGCACGGTTAAGGAAAAATACGATTATTTCTGATAGGGTGCTATAAGGTTTTTGTATAAATTACAAGCAAAATCAATTTCACCTATTTCGACTTACAAATCCCGTTATACGTGGTCAAGGGTGTCAATGTATTGCTTTTGAACTAAATCCAAGACTAGTCAAATTTAAACCAATTTTGGATGAATTCCTTCCATTTCCTACAAAAAAAGTCCTGCAACAATAAACTTTGATATATTTGAAAGAGACAGCACGGTTATAAAGAAAGTATATAATTTTTTATTATGTGAATTTAAACGGTTTTGTGAATATAGATTTTAAAATGTTTGTCTATTCACTGGCGCCATCTGTGCTGATATTGCTATACTAAATACCGACGCCGATATTGCAGATTTCTTCTTTTCTAAAGTTATATATTTCAACTAAATAAATAAATCCTAAAAAATATATTTATTCAATATATTAGTTTACAGGTGCCTTTGAAGATTCATAGAATAATATATTATCTCCATCTACTAATTAAATATGGTATTAACTTACAAATATTTCTGAACAGCTATAGTTAATTCGATCGATATAATTTAAGCCTTGTAAAGTAGATAGCACCATCAGCTTAATATATTGTAATTATTCAAGAGGTTTGAACTACCTTAAGATAATTCACAGGTATAGCAGTAAACTCCACTCACACAAATTTATTAATTATGCGGAACGCAGCGTTTCAAGAGCACGTGGGCTCTCATTGTCAACCGTGTTACCGACTGAAAGTAAAAACTGTATCACACATGCAAATTATTTTCTTACGCAGGCTCTAAAATTTCTAAAACATACGACTATTTACAATCTACTCGGTGGTCTAATGCCTTTTTCGGGAAAGGATGGACCGAAAGCGAACCGTATCTTTAACAAGGCCTATGGTAATAAATCCATCAAATTCGAGTGTGCAATTGGGGGTGGTTCTGTGTTCAATAAGTTTCCGTTCTTTTTCATACATATCGTTTCGTACGCGTCTAATTCTCTATACGAGTTCACGTTTTTAAGTAGTGTCAGATTTTTTAAATCAATCTTATGTCCGGATTTTACCATGCTACGCTTAATAGATCTGGTTTGTCGAAACGATAGTGTCTAATATGTTCTTTGAACCTCGTTTCGATACTACTTTTTGTTTGTCCGATATAAACTTTCTCACAATCATTGCATGCGATTTGGCATATTCCAGACCTTTTTATCATCTCCGGTTTATCTTTGGCATTCCCTAAGAGATTCTTTAAGTTGTTTAAGCTGCGTTCCCTATAATTAATAAATTTGTGTGAGTGGAGTTTACTGCTATACCTGTGAATTGTACATCCACACAGTCCTTGCAATCGTCATTACCTTGATATCTTCTAGATGGCCTACGACGTAAATGACATTTTAAATTGGCGCTCTGCGCCATCTGTGAGACACCTACAGGTATCTCCGAACGCCTGAATACCTATAGGGAATATAAAAACAAGCCTGATATTAGAATCAGAACTAGAGGATACTGGTATTTTATTTCATATTATTTATTACAGGCTAGAAAGCAATATTGTTTAATAAAATTATTATTTAAACAGTGATATTAAGAGTATTACTCAATTAACTGTTTCGAAATTAGAACCTCTACTTAGTGACATCTAGTACTGAGAATTTGTATTACACCACAAAATTTGAAACGATCTGAATTTAGCGCTACCAACTTTTAATTTCCAGTCGTTTTAGACTATTCGGATTATTCTAAGGTTTCAGACTCCCGAGAAACCCACATTTTTCGAGGAAAATGACCTGTTTTTGCGTATTTTACTATGAAGGAGATATAATAGAAGTTCCAGAATACGAAAATTGTGTCTCTCGTGTGACTTCCAGTCGTTTTAGACTGTTCGGAATATTCTAAGGTTTCAGACCCCCGAGAAACCCACATATTTCGAGGAAGATGACCTGATTTTGCATGTTTTACTATGAAGGAGATATAATAGAAGTTCCAGAAAACGAAAATTGTGTCTCTCGTATGACTTCCAGTCGTTTTAGACTGTTCGGAATATTCTAAGATTTCAGACTCCCGAGAAACCCACATTTTTCGAGGAAAATGACCTGATTTTGCGTGTTTTACTATGAAGGAGATATAATAGAAGTTCCAGCATACGAAAATTGTCTCTCGTATGACTTCCAGTCGTTTTAGACTGTTCGGAATATTCTAAGGTTTCAGACTCCCGAGAAACCCACATTTTTCGAGGAAGATGACCTGATTTTGTGTGTTTTACTATATACCAATTTCTTGAAGAATAAGACAAATTCAGATCTTCATAATAAAATTTATTACACTTTTCTTTTATTAAAAACTCTCACACTGTTTTGCAAATTATATAGATAATATAGTACATATAATAATAACAAATCAAAATCGGCGGTTGATCTTAATTAAATTTAAATTAAAATAAATCAATATGAATATAATAGAAAGTAAAATATAAAATAATCAATAAAAAATCGATTTTCCTTTGAAAATTTAAGGTGGCATAAATATTTTAAATTACGTATTTGATATATATTTAATATAAAACAAACAATATAATATAATATAAAAAAATTATACACATCTATAGTAATAGTATATAAAGCTCATTACAAAAGTAATAATCTGTGCTATTACGTAAAGTCATTTGTTGTAACAATCAAGCAAGCTGTGGAAAACGAACAAAAAATCCGAGAAAATAAACGTCAAATAGTATATTGTTTTCCTCTCCTTTTGTTTGAAAGTAATTTCATGGCACGCTAGACACGCATTACAGATAAACACCTATTAACGTTGGGATATGTGTGATGCCTTCACGTAATAGCTAACTTTAGAAGTTTTACAACTTAGGAGAAGGTCTTAAACGCTATTGATGCGTATTACTAATAAAAAAATTTGGTTTTCTCGACTTATAATAGATACAGACTTATGCTGATATGGATCTTTTAACCGTGTTGTTAGAAAATGGACGCTGTTTATAATAATGATTAAAATAAACAAACTAATATAGGCGATACACAGATCTATGTATAAAAACTTAAAGGAACATTGTTTGTCTGGGTGTTAGGTGAAATGCTTAAAATATAAATAGGAATTATTTCTTGAAATATTACCGAAATATTTTTGTATTTAACTTTATTGTATGATTTGCAGATGTACGACTTGATTGTGAAGGAGACTGGATGCGAAACTATCAGTGCTACAAAACTTTCATTACAACACTCTGTATATTGTAGAATAAAAAGTGTAACACCCTGTATAATTCAATACTTCAAAATAAAGTTTGAGAAATCCAAGAGTTTTATTAACAAATAAATTATTTAGCAGAAATTGCAGGTTAAGTAAGAAATTTTCTCAAAAACTAGCTGAACGCATTCAGGTGTTTTAAACTAAAGAGATACCCCTAGAAAGTCGCAGTACATCCAACCAGAGTTGGGGAAAGTTTATTTTTGGAAAATTAAGGTTACCATTTTGTTTCTTAAATCGCGTTCAGATATCTTTTTTTTAAAGGCGCGTTCAGTAATTTTCTCCCTTAGAACCGGGGTTAGCCACTATTTCTTTTAAAAACCCCTTTAACAATTTCTAGCCCCAAAAGCGCGTTAATCTATTTTACTTTTGAAAGCACTTGTCAATTATCTTCCCTTAAAAACGCGTTCAGCCATTTTGAATTTTAAAAGCATTTGTCAATGTTCTCTTAAAACGCGTCCAGCCATTTTTTTCTTTCTGAAATACACTTAATTACGAATTTTTCTGTTAAATGTTCGGTCATTTTTCTTTTAAAAGCACCTGTTAATTATTTTCTCTTAAAAATGCCATTTTTATTTTGTAAATGCATAGTCAAACATTTCTCTGTTAAATGCGCGTTCGGCCATTTTTTATTTCAAAAGACAAGTGAACGTTCAGTCATTTTTTACTCTGAAATTGCAGACATGTTTTACTTTTAAAAGCGCATTCATCCATTTCTATCTTTTAAAAGCGCGTTCAGTCATTGAAGTATTTCAGGAACGCTAAACTTAGCTGAAGTATTTTTAAATGCACTGATCAACTTTCACATCGTCTCCTAAAGAAATGTCAAGGAACGACAAGGAAATTTTGTAACGGATTCAGCTATTGCTAATGCTTTATCTTCCGCTAAAATTTGCTGAAGAAGTCTTAATGTTAGATGACTGTGAATCTTGGCAAAGTTGTACGCTAAAAGATTTCTTATAGGAAATTTTCAAGTTATTTCTATGGAAAGAAGTTAATTTTAGGAGTACAAATGCGCTAAGCAGGGCGAATTCACTTTTAAAAACGAAAAAGATGAAAACAAATCTGGACAAAAGAAAGCTACATAAGAGACATTTAAACTATAATAATATAGGAACTCGTACAGTTAATTTTAAAGATACAGAAGCGCTAAACATGGCTGACCGTTTAAGAAATTATTTCGATTTAACTTCGCTAAAACTGCTTCAACATCTAATATTTAATATTCTTTTGCGGTTTCTAAAACGGCATAGCTACAAAACAAACCATTACCAACCTAGAGTCAGTAACATTGAATAATATTTTAAAAGATGTATTCAACCATCCTAGTGATTTTAAATCATTAAAAATGAAGTGTAAGGAGAGAAATACGATCAATCACCTTTAATAATTAAATCGTTAAACACACATATACATATTAAAAATCTGCATGATTTTAAGCACGTTCAGTAAATTGCAGCGAACATATTAATCCGCTAAACCTAAATGAACATACCTAATTTATGTTCAAGAAATTTTAGAGGTTCTAAATTGCTATTCGAACAGAAATTAAGAAAGATGAAAGACATTTCTTTTCTTAACATACTTCAGTAAACTTAAGCGAAAATTTTAATGAAACCGCGTTTAAAAGCGATCTTCAAAGAAAAGCTAGTTTAGTCAAGTTCTTGGCAGTTCTAGACCAAAGTACTTCTACAAGACAATGCCAGAAATATGTGCATTTAAGGTTATATGTGCGTTCAGCAATTTATAGCAGACATATTAATCTGCTGAAACTAGCTGAACACACAAAACTTTTTATACCTAATAAGACAATCAATGCTTTTCAGAAACAACCTTGTTCGACTAATGTCGCCTTTTTAAACTCTACTGATACAACCTTGGGAAATAAAGAATCTACAGTCTTAAATATGAACTGCGTTCAGCTGAAATGACTTCACTGGAACCTAGAATACTATCCCAGGAAGTCGATGCATTCAAAACAAATCATACCCCACAAAATACCATCAATAACTTCCTATAGCAGCAATATATGAATCAGTTCACCAAAGCACCCAGTAACCAATCATAAGAAAGCGATGGAGCTTAACATAATAAAATAATAAGCAATAAAATGTAGGAAAAACTAGAATAACTTGTGCATCGTTTCAATTCAGGTTAAATCGTACTTATATATCTATAACGAATGAAGTACACTTATTAACAATTAAATCTGCACGAATCAATAAACATCGAATGAAGTACAATAGTGGTTGGTGATTTCGATACATACAGTTTGGGAGGTTAGTCCATTATCAGAGCCCTATATATAATTTGTGCGATAACTTTTGGTTTTACTAGTTGCCAAGTTGTCGGATCATAATTGACTTTCGATGAAAGGGTGTATACATAAGATGGTTACCTTAATTTGTACTCAGAACTTTCGATTGTCAAAGTGGTTGGTTAAGTACGAAGTAAATAATTATAATAATTCGAAGTGTATCGAAGTAATTCGAGATCAGCTACCTAAAAGTACACGTAGCAAAATATTGCTTAAGCATAGCTGCCCTTATTCCATTTAAGTACTTAGGTTAATATGCTGCTCTTAGTTAAGTCTGCGTATTTAATATCCCCACCATTTCCTAAGGCAATAAACAAATTTAGACACCATCCCAAACTGTAATGCACCAACAAATTTTGGCAACAATCACGTAATATCTTATAGGGAAATCCCCGTACACCATCAATAATTAATATACACTAATCAATCAAATCTTACGTCAATTTCATCTCAATATTTTCACCGTTGGTACTAACTATAACGTTGCGGGGATTTCCCCGATCGGAACCGCTTTCCGTTTTAGCGCTTTTCTGGCTCTTACGGTCGATGCTCTTCCGCGAATTGCGCGTCGTCTGATCGCTGAGGGACGTGCTCTGCGTTTTGTTGCCTAAACTCGAAGATCTGGACGTTAAGCTGCTCTGACTTTCGTTTAGTTTAGCTGCCGACGCCTTCTTGAGGTTACGTTCCCACGTTAGCGACGGATCGGTTTGATTTTCGAACGTCGGGCAAACTAGCGGCGTTTCGGAGAAATGGCTCGATTTGGAGGCGTGGCCGAGTTTCGGTGGATTGGTGACGACGTCTGGTGTTTTGAAATAGGCACCTAGATTTACGAAAAAGTTCATTAGATCAAGTCTAAATTACTTTGAAGTCGTTTATAGAAATCAAGTGGCTGGAAATACATTATTGTATTGCTAGGATGCGTTCAGCCATCTCAGCGATTTCACGTAATTAAAAAACATATCTGGAAGATGTAAAACATTTTTAGACAATGAGAAAATGCGATAAATCATCGTCAGTCTATAAATTTGAAGGTTTTTTTTTTGGATATGCTTTTCGATGCAATAAAATAAAAAAATATGCTTCTTTGCGAATTTTATACAGTTCTACACATCATTCCTATTCAAAGTACGTTCAAGCAATTCTAGCGGATCAAACAGCATTGAATGCATCTGTTTGAACAAACTGTACTTAACAACGTTTAAACAGACACGTCAACGTAAATTTAACCACGCTGCATTTCAATTATAAATTTGACCGAACGCATTTAATATACTTTTTAACCGTTCCTAGTTGTGAACACACCTTATCCTTTTAGCCGCGTTCAGCGAACTTCTGCGATAATTTAATAAGAATAATTTTGAATTACAGGAAAAGCTATTAATCCAAAAACGTGCGTTCAGTCAAAGATTGTGAAGTATTGCGAAAATATCCACATATAAGAAACTTGTGGTTATAGGTGCGTTCAGTGAATTACAGCGAACATTTAATATACATATATTCTAATAACTTTAGCAGTTTAAAATCTAGCGGTTTGGTTTCTGATTGAATTCATATAAAAGGGAATGAAGAAGATCAATACACCTTTCCTTTAGATGAGTTGAGCAAAATATAGCGAACATTTTAATAAGCTTGTGTTTACACGTAAAGAATTAATTCTGTTATTCTTTTGTCTCTTTCAACATTTAATCAGAAACAAATATACACACCAATATATAAACCAATTACGTACATGTGTATTTGGGGAAAACTATATGTGTTAGGTGCGTTCAACAAATTATAGCGAATGATTGAACGCACTTTAATAATTTCAGCTTTGGTTCTTGTTTTTTTTTCAGCAAAAACGAATAAAATAAAATTAAAGGTACATATTTTTTACCACAAGAATAACTTTGTTATTCAGTGCGTGAATTCAAGTTTATCCCTAAAAGATGCGTCCAGCCATACATTCAACTGACACATGTTCCATATTTTTGTAAACAAATTTAAAATCTAGAGATTTTAGAGTGAATTCATCAAAAAGCAATTAGCTCGATAGCAACATACTGGTTGCTTGCGTACAGCAAATTCTAGCAATATACATAGAATTCAACGGTAGTTCAGCCAAATTCAGCGCTTTACAATCTAGTTAGTGTTGTACAAGCTCTTTTTTCAAAAGAAATGCGTTCAAATAAGGATATATTTTCTGATTTCTGAATTTAAATGTGATAAGTTGCACTAACCTGCAGAGGAACCATTTTGTTTCCACACCTTCAGTCGGTGGGAGATTTCACCGAAACTAGGTCTTCGCATGGCCAGTTCAGCCCAACACTCGACCATCAATGCATAACAGTAGCTAGGACATGACTCTGGGCAAGGCAGTAGCTTTCTCGATCGTATCATATTTATAACTTCTTGATTATTGTAACCGTAATAAGGCTTGCAACAAGAAAAAAAATAGTTATCGGAAAAAATTTATATAATTACGAAGCATATTGCTCCTTAAACACCACCCTGGGCTTACCTGTAAACCGTAACTAAATATCTCCCACAAAACAACACCATACGACCATACATCACTTTCCGTGGTAAACTTTCCGTACAAAATGGATTCTGGTGGCATCCATCGGACTGGTAACAAAGATTTAGACTGCACCCTATTCGAAAACAAATCAACATTAAAATATAATGCGATTAGTAAAATTCTAACCTATAATAATCACAGCTGTACATGTCTCTGCTGAGACCGAAGTCACTGATCTTGACTATTAAGTCCCTCGAAACGAGGCAATTCCTTGCTGCTAGGTCTCGATGTACATAATGGTTATCGGAAAGGTATTCCATACCCAGTGCTATCTGGATAGCGATGTGTAAAAACTGGAATTGTGTAAGACTCTTACCACTGCTCGGAGAGTTCGTGATGAGGAATTCATGCAAATCACCCTTCGGAAAAGGCAAAAAAATTAAACCAATTGAATCCTGGCTGTAGAAACTAATCTAGTTACCTCTGACATGTACTCGAATAACATACACATGGGTTCCTGCTTAACAACGATACCCATCAAACAGATGATATTCGGATGCTTCAGTTCGGATATCAATTCAATCTCTCGTTGGAAATCAGCTTGCGTTTTGGCGCTCGCATTTTCTTTTAAGGATTTGACGGCGACAAAAATTTTTCCGGTTGTAGTCTTAAGTTCGCCTTTGTAGACTTTTCCGAAGGCTCCCTCACCAAGTTCATCGATGAATGTCACCTCCTTATAGGTGTAATTTGGAATATTTTGGAAACAATTTTTATTATTTTGGCTCCGACTTGAGCCAATGTTGGATGGTAAGAGCGTATTCAATTCTATTGGTGAACTTGGACCGCCGTTTCCATAGATATTCTTATCTACTGGTGGAAGGTTTAGCTGAAGTGGAAGATTGAGTAAATTGAATAAACGAAAATGTTTACAATTTATACTACCGTCTATAGAAGCTTGGCAAAGGGAGTAAGTTTTACAATGCTTTGATTTAATATACTTTCGCTTTATACGCACCAAGCTACCAGAATTCCAGGTCTCTTTCGTCCTAGTGATGAAAATATCAATAATCCAAATAAGATTGTGAATGCGTTTGCTGTGTGATACATTTATTTCTTTACTGTTAATTGCCTTCTATTTTCGATTTTTAAAATTTTTGTTACTTGGCCAAACTTCTATGGACGGCACTGTACGTGCAGAATTTGAGGGAAATCTAAACTAAACTCGCAAACATTAGATTCTAGTTTTTACTTTATAAACGACCCTTGTATATGATAAACTCGTATATACAAGGGCCAGTTCGTAAGTAAAAATTTTAAAACTCACATTTTGTATATTTCTCATCTTAGTCTTCCTCCGGTAACAATATAGAGTCATCAAGACCGATGACATGAGAATAATTCCGAAAATTGGTCCCAAAAGATACAGTAGAAGTTTATTAACTGGAAAAAAGCATTCGAATTTGTTTAAGTTTGAAACCGTCATTGTGAAACTGGCTTACAGCACTTCGTTAGGCCACATGTTTCTTTTCTGCTTGGTTCTATAAAGCAGTATGGTTCAGCTTCTAAAGCACCCGGGTTTCTAGATTAATTAAAAGAAAACATTCTATGCGGTTTATTGGCCATTTGTTAGAAAAGTATATTACCTGCAGTAGGAATGGCCTATTAATTCCGGATAATCTGTCAGAGGTATGTGGAATTGTCTTGACCAGCGGAGGCATTTGTTTCCGGATATGCTGGTGTCGTGGACGCCCCTGTATGAATCTCCTTTGTTCCAGAAACAAGTGTCATCTATTAAATAGTGAAAAGAGACATAAGTTATAAAAAGAAATTACGTTTGAATTAAGAAAAAATGACACGTGTCAATTTTGACAGGTGTCAATCTTGTCAATTTGTAATTTTTAAAATAATAAATTACCTGCTTCAATATTAGTTCTATCCAGTCCAAGTTTTAAACAATTCAATGAGGATTTCTCATTATCGTCGGGGAGATAACCACATTCCTCAAGATCCAACACTTTACCTGTAATATAGGGAAAAAGAAAAGGTCACAAAATTATTCAAATTTCCCGCTTACTTATGATCGGATGTCTTTTGGCAATCGCGTATTCCCTACTGCAAATTTCCGTCTCCAACAGAAAACATTCCTCCTTGCAGATTCTCTGCAAATATATAGTGAGCTGGTTTCTCAAATTTTTGAAGGTCTTATTCTGCTTTTCCGGAACGATCCTCTTGTTTATGTACTGCTTCTGATAGATCAACACCTGTTGCGCATTTGAGCAAACCGGAAACGCTGAGAAACATAAACTTGGTAGCACGAATTTCCTGCAAGCTTCAGATATATCGCTAAAAACGGAAAGAAATGAATTAGCAATATACTAGAACGACTCATATCACATACTTCGATTGTGAGACAACCAATACAGCGTCTTCTAGATTTTCCTCAATGGCGCTTTGAGTATATGGCGGTTGGATGAAGACGTAGTGATTTTCCAAATATAGTTGGCAAGTTTTCCCTGTGTACCTTTGACAAAATGGTTGACTAGCGTTATAGATAGGGACGGTTTCAGCTGCTTTTTCGAATAGATCCGGGTTATTGACGGTTTGCTTCTCGATAGATGGCAGCACTACATTCGAGAAGGGCGAATAAGAGTCTTTCTTACTGTTGTCATCCAAGCTAGGTACGAACGTTGTTATGTCGCCATCTCTACGATAAAAAAAGAACTATTATTTAATGGGGATTTGTGATTTTAAAGTAGAAGACCTTATCTCCTCAATTGAAGGTTTTTTCGACGAAACATCACCGGAATTACCACTAGCAGTTGCTACTAAAAGAATATCAAAACATTAGACTTCACTTCTTTGACTATTTTAACGAATTACATACTCCATTTATTGGTGACGTTTAAGATCCCTTCAGACTTAATCTTATCACCATTAGGTCCAGATGCTAGACACCCATAGATACCGGTATCCGTTGGTTCCAAAGCCTTTATTTTAATGTACGAAGTGGTCAACCCAGGTTCCTTTTGTCTCTGAATCATTGCAAAATAAAGATCACATACCAATACAACGAACACCCACTTACAGTGAAGATCTTTATCCTCTTACTACTATGAGGAATCTGAGCGAAGTCCATGAACCATTTTACATTGATCGCACCGTTGTTGGAAGTGTTCGGGTCTAAATTTTTGATTTCGCAGCGCAATTTTACGGTCTCCCCCGCACCTTTTGTGACGTTGGTTAGTTCGCGTAGGAATTGCAAAGTTCCTGAGAAATTTTTGACGCGATAAGCAAGCTATTGCGATCGAAAATAACTTTGACGTACCGTTTGGAGTTGTGTTGATGTCCGTATAGTCAGCGTAGTCACCGTCGTCTTCAAGATCTTCGTAATATTCGCTTGCCAAGCTTGTAGTAACCGTCGCATATACTGCAAAATGAAAAAAAAAAGAACATAATTACTTAAGGAAATGTAAGTTTTTGATTTGGAACCAACACAGGTGTGGCAATAGTGGAAGTTGTAATGTGCTAACACATCGCCAGATCAAAAATAATGCAAAAATAGGCGAACATAGTGAGAAAAGGAAAGAAAAAGAAATATCTGACGAATTTCTATTCTATCAAGGAAAAGTTGGAACCTAAACCAACATTTGTAATAAAATCTTGGCTAACTACAACTTAAAACCATCAATTCTGCGAAAACATCTCGAACATCAGATGCACAAGGATAAACCTGTTGAGTATTTTCAAAGAAAATTGCCAGGTAATAAAAACCACAATGCTTCTTCTTTCAAGATTCATTGGACTTCTTGCAGAAGACATCACAAGTCTAAGGTTGAAGAGAAGACGGAAAAGAAAATTGACCTGGTTCCTTTATAGATTCATTCCACGTCTTGGAGACCATGGGTACCAGCTTATTCATTTCCAAATTTAATACAATCTCGTGAAAATGTTCCTTAAGGTCCTTTATGATTATGTTCCAAATTTCAATTAAAAATCTTAATTGGTTGCGGCATTTCTATGGCCGCTTGGACTTTTTGAAAGTTATATAAAACATATTGTAGTCTTAAAGAACTCTTTGAGCAGAATATATTGTTTAAACACGTCACTGTATAGATATGCTTCTTCAGAGTGAAAATTGGTTGCGTAATTCTGGAAGACTAGATTCAGATTTACACATAATTCTTTGTTGGATCCACAAATTCAAGCAACACGTTGTCCATCCACATCAAAAGGCGTGCAGTTGCAAAGTTAGTCAAAATTTTTGGGTATATTTTGGAAACAACCTTCTCCAATCTTCATCTTACCACAGTTAAAAAGAGCTTGTTTCAATCTTTAAAACCTATGAAGTTTAATTTTAGAGCTCAGTGTCTTAATGAATACAACAGATCTCTCAAAAGACATAGAAATTTGTTATCGACAAAAAATTTGCTAACATAATTATATTTTACTTTGTTCAACTTTTACCAAATTCTAAAATGTATTAGGATAATACACTAGGGTGGCAGAATAAAATAGACACCAGGTAAAGCGGTATAAATATGTAAACAGCTAAATTCTATGAACGAATTAAGAACTTTCTCTTGTCATTAGGGTAGGGGTAGATGTATCGGAAGGAATTCGTCATAGTTTAGTATCGTTACAACTATGCCTCGCTTACAAGGCTCGAGTGATAATAGCGACTTCACCCGAGGTCGCATCGTTGGCCAGAGTGAACGCGGCGCTTCGCAACGTGAAATAAGTAAATTTTTAAATATTCCGTTGTCCACAGTTAACCGTGTTATTACACAATTTAAACGCAAGGAAAAAAACAACAGTGGAGCCGAGACCAGGTTGTGCCGGACCTTCTGAAAGAAGTAAAAGGGTGGTTGTGCGCGAAGTGTTAAGAGAACCGCGAAAAAGTACAGCTGAGCTTGCGGCAACTTCGCAGAAAAGTCAGCGTACCGTTCTGCGATACCTCCACAGCGTGGGGATGTATAAAAGGGTGGCAAAGAAAAAACCTCTCCTTACGGCGTTTAACAAACGGCGCCGAATGGCTTGGACAATCGAAATGCGAACGAAGCCCGAAGAGTTTTGGCGGTCCGTCATTTTTTCAGACGAAAGCAGATACTGCCAATTCAGTGGTAGTGGTCGTGCGTGGGTATGGAGACGTTCGTCACAGCAACTGGACGACAAATTTTTACATCAGACGGTGAAATACGGCGGTGTGAACATCATGATGTGGGGCGCGATATGGTATGGTGAAAGATCGCAATTAGTAATCTGTGACGGAAATATAAATGCGGCAAAATATATCCAAATATTAACAGAAGGACTACTACCGATATTCGGCAACGCCATTTTATCTAAAGAAGACGCCACTTTTATGGAGGATGGAGCACCCTGCCACAAAGCAAGAACAACAATCACATGGAAAGAGGAACAGGGGATTTAGATTTTACCATGGCCAGGCCAATCACCAGACATGAATTCGATAGAGAATGTTTGGCACATAATCCAGACAAATATGGCGAAACGACCCCGAAAACCCAGCAATAAGGAAGAACTCGTGGCAGCTGTTACAGAAGATTGGTTAAATATTCCAGAAGACACCATTAATCATTTAATAGATTCTATGCCACGACGACTCGCAGCACTTCACGCAAGTAAAGGTGGATCGACAAAATATTAGTCTAATTTAAAAATTTTAAAATATTTTGTATATATAACGAGAATAGAATCTTTTTTTAATTAGTAGGTGTCTATTTTATTCTGTCACCCTAGTGTTCATTTCATTTAATTCATTTTTTACATTGCCTTAAGAGTAGAATTAAAATATTTTCCAAAATATTTCAAAAATCTTCGAAAATGCAGATTGAAAACGTATATAACCCTTATAATTTGTACTGACAATTTCTATCTTGTAGTGATCTAGTCAGCAGTTGCTTGGTTGCGAAAATTGTTATAATATGTATTATACTTATTTGTATTACTGAATATAAATTTTTAACCATTTTAGAAAATGAACCAATACGCACTTGCATTTTGTTTCTCTAGAAACTCAGATAGCGCTGATTGTTATAAGCCATAAACATTTTATTATAGCGAAAGTTAGCTGAAGCTAATAAAGGAAATGTCGCCAGTAGATAAAGAGTTTGTACAAAACAATTCTGTGTGACTGGTGTGACTTTACCAAGGATGCCCAAATTTGTGCATGCCACAATGCTCTGCTACTGATAAAATTCTTACAAAAGATCTGCTGCAACCCATCTGGGAAACAAAAGCACATAGTTAAGAAGGGTCTTCAAAATCTGATACGTTGAAGTTACTGACTTACGAAGTTTTTAAACCAGGTCAGAAAATTTGTAACAAATGCACAAAAGAACTAGCTCAAAAAAAATTATGGTCCTTGGATGATCAAGAATCAGTATCTACTGATGATGACGTTGTTGATGTCTGCTACACAGTAAATACTTCGTGATTGTTAATGGGAGACTCATTTTTGAAGCTTTAGCTTCCGTCGGCAAACAAGATTCAATAGATTTCGTTAGGTGCAAAGTTCGGAAAGTATAGGGCATTACTGAGATTATTGTAGCAGCTGCTGGTGTCCAATACAACAAAGGATACTGTTCAAATACAGATGGAGAAGTAGTGATAAAAATTAAAGACATTACCATCTTAATTGAAGAACTTAAAATTAATTTTGAGAGTTCAAGTCATCAAAATGAAGTCGAATTTCTGACCCTACCCAAAGCAGTTGGTCTACTGAACAAACAGCTGAAGAATTCGCTGCTTCAACTAAAATGGTGCAGCAGGCTAGAAAACTAAAGATGGAAGCTGGAAAATGAGAAGAGAAACAAAATTTTCTCAATTTTTTTAGAGGATGATGAATTTCCTCATTTATGCTCAACTTAAAAGGATTGCATTGCAGTAAGAATTAATGGTGAAAAAATTCATAAGCAGTACACAAATTATTATAAGCAGTATGGCAATCAATTGAGCTTCTTAAAATTTCACGAAAAAGACCAAAGTCTGGTACATTACAGGTTCAGTTTGTGTATGTGTAATACGTAAAAATGTCAAACTAATGTTGGCTGGAGCAATAAAAATCAAAAATGATTAGAAGGAACTAATTAAGAAAGCTATACCCAGTTTAAAATCAAAAAACTATATGCTGCAACTCTCTAATGAAGGTCCAAGAAAAACTGGATTCGAGTTTTATTTGAGAGATGTTTTTAAAGACAGTGGTCCAGAAGAAATCGAACAGATGTATTGCAATTTTTGATGACTGCGACACCTTATACTCAATGAATTTTCGAAGCAAATTTTTTATTCACTAATCAGAGCCCTAAAATTAAACTGCATACCTGCTAAAGATCGAAACACGCTCTTTCTAGCTCTAGTATGATAAAAAAACATTGAGTTATTCCCTCTCAAAAGTAGTCAAAATTTGCATGTAAAACATTTTGAGCAACTTTACAGGTGCATATCTTTTGATGTCGATGGATAATTGGAACTAAATTTGATCCACATATAAACAGCATCTAACAAAAAGTTATGGTAGAATAAATTCTTACACCCAGAATTGTGCAAATGAATTTTTTGCATATTTTCAAGAAGAATATCTATACACAGATGTATTTTAAAGACTAGTAATATATTTTGATTCAACTCAAAAGTTTTAGAATTCAAAAGCATAGGCCTCTACGTGTAATATAGCTTCCTGAAAGTCTAAGCAATGTTGACATTTTTGTACTAACGTGCACGCACCCAAGATAAGTAGTCTCTTTTTGAAGAGACATGGAAATACAAATATTGAACTGCAATTTGGCACATAACCTTATAAGACCATTAGAATATAGTCGAGCTGGCAGAATCTTTAAAATCAGTTCCTATTGACATGGAGTGACCTTTATCAAGCAACACAATTTTGCGGAGAATTAATGATTTGGTATACGGGAGCTGGAACTTTAATATTGGCAACACTGACGTGGAAGCGAATCGAGAAAGCAACCGGACTATTACTTCGGAATTGAAACTTTCAGAAAAAAGGAATAACGAAGGTGGTTGAAAATTCAAAGTGCTCGTAGTCATACAGCACGGCAATGCGATGAAGACCTTACTGAAGCGTGGAGAAACAGCGTCATATCGTGCAACAGTCGCGAGATGGGTTAAAAGTTCCAATGAGGCACGTCCTGTATTTTATGTATAAAGTCGCTGGGGGTGGAAAGTGCTTTTCCATATTCACCGGATTTAAGCACATGTGACTTCGCCTCGATTCCAAACATGAAGGAACCACACAAGAAGTTGAACCAAAAGTGAAGACATCTTTGCTAGTAGTTCAAAGTTCTGTCGATTAATGAATAAACAAATTGCTTCAAAAGTTTATTGAGTATAGGGTGTCGCAGTCATCAAAAATTGCAATACATCTGTTCGATTTCTTCTGGGTCACAGTCTTTAAAAACATCTCCCAAATAAAACTCAAATCCAATTTTTCTTGGACTTTCATTAGAGCGTTGCAGTGTATAGTTTTTTAATTTCAAACTGGGTATAGCTTTCTTAATTAGTTCCTTCTAATCATTTTTGATTTTTATTGCTCCAGCCAACATCAAAGATTTTGCCGAATTAGACATTGGTCTGGTACATTACCAGTGTCTGGTCTTTCGTAAAATTTTGAGAAGCTCAATTGATTGCCACGTTGTTTATAGTAATTTGCGTATTGCTTATTAATTTTTTTCACCAATTGGACCACTACAATCTGTATATTTTAACTTGAAGATGACTTATTTCTTTTGATGCGATTGCTCTAATTACTGGGCAAAAATAAATGTTTAAAATAGAAAACCAATTCTAAATCTCGCCGAAATCTTTAAAAATAAGCATTTAGTAATTCCCAAAAACAACCAAATGCTTCGTAACACGAACAAGACGGAATAACAATACAATTAAGGTCGCGCCAAAAACTGCGAAATCTTTTTGATGATAGATTAAAGCAGATTAATAGAAAACGTGACAATACAAAAGGAATCAATGAAGTAGCATAAACAGAACACGGAAAAAAAAAACGGCATAAACACCGAACAGATGTTCCGTTTAACTTGTCGCCGAGGTCCTATAAAATGCAAAAAGTAAACCGTTTAGAAATTATTGACAGTTCTAGATCGAGAAGTGAACCAACATCGCGAAAACTCCCAAGCACAAACTTCCATTCCACCGTCAGAAACGGACAGATGGCGCCACCTTCGACGGTAGATTCCTGAAACAATAAGAAGCGTATTCCTTAGATCTACCGTTATTTGAGGCGAAAATCCAACTTTCCGTACAACACCGCGGCAATTCAACAAAACCATACCGTCTCTGTGTTGGAAAACGTCGCTGAAAATAAATAAGATAATTTTAGATCGAGAGATTACGGATCGAAGTAGTAGGCAGTGCTGGATTCTCGGCTCCCGTACGAGATTTCAGTAGCGTATCGTTAGCTGAAAAGCCCGTAACGCGTTTTCGAAATCGAATTTGAACGATTTTGACCGGATTTATTGGGACAAAAGCAGTAAAATCGCGAACTCCAGCCTTAGAAAGTGCGTTGACATTCCATTGGTAAAGTCGATCGGAAGAATTCCCCGGGAAAAATCGTCGATATAATTAGGAAATACCTTGTAAATCTAGTGGTGACTTTTGCAAAAGATTTTAGTGGTCGAAGAAGTGTGGATAATGTAAATCAAGTGCAAGGAATCCACGTGTAAGTCTGTATGTTGAAAACGCTGGAAAATCGCGGATTATTTTATTGCATATAACCTGAAAGTTATTCTATAAAATGATGTTAAAATTTGACACCTTCTCCTAAGGAAGTCTATTCAAAATCGTTATTTTTTAACACGAACTTCTGAATCTTAGATTCTTGGGAGGTTTTATTATTATATCAATGAGGTGATAGTTGTGTTTATTATAAATATTTATATGTAATGCATGTTTTTGAGTGGGAAACGCCTTGGAAAGCCATGGAAAATTGAGTTTGTTATTACTAAATTGGTGTAGGTTATAATATTTATGCCATCCATAATAAGTTTTATTGCTAAATGGTGTAAACTTAGTCCGAAAAGTATTCAAATATAACCCAGAAGTCACAAAATGTATTTGTCATTAAATGATTTAATTTCTAGAGAGAAAATATTTTTCTTCATTTAGCTTTAATAGCTAATAAGAACAATCATCTCTTCCGAGCTCAATATAATGTAATGTTGCCATTTTAAACAAATAAGAGGTATATTTTTTTTAATTTAAAATAAATACATCTTTTGCACTAAAGCACTATACTATTGAACAAATGACAGTTAGAAAAATTGGAAAATATATGATTAAACAATGCTCCTTTATTACCAAAAAAAAAGCATTTTAAATTTGATGAAAGTTGTCCACAACATGTCACCTTTGGAAAAATTGGTTACAAAATTACACATTTTAAATAATCGTATATTCTATTATAATCTTTAAAAATAACCTAAAATTGGAACATGTTTTAGGAAGATATTCTAGATCCATACCGTAAATTATTATAAGCACACTTAGATTTAATATCCAGATTATAAACAATTATAAAAAAGTGCTCGTTGGCCATAGTAAACATTAGTTTTCGCGGTAGGAAAAGTTGCGATTTTGAGGTTAATCACTGTAGGTACAAAGGATGCTTTATTTGTAATTTAGAGGCAGAGGAAATATACCACTAACTATTCACAGATAAATTAGATAAACAGTTGTAAGAAAAGAATATTTCATTTGAGTCTAGAATTGTTTCCGTACAAAACACAAATTCTTTTAGAATTAGGTGCATGTCGAGAATAAACTAGACCACAACGCTATCGGAATAGTCTTAATGAAGTCATCATTAAGTGGAACAGGGGGACATTGTGAAAATTGATGGAATAATGAGGAAGGAGAATTGTCGCGAGATATTAAAAGAAAATGCTCTACTAATGAGTTGATCACGATAACGATCTAAAGTATACGGCGTTATTATGCAAAAACTGGTGCAGAGAATGAAGGAATATTAAGAATAATGACTTGGCCTCTCAAAAGTCCGGATCTCAATCCGATAGAGCTTCTGTGGGACGAACTGGACAGACGAATTATAAGGGAATATCCAAAGTCCAAAACACATCTCTGGACGGTATTGCAAAGAGAGTGGAACGATATTCCTCAAAATACACTGAGGTAATTGGAAGAAAGCACGCTACGAATTGTGCGAGCAGTGAGGTGGATTTTTCGATGAAAAGAAATGAAAGTATAACTTATTTTATGTTTTCTAATGTTTATTATTACCTTCTCTTTTGTGTATAACTGTTTTATTTAAAGTTTCCAAGCAAGCGTCAAGTTTTGCATGAAATAGGAAGTGTCCGTACTATTATGAGCGATAGTGTATATAATTATAACATTGACAGAAGTTATTCAAAAGAAACACAGCGTCCATTTGATATTTAACCCTTAAGAACATGTACGACAACAAAAGGTTATGCTTCCTCCTGACCCAGATTACTGTAGCCCGTTTGAAAAGAAATGGGTACATATTTAGAATCGCCGTGAATTGTAAAATATTTCTTGTTTTATATAGAATGATAAACAAGAAAAAATAAAAGTGAAATCATTTTCACGACACCGTGTGTGCCTATGGCATACACTTTTTCACATTTTACTCGTATCATTGTATATTTACGATTAATATATGAAGGCTTTCGCCAGTGTCCTTTCTCAATCCTTGTGTATTACTTTCAATCTCACTTTGAATACGTCCGTTTTTTCATCCAATTGGAAACGCGCTTCGATTTGCCCTGTATTTAAAAGGCACCATCAAACATCGGTAATTATGGACGAGCTTCAATACTATCGAATATTTTAAAAGTTTTTGAGATAGCAATTTATAAACATATACATCCTGCTAATGCGAATCAGCTTTCAACTTCTTAACATGATTTCGTTAATAAACGGTCAACTGCTACTAATTTGGGAAGCTTTGTCCAATATCTTGAGAAGGCGTTGGATAATCAAGGTTAAGTTAATACCATCTATTCCGATATGTCAAAGGCAATCAATCGTATTGATCACGGTTTCAGTGATCCACTTATTACACTAATTAATTCGTACATGATTGGCCGCAGGTTTTACGTATCCTACAGTGGTTTCGAATCAGCAAACGGATTAATTACATCGGGTGTGCCGCAGGGTTCCAATTTGGGCCCTCTACTGTTTCTTTTATTCATCAACAATATCACTCATGTAGTGGATTGTGAGATTCTAATGTTCGGTTACGATATTAATATTTTCTCTGATATAACCTGATACAATAATTGTGTTTGAAACTGCAATTGGTGTCTGGTTGGTGTACTTCAAATACATTAAATTTAAATATATTGAAGTGTAAGTCATCTGTTTGTTCAATTATTGATTCGACATTAGGGTACTATCTCGTTGCAGGACTCGTTAAGGACAACTCGATTTCGTTGACCATGTTACAGAAGTTGCTTCTTCTGCTCCGAAGACCATAGGTTTTGTATTGGGCAACACCAGGATGTTTACTAACGTATCCTCATTAAAAGCATTGTTTTTTTTTCTTTCGTGCGTTCTAAACTTGAATATACCACAATTGTATGGTGTCCATATTATAATATTCATATAAAAGCCATTGAAAATGTGCAAAGCCGTTTTCTTAAAATGCTTATAGTTTAAACAAAATAACATCTATTACCCTTGCAGAGGCTATCCATATAAAATATTATTGGACTCCCTTTCGGTAACATTTAGAAGTTAGTAACGCATATCTCTCATTTTTATACAAGTTGCTCAATAACAAAGCTGATTCCTTCTTCTTGTTGAGCAAGTTCAGTTTTTTGGTTCCACGATTGTCTACGAGATGTGTTCCAAATTTCCTACACGTTGGCGGCATACACTAACTTAATGTTTAGGTCCCCTGCCAGGCGAATGTGCGACAAGTACAATCGCATATGCCCTAATTGTGATATTTAATACTTCCTTGAGGCTATTGTTGAATGTTAACACTGGCACCCTTGGTTAATGCACTTGTCTTTGTCTGGGGTTGGTGTCCAGGATGTTTATAGATATTTTGTATATATTATAGTGTTGTTGGGGTATTTATATGTGCAATCTTTATGTTTTACAATTGTATGTTGCACTTCTGTACATATTTAATATTTAAAATGATATTGTAACATTATCCTTAATTTGGTACTTGTACTATTGGATAATAAACATTATTTTAATTATTATCATAAAAGTGTAGGGTGTCTAATACAATTGGCCAAGGTTGTACAATCTCTGTCCATTTTATTAGGTTGACCTTATAAATTTAAGCTTTTGTGTGTTTCCACCGCAATAATTTACAAGTACAAGTATAAAATTCATGAATAGTTTTTACAATACCTATCTAAATACGTTCCCTAAATATCTTTCTAAGAAATTAAGAAAGTGTCACTTATTATTATCCCCCTCATGAATTATTCTGTAATGTATAGAAGATGGGTAGAAATAAGATTGAAATATTATTTGGATCGGTTACTATTGTAGAAAGAATATTTTATCTGCTGATGTAACAACGTTTTTCCCGTGTTTACGTGTTACTGTTGTACTTTAAGTTATTGCTTGCATGCGTTAGATATTGCGACAAAATGACACTACAATTAGACATACCATTAGGCATTACAAAATATTAGTTATATAATTGTGACGATGTCTATAAACAGTTCTGAATAAACTTATGCCTGTGGAATACCTTTTTCAAATTATATTTTAACAAAATCGCGATTTTAGCAAGCGGCCCTAATAAATTGGACAGGGATTGTATGTATGTAATCATACCGACATTCAAGGGTACATTCCAGGACCGGACTTAAACATAATGAGCAATAACTTCTTACATATACGTATATAAATAGAAAAACAAGTCGGGATACAAACCGACAGCACTCTTGTCATATTTGACACGTTTGCTTCCCATGTTTGAGTACTTAAAAACAAAATATAAAATTAGAAAGAGCTAAATTTCAGTTTCGAAAGGCAAGTAAAGATTGATGTAAATACCAAAAGAACAATAGCGATACAAAACATCGGATGAACGTCAATTTCGTACGATTGTGAATTAACTTTAACGAATTATCCTAGCTAGTGGCGACATCTGAAAATGGTTAAGAATGTACTGACAAAGATGGTTCTAATGTATTTTTAGTAAGTCAAACCGAAATAACTGCAGCGGACAACATTTCCTATGTGTCTGGTATATGATACAATACGTTTTTCATCATATATTTTGACAAAATCGTTATTTTAGCAAGTGGCTCTAATAAATTGGACAGCAACTGCAGGAAAATCAACCCAATTCCTTCTCCAAAAACTTAAGCCTTCCCAATAATCAAATTACCTCTTCATTCATATTTCGGACACGGTCTACTTACGACAGTTCGTTTCTACATTTCAAAAGGCTTTTCGAAACCGATTCTTTTTTAAAATAGTCGTACGTGTTTATTTGTATATCCGAAATTACGCAAAAATACGAGATTTCTGAAGCAGAAAATAACTTATCCGGTTCTAAATTTACCCAAATCGAAATCTAAAATTAATAATCTTAAATTTTAATATAGAACTAAGAGACCATTACGAAAGATTTTTTTATTACACCTCGCAGTAAATTTTGACGTATTCCATTAATCCTTTCCAGCTTTATTTCCTCCGTCGAGACATCAAAATATACTTTAACTTTTACTTCAAATGCTAGTTTATTCTCTTTGTAAACAGACGATCAACATTCGAAATTAATTTATATCATATCGAAATAAGTGAGTCATCTTGTGTATGGGTCGTAAATATTAGAAAAAGAAATTAAGCCGAAGACGAAACATCTGTTTTTGTTACGCGACTAAAAATAAATTATTTCCGGCTAGAATTAATTATGCCTAATATGTTATCACGTCCAGAAAGTTTCAACCGAGCTGGCCGAGTATAAATTCGATGATTTATGCGTCTTTTTTTTTGAAATATTTTTAAAGTTGGCACAAGTTTGTAAAGCACAAGGTATCTTAATAATACGGAGTTGGGAGATTAGAGGTGTACGGACGAGGGTATGAGTCAGAATTGTACGTGTAAATAAACATGAGATTGCAAGCAGAACGGTATTGTTGAACTAGATTTAAATGAGTTATCTGAATTGGGTCAATGCATTATATTCAATTTTAGCTGGTAAAGACTAACATAAATATACGAGGGCTGTATTTCTTTCGACCTCCAATAGCTCATAGATACAAGACAAGTGTAACATATAACAAAATGAATTTATTACCAAAAGTTGTGTACAAACATGGTTACTTTTCTATATATATCTATATATAATTGATGCATTTGTCGTATCTATGGATGAGCTTTCCAGTTCTCTCTGCATAGAATACCGCCGCCAGTGAGTTGAAATGGTCTGTGACATTGTTTTCAAGTTCCTTTGCACTCTGGAAGCTGTGCATTCCTAACCAGGGATGTTCCCACCTAGATTGTTCAAGAAGTCTGAATCTCTGCCATGAATAAGAAAAACTCCAGAAGTTAGCATGCCCTTTCTTTTGTTTTGAATGGCTCTCCGAAATCGTAGTCCCTAGTTCCTCAAAATACACTAGGGTGACAGAATAAAATGGACACCAGATAAAGCCGCATAAATATGTAAACAGCTAAATTCTAAGAACGAATTAAGAACTTTCTCTTATCATTAGGATAGGGGTAGATGTATCGGATGGAATTCGTCATAGTTTAGTATCGTTACAACTATGCCTCGCTTACAAGGTTCGAGTGATATTAGCCACTTCACCCGGGGTGTCGCATCGTTGGCCAGAGTGAACGCGGCGCTTCGCAACGTGAAATAAGTAAATTTTTAAATATTCCGTTGTCCACAGTTAGCCGTGTGATTACACAATTTAAACGCAAGGAAAAGCAACAGCTGAGACCAGGTCGTGCCGGACCTTCTGAAAGAAGTAAAAGGGTGCTTGTGCGCGAAGTGTTAAGAGAACCTCGAAAAAGTACAGCTGAGCTTGCGGCAACTTCACAGAAAAGTCAGCGTCCGTTCTGCGATACCTCACAGTCTGGGGATGTATAAAAGGGTGGCGTTTCAAAAACGGCGCCGAATGGCTTGGGCAATCGAAATGCGAACGAAGACTGAAGAGTTTTGGCGGTCTGTCATTTTTTCAGACGAAAACAGATACTGCCAATTCAGTGATAGTGGTCGTACGTGGGTATGGAGACGTTCGTCACAGCAACTGGACGACAAATTTTTGCGTCAGACGGTGAAATACGGCGGTGTGAACATCATGGTGTGGGACGCGATATGATATGGTGGAAGATCGCAATTAGTAATCTGCGACGGAAATATAAATGCGGCAAAATATATCCAAATATTAACAGAAGGACTACTACCGATATTCGATAACGCCATTTTATCTAAAGAAGACGCCACTTTTATGGAGGATGGAGCACCCTGCCACAAAGCAAGAACAACAACCACATGGAAAGAGGAACAGGGGATTCGGATTTTACCATGGCCAGGCCAATCATCAGGCATGAATCCGATAGAGAATGTTTGGCACATAATCCAGACAAATATTACTGTTACAGAAGAGTGGTTAAATATTCCAGAAGACACCATTAATCATTTAATAGATTCTATGCCACGACGACTCGCAGCACTTCACGCAAGTAAAGGTGGATCGACAAAATATTAGTCTAATTTAAAAATTTTAAAATATTTTGTATATATAACGAGAATAGAATCTTTTTTTTTAATTAGTAGGTGTCTATTTTATTCTGTCACCCTAGTCTACAACAAAAAACACTCTTTTAGTCCCAAAACAATGTAACCATAACTTTCCTGTTGTTGAATGTTTGAACTTCTTCGGTTTTGTTTGGAGAGTTTGAGTGCATCCATTAATGTGACACTTATTTGGTTTCTGAGGTGCAGTATTCAATCCAGGTTTTGTCTCAATACAATAACAATGGTGTATAGGACGAACCTCAAGCGTATAACTTACAGTAATGCATTTACTCATATTCAAGTCTAGCCTATTTTGGATACACCATGATTGTATTATATTTAATTGATTTTGCAAAGGGAGGCTATCATCAATAGTGTTAATGATGTTATAAAGTTTCAATCATCAGCAAATAATAATTTATGGCAACTAAGTACATAACATACATCATTAATATAAATACTAAACAGAAAAGGTCTCAAATTTATTCCTAGGAGAACACCAGAAGTATGATACAAAATGATGTGATTCATAACCCATGTGAGCTACAATAGTGTTTCCTCTGCATGAGGTAAGACGAAAATAAGGAAACTAGAGACGTAGAAAATCCAATTGTGTTTAACTTTTGGAACAGTAGTCAATACGATCAAAGGCCTCGCTTAAGTCCGTGTAAGTGACGTTTACTTGTTTATTCTTGGCAATTTTGTCGCAGAGAAACTGACTAATCACCGCTAAATTTGCCATCGCTAACCGGTTACTAAAAATCTGTGCTGATGAATAGAGATGAGTGATTTGACTTGTTGATAAAAACACTTTCCAAAGACTTTAGGAAGTTATTTATGATAGCAACTGGTCTATACTTTTCAAGTAATTATTTATCACCATTTTTGTAGACCGGCACTAGTCTTGCGACTTTCCAGAGATCAGGAGCCGTGTTTACAGATAAATTAAATATATAGCATAGGGCAGAAGACAGCACATGGCGACAATCTTTTAAAAAGTAGGTATACCATCGTTACCTATAGCGCTATTATCCTTCAACGATGTTATGGCTCTAAATACGTAATTTTCAGTAATTTGATTAACTTCTACCATTAAGTTATTCGGAGTTGCTGCGATGAGATAGTTTACAGAATCCTGCGTAGGTAAGTAAACAGATAATAATCTTTGAAACCATTGACAAACGTTCGGTGAAAAGTACGCTACTCGAATTACAGATAAAATTAAGAATACCAGTATTAATTCTTTCTAAGTTTCACGTAGCAGTCAAAACTGTTTAGGGTTACTTACGATAGCGAGTGCTGATTGAATTTTAATATAATATAATATTAATTATAATATAATACCAATATTATTGCATTACTAGGTTATTTAAAAATCAAAGACATCGATATTAATCAGCCCTTTTCTCTAAGTATTTCAAGAAGCTTTAAGATTGTTTGAAGGGAAGGTAGGCCAAAAAATGTGTTCAATTCAATATTTCTTTCTTAAAGAAGTGAAATGTTTACTGATATGGCGCAAAAGTCTGCGTAACAATGCTTCAAAGGCAGTGGCAATTCTTGAAATGGTCATAATCAATGATATCGTCTTGGAAGAACGAACAAGTGATATCAAATCCAAGAGGTAGGATTATTAGGTATAACTAAACTGTCTGCGAATTTTAGCTGTTCAACCAAGACCAAGTTCATTTTTTACATCTTTGCGATCGTATTTATTTCCATATTACAGTAAAATCTTCCTACTGATGTAGGCACAATCCTCGCTTAAAGTTATTATATAATTATTTTCATTACGTTTCTTGCCGTAGATCATATAACATCGTAATTACAAAAGTTCGTCTAAAACAATATTATTCCTTCTCAGAACGTGATGAATAGCGACACCACGTTTGTTTTTCTAGCCGCGAAAGCGTCACAACAAAATCTCTAACGCTTCTGGCTTAATTTCATCTCCGTACGAACCATTTTTTTCGTACTCTTAATAGTTTAGGAGCATCATTAAGCTTGTGTCTTTCGTAAAACACAATAAATACCCTTCAATTTGATTGATACGAACCTTAAAGGATGTCTATAATGTAGAAGCGTTGCGACATCTCGAAATCTAGGATGCCGTGTTTAGAAGTACGGTAAACAAAGATATGTATTAATAGCGCAGCATTAGACTACACTACCGTCCATAAGTTTGGAACCAAGCTGAAATTCCGTTAAAATAATACAACTGACAGGCATATCGTTAATCCCTATTACAAATTATTGTTTAAGCTTGATTCTATTGGTTGTGCACTAAGCTTATGAAGTCAACATTTTTCTGAAAGAGTGCAAGATCTTCTTGGTTAGAAATAGCTGAATAAATCTTAAAGTCATCAGCATAAGCCACAGCCGGACATGAAACGCTAACCAACAGATCATTAATAAATAAAAACAATAGTGGTACTAAGTTGGAACCCTGCAGCACACCAGAAGTAGATACAAATTCTTGCGACCGGTAGCCATTATAAAATACGTAGTTAATACGCTGCGATAAATAAGAACTCATAAGCTTGAGAAACGAAGAAGTAAATCCAAAATAATCCAGCTTATTGAGCAAAGACGAAAAGTCTGTATATGGTACATCAACTTGACCACGATTATCAAGTGCCTCACTAATATATTGAATAACTACTGTCAAGTTAGTTACTGTAGATCTTCCGGGTAAGAAGTGATGCTGACGTTCAGAAAGTGTAGATCTGACACTATTAAGTATACTGGAATAGACTTTCGCAACATTACATAAAATTGCTATCGCGCTGTTATTATCAATTACACAAGAATCACCTTTTTTATGCACTGCCACTAAGCGGGCACGTTTCCAGAGATCAGAGAAGACAGATGTAGACAAAGAATGAGATGAGCTTGAACGAAGGCCTGGACAGCGACAACCTCAGAGGACCCACACCTATGGGAATATTTACAGAACCCATGGCAACAAATTGACGCGGACTGCCTCAAAAAAATTGCTTGTAAGAATGCCCAAAATTATTATGCAGCAAGTCACATGTTGTATAAATTCATCTGGGACTTTTTGTAAAAATTCGTTGCTGCTTCCAAACTTTTGGGCGGTAGTGTACATACGTCAATAACAAAGTACATATACAAAAGATGTGAATCGCTGAAAATACTTTTTTAACGGTTTATTTTGCACCTTCTTGATCGCCCTGTAGACTAACAATAAACATAACAAGAAAAATCGGGATACAATAAACAAGTCAATAATAAGATAGGTTATTCAATCTATCCAGCGAGTACGTTCTAAAATCTGATGGAATCGTATTAATAGGTTGTAGTGCACCAAATTCTACCGTATGTATATACACATCTTTGAGCGTTTCAAACAGAATATCGTTTACATTATCCGGTTTTTTTAGGGCAAGATATACTGTACTGTTAAAAGCACTAAATTTTCCAGTGACGGTTGTGTATTAACTAATTGATGTATTAGGAACTAAACGATTACATATCAAGCATTAACTATGGTGTAATTCATTCAATATTATTATTTCTTGAATTGCATACGAAGGCTATCCAATTTTCGTACCGCAATGGTAATAATTGAATGCGTGGTATCGTTTCTATACTATTAAATTATACGAATAACATAATACAAAATGAAAAAAAAATGAATCCCAAACTAGTTCTTTTATAAAGTTAATAGTTGATATAGGGAAATAGCTGTCGAACTATAGTTTATATATAGTTTTTAAGGATAGAAGCGTAACAGTTTTGGTACTGACGCGTAGTAACTTTTATAGGACAGTCTCATGGTAACAAAAAAGTATTGATGGTGCTTCATGAAAAATCGATAAGACCTGACCAATGGGGTTAAAACCTTCATTCTTACGGAAGTATTTCGATGGCAAGTACAGAAAAACGTTGTAATACTCAAAAACGTTAGATGGCGTAACATTTTCTGAATACATGGAGACTCGTCACAAGATTCCATTCAGTTTATCTTTATTTTGAGTACCGCTCCGAAAATACAGTAATGACAGAATGAACCGCTACATTTTTAAGAAGTATTTAAAAGGGATGTTACGCATTTCCAGGTTAATATACGGTTACTTAAATCCAGTAACGGTATCTAAATATCAAATAGATTCATGTTCAAAATTAACGCTAGTTTACGTTTTTACCGACGTCATTTTTTGTCGTATAAGTTAAGACAATCTTTCTCTAGTACTGTTGCTGAAAAAGGAAGCAAGATTTTGCGAATGAATAGATTATGTTAGCTTATACGATAAAGCAATGACGTAGGTAAAAACATAAAATAGACGAAGTATAAGGTTTTCGCGGATGAAAAATAATCCCTAGGTTCAAATCCTACCGAGGCCTAGTTCATTAAAAAATTGTGCGGAAAGAAGTGATACGAACTTTATTTCTGATTTAAGGTTGGTGATCAAGATAAGACGCGGGTATATCTGTTGTTTGACATACACTACCGCTCAAAAGTGTTTAGGCACCCCTGTTTTCATTGATTACCAAAAAAAAACATAATAAAATGAAATACGTATTTAAAATGTAGTTCAGTAAGATAAACACCCATTATATCGCATTAGGTTTACTATCATTTACCTGCACTTGGTCGGATTACCATAAACTGTTTATTGCGGTGCAATTACAATAACAATCCCTCTGAATTTACTGGGTAAATTTAGTCATTTGTTAGATTGTAGGTAATAATGTTTAAATTACCGTCCTAGAAGATTATAGTGAATTCTGTAACCTATGGTCAGTTGCAGTGTGGTATTTACTCTATTCACGTCGTGAGCGAAATATCGTGTGACAATTTTTTAAAATGCCTCCGCGAAGAGAAATTAGTACGGAAACACGTGCGCTTATAATAGCTTACCATAAAAGTGGCATAAGTAATCGACAAATTGCCAAAAAAAAATGAAAATACACCACGCTACGGTTGACTATAACGTAAAAAATATCGGGAAACTGGCAGTTTTCTTAATAAAAAACGGAGTGGAAGGCCAAAAGCGACAACATCTGCAGATGATCGCAGAATAGTGGTTACCAGCAAGTTAAATAGACCCAAACAACCCCGGAAATCACCGCAGAATTAAATGTTGGTCGCCAAAAACTAGTCAGTGTTTCTACAGTTAAACGTCGCCTACAGAAAGCCGGGCTCCATAGACGTATTGCGATGAAAAAGCCATTACTACGCAAACAAAACAAGCAAAAGCGACTTGAATGGGCTCGTGAACACCAACACTCGACCATAGAAGAGTGGAACAACGTCCTATGGACGGATGAGTCCAAATTTGAGCTGTTCGGAACCCGAAGACGCATATTCGTAAGAAGATCTGTGGGTGAACGTGCCAGAGAAGAGTGTATTGCTGCTACTGTGAAGCATGGTGAGAGAGGTTCTATTATCATTTGGGGCTGTTTTGCTGGCACTAGTATAGGGGACATTGTGAAAATTGACGGTGTATTAAAAAAAGAAGGCTACCGCGGAATTTTGGAGAACCACGCAATACCTTTTGGAATTCGACTTTTGGGTCAAAATTTTATCTTCCGGCAAGATAATGACCCAAAACATTCCTCTAAATTATGTAAAGAGTATTTACGCCATTTAGAAGAGAAAGGAACTCCTCCTCAGAGCCGCGACTTGAATCCAATCGAGTTACTACGGGGAAGAATTAGATCGGAAAGTACGGAAATCGGCTCCGACATCAGCTACTGACGTGTGGAACAAATTGCAATCGAGTTGGACCAAATCTAGCATCTGCCATGAGACCTGTGTGTTACAGCGCAGAATTGTCGGTACCAAAACCTCCTGAAAATATGTCATTGAGTTAAGATGAATCTGGTGACGAACACAGAGAAATTACAGAAGGTAGTGAAGGAACTCTTGATGCACATTTCAAGAGCCCTGTTGATTTTGTACATGATTAACGGCTTAGAAGAATCCATTAAGTTCACTAAGGAATTGGAGGTAGATAACAGGGTTCCTTTCCTAGACGCCATGGTACATAAACAGTCCGATGGCACACCACGGACGATGGTATATAAGAAACCGACACACAAAGGACAATATCTCCATTTCGAGTCTAATCACCCACACAACGTCAAATTGGGCGTCGCCGAATGTCTGTATAGTAGGGCCCGAGAAGTATGTTCGGATGATGGAGATAGAAAAGAGGAATTCCGCTCCATCATAAATACACCGAAATTAAATGGATACACAGAAAAAACGCTGTCACCCTGAAGACGACAGTAAACAGACTGCCGAAACGTCAACGAACGATGGAAATAGCCCAAACAACAACTCTAGTTATTATGAGAATCCGTCGTTGACAATATTACGTCAAGAATCTTTTAAATTACCGCACAGAATGCTCCTATCATGGAAGCGACATGTCCTTTTTTCTGTAACAATATCGTGTCCCTCATAGAGACTCCTAGCTATGAACACAATGTAAACGAGCGGCGTGTGGTCGTTCGTTGATGGAAGTATAGTTAATTTGAAGGTAATACTTACGCACAACGGAAACAAATTATCATCTGTACCAATTGCAGTTAACCGGAAGAAGATATATTCAAACTCGAAACTGCTTTTAAGACTTATCCAAGATGAGATATACAACTCGAATATACGTAGAGACCACAAACTACTCGCAATTCTGTTTGATATACAGCCCAAATGCATAAAGTACCTCCGTTTTCTACTCTAAAAGAATGGCCTCTTATTGACCCGAACCTGATGTGTATTAAATTCCAGTACATACAAAATTGAGGCTCGTCAAAAATTTCGTAAACGTCGTGACAGAATATTGTATGGATTTATGCATTTCGAGTAGAAATTCTCTAAGACTACCGATGCAAAAATTAAAGAAGGAATACTTATACGACCACAAATTTGAAAGTTAATGTATGACGTCAATTCTATTAAACTGCTGGTGCTGAAAAAATTGAATAACTTCCTAACCTTTTAGGCAATCATAAGGCAGAGAACTATCGCGAAATTGTACATTGAAAAACTTCTGGGATCATATCACCGTATGAGATGTAACATATCACTAAAACTGCATCTGTTCAAGGAATATTTTGCCTTCCTCCCGGATAATCTTGGCGAATGTGAATATGAGGATATTTCACAAATGAAAAGTTTCGCAAAAAATCAAGTTATGTTGTTTTAACATTTATCTACTTTTCTTATTTATTTCTTACATTTTCTCACGTAATTATATACATATTGTTGCACCCAGTGCAGTTCCTTTTTTTTATAAATAATTGATAATCTGAAATTTTTGGAGTTTCCCCGGATATCACTTAAAAACTAAAGCTGACAGGGCAATTATTTAAATTCAGCGTAAAAACTCCTACTCGTACTAGGCAGGTTTGTCGCGTGACAGAAAAAAAGTTTTATTTTATTAAGAAGCATAATGTAAAAAAAAATAGATAAATTTTCAGAACAAAACATTTGAAACTCCCCACGAACTAATAAAAAAAGGCACATAGACATCTTTACGTTATGTTATTCCTTCTTGATTATTTTCCTTTTATTTTTTATTGAATACATGGGACATAAAGTTTAGAAAAAGCAATTTAGCCCAGAAAATACGAGTTTGTAGAGTACTTCTAAAGTAAATCACTTATGAAACGACGCAACTATAGGTGTAAAGATTTTGTTTAAGAGCCTTTATAAATAGGGAATGATAAATCCATGTTGTTTATAACCGACACCGGTTAACCAATGGTACGAAATTACCTTAAAACAAACACAACTTTGTTCACGATTACGTTCACACACATATATCTTTTTTTTTTCTCTAAACGTAACAAAACCATAGTGTGCTTATGTAAATCTATTTAGTGTTTATACAGCTCCTGGCGGCGTAAGCCAAGTGAGATCGATCTCACCTAAAGAATTACACAGATCCTGCGCCCAGGAAACGAAAATATCACCTCTGAAACGTATTTGCGTTCAGTTTTGACGACGGAATTTTAGCGACCAATTCACGCTGTTGATTCGCGGTCCTCTATCTATGCGTTTGTTTTTCTTTTCGTCTCGTGAATGCCTTAGACGATGAGTGTCAAAATCTACATGTCCACAGGAAAGCTATTCTACGTCAGGAGATGTCGAGAAACAAGTGATCGGCTAAAGAAAAGGAACCGTGATACAGGGGACGATAAACTCTCCGCATCCAGCCTGTTGAAGATCCTCGAAGAGATCCAATTGAAGAACGCCATCACAAGTGCGCCTACCATCATGTCGAAGTCCATGAACATGCTCCGCACCAGGCGGAGAGACAACAATGTCAAACCTAATAGGAAGTAAGTAAAGAATTCATTTGAAACTATCTTTTTCGTATAGGTTCAATGAAGCAAAAGTTTTGCAATTAGGGATGTTATTTTTGAGCCTATATCAGAAAATTTAATGACCGTCACTTTTTATCCTCTGTCAGTTGGCGTTGATGTAATTTTTGTGCAATGTTTCATCTTCAAATAACCATGATTGGGTTTCATTTTAATAAAATGAAAAAACTAATAAGTACCATTCTTGGACAGCTTTAACTGTTACAAAACTAACCATGTAGACCACATGAACCTTTTCATTTTGCGTCCGAAGTGAAATTCTTTTTTACATTTACAGTCTGTATAATACGAAACACAAGGTCCAAATTCCAAACAAATTTTAACAAAAAAAAATATGTATTTATATTTTTAAAATGGACATCTTCAAAGTAATACGAGCTAAAATAAAAAATGGTCCAATCTCCATTATTATCCAGAATAGCTTTCTACCAAAATTTCAGCCTAAACCTAGATAATGAACGCCATATCTTTTTTATGCTACGAGATAGGTCTTCCCCATTGGACTAGCATCCGAGGACTACGAGGATCAATCCAATATCGTAATGTGATTTTCCAACTAGTAGCCCGTACACAAGCTGCTTCGGTGTTTTGTATCGTTATCCTCTTGTAAAACCCAGTTCCCACCACCACTCTTAAACCGGACCTTTGTAGATGTTAGTAGTCCTTCTTTGTATAATTGCACCATCCGCTGAGCGTTTAAATTACAAGCAAGGACGCATAACGTCCCAAAACCACGAACATTAAAACATCCCCAAGCGTGGACCTCCACTACATGTTTTACAGTTTATTCGACAATGGCTAGACCACGCTTTGCTTCTCGGTACCCGGGTTCAAAAAGAAGATTCATCCGTAAACACAAGATTCGTCCAGTCTGACGGTATTTTCCCGTATTCATGTTAAGCGCGCCTGTCGCGTTTGTTCGAGAGCAATGGTTTCTGTAGCGTGCTGTGGTAAGCAATCTCGTACTTAAGCAATTGGCTTCTAAGAGTCATTAAACTCATATTTATATTTCTTCTCGCCAATATAGATTGCCCTTGACGCAAGGTTAAATGCGGTTTTCTGCTGGATAAATTAATTATTGCCTTATCTTGTCTGGTTGTCGTCGTACGAGATTGATCGAGTCCTGTAACATCATCTACTGCTCCTAACTGTTGGTATCGCCTTGTCCAGAGTCTTTTATATAAGTGCCTGCCAGCCGCTGCAATATTCATTCTAAGGCCCTTTGGGTGATTACACAAAAACAGTGCTTTGCATACACTGCGCCCATATTTGCCTATACCACCGTCTCTTCCAAAAGCGAACTTGCTACTACTTACCACCCCTCCATTCAAGAAGAGATATTAGCCTGCGTTTCTTATTATACAAACTGTATAATAGAACACACCCCCAAAGACCATCAATTATTTCTGAATTGTTAACTTAAACTTTATGCCTTAAATAACCCAAAAAGAAAGAAAATAGAGACGTTAAATCACATAATCTAGCTGGTCCATTAATCTCTTCAAGAAATTATTCGGTTACCGAACCGTCTTTTGTTTCTCCTGCTGTGAAAGATACTGCACCGTCCTGCTGAAACGATATCTTCTTGATGCCTTCTAATTCATCACACCCCCAGTAACAGTAATAGCATCAGCCACCATCATTTTCAAAGAAATAGGGACCGATTACTCCACCAACCCTAAAATTTCCAGCATTTCTAATGGATATTCTTCTCTTCCTCGAAAAGAAAAAAAACGTGACCAACATATTTTCTGCAGACAATCGAGTTTTGGGTTTTGCAAAGATTCCTTCGCCTTTCCATCTCCACTCCAGGGTTGAGCCTGGGTTGCAACAGTGTATCTACCATACCTCGTCACAAGGTTTCTCTTCTTTTCCTAAATGACTTTGGAGCATTGCAATCTTCATTTTCAAAGAAATAGGGCCCTATTACTCCACCAGTCAGAATATTTTTATGGACGCACAGATTTTCCAGCATTTCTAGTACATTTCCTTCTCTTCAAATTCGAAACAAAAAGCATGACCATCACTTTCTCTGTAGTCATTCAAGTTTTGGCTTTCACAAGTTATGTTCCGCCTTTCCTTCTCCACTCTAAGCTTGAGCCTGAGATACAATGATGTACCCATGCTTCGTCACAGGCGATAAGGTTTTCTTTCTTATTCAAAATGAGTTTGAAGCATTGCAATCTTTATCTTTAAAAACCCAATTACTTCAACAGTCCCAAACTTTTTTTTATGAATGCAATGGATCTTCTTCACCACAGATTTGGCCAAAAAGAGTGATCAACACTTTCTCTGTAGGCAATAGGCTTTTGGTTTTCATAAAGTTTCCTTCGTCTTTCCTTCTCCACTCTAAACTTGATTCTGAGGTATAATGGTGTAACCATTTCTCGTCACAGCTTCTTTTCTTCCCCAAAACGAGTATGAAGCACTGCAATCTTCTTTTTCAAAGACTATGAGGGCTAATTACTCCACCAACCCAAAAATTTTCAAAGACGCAATGGTTTTCTAGCATTTCTAATGGATTTTCTTCGTCACAGATTTAGACAAGAAAGCGTAACCAACACTTTACCTGGAAATATTCGAGTTTTGGGTTTCAAAGCTTTTTCCCCGCCTTTCATTGTGTAACTCCAAGCTTAATCTTAAGGTGCAATGATATGCCCATGTACCGTTACAGGCGATAAGGTTTCTCTTCTTCTTCAAAACGAGTTTGAAGCATTGCAGTCTTCATTTTTAAAGAAATATAACCAGATTACTTCACAAGTCCAGACCAACACTTCCTCTGCATGCAATCGGGTTTTGGTTTTCATAAGGTTCCATCGCTTTTCCTTCTCCACTCTAAACTTGACTCTGGGGTGTAATGGTGTACCCATGTTTCGCCACACTTCGCCAAAATGAGTTTGGAGCAATTGAGGAATACGAACTTCTGCAACTTTTTGACCATCAGCATTTGGATTCAGCAAGTTACGACTTTTCTAAAGCCCAAATAATGATTGGACACTTCCATAGCTCATACCAAGCTCTTTCGAAATTTCAAACACTGTGAACGATGAGCTTACGAACACGTTGTACTTTTCGTGCGAGGTTAGTCTCCAGTTTGTGGTAAATTTCGGTTAATTTCACGCCCACACGAATGAAAAAAATTGCTGTCACATCCTCTAAATCCTTCTAGGCATTCAGCTAATAAAAGGTCAGTCATATTTGCTTGACCATGGTATAGACAGCGGTAAATTTAATAAGTAATATCAAATTAGAACACCGTTTACCAATTTTACATATGTCCATATCAGAAATTTTTTCCATAGAAATCATTTATCATTCGCCATGGTTCAAAACTGTTAGTTTCAACAGTATGGTTTTGATGGTACACTTAGTTGCATACAATTTACTTCTTTTCTATAGCAACAAAACTCGTAAATTCATTTTGCGTTTTACATTAGTGAGGGTGCAATCAAAATTTGTTGTTCCTCCATACCACCCTGTATATAGTAGATGAGCGAAAAGAGGAAAAACGTTTCTTCTTTCACAGAAAACGTGTAGACATTAAACGTATTGTGCATGATTATTTTTATAATAACAAATGATGAAAGATGAAGATATGATCAATGTTATTCTAGAATTTAAACTTACGCATTGCATAGATGAGAACTGCCATACTTTTTGAAATATCCTATTTCAATTATTATACCCTTTTCAATAAAACATTTTCTATGAAATTTAACTAAATATCCCAATCGATATTCAATGAGGACGTACTACATCTCAGTATATTCCATAAATTATTCGATCACTTAAATATATACGATATTTCATTGAAAATAAGATAGATAATATCACTTCCGGCGAAACCGGAAATTTGTTTAGAATACAAATATGCCCAAATGTATCCACTTAAACGCGAAAGATCTTTATTGAAGCCCAATGAAGAGATGAACATGAAATTTAAGTATAAACGAAATTACCAAAGCATATACACAATGGAAACTCTCAACCATTTAAAAGCGAATTCCACGGACTAAAAACATTTTTTTCTTTACCAATTAAAGAGCAAGAATAAAAGGATTCTGATTTAATCTACGCGAATTTAAATAAACATCAAAATTCTAAAGCTAAATTCCGCTGAAGTTACAATTTTAAGGCTCGTAAACATATTTTACAACCGATTTTAACGAGATGTTAGGTGCATGACCTGGAAAATTAACGTAAACGAAAATAATAACCTTAATTTGTTTGCTTTTCCTTCCTCGAGTCCAATCTAAAGTAAAATATTCGGCTTCATTTACTGGAAAGTGGTACATTTTTATATCCTAACGTTGATTGACGGATTTAAACATGCGATTTCGAAATCTTTATCAAAACTAAAGTACTCAATTGCTTTCTCCTCGCTTTGCAGATTAGATAGAAAGTCTTCACGTGGCATGATCTATGAAAACGAAGAACTAAGACTGAAAACCATCAATATTAACGCCGAGGTCGAACGAGGTAAGCGTAACTGAATTTAGACTTGATTTTTTACGCGATTTCGGGTAGTAAAAGTGTCGAAATGGTAAAATACGAGTTCGAACACTTTTCTCATAAACAAAACTGGATGGAGAAATGCTACAATCGATTCTGATCGGGTCGTAAAACGAACAGCAAATAAAATTGGATCCGAAATACAATTCCAATGCCAATGGGATCTCAATATAGTTGTAATAGAGTGGGTAGTAGTATTCTTTGGTCCATTTGGCGAAATGTTAAAGTTAAAAGTACATTTTACAGCTTTTACACTATTTTTTTGTAAATATGTAAGCCTTGGAAAATTGCTGGTTCGTGTACAGTGTGTTTAGTGGGGTAAGGGAACAGCGTTATATCTTGGGAGTGAACGAAGGTTTTAATAGTTTGAAAACTTAAATGTCCATTAAGCGCACATACAGTCCCTGTCCAATTGATTAGGACCACTTGCTAAAATAGCGATTTTGTTAGAATATATCATGAAAAACGTATTGTACAAGCATAAGGTTTTCTTTTTAACCTCAAAGAGCAAACTCGGCCAGTACCTCGCCTATTGTGTACCCATGTGATCCTAGCTCACTCGACGGGGTTGTACTTCAGCAACAAAGTCCATAATCCGCTCGAGTGGTAATTTTCCTAAGCTGAGCATCCCCAAGGTGAACCTGTCTTTCCCTGCAGACTGCAGGGCAGTCGACAAGAAGGTGCACAGGAGTTTCCTCTGCTCTCCCGCACTTTCTACATGAAGGAGAGTCCACTAGACCCATGCGATGCATGTTAAGATCGCTGTGAGTGCTCTCAGTTTGGTCCTGCTCATTAGGACTGCCTTACACAGTCTTCCCTCACCTGGATAAATTCCGAGAGATTTACAGTGTCTCAAACCGTCTACACCGCTCCAATAGGACCGGTGATTGGCGGCCAGCTCGGGATCTAACGTAGGTCTTAATACTGCCATAGGTACTCCCACACGTCGGTTCAGGACCTGAGAATGGTCGTCCACTGGCATCTTTTGCTAGCAAATCAGCTATTTCGTTCCCTTTGATTCCCGAGTGACTTGGCACCCATCTCAGCGTAACGCTGCAATGTTTCGCCAGTTGTCGCAGCCTTCTATGGCACCCCAACACCACTTCGGAGTCAAACCTGACAGCTTGTAGCGCCCTAAGAGCGACTTGGCTGTCCGATACGATTTCCACCCCTTCCTGGTCATGTGCGTAGTTGAGAGAGTTCTCTGCACATGTCTGGATGGCAATTATTTCTGCTTGAAAGATGGAGTAGGAGACATAGGTTTATTCAGAACTATTTATAGACAATATTTTGTAATGTTTCCTTTAGCTTATATAATTGCTCTTATATCTATGCAAGCGTTAATAGTACGTCTAATTGTAGCGACATTTTGCTTTGGCAAAAATGCTGTGGTCCAGGACCTTCGATCGATATACAGGACCACACCATAACTGACGGAGAGTGTTTCACCATTTTTAGTACACTAGCTTCACCAAAGAGTTCAGATGGACGTCGTCTAACAAACTAAGCTCTTTTGCTCATGGCTTCTAATTTTGGGTCATCGTTGAATACGACCTTTAACGAGAAGACATTATTCAAACAAAAAAATTTTGCTTGATTTACGTATTGATTTAAGTTATTTTGTCTTAGCTTTCGCCAATCTTCGATTGTGTAATGTTAATTACCTTTTGCCCAGTTTTTTTCTCATTTGGTCCTTTTTTACCCATAACGAAAAAATATAAGGCGCATACACTAACACGTAAAACACGGAAAAAACCTTGTTACATAAACAGATAAATATTGTTTCTATAATAGTAACCAATCCAAATAATATTCTATAAATTACTGTATCTTTTAATCTTGTCTCTACCCATCTTCCCAATGTCTTAGAAGGATATTCAGGGAACGTATTAAACAGGTATTGTAAACCCTGTTCTTGAATTTTATATTTGTATTTGCAAATTATCGCGTTGGAAACATACAAAACCTTAAATTTCATAAGATGACCCTAATAAAATGGACAGGCACTGTAAGTCCTGTCCTGAAATGCACTACACTATAATACACGGGGGTGACAGAATAAAATAGACACCAGGTAAAGCGGTATAAATATGTAAACAGTTAAATTCTATGAACGAATTAAGAACTTTCTCTTATCATTAGGATAGGGGTAGATGTATCGGAAGGAATTCGTCATAGTTTAGTATCGTTACAACTATGCCTTGCTTACAAGGTTCGAGTGATATTAGCGACTTCACCCGGGGTCGCATCGTTGGCCAGAGTGAACTCGGCGCTTCGCAACGTGAAATAAGTCAATTTTTAAATATTCCGTTGTCCACAGTTAACCGTGTTATTACACAATTTAAACGCAAGGAAAAAAACAACAGTGGAGCCGAGACCAGGTTGTGCCGGACCTTCTGAAAGAAGTAAAAGGGTGCTTGTGCGCGAAGTGTTAAGAGAACCGCGAAAAAGTGCGCCGAGCTTGCGGCAACTTCACAGAAAAGTCAGCGCACCGTTCCGCGATACCTCCACAGTGTGGGGATGTATAAAACGGTGGCAAAGAAAAAAACCTCTCCTGACGGCGTTTCAAAAACGGCGCCGAATGGCTTGGACAATCGAAATGCAAACGAAGCCCGAAGAGTTTTGGCGGTCTGTCATTTTTTCAGACGAAAGCAGATATTGCCAATTCAGTGATAGTGGTCGTACGTGGGTATGGAGACGTTCGTCACAGCAACTGGACGACAAATTTTTACATCAGACGGTGAAATACGGCGGTGTGAACATCATGATGTGGGGCGCGATATGGTTTGGTGGAAGATCGCAATTAGTAATCTGCGACGGAAATATAAATGCGGCAAAATATATCCAAATATTAACAGGACTACTACCAATATATGACAACGCCATTTTATCTAAAGAAGACGCCACTTTCATGGAGGATGGAGCACCCTGCCACAAAGCAAGAACAACAACCACATGGAAAGAGGAACACGGGATTCGGATTTTACCATGGCCAGGCCAATCACCAGACATGAATCCGATAGAGAATGTTTGGCAGATAATCCAGACAAATATGGCGAAACGACCCCGAAAACCCAGCGATAACGAAGAACTCGTGGCAGCTGTTACAGAAGAGTGGTTAAATATTCCAGAAGACACCATTAATCATTTAATAGATTCTTTGCCACGACGACTCGCAGCACTTCACGCGAGTAAAGGTGGATCGACAAAATATTAGTCTAATTTAAAAATTTTAAAATATTTTGTATATATAACGAGAATAGTATCCTTTTTTAACTAGTAGGTGTCTATTTTATTCTGTCACCCTAGTGCATGTTTATAGATTTTTTTTCCATTTTGAAGAAAAACTCTTTTTAGTAAATATTTTGTCAAAATATGCTTCTTTTCTCTGACGGTGAGCGGGGCACAATTGCCATGATCGCCACTAGTTCTGTGAAAATCCTTTTATTAAACTACTTACAGCTGTTTAATTCCATTTTTATATCGTAAATAATCTAGCAATTTTGTTTATAATACGGAAGCTTAAAATCATCTATAAGAATACTTGCTGGAAATCGAACAGTTAAAACTAATATTTTTCTTCTATACCGTGAAAAAAATGAATCCAATGTAAACAGAAAGCAAATGTACTTTATCATAATAGTCGCTATCGAGAAATTGCTCCGAAAGATCTGTAGAATTTCTTTAAAATATCACCAATACAGTTTACATTACGACCATCCTAGTATTGACATATTTATATAATTGCATCTATTATCCCGTTCCAAAGGAGGACCATCAGCATTTCATTTCTAATGTTTACGAAGATGATCTGTGCTGATCTCACGATTTAATTTATATATTAAGAGCACCCCTTTGGTATTTACATTATAAATTATGCGAGGAAACCAGCGGAAATGTCTCTTACATTTACGAAATGAATTTTTTCCTTTAGATTTCAAATTTTTCATTGGGATTTTATTAAACTATAAATTATCTCGTTTTATTGCATTGATTGTTTTAGTTCTGAATTTTTTTATCAATACGAGAGCGAACTGAAATATTTCGGGAATCGACAAGAAAAATACGATATTGGTGTGGTTTTTTATTTTTATTTTTCGATGTAGTTTCCTCGAAGATCAATGCACTTTTTTAAACGGTGCTCCAGTCGTCAAGCCGTAGGAAAAGTAGAATGTTTTGAGGTCTGCATCATCTGGTCTCCCAGTGATTTTTTCAGGTTTGGGAATAGGAAAAAGTCGCTGGGGGCTAGGTTCGGTGAATATGGAGGATGACAGACTCATTCGTAGCGCAACTCATTTAATTTGGACGCGACGATGTTGGATGAATCGGCGCACTGTCGTGGTGGAAAGGCACTTTTTTTCTGCCGCAAACGAGACCGTTTCTCCTTCAATATTTCCCCGTGATCGTCCTTCCCTTCCGTAGATAGTCTATGAAGATCAAACCTTGGGAATCCCAAAGAATGGTCGCCATGACCTCTCCGGCCGATGGAACTATATTTACTTTCTTCGGAGCCGATTCGCCGTGAAAATTCCACTGCTTCGATTGTTCCTTGATCTCCGGTATGTAGTGGAGGATCCAAGACTAATCCACGGTTACGAAACGCACGAAGAAATTCCTTGCGTTGCGTTGGATCCTAACCAGACACCTCCGATTTCGTTTTTTGCTCCGGTGCGAGCAAACGCGGTACCCATCACGCCGAAAGCTATTTCATACCCAAAATTTCGTACAGGATATGGCCAACGCGTTCTTCTGACATGCCGGTTGTCTCTGATATCTCTTTCATCTTCAATCGGCAATCGGCTAACACGACATCATGAATCTTGCCCACCATTTCATTGTTGGTGCGGGGTTCGTCACTTGTACTTGTGCAGTTTGAACTCGCTGATGGTAGAAAATGATGGAGTACATCCACCATAAACCTCTAGCAAAACATTTCGAATTTCCGTGGCCGTTTTCCCACCCATCCGGAAGTGTTTTATCACTGCACGAAATTCGATTTCATCCATTTTTGCGAAACCGTCTGATTTGCTACATAAAACACACTCTTAAACAACAACTATTGACAATAGACGTCTGAAATGTTGACAGTTGCCATAAAAAAGGTGCCCTCGTAGCTCTGTTTTTTTTTCTCAATACGCATAAACTAACTGTATAAGATTAGTGGGCTGTGGTTGAATGATTTTTTTTTTCAAATTTATTTCACTTTTACTTGCGTACAGCAGTAAATTTTCTATGCTGGTTTTTTTTATAGATTTATCGTATCGAATCTTTTAATGTTTTCTTAGTGGGATACTCAATAAAAGACGTTCGAAATGTGAAAGTTCCACAGATCGTTTAAGGTACATATACAGCTACAATCACGACTTTAATTATCTATAGCACGTTTGGAAGTTTTATGGAAATCACATGAAAACCAGGCAGTTAACGTTAGATAAACAAAAATGTAGGTTGGAAGTTTATGATAAGCGTACGAGTATTTGAGGTGAAGTACGTATACACATATTTAATAATTCGGAATATTTTTGGCCTATCTCGCACCTTTTCAACTAAGCATTTACGTAAGTTCGAATGCCGAGCAATACACCTTTGAAGCTCACACGGATATATCACACAGAAAGCAATTACTTTATGGGTTTAGGTAATCATATTTTATGTTTACAAATAGACTTTACAATTATTCAAAGTTGTTGTAATAAGCACTTAACTGTTATTTAAGATGTGAGTAATATCAAAGGGTATCGTTAGGATCCTAAGGAAAAAATATGCTTCTACGTCTCAAATTTGGACTTTACAGTCGTGTGCAAAAAAAAACATTAGAAAAAAAAATTACGTGATGCTAATCAAATAATGAAGAAAATTCCAGTAGATTTGTCCAACGCTCAAGAAGGCTTTATTTAAAAGAAAGTAAAGAATTTTATAAAACTGGTGCGTAAAATAATAGCAGTATTACAAAACAAAAATAAATTTTTGCTTAAATCAAACTATTAATTAATATATCTCAGACTTTCACGGCCGTTTGACATAGTCGTAACGGTTGCCGGGTTCCGCCGTGTCACTAGGTTTTCGTCCCTGACGTTTCGCGAATAACTGCGGTTCGCATTTTCAAAGGTACATTTGAAAATGCGAAAATAATGTTAACATGACAGAAGCAGAGACGTGGCTAAATGAAGTGTGGCCTAAATTAAGACAAGATTATGAAGACAATGAAATTTACAATGGCGATGAAACGGGAATTTTTTATAAACTTCTTCCAGATAAGACTCTGAGGTTTAAAGGCGAAAAATGTGTAGGCGGTAAACTAGCCAACGAACGGCTAACTGCATTTGTGTGTGCTAATATGACCGGTACGGAGAAACGTAAGATTCTTGTCATAGGAAAGTTAAAAAACGCCACGCTGCTTCAAAAACATAAAAACACTCCCAACAAATTACTGCGCAAACAAAAGAGCATGGATGACTTCAGAAATCTTTGAAAATGAAATTCGAAAATGGTATAAAGAACTTAATTTAGCTTTTAGTCGATAACTGACCAGCACTTCCATCATTAGCCCACTTAAAAAATATTAATTTGGTGTTTCTGCCCCCAAATTGCACTAGCATCCTTCAACCAATGGACCAAGGCGTAATAAGAAGCTTAAAATGTCTTTACAGAAAATTTCTTCTGCAGAAAATTATTACGGGTATGGACAAGAACGCACCATGTGCAGTTTCACTTCTCGACGCGTTGGACTTTTTAGAGAAGGCTTGGCGTAGTATAACCTCTGAGACTATAGCAGACTGCTTTAGTCATTCAAGACTAAGGAATAATCCAGTTTGTGACAACTTAAATGAAGATGACGTTCCGTTATGTGAACTTATTAAAAAGTGGCAGCAAAATCAGAGTTGTTTCCACGACTTTGCATCCGTGGACAGTTGTTTTATTACGTCTGGAATGCGTTCAGATTCTGATATCGTGGAGGACATAAAACAGCGGGATAACGAAAACGATAATCAAATCGAAGAGAAAGAAGATTCATGCGACGAAGTAGAACACGTACCGACAAACGAGGAAGCCCTAAGTGCCATAACACTTTTAAAAACTTATTATAGACAGCGAGAAACGTCACCTCAAATTATTGATAAAGTGAGAGAATTAGAAATGGATATAGAAACACAGTTTTGGCGTGCGAAAACTGTGCAACGGAAAATTACAGATTTCTTTCATTAGACAAACAAGTTAGTATGTACCTACATGTGTATGGTTATATGGTTAAGCACATTAAATTAATTAAATTCACATATGTATCTGTTTACCATTCGCAATATTGTTTCTTACCAATTCTTGTATGTAAACATGGAACTTGTAAAAACTCCGCCTATAGCGTCACCTTGTTATAGCGTCAAAAAATTCGCAGTACCGTGACTGTCGTTATAACCGGGTTCTACTGTATACCTAATATACACTATTTCTCTGTATTCCTCATTGGCGGGTAGGGGGAATACATATTAATTTCCTTGTTCGCAATATATATATATATATATATATATATATATATATATATATAAACGCTATCAAAATATTCCATTTAAATAAACCATAAATTTGTCTGTGGTGATGCCGTTAATTTTTTAGATAAAAATGTTGAATGATTTCTTTTTATTCGTAACCTTTGAAACAAAAAAAGTGCTGATGTGCGATTTTCATCGGCTGAAGTAGTTGTTAAAAGATTCGGAAAACTATTTTCTGAAATATCAGCTGCTGGGAATTAGTTAGAACGTATACAAAAATATATTGATGTCTAAATATCGAATATTTAGAGAAACATTGAAGTCATTTACTAAATTTTATGCGATTAGCCTTCTCACACTAACATCAGCTTTTCTCCGTTTTGGTTCCGAATAAAATACTTCCATTGAAACAGGAAGAATTTCTGCGCTTGTTTAAATCATATTGGTTCTGATGCATTCATCCTGCGCCTGCTGCCAACGTTTGCCAAGCGTTTATATTTTTATTGAAAACAAAGAGACGCAAAATATGCATAATAAATTATTAGAGGATGCGACCGGCTTACGTAAACAAATGAGGGAAGTGCATGCTTAATACTTTCGGAAATTAGAATAGTTTCTATTAGGCGTCTACCTTTTACAAGGTTCATGTTTAACGGATGTATAAAACTATGCGTCCTGCGGAGGAAATCTGTGTCGCAAAACAGTTATATTTTTAGTGTTTTTAGTGAAACGCTAACCTATTTCGAGTTATCTGTTTTGTAATAAGATTCTAAATAGAGATGTTTTCGATTTGGAAATAGATTTTTATGTAGAGTGAAATACAGAAATATGTAGTAGATACAACAAAAATCGTGTTTTAACAAAAAATGAATATATTAAAGAAACTGGGACATTTAAATCGTATATGTATATAAAATAAATAAGAAACTTTAAACTTAAGAAAAAAAGTTGTGTATTTCCTTTAGATATATACATACAAAGTATAATATATGTAGTATGTAATACAAAACAATGAAATGAATAGTCACTTTAATTCATATATTGTTGTTTGTCTTCTCTTTTTCTTTAAAATGTCGTCTTGAAATCGTATTTCTAATTTAGAAAGAAGCTCCAAAGACTCTGTATCTCCGTGATTTTCGACATAACTTTTGAGCTGCTTGGTCAGGGTAATAGCTTTACCATAATTTGGGATAGCTTCTGTTGGCACTGGAACCTCATCGACATCAGAATCTTCCGAAAGTTCTTGTATTTCAACTGGATTTGCAATTTCTTGTTCTGAATCTGGATCTTCAACATACAAATCTTCATCTACGTTCAAAAAATCATTAAGGTTTTCATTATCCGTCGATTTCAATAAATTCTTATTTTTGAGGATATCTGAAAGTACACTAAGAGGCAAATCATCTTCTAGGTCGGATGTATCAGCTTCAGTTAACCGGTCTTCACTTTGCATATTTACATGATTAAATCCTGCTTTGCGGAAGCAATTTTGAACTGTCTCTTTGGTTACTTGGTCTCAAACGGTTTTTGCCAAATAAACTGCACCCAGTAGCGTAATTTTCTTTATTAACTCAAAAACTGTACCAGCAGTTTCAATGTTTACTAGCAGATATTTGAGTATTAGACTTCGGTAATAAGTTTTGAAATTCATTATAATCCCCTGGTCAAGTGGTTGACAAGCTGATGTACAATTAGGGGTAAAAATAATATTTTTATATTATTTAATAGAACGTCTTTCGGATGAGATCCCGCATTGTCTAAAAATAACAAAATGTTTCTTTTTTCTTTAGCCATTTTCCAATGTAGGTTTTGCAACCACTCTGTCATAATTTGTCCTATCATCCAAGCTTTCTTATTTCCAAGTTACAGGCAGGTTATTTATATTAATGTTTTTAAAAGCTTTGGGTTTAGCTGCCCTACCAATGACTAGGAGTTTTTCTTTTTCACCCGCCATTTGAACAATGCAAAATTGTAAACATCTCTTTCGGATACTTACCCCCAACACATTTTTCCTTCTTTAATGTGAGCGTTTTGTCGGGTAGAGCCCTAAAATACAGGCCTGTCTCATCGGCATTATAGATGTGTCTTGGTGAATATCTCTTAATCAAAGAAGGACATTTTTTTAAAAACGATGAAACATCTTCAGCATTAACAGAAGCTCCCTAATTCACGCCAGGCAGAAACGCACGGCATAAGATGCATTTGTACCGAAAGATTAAAGTCGATAAATCTCCGGTTTACTCGGGGAAATTCCAGCAAAATTGGCGCGCGGCGCGATTGAGAAATGCAATAGCAATACTCTCGATATAAAAATAAGATAAGGCGTTTCTTTTTATTTTATTTTAGTCCGGTTAAGAGAACATTTTCTCGTGTCCGCGTCCGTTCAAGAGAATGTCCGTCCAAGAAAGAGCTGATACAATGGAAATTATGAGAGCCGGTTGGAACCATGAGAAACTGTTCGTTTAAGGGAGGTATCCGTGTAAGAGGGATGTCCGCGAAGGGGAATTTCACTGTATATACATTTGCTTGCTATAGTATGTTAAACGTTTTCGCGAAAAGAATCTTTAGTCGTCTTACATGATAAGGTGGTATTGCAAATTTTATACAATTAAAGGTTTTTTGGAGTTAGAATTTTTCTTTTCGAGACATTAAATTTTTAGGTGGATTTTAAATGAAGATCTTTGTACAAAATTCTGAATGAGGTGATTTTGCTCTCTTACTGTTCCGGCTTCTTCAAATTTTATAATAACACCGAATTATAATTTGTATATCATATATTTAGTGTTGCATCTTAAGTTATTGCTTGTATACGCTTTATATTTTTTCGTGTGGAATGTTCTAAAATCGCGTATTCCAGAAGTAGCACTACAAAAGAGGAATTAGTTAGAAATATTGAGGATGTGCGGCAAAATGACGTTACAATTAGACATACCATTGTCTTGCATAGGCAGTAAGCTAAAAAGAATAGTAGTAATCATAAAAGCTAAAGGCGGCATTACAAGTTGTGACGATGTCTATAAACAGTTCAGAATATTATATAGAATTATATATTTTAACAAAATCACTATGTTAGCAAGCGGCCCTAATAAATTGGACAGGGACTGTATGTATGTAATCATACCGACATTCAGGGGTACATTCCAGGACCGGACTTAAACGTAATGAGCAATAACTTATTACATATACATATATATAAATAGAAAAACAAGCCGGGATACAAACCGACAGCACTCTTGTCATATTTGACACGTTTGCTTCCCATGTTTGAGTATTTAAAAACAAAATATAAAATTAGAAAGAGCTAAATTTCGGTTTCGAAAGGCAAGTAAAGATTGATGTAAATACCAAAAGAACAATAGCGATACAAAACATCGGATGAACGTCAACGCAATTTCGTACGATTGTCAATGAACTTTAACGAATTATCCTACCTAGTGGCGCCATCTGAAAATGGTTAAGAATGTACTGACAAAGATGGTTCTAATGTATTTTTAATAAGTCAAACCGAAATAACTGCAGTGGACAACTTTTTTTATGCGTTAGTTGACTGGTTTATGATTGTATTGATATTTTTGCTCAATTTTAGAGCTTCCACCTTACATAAATAAAATTATTACGACATTCTTCTAGCTTTCCTACGACTAGTTTTATACCACTGAAAGCTTAGAGCAGATCTATGCCCTGTAATTGTAGCCATTCTAAAGACATTTTGAATTCTGCGAAATTTTTTTAACAAATTGTGAAACCAAAATTTTCAAAACTTTTTTGAAGTCTTCCAACTTCATCTTGTTCTTCATTATCACTAATATAGAAGCCAATATTTATTAACAACTTAATTATGTTTACATAATGAAGTCTAATAGCCATCAAGGAATTTGCTGTACTGATCGATGGAGCAAGATATAGTTGTCTTAAACCCAATAATTTCCAGCGTTTGATTATTATTATGATTCAAAACCAAAGAATTTATGCAACTTCCCAATAAATGTAAAAAATAGTCCACTTTTTTTGATACGTGTCGCTGAGTTATTAACTGTTAATTTCAAGTAATTTTGGCATTTCAATATAACATATTTTCTCTCATACATCTGAATAGCAACCTTTCATAATACTGGCACCGTTATGTCCATTTTCTGATATCAATTCTCATTTATATTTTTCTATAAATTTTAATACTTTATTCATTATTCCAGATGCATTTTGACTCTCAATTAAAAAAAAATCATAAGAATTTCAATCTTGGATTCACCTCCTTTCATTTCTACATATTTAATTATCAAGCTCATTACCCATCGGTTCAAGATGTGTCTGACGCCTGATTTTTAAAGAGGTTTTGGCCGACGAACTTTACAATATTTACCAAATGACATTTCAAAATCTTCAAATATTCCAACTCTCCTTCTAGAATTGCCCAATTTAATACCTTTTTTGCTATTCAAACCCAACAACATTATTAATCCACTTCTTTTTATAAATTTGTTTCTAGGCCAATCCGATATCAAAAAACTGAAACGTGAAAACGAGCTGCTAAAGAAAGAAATATGGTCATTAAGAGATGAATACGACAAATTAGATAAGTTACTGAAGGAAAAGGAAATCAGCTTCTCGTCTTCGTCCACAACCTGCACCAGTGAAACTGTAAGTTTTTAAATCGCTTTGAGTAGAATAATCTAACATACTAAAAGAAGTTTGGCATAGTTTCCGCGTACCAATACTTACTTCGTCCGGAGCATTACTCTTCCTCGAAATGACTCAATACAAAGTTCTTTGGGGCAATTAAAGTCGGCAATATTTTAAGTCCAAAGGCAATATTGTGCGGCGATCGTTTTAGAGGCACGTATTATGTTTATTTTGAAAGATTTAGTAGCTATTTCGCTAATTATAATTGCCGAGTATTTATTAGGGGGGGTGAATCAACTGTTTATGATTCGGAGAATTATTTATTGGAGAAGTAAGCTGTTCTCTTTAATGAAGCAGTATTGTTTTTTGATGTAGATGTTTTGCGAATCCGAAAATTACGTGAGCAAATCATTCGAAGTATACACAGGGCTTGGAAGTGATTACGAGCTACGGAAATCGAGATATTTTTGCTAATGAGGAATGAGTTTTAGAAGTTACCACAATGTTCCCACATATTTTTTCTAAGGTTTTGGACAGTTTTTCTTTAACTTGCTTCTTCCAAAAACAATAAGAATTCGTTGCAATTAAAAATTGTCCAGCTTTTCCTACATTTAGAAGTTAATTTTTGATAAATCCAATGTTTAAAAAGATAGCATCTAAATCTTGCGAATTAATAATAAAAATAAGCTTCATAGCCTAATAAACTTACATCCATTTATAGGATAAATATATACATACCAAATATTCAAGACTAAACAAGTGCAGAAGAAAATGGGAGAAAAAAAAGTTGGTTACAAAAAATGATCAAAGCGAAGAGCAGTAATCGCTTTTAGCGTGTCTACAGAATCATGAAAGATATCACACTGTGAGGAAAGAAAGTTAAAGTTAATGCAAACAACGTAAACTGGTGGCTTTAACCAAAGTATTCGTTCGAGGAAATGGTAGATAGAATGTATTAACACTGCGGAAATGAAAACTGTACCTGTTGAAGTATTGCCGCGCTGTCAATCTGATCCTTAAACAGCTCCTAGAGGTAAAGTATGCCAGTGAAATGAAATTCCTAACACCTACACCCCTTCAGCACCAGTTAATCTAACTTATAATCGAAGGTAATGGTAGTAAAAGACATTAACTTACACCTGCTGATATTAAGGGTTAAATTATATAATGTGTACCACCTAGATGTGTTCATACTAGGAGCAACCTAGAGCAAGTACGATCCTCAAGACTTGACACTTTGCGAAACAACTTCAAATCATCAGCGCACAATAATGCATGAGATGAGATATAAACTCCAGGAAAACTCTTAAAAAAGGAATAAATTCGCGAAAGCTAAATTCATTGAAGAAGATATACTGACATCTGTTAAACAAATACGATTAAAACAAATGAACCAGAGATATACTAAAGGACATCAATTTATTGGGAATCAGAAAGTGATCGAGACCTCCAAAAATAGGCATATAGAACATCAACCTGATTAACTGAATCTAAGGCTTGAGATAAGAATTGTAAAAATTGACACAAATTGGTCAAAATTGAACGCCTTTTAACAAAGTCATGTTGAGATGGTGAAATTTTGTTTTTAATCCAAGGATCAATAGCAGGGTATAGGTATTGTTGACTTTGGCAAAGTTTGGCAGATTCAGAGATATATCAGTAGCATTACCAAATTTGAATATAGTGCGGCAACACCCAAGTTCTTAAAGTTAAAGAGAAAATTATAGAAGATTCACTAACACATACTTGCAATCTTTAATGAAAATGAGGGAATTTTATTTTGACCAGAATTGCGACTATTTTTTAGCTTACCTAAGGAATACAGGATAAAATTGTTGATGAACCCCAGAAAACTACTAAAATATTCTGCAAATCCATTAACAATTTATCGATGGTTACTGAAACTAACATTGTTGGGCACTACATTATCAAGAATGTGACTTTTTCGTTTCTTCTCTTGAACAAAGAACCAGAAGTTGCACATAGACGAGATAATTGGACATAGCCCTAATTGGCTGACTTAATATAACGGTGAAGTTCTCTAAACTGCCGTAGAAAATCGACATACTTAAATCGTCTGTGCTATCGTAGGAAGCAATATTTCCGTTTGATGTTATTAAAAGTTAGCTTTCCTGAATTTATACGAAACATCTTTCGGGAAGTTGGCAGGTAATACCAAAAACGGTGGAGATTTCTATCAGTAGCATGGATGGTAGGTACCCTCGACAACCAGAGGTGCAAGGTCTCTTATTAGTTCGCAAAGAAAGCATTGTGTTGAACTAAATTGTGAAGGTTAAGAAAATTCGTAATGACTTGCGTTTTGAAACCATTACTATCGCTAATCCATAAATAGGGATAATTAAAATCACTAACTAATAGAACATTCCAATCATTGATAATAAACTGCCCAAATTCACCAAAAAGAGGTCTCAAAATTATGGTAACAGAGATCAGGAGGTATATGTAGTACAAACGCAAATAATACAATACATTTAAAAGTAAATTTACAATCAAAAACGTCTATGATGTTAAATCAGCAAGGATACTAGTGAAATTGAAAGTTGTAACGTTGATTCTTGTGGGCCAGCAATATTCCTCCCCCACGAGTGTTGTCAGTGGCTTGAAATCTTTTATCAAATCAGAGAACATCATAAGATACAGAAAAATATTCGTCACTGCCAATGTCCTCAAACAACCAGGATTCAATTAAGCAGGTGACATTAAAAGCAGACGATGAAGCAAGCATAAGAGTAAAATTCATCAACTCTGGATCATAAACTCCTCTAAAAGTTCTTAAGGCGATGGAGAAATTAATAACGATAAAATTGAAAGTGTAAAAAATGTTGGGAACCGATTCTTCATTCATATAATAGGTGGATAACAAAAGCAATCATTTTTGAATTAATTCGATAATGAAATTATCTCTAACGTTGGCAATTTCATCTCCTTCTTATTGTCGTAAAGTTATTTAATTAGAGTAATTTGGGGGTTGCAACAAAAAAGAAAAGCTTCTAGATGTATGCAAACTGTTTCGATTAATTCTGCTGCTACATTAGCGTATACCTTACAGTTGTATCGTTCAGGTTAATATCACCCGAAGCATGTGTCATTAAAAGAATATGGGACACTGCGGAAGTTATTAGTTTTTGTTTATTTAATGCAAAAGTAAAAAATAATTCCTCTTATAAATTCAAATGTTACGAACATTCCTAAAATACTATATACACTAGGGTGACAAAATATAATAGAAACCTACTAATTAAAAAAAAGATTCTATTCTCGTTATATATACAAAATATTTTAAAATGTTTAAATTAGACTAATATTTTGTCGATCCACCTTTACTTGCGTGAAGTGCTGCGAGTCGTCGTGGCATAGAATCTATTAAATGATTAATGGTGTCTTCTGGAATATTTAACCACTCTTCTGTAACAGCTGCCACGAGTTCTTCCTTATTGCTGGGTATTCGGGCTCGGATCGCCATATTTGTCTGGATTATGTGCCAAACATTCTCTATCGGATTCATGTCTGGTGATTGGCCTGGCCATGGTAAAATCCGAATCCCCTGTTCCTCTTTCCATGTGGTTGTTGTTCTTGCTCTGTGGCAGGGTGCTCCATCCTCCATAAAAGTGGCGTCTTCTTTAGATAAAATGGCGTTGTCGAATATCGGTAGTAGTCCTTCTGTTAATATTTGGATATATTTTGCCGCATTTATATTTCCGTCGCAGATTACTAATTGCGATCTTCCACCATACCATATCGCGCCCCACATCATGATGTTCACACCGCCGTATTTCACCGTCCGATACAAAAATTTGTCGTCCAGTTGCTGTGACGAACGTCTCCATACCCACGTACGACCACTATCGCTGAATCGACAGTATCTGCTTTCGTCTGAAAAAATGACAGACCGCCAAAACTCTTCGGGCTTCGTTCGCATTTCGATTGCCCAAGTCATTCGGCGCCGTTTTTGAAACGCCGTAAGGAGAGGTTTTTTCTTGGGTCCACTGTTGTTTTTTCCTTGGGTTCAAATTGTGTAATCACACGATTAACTGAGGACAACGGAATATTTAAAAATTGACTTATTTCACGTTGCGAAGCGCCGCGTTCACTCTGGCCAACGATGCGACCCCGGGTGAAGTTGCTAATATCACTCGAACCTTGTAAGCGAGGCATAGTTGTAACGACACTAAATTATGACGAATTCCTTCCGATACATCTACCCCTACCCTAATGACAAGAGAAAGTTCTTAATTCGTTCTTAGAATTTAGCTGTTTACATGTTTATACTGCTTTACCTGGTGTCTATTTTATTCTGTCACCCTAGTGTATATATATAGTTATGCCGTGAACATATTGAAACATGTAGAAACTTGTAAACGTACACTACCGTTCATAAGTGTTTGCCCACCTGCATAAGTGAAGATTACAGTTCCGTGCAATTCTATCTGAAGACCAACATTGCTTTGTGCAAGGGCGATCCACTGTCACTAACCTTACTACGATTACACAATTCATGGCTGAATCTCTAGATGACAATATACAAATTGATGTAATTTATACAGACTTCGCGAAAGCCTTTGATAGTGTTGATCACGAGCTACTTTTATTGAAACTTGCGCCGAACGGCACTGTTTCGAACATATTTACTAGGGAGAACGCAGTACGTCGTATATCTTGACATCAGATAGGTTTTCTCCTTCCTCTGGAGTTGCACAGGGAAAGTAACCTTGGTCCCCTCCTTTTTTTGGTATTTGTAAACAATTTATGCAGTCAGTTGGATTGTGAAAAGTTACTATTGGCCTATGATCTCAAGTTTTATACCAGGACAAGCACCATTTCGAATTGCCATCTGATGCAGCAGAATCTGAGTAAACTTGAATCCTGGTGTGTCAATAATAATCTTAGGATGAACATCAAAAAGTGTAAAATAGCCATGGCCACTTATATATCATATAACGGTGTTCTCTCGCATCGTTGTTCCTCCTTAAAGGATCTAGATGTTTTATTTGACACCAAATTAACTTTTCACGACATCAGTGGTATCTCATCATCTGCACTGAAGACTCTTGGATTTATACTAAGAGTATCGAAGCAGTTTAGTTCTCTCTAACTTATGAAAAGATATGAACAAGCTATAACGCCTTTAATTTTTTTAGTTTGATCCTATAGTAGATAAGGCATAATTCACAAAACATTTCTTCTTTAATTTCTGCTTCTTTCTCATTTGCAAAATTACATAACATCAAACGAAGAAATCATATTAAAACCTCTTTTTTCAAATTTAATTACATTAACTATATCTTATTGTTAATAAACGAACTACTTCCGGAATTGGACCGTTCAGATGTTGAACTCATCTCGGGGATTACTATTCAACCTACCGATCTGATAGTCAGTTTTCATGTTGTTTTCCTCTTTACTAAAGTACCCATTCCAGATTCTCTCGATATCATCCAACAGCTACTTGAACAGGACGACAAATATCCCGATTGTCCCCCTGAATAGATAAGCGCCTCACTTCGACCTCAAGGAAAATGCTTTAAACAAATATCAGGAGCCGCCATGGGTTCGCCGCTTTCACCTGTTGTTGCAAACATCTTTATGGAATCTTTCGAGTCCGTCGCCATGGAAAACTGAGAGCTAAAACCGAAAGCTTGGTTTCGATATGTAGATGACACCTTCATCATTTGGCCCCACGGTAGGGATACTTTAGAAAATTTTCTTGGACATCTTAACACCCAACACCCCGAGATAAAATTCACCATGGAAGTGGAGAAGAACGGTGTAATTCCTTTCCTTGATGTCTTCGTAACACGGAAACCCAATGGTCGTCTATGTCATTCAGTCTACTGAAAATCCACGCACACGGAGCGATATCTACATGCCGATTCCCACCATCATCCGGCGCAAAAGTAAAGTGTGGTAAATTCCCTGGTACGTCGTACTGTTTCTATTTCTGAACATGACAATCTATCGGAAGAACTACAGCACGTCAAGTCATCGCTTCAAAATAATGGGTATCGAGGTTGGGATATACAGAAGGTCATCAACATACATCCCTCACACGCAGACAAGTCCCAAAATTCCGAAAACTCTGAAGGTACGGCGTATCTTCCTTTCCATACACGGTATTACCGAACGCATCGGCAGAATCCTCAGAAAAAGAACATCAAGGTAGTGCTTCGAAAATTGCCAACGTTCTCCTTTCTCCCTTCAAAAGGGGTCTACAAAATCCCCTGCACATGCAGTCTAGTATACATAGGTGAGACAGGTCGTTCAATAGAAACCCGCATTAAAGAGCACAAACGTTATCTAAAATCGGGGCACGTATCATCGTCTGCGGTAGCCGAACATCATCTGGAAACGGGTCACAATATTTTATTTGAAGAAACCTCGGTCATCGCGAAAAATCCTCATTTCTGTGGTAGAAAAGTCAGGGAGGCTATGGAGATTCAAAAACACCCCGGTAATATTAATAGGGAAGACGTATATCATTTATCCGCGATCTGGAAACCGCTCCTGCAAGCCCCGCCCCCCTCTACCCAATTAGCCGTTCAGGCCGTCTGACGAGCGCGTCCTATCTAAACCCGGTACTCAGCGATACACGTCAGAAGGTTCTCGTCTCTAACGCGGTCAACACGCCGAGTCACCGTAACCTTCAGCCAAAGTGGTTTCGCCTCTAGCGTGGTTTACACGTCGAGTTGCCGTAACCTTCAGCCAAAGTGGTTTCGCCTCTAGCGTGGTTTACACGTCGAGTTGCCGTGCCACTCTGGTTTCCCCTATTCTCCTGAAGAAGCCTTCTACGACGAGATCCCATCTTTCTCTTTTGGTCTCTTTCTTTTTTTTCCCCGTACCCCTCTTCCTCTTCCCCTTTCTCTCTCTATTTCCTTCTCTTATTCTTTTCAACTTTCTTTCTATTTCACGTCCCCCCACCTTTTATCATTTTTCTTTTTCTTTTTATCTCTTCTTATTTTTCTTTCTCCTCTTACTCTTATTTCATTTTATATATCATCATGTCACGGTCCAATTCCGGAAGTAGTCCGTTTATTACTAAGTCTGGCCGTGGAAGCCTGCGTATTCATTTCATATCTTATTGTTGTAATATATCCGATCATATTTTTGCATTTTCGGCCTCTAAAAAGAATAATCATTTGAAATTATCCGGTCTGTATAATTAAAAGAAAACGAAAGTAAAGGAGTCTTAATATTGATAATTAAAATCACAATTGCCCAATAAAACAAAGTTTGAAGTAAACAGGACAATTTCAACTTAAATTTTCTTTCGTATCAAATACCCCCGAACGGAACAGGATTGTTAGTAATAGCTGGCAATGTGCTTCCTCGTTTCCTATACTTTTCTCTTTGAAATCGCAAAATAACACCTCCACAACTAAAAATAATACTCAGTCACGCAATTATTTGGAACCATTAAACTTATTTATCCGATACGTCAAGAACACCGACATCAATCCAACATGTTTGCACGTGCAACAAACGCAGCTAAAAACAAGACGACTTTTCAACAACTCGAAACGTACCAACGTTCAAAAAAAAAAACAATCCTAAATACATTATTACTCACAAATTCGTACAACATTGCAGCTTACAGGATAGTTACCGACCTCTAGGCGCGCACGTTTTCATTGTCTAAATATTAATTTAACTGAAATCGTTTGTCTCGTATCCAGTGATACAATTTCAAACAAATCCCCTAATACATTACGCCGAACTAAAATAAACCGCACCTATACCGTGAATATTTACCTACACGCTACACCTTTACAATCTCAAACGTAATTACCAACATCCCATTACTCTATCTTTAAAAGTTCGAAGATTGTAGTAGCTCGGCGTGAGAGAGTAAGAAACAAAAGGTAGCCGTATATAATCGTAAAGCAATAGTCGCTTAGTGTTTAGTTTTCGCTGCGCAATGTCGTAATGAGTAATACGAGGGTTGCCTTTTAAGTTTTGCGTATAGAGCTGGAATGAAAGTGTAGAAAATCTTAAAAGACGTTATTTTTTTTTCGAAATATGGATGCGCTCAGACCAACTCTGGAATCAGTTATTCCACTCGTTTGTTGGTACAGTCAAAATTCAGTTTTTAAAGGCATCGACTGCTCCTCTTGATGATTGAAACCTTTCACAATGCAGTCCGTTCTTACTTTTCGAAACCAAAGAGAAATTACTGACTGGTATGGTGCTTCATTGTCGAAAAGAGAAACCAACTCGGCGAGGCATTCGAGATAGTTGTCTTCGGACATTATAAAAAAATATTTAGCAAAAATGTTCTCGGATTAATTATATTTTTCAACTAACTTGTCAACTTTGACAGTTTATTGTAGCTGCAACGCTACTCATACCACAATGAAGCTTTGGATATAGGTTAACTAAAGATGGAAGTCAATTTTTGGTACTGACATTTGACTAGTGGCGTCCCGGAATGCAAAACATAAAAGACAATCCTAAATATTGAAAAGACTCTAGAAGAAATTACGTATTTGCACTAGAACCGTTAGCTTTTGCTTTGAAGTGCATTTGTTTAAATATAAAATATGAAGTTCATATACCCTATCACTCATACGTATTTAGACACTGTCAGTAACAGTATAAATCATATAAAAACTAAAACAAAAATATGAGAATATTTTTCTTGAGTTGCACCACACATAAATTTATGAAAATATACTGAATAATTGGAAAAATTAAAATGCCTAAGTTAAATTTTAGGTTCCTCTATGTGACTATCTCCTGACAGTGACAGCGCACAATCGAGCCACTCTCGCAATAAATTTTGACAGAGATTCTAGCGTTATTGACGTCCAAATTGATTCAGATTTGTTCCACATATCAATAATTGATGTTGGAGCTGATTGTCATACTAGTTAGTCCAGTTCTCTCCACAGTAACTTGATCAAATTCAAGTCAAGAGTCTGAGGAGTCCATTTTGTAATAATTCTAATAGGCCATTATTCTATTAAAGGTCGAATTCCTCTAAGTGTTGCATGGTTTTCCAAAATTTCTCGATATACTCTTTTATATTTTTATAAATTTTCCTGCACTAGTACCAACAAAACAGCTCGAAATCCTCAGTGAATTACCTCCATTCTTCGCGAATATTCGTTTTTTACTTCAAATTTCGACAAATACGTCCCTACAACGTTTTTTTAATCGTCTATTGTCCGATATTAGCGTTAAGAAACTCATTTAAGTCGCTTTGCTTATTTTCTTTGTGTTTTTTTTCTCTCATAACAATACGTTCATGGCGTCACTTAACTGGTATTTTGGGCAACCAATATTCATAGTGTTGAAATGAATACGTAGACTTCCACGGCCAGAGTCAGTAATAAACGAACTACTTCCGGAATTGGACCGCGTCATGATGAGAAAAATAGAAATGAAATAAGAGTAAGAGAAAAAGAAAAGAATGCAGCTCGCGAGTTTCCTCGAATTTTCCAAAGAAGTATTAACAATAATGATCTTCCACCGGACCTTGTTTTTAATGTTGATGAGACTGGTCTCTATTGGAAGAGAATGGCCCCCAGAACATACATTGCACGTGAGGAAAGATCTGCTTCGGGTTTCAAGGCAGCTAAAGAACGCCTTACTCTCTTTATTAATGGTAACGCTTCGGGAACTTTTAAATTAAAACTATTATTAGTGTACCATTCGGAAACATCTAGAGTAATGAGAAATACGGTCAAATCGCATTTACCTGCAATGGTACACGACGCAATTTTGCCCCAGTGTTTTAAAATTATGTGATGAAAATAACCTCCCAAGAAAAGCATTAGTCTTATTGGATAACGCACCTGGACATCAACCAAATCTTACTGATATTAGCTCTGAACTCGATGTTAAAGTCTTACCTCCTAATACCACCAGATTTAATGGACCTATGAGTTATTGCGGCATTTAAGGCTTATTACCTTCGTAAAACTGTTCGGGATGTGATACATGAAATTGACACTTCTAGCATAACCCTAGGGCATTTATTGAAAAGAATACAACATCTTAAAAGCGTGGCTTGGAAACACATTACTCTTGTATGTCTCTCTCTTGTATGAAAGGTGTCTGGCATAAAACTTGGCCTTATGATTTAACACGTAGCAAAGGTGATGAAGAAGTTGTCATTACAAATGGGGTAAGCGAATTGACTATACAGGTCAGCCTTGGTAGCGTTGAACCTGAAGACACCACTGAATTGCTTCAAAGTTATTCTCAACCCCTGTTCACTGAAGAACTAGAAGAGTTAGTACAGCAGTTAACTGAGCAACAGCATGATAGAGAAGATGAATATGTAATTAAGCCAATGCAGACAAAGAATCTTCAGGACATACTCGCAGCATTAGACAGTGCGCCTCAGTTGTTATGTGACATCGACGCTAGAAACGCAGCTCTACTGTAAGGAGAGGTATTACTGCCATATTGCGTGCGTACCATGAAATTTTACAAGAATGAAAGTAAGATTCAAAGCAATCAACATTGCATTCTTTTTCAAAGCTAATAAGCCTCAGCTTGGTACTTCATCTCATAAATAAATTCTTAGAGTATATGTTACGTTAATCTTATGTATGTGTTAATAAAACATAAATATATATTATGTATAAATACAGTAAGGCTGTGTAATAAACTTTTCACTTATTTATTTAAATCCAATACAGACGTTAAAGTAATTTAATTGGGAGAAGGGGTCTAAATAGGTATGTCGGAACTCATCCCAATTTAATACATTAAAAAAACAATTCGTTTTGCGACTGTGTTTCTAAGAACGTATTTAAATCGTAAAACGAAACCTTACTGTACGGGAATCTCCAAATTATGGTCCGTAGGCCAACACCAGCCTACGAGAACCGCCAATCCAATCCGTAGCACCCCACAGCATAACGTGATTGAAATTTATTTGTAATTCATAAATATACATATATTGGTATGATGAGCTTGACCATTGGAACTTAGTGAAGGAGTCAGTTTGGCTCTTAGGGTAACAAGTTCGGGGACTCCTGTTCTAAAAACCTGTTATAAAGATGCATAGCGTTCGCTTATCAATTGTTTTAAATAAATTATAAGAAAGAAATGAACAATTATTTTCTTATCCTCTAGGAATCATGTAGTACGTGTTCCGATGATTCCGATCAAGTCGAAACGTCGCAAAACCTCGAGAACGTCCAGAAGACCAATCTGAAGAACCTCCACGTCGAATTCGACCATCTCTCCGTGGTACCCGAGGAGAATTCCACCGAGAATTCCGATAGGAACTCCAACAGGGCGTCTCTACCGAACGAAAATTGGAATAACGAAAAGAACATCATCAAACCCGATCAAAGTTACCCTAGTTTCGAAGCGCTAAGCAAAAGCACCACCCTACCGCAAATGGGGCTGGAACAGAGAGTGCCCAAACATTTTTTCGCGCCGATCAAGACCAGCAAGAGCTGCGGCGATTCCATGAACAACCAGTTCCTATTACCGACTTTAAATCAGAACATCTTCGAATCGCAAAGTCAACACCTTCTACCTAATATGGACGATTTCAGATCGAATTTTTTGGGTTCCAACGTTTGCACGACGAGAATCCATCCGGTCTTCGAAGGCGACACGAGGAATATGACCGCGATGACGCCGGTTAGTAAGTCTAGCACCGATTTGATAGTGAAGATGGACAATAAGAGCTTCAGCACGTTGACCAATAGCAGTTTCAGTAATGGAGGTAATTTGGAACAGCTTCTGAATGATATAGAAAGTATATCGCAGGATATACTTAAATTATCAAATCCAAATTTAAGTTACAATGGAGAAGGTGAACAATTTGATCAAGGTAAGTAAATCCTTTTTAGGAAACTAAGTGTTCCACTAACAAATCCTATTCTTACAGAAATTCAAAGTCCTCCAAAGCCATTCGATGCAATTCCGGAAAATTGCGAAGTCCCCCCACCAAATAAACCTTACAAAAGCGAACTCAACGTGGTCCTAATGCCAACAGCTATGCCTCTGATTGGCTGCGACAAATACAGGAACATCCAGAGCAGTTTGGAGAGCATCAGGAGCAAATCCCTGGAGAATTTGCCTTCGCAAAATTTTCCAATCGAAATCAGAACCACCCCGGACATCTTCTATCCACCCCAAACGATTTCAAGCCCTCTAGGATATATGGCCAACACTCCTAACGTCTTGGTGTCAAGCCACGACACGGCATCTAGTGAAAATCCATTTTTCTTCGGGAATGCCTCCCCAAATGATTATTTTGACAACAGATACAACCCCGACAATTATATTAATACGACGTTATCTACTGGAATTGAGAAAAATAAAAAATCGGATGTGTGTAATTCAAAAACGAACCTTTTAGAGCTGAATTCCGAGCAGGTTTCTAGTGAGAACGAGGAGAATTTAAAGTTCAAAACTTCCAAGAATGAGAAGGAAGATGATAAAGGTGTCAGGAATGAGAAGAAGGCTGAGACCAAGAAACCCGAAAGCAAAACTCCGAAATTAAGCATCAGAAGGAAAGTTTCTATACATTTTAAAGGCAAAAAAGATAAGAAAAACAAAAGTTTAGATCAATTAGATCTGAAACCATCCGCCACTCCCGAAAAGAAACACAGTTTATTCGATATCAAATTCACAACAACCGAAAACAGACAAAAAGAAAGCTTGCAAAAGACGCCAAGCGTTGATTCGAAAAAGAATTCTATGGAAAACGGTTTAGAGGTGAAGACCTCGATAACACCTGACCCGAAAAGGAACTCCAACGAAACAAAAATACCTGGCATTGAAGGTAAACTAGCTGAAAACATCGCAGGACCTGATACTGCGAAGACCCAAGAGAAAAAAGCTGGAGCCAAAAGCGCATCTGTCAGCCCGGAAAGGAAGCACGTCCACGTTAAAGAAGAAAGCAAGAAATCGCATAAGAAGCATAAAAAAGGCGACAAGAAGAACAGAAGAAGTACAGTGAGCGCAGAAAAGTTTTACAACGACCGCTTCTTAAGAGAAAGAAGCTTTTCCGTGTGCACAGAACGATCTAACATGTTAGGAATGGGTTTGAATTCCGCCTTCAGCATGTACGACGACTGTCCAATTTCTGACAGAGAAAGAACCAATAGCCTGAGCAGCTGTGGTACCATCAAATTAAGGAAGATGAGTAACATTTCGAACTTCCCTATTAGTGGAAAGATTCCTTGGTGTGCTTGTTGGGGTAATGGTTGCTTATGACAATCAAAAGTTAAAAAATAAAAACAAATCAAAGACGGACTGTTCAGAAAGTTATTTCTGCAAGCACAACGGAAAATAGTGACATATGGAGTTATTCCTAAGATTTCGAAGGTACGCAAACCAATGCCAATGCTTGTTAGATAACTAAACTATTTATACAAACTTTAGCATAAACTTAGGAACGAATTTTGTAGCTGTTTTGTTTAAATAAATTGTTACTATAGAAACAGTATTTCAATAAATAAATCTCTATCGTTTTATAAGTTTATACAGTAAATGGGCAAAATAGCAGTGTAATAGTTTAAGGTAAATAAATAGCATTTTTTTTTTAGTTTCAGTGTATTATTTTCTTTAATTTTCAATTGGTCCATAAGGTCTTTCCCAGAAAGAGAAACTGAAGTCCTCTCTAGAAACGAAGAAAATATATATAGCTGCATTATACTTGCGAGTCCTTGGTCGTATTCTATTGATGAGATTTTATAAGGAAAATTTTTATTACAAATAAAAATATGTTTTCTAAATTCAAAGAATATCCAACTATCTTTTTCAAGAAACATTTCCCTCTCATTTCATACCTGTTTTACTGCACGTGATTTTAATATTTTTATAAGGGTTCGATTCTCACATCAAGCAGACGATTTCTAATCGGCAGTGAAAGAACATCCTTTATCGATGGTAAGTTTAGTAAGAAAAGTATCACTGTCGATGCCTTAAAACTGCAAGGTGCATACCATATCCTCACATTTCTTTTTCCAACAACCAATCACTGATCAGGAATTTCATGGAATATTATTAAATAATTGGTATAACTTATATACTCTCAAAAATTCAAATAATCCACTAGGATTTTTAAATACAGTGCGATCAAAAATGCGTGCACAAATGACAGTAAACTGATGCAACTACTCGTTTCTTTTCTTTTTGTTCTCGCAGCGCCATCATCTCTAGACGGGGGATACCATTGTCTGCATACAACTTAATTATTTTTAACAAATATCGCTTTAAATATAAATATTTTAAAGGCTCTTTTTTGGGAAAATCAAAGCATCTGTTTTTAGTATATTTATTTTCTATTAACCTTCAAATTAGATAATCATACGTTTAAACGAAGATGAATTCATCGCTCTAGGCCTTCAAAAACGTCTATGATGTGAATTTCATTAAAAAATGGTTGCATATACACTACCGCTCAAAAGTGTTTAGGCACCCCTGTTTTCATGGATTATTCATATAGTATTATGTTTACCAAATTATTATAATAAAATGAAATACGTATTTAAAATCTAGTTCAGTAAGATGAACACCCAATATATCGCATAAGGTTTACTATCATTTACCTGCACTTGGTCGGATTACCATTAACTGTTTATTGCAGTGTAATTACAATAACAATCCCTCTGAACTTACTGGGTAAATTTAGTCATCTGTTAGATTGTAGGTAATAATGTTTAAATTACCTTTCTAGAAGATTATAGTGAAATCTGTAACCTATGGTCAGTTGCAGTGTGGTATTTACTCTATTCAAGTCGTGAGCGAAATATCGTGTGACAATTTTTTAAAATGCCTCCGCGAAGAGAAATTAGTACGGAAACACGTGCGCTTATAATAGCTTAGCATAAAAGTGGCATAAGTAATCGACAAATTGCCAAGAAAATGAAAATACACCACGCTACGGTTGACTATAACGTAAAAAAAATATCGGAAAACTGGCAGTTTTCTTAATAAAATACGGTGTGGAAGGCCAAAAGCGACAACATCTGCAGATGATCGCAGAATAGCGGTTACCAGCAAGTTAAATAGACGCAAAACAGCCCCGGAAATCACCGCAGAATTAAATATTGGTCGCCAAAAACTAGTCAGTGTTTCTACAGTCAAACGTCGCCTACAGACGGCCGGGCTCCATGGACGTATTGCGATGAAAAAGCCATTACTATGCAAACAAAACAAGCAAAAGCGACTTAAATGGTGCTCGTGAACACCAACACTGGACCATAGAAGAGTGGAACAACGTCCTATGGACGGATGAGTCCAAATTTGAGATTCGTAAGAAGATCTGTGGATGAACGTGCCAGAGAAGAGTGTATTGCTGCTACCGTGAAGCATGGTGGAAGTTCTATCATCATTTGGGGCTATTTTGTTGGCACTAGTGTAGGGGACATTGTGAAAATTGACGGTATATTAAAAAAAGAAGGCTACCGCGAAATTTTGGAGAACCACGCAATACCTTCCGGAATTCGATTTTTAGGTCAAAATTTTATCTCCCAGAAAGATAATGACCCAAAACATTCCTCTAAATTATTTAAAGACTATTTACGCCATTTAGAAGAGGAAGGAACTCTCAAAATTATGGAATGGCCTCCCCAGAGCCCCGATTTGAATCCAATCGAGTTACTATGGGAAGAACTAGATCGGGAAGTACGGAAATCGGCTCCGACATCAGCTACTGACGTGTGGAACAAATTGCAATCGAGTTAGACCTCAATAAGACAAGAAACTCTGGCAAAACTTATTGCGAGAATGCCTCGATTGTGTGCTGCAATTATTAAATCAAGAGGAGGTCACATAGATGAAAGCAAAATTTAAATTAAACGTTTTAATTTTCACATTTATTTAATATATTTTTATTCATGTACGTGTATCTGTACATAAAAAATAAATATTATTAACATTTTTGCTGAGTTTTTATACATTTTTGCTGTCAGTGAGAGTGCCTAAACACTTTTGAGCGGTAGTGTACTTCTCTAATATTATCCAATTGGTATAGGTATTTTATTTTTTAAAAATCTAAGTTTACAACGACCTAACGGAGTAAAATCGGTCAAAACCTGAAATCTGAAGCAAGAATATCACTTTATCATGAATAGGAACAAGAATTAAGACCTTAATCTGTAGGAAGTGAATGTTGAACCATAATTATTTTATAGGTAAGAAAATGTAACTCATCGCGCTACGGTGTATCAGCTTCGATTACAATACTGACAAAATTAACCGCAACATTTCTAGGAAATTTATAAAAGGATTGTTGACTGTGTTCAGGTAATTTATGATGCACTTATGACATTTCTTTGATTCAATCTGTCAATGCTGTACACGACAACTAATATGTCAAAAAATATTTGTTGCTAAATATTACACCGGTCAACAAATATTTTTTCTTTCCTGCTAAATAAGACCTCACACTTATTTTTAATTAATATAGCTACGCTAATGCTAAAGAGGGAATCCATTTTTCTCTATGAGATCGCAGCATTTCTTATTTCCCAAAATTGTGTCCTATGAAGTAATAACTGAAAGCTCTAAATTTGCAAGGGGACTGTTTCAAGTACATATCATGTCAAAAGCTTCCACGACTAAGTTACGAATAAATTAAAGCTGGGGTATTTGATGGACCTCAAATTAGAACTTTAATGACAGCTCCAGATTTCATCAGCTCTATGAACGAAGCTAAGGAAGAAGCATGTACTTCATTCACTATGGTCGCGAAAAACTTTATTGGAAACAAAAACGTCTCCAATTTACAAAGATCTCGTGAAATCAATGCTTCAAAGATTTCACAGTCTGGATTGCAACATGAGCATAAAACTTCATTTCCTTCATACTCATCTTGTAGCTTTAGGTGTTTTAAGCGATGAACAAGGCGAGAGATTTCATTAAGATTTATAAACCATGGAAACCATCGATGAATCTACTTCAACCTTCGTGCGCCATCTCTTGCCGATTCCGGAAACATTTCAGATCGCCCTCGTATTGATAAAGTGACAAACACCAAACAAAAGAAAATTTGAAGTAAAAACACCATTCCACTTTCACTAAATTACAAAACTCTCTTTACAAAAAAAAACAAACACTCTACGACAGCTCATAACTTGCAATAAACTTAATAGATTAAAACTGCCTACTTCCGAATTACCAACCTAATTAATCATTCTTAATCACCGTATTTATATCTTGTGTTAGACGTAACAAAATACTTGACGGCAATTAACCTTTTTAAACTGCAATAAAAACATCAATACCACCTTTACTATACCTCCATCGCATTATATTGTGATAACAAAACCATACCTTTTATTTAAATGTATTTATTTGTCGTCCATAAACATGCCTCTTCTCATTTCGTTTTAAAATATAACAAGAAAACAATAAAACCCGACAGGAAATACGTAGCCACCCGTGAACGAGAGAAAAAAAAAACGACTGCCCTCTAATGACTAAAAATAACCGGCTGTAGATTTTATTATCTTACGGATTAGGCAGTAAAAGTAGATCAGACATACAATAATGCATGGACGGATCTAGGACTTGCTTCGAAATCTAAAATCACCTCTTACACGTTTAGAAGAAAAAAAACTGGAAAGTTGAGGCGCTAATATGGACATTCGTCTGTTGCGAAAGAATTTATATTTAAGGCCAATAAATTTTATTTAGATAACGTGCTACTTTAACACGAATATATTTATCTTTAGAATGGTTCTGGGCTAATAATTTATTAATTCAAGAAAAATACACATGCTTCCATTTATAGGTTGTTCCTCTCTGATGACATTCAATTAATTGAATTTAATTGATATTAAATTGGCTCATAACGAAAAGATACAAACAAGTGCCTCATATATATATATACACTACCGTTCGTAAATGTTAGACCACCTTAAGAGGTCTGTATTATGACACCTTTTTAATGAGAAAAACTGAGCAAACTTAGATGTCAAGTTATCTGTAATAATAAAAGTAATAAGCTTCATCTGCCCAAACAGATTCAAGAACATGTAAAAACTAAATACCATATAAAATCAAAAAAACAACGAAAACATTCATAAGTAATTCATCAGTAAGTTAATATAATCCATATCTCCATCCATACCTCGTGGAAGATAAACGGCATCAGATTTATATGAGAGATATTTAGGAAATTTCTTATGAATTCTTTTAATTGATAATCGATTGTAATGGTAATATGGATACCAAACAATTGAAGCATACTCCAATTTGGAACGAATGAGAGTGCAGTAAATAGATTATAAAGTATTATTATTAGGCGTGTTGAAGAACCCAAATGATTTACATACAGCCTTGGCCATAAATATTTGCTACCCTAGGGAAAATCCCGATATTATTATTTCTATTGAATTGATGGGAACTATAGCTAAAGTACAGAAGTATGATCTCCGAAAATTAAAGTAAAGATCCGTTTAAATAATGAAATTAAGTCAAAGACAGACCTGAGATAAGAAGATCAACTGAGTAAATTCAGCACAAGAATCAAAACTACTAAAGATGACTTATTACAACCTAATACAACAAAAAAAGATATCTTGGATGACCAACGAGATTTTAGAATTAATAGAACAAAGACGTAAAAAGGATGGCACCATCGGATATAACAACTTAAACCTAATCATGAAGAGGTTAGGGAAGCAGATATTAAAGAAAAGTGCACTGAAATCGAGACATTACAAGCAAAAGACGACAATTCCAACGTTCACCGAGAAGTTAAGGAAATTCCAAATGAGGCGGTAACACCAGAAAACATCAAAAAAATTCACAATATCGTTTTGAATGATCGAAAAGTGAAGTTGCGTGAGTTAGCTGACATCGTAAAGATATCAAAAGAACGCATTGGCTTCATATTGCATGAGCATTTGACTATGAGAAAGCGCTGTTCAAAGTGGGTGCCGTGTGTGCCCACTGTTGACCAAAAACAAGAACGTGTTGATGATTCTGAGCAGTGTTTGGCCATGTTTAAACGTACCAAACCGGAATTTTTGCGTCGATATGTAACAATGGAGGAAACATAGATCCATCACTTCACTCCGGAATCAAAACGATCGTTATCTGAGTGGACAGCAACTGATGAACCTCGTTCAAAGCGCCCGAAAGCACAACAATCGGCTGGAAAGGTTATGGCCTCGGTATTTTGGGATGTACATGGTGTAATATTCATAGACTCTCTTGAGAAAGGAAATACCATTAACAGTGAATATTATATAACGTTATTGGAGCGTTTGAAGGCCGAAATTGCAAAGAAACGACCGCATATGGCAAAGAAAAAAATGTTGTTTCATCAAGACAACGCACCGTGTCACAAGTCAATCAAAACAATGGCAAAACTACATGAATTGAACTTCGAATTGCTCCCACATCCACCGTATTCGCCAGATTTGGCTCCGAGCGACTACTGGCTGTTCGCAGACCTCAAAAAAATGCTCGCCGGTAAGAAATTTCGCACGAATGAAGAGGTTATCGCTGAAACCGAGGCCTATTTTGAGGCAAAAGATAAATCGTTCTACAAAAGTGGTATTGAAATGTTAGAGCGGCGCTGGAATGATTGCGTTGTTCTTGATGGAATAAAGCTAATTTTGAACCAAAAAAAAAACGTGTTTTCTTTGTTAACCCCGGGACTTTTCAACCCATGTGTTATTAAAACCATTTTAATGGTAATAGATGGTCCTAAATTTATGGGCGATAGTGTATACGTATACACACAAACCTCATAAGAGACCAATTTCTTTTTGTCTAACGGCTGGATAAAATTTACTCCGCGTAAAATAAGGCAGTTACTATGCAAGAAAACATTCAACGCATTTGGAATGCAATTAACAGCTGGGAATCTGCAGACAGGACAACGACAGAGACTACATGGGAACTACCGGAAAACAAGGCCTTTAATTAAATCCTTTAATTTCCCTTGAGGGAGCGGCAACGTTGGAAACAATTGCTAGTTCGTTGTCAAGTTAACAGGATGGCATATTAGCCCATGTATTATTTACTAGGACACAGATCGAGCTAGGTTTTATCCTAGAATTCGTAAGTTTTCGAACGTCAAATAAGGATACCACAAAAATGAAAGCAACAACTTTTCTTTCATGTTATGCTTAAAATTTTCCAATAATTAGTCTTATGGGGTATTTGAAATTTATTATAAAACTATAAATGCGGGAAATTACGGGAATTAAGAAAACGAGGTGTAGAGGTATAGAAAACTGAAGCACCAGTAAATATCCTAAGACATCAATAAGAACAGCGTGATAACGTGAAAAGCTCAGTCCTTTTCCGAGGGGACATGGTTATTGCTACTGGGCAAAGTACGAAGCTAATGGCGAAATATGTAGGACCATATGTGGTAACACAAATGCTGTCAAACGACAGACAAAGAATTGCAAATCTGCCTAAGGCCCAAAGAAGTCAAAAGTTTTACCCAAAGGGTAGTTCCTGCAGATGCTATGAAAAAAAAAGCAAATGTGTCATCAGAAGAAAATTTAGGCAGCTTGCGAACACAAATGCAAAGAGGTAGCGAAGAAAATGACAAGCAAGATGCAGGAATGTCCAGTGAAGAAGAGTATAATAAAGATGAAGACAAAATTATTCGACTCATGTGCGACATTGTCGCTACCTTTTCTTTCAGTTCTTTTTCGTAAGGACTTGACTTGGATAACATTAGAAAATCTCTTTTAGCGAAGTATTACAGTTCGTTTTATAAATAATTGAAGTTCCATATACTGAGATGCACTGTATTTCAAAATTTCTATTGCCATTGCTAAGTTAGAGGGATTTCGGGAATTCCGGGGTGGGGCGACTAACAAGCAGTCGAGTGTTAATTGAAGATTCAATTAACCACCAATTTGCGCAATCGAATACACATACTTCAAGTATGATACCTCTAATGGATATTGTTGTTTGTACCTGTTGTAACTTGCGATGATTATAAGATTCTTTTTTGATGTGTTGAGTCTGGAGTTAGTTGATGTACAACTTTTGATTTGTGGAGACTTCAACTACCCTAATTTTATCCGTTCAATTTGTAGTAATCGCAAATATTCTACTGAACTTTATGAATATATTAATCTTACAACAGTTTAACAATGTTGTAGATGTTAATGCGAGGTTACTGGACCTTGTACTATGAAATTTTGATTCTTTGATTGTAGTCTTTACCTGGATCCTCTAGTTCCTGAGTATCTTTATCATCCGGTACTTTGCTAATTTTCCCAAGATATAATTTTAGAAGCGCAAACTTTATCAGCGTTTATAATAATACATTGACAATGGATTGGATGTTTCCCAGCTATATTACTAATATCGATATTGCAGTTTCTGCGTTTATAATCAATTGTATTCAGTTATTCGGGAATCTGTTCTCTTCAATACACATACACATCTAAGGGGTTTTCCTGCCTGGTGCAACAATTACGTTAAGAAACTTTTAAAGTTGAAGTCTTATTATTTTGAGAAAGGTTCCATAGCTTGCCGAGATCATTTCTCCCGAATTCGATATTTAGCTAAAGCCGAAATTCGTTCTGCTTTTAAGGAATATCAAACAACTGCTTAAGACTAAACCTGACAATATACTGCGTCTAGGCCTGGTACCTCATGCATTCCTGGTTACCCTAAACAAGCCCGATAAGATTGTTCAAGCTTTTCCGGATATGTCTTCTATGGTTTATCGAAACAGTGGCGTCTCAGTTCCGCTTAATCACTTCGACATTAGAAATTCTTATCCATTGGTATTAGCATTTTTACATCCAACGAGGAAGACTTAAACTAACAACGAGCACTGGTCACGATGATATTCCTTTTTCTTGTAATTCGAAATTGTGCACCTGTTTTATGTTAACCGTTAAATGTCATATTTAATCTAGCTGCGTGGAGCGGAGCGTTTCCCGATTTTTGGAAGATATGCAGAGTAACTCCTGTTTTTAAGAAGGGCGATCGTAGTAATATTGAAAATTAGAAACCAGTAACCATTCTTTCTGCATATGCACAGGTCTGGGAAATACATTTGTGCGGAAAATTATACAATTATACGTAATTGAGGCGTAATATTTCTTTTAACTAACGAAAATACGATCAAGTTCCCTACTGCTTGCACAAAAAACGACCCCAACTTCCACTTGAGGAAGTCATCCACAGCAAGGCCCAAAAGACGTGGTGAATGTTGTACATCATAATCGTAGTTATTCAGAGATAGAAGCTCAGGATAATTCATTTCCTTCGCTTTTAAGAGCATAATGTTGGTTGTACTGTGATTAAGAATTAAGCTATTAGCAGTTAACTATTGTTCAAGTAACATCAAGCACTTGGAGCCATTGTCAACAACCGTCTCAAATGAAGATCCCACAACTACCAAAAAAAAAGTGTAATCGGCGTAGTTCTTCAACGTGGGTCTATTCGCCATCAAAGGACATTCGACAGGATAGGCATCATTAAAATAAATAACAAATAGCAGTGGCCCCAAGATATTACCTGGAGGTACGCCCTTACAAGTATAAATGGGATTTGAATAAACACGAACACCATTGGAGCTGATTTCAACTGTCTGCTGTACATGATTCAAGAAGATTTCAATCAGGATAAAGATGTGCTTCGAACACCATAGCGCTCCAGCTTACAGATTAATTTAGAACGATTTATACTGTCGAATGCCTTTGACAGATCAAGCAAAATACAACATTGTAAGCTCTTACGCTCTAAGGCGGTAGAAATTCATGAGATCGAAAATAGCGGTTTCAATATCTCTACCCCTAAGGAATCCATGCTGATGACAACTAATCAAATTATATTTATTAAAAAAAGTTATAAGTCAAATACAACCTTCTCATTTTTTTTTTAAGTTGTAACTAAACTTATAGGCCTATAATTATTCAGATCATAAGCATTACCCCTTTAGTTCGAGATAATACACCCCTCCTGGACTTTTTCCGAGATGGTTTTTAATTATTATCCATGTGGATTTAGATCTATTAGAAGAATACATAAGACAAAAGGAGCATAAAACAAAAAACGACGATGAACGTATCACTCCAATAAGCGACGAAGAAGTCAGAGAAGCAGTTAGCAAACTAAAACTAGGAAAGGCGGCCGGGGAGGATGGAATCACAGCTGAAATGATAAAATATATGGGAGACAAAGGTAACGAAGAACTATTTGACCTCTTAAACAACATTGTAATAAAAAAAGAAATACCTAAGGAATGGAATATGGGAATAATCATGCCCATATATAAAAAGGGAGACTCTAAGGAATGCTCAAACTATAGAGGAATAACATTAACTAGCATCCCAGGAAAAGTATTGACAAGAATACTAGAAAAAAGACTCCGAGAGAAACTGGAAACAACAGCACCCAGGACTTAATATTTGTAATCAGACAATTAGGAGAAAAACTAATAGGGAAAGGAAAGGAAATACATATATGTTTTATAGATCTTAAAAAAGCTTTTGATAGGGTAAGAGGAGAAGATGTATGGCAGAGCTTGGAAAGGAGAGGATTAGAGAAAGGAATGATAGAGATGATTAAGGCATTGTATAAAAGCAATAAGAATAAGGTGAGAACTTCCAATGCAGAATCAGCTGAATTCGAATCGCAAATTGGATTAAAACAGGGATGTGTATTGAGCCCATTGTTATTCTCTATATTAATAAACGACGCTGTTAAAAAGGCTAAACAAAAAGGAAAAAATATGAAAGTAGGGAACTGGAAAATGAATGCAATTAACGTACAGAAACTAATGTTTGCAGATGATATGGTACTGATAGCACACTCGGAAGAGACATTACAGCAAAATTGAAGATATACTAAGAAGAACTAACAAAGATAAACATGGAGATAAACACGAGGAAAACAAACACAATGATAATAGCAGCAGAAGAAAGAAAACATAGCTTCAAAATCGGGGGAAAAGCATTGGAACAAGTTAAAAGTTACAACTACTTAGGAACAATCATTGAAGACAATGGGAGAATAGAGAAAGAGGTAAATGAGAGGATAAAGAAATCCGCAAAAATATATAACATATTGAGAAATTCGTTTCTGGATAAAAAAGAAATACCAAAAAAAAATAAAGACAGAGGTGTATAAAAGAGTGGTCAGACCAACATTGACATATGGTAGTGAGTCATGGATAACCACGAATAGAATCAAAAGCAGAGTTACGGCCATGGAAATGAGATTCCTAAGAAGAATAGAAGGAGTAACTAGAAGAGACAGAATCAGAAACACGACAATCACTAATAGTCTGGGTATCAAATCAGTAGAAATGGTCATAGAAGAGAGACAACTGGGATGGCTTGGACATCTACACAGAATGGAAGAAGATCGAATCACAAAGAGGATATTTGAAGCCAAAACAGAGGGCAAAAACAGAATAGGTAGACCCCGAAACACCTGGAAGTTTGTAGTAAACAAATGAAGTCTTTTAAGTTCTATATATAGTAAATAACTTCTCATTACATAGATACGCTACTGAAAAAAAACAAAATAGCCGCGAACATCGCCAATTTCAAAGCTAATTTTTCAGGTGTACCAACACAATCAATACTTTTTAATCACACTGTATATGTACATAAATGCTTACGATACTACACATGTAAGAGAACAAATGCTAAATAGAAATAAGAAAAAAATAGCAATCCTTGCGTAAACCAGAAACGCAGAAGAGCTTTCGAAAATATTTACACTAAACGCAGGTTAAGATAACGACGTCAAACATTTGCATTCATCACGTTCGATGTAAACGCGACAGCTACTCTAATCTAAGAAGGCCTTGCAAAATCGCATCGCCTATCTTCAAACCGTCCTTTCTTTTAATTCCGAAAGATAATCTCGAATCCTACTGTATATACGTAATATACACACAACGATTGTGTTCAATCCCACACTTGTTACACACGAAATAATATGAATTTTAAACACGAACGTTTCGATTCTACACTATTTAAACATCATATTATCAGCTAAGGTCGCCCATTTTACGGTTGTTAGCTCCCCGAAAATAATCATCTGCCTCCCTACGCAGTGTATATAAGACGGAGAATAAAATAAACAAGGTACAAAAATGCAATCTCCTGTAAACATTGAGACATCTCAACCATATTATGTAAACAGCAGTTAAAAAAATGGTTTTCCATGTGTTTATTAAAGCAAAACGATAGTGGATTTCGAAAATAACACCTGTTTTAAACAAATAAGTTTCGAAAAACGATGGAATATTAAAACATGAAGTTTTAATTTTCCTTAGAAAAATCGTTTATCATTCAAAGCAATTATCACGCTAGTTAAGACTAAGAGGATAGCTTTAAGTCTTAGGATACGTGCAGATAAAATTTTAAATGAATAAGACGCAAGATAAACGATTATCGCTGCTAATTAAGGGATAGGCTCATTGTATGCTTCTATTATTGTAGAAAACAAAAAAGTATTTAATGTTAGGTTAACGCGATATCTCCTGAATGTAAACACCATTATTTACCGAGTGAATAACTCACCAAGTACTATCACTTTGATAATAAAACAATAATTGAAGGATTTATCGCATGCAAATACAATTAAACCGATTTTTTTTAATGCAAAACAAACTCACCAATATACACGTAAACCAGCAAACAAGAGATCTTGAACCAAAACATGTTAAACCGTCTTGTTCATCGTGACACCAGAACTGGAGAAAACAATCGCATCCAATGAGGATATTTTCGCACGATCAATTCATCACAATCGCCGTTTATTCGACGCGAAAAAAAAATCACAATCCGATCTTATCACCAGATTCACTCAATGCATGTTGCTTGGCAATTATAGGTTGGGTTTTCTCGATCGGTGCCGTTTTTCGCCGAAAGCTGACATAAATTGCACCCAAAATCGAGCCTTTCTCGTCGGAAAACTAGCGGCGAACGGTTTAATTCGGGTTACTCGCCTTTATTACCTTCTTTTTTCTCGTTTCTCGTCGAACTGTCTCCCGTGTCCGAACCGTGCACATAAAAAAGATGTACAAACAATGCAACAAAATAAGCACGACTAACTCGCTCTCGCGTGCACGGATCTTCCGATTCGGACGGAATAGTTTCGAGATTTTCACTTCATCTGATGGAAAATAGCGAAAGTCCCGGATTTTCACAAAAAAAGTAGGGTAAGAGGATTCAAAGAGACCATCGTTGAAGTTTAGACGAGCGCCCTCTCTAAACGTAATGGCTACTTTCATGTGATATTACGCGGAGGATGCATGAACTAAATGATCATAGAGTTTAAATGAGTTTGGAGGGATGGTTAATATGGTGAAATGATCATAGAGTAATTAAATACTCATAACCTTGTATTGATTCAGTTACATTTGTGCAAATAATAAACTATTTAGGCCTTCAGTGACGGTATTAGCAGAATTATTTTGAGTATTTAGGTCTAATTACACCACCTCCAGTTAAATCGAATATTTTCTTGTATTAATTCAAATTTGATTTAAGAGCGTAAAATTGTATAAATACTAAATTGTGGCTCAACTATTCCGCTGGACACACGAGAAAAGCTTGCGAGGTCGTACTATTAGTTTTCTTTACACAAACAAGTTTAAAAGAGTGAAATATTTTTTGAATTTATCCGCCATAAAGTGTCCAGGATGACCAACTTTAGTCCCCTCAATGGACACATTCTTTGAAAACTTCGGATTCACTCTGGATATTAAGATTTGAGAAATCTTTTTTCTCAATGTTTCATCCATATAAACATGGGAAAATGTAACCTATGTGCTATTTCTCAATCCAAAGGTTGACAAGTGCCAACAGTAAACGGTAGACAGGTGCAAAACAACCTATAGGAATATATAAAGCAAACGTACAAAAAGAATTTCAATTAGCTTGTTGGTTGTCATCGATTAGTCATGTTGTTTTTGTTGTTTTAGTTGCCTACTTGTGTTTTTACAAATTGCGCTTGCGCAACACGTAGATTTTTTCTTCATTATTTACTTGTAAAGATAATCATACCAATTTCTGGTTGTAAAGTTTTGACTTTCCTAGTTGGACTTGGAAATTGCAACATAGTATGATACGTTATACACGTGTAAATGAGTTCTTGTAAGAATTTTTCCAAGATGCAAAAATAAGAAAACAGGGAATAAAAGCAAACCCTCTAACAATTTTAATAGCGCTAAGCTAAAATTATTGGTAATGTAGCATGGTAACGTTTGAAATTCTGTCGTACTACCAACTGTTAACGCATAAAATACGAAATCATTTGTTTAGTTATTATACAACAAGAAAATATATTTTTTTTACCTTTTCTCATGTGAATATACCTTAAATGTGATTTAAAAAATAAATTATGTATATTTCGCATAATATACTTATTACTTATTTGCAATTTATATGAATTTTAACTTTAATGAAATGGGAACAGATTTAAATGCATATCATATCAGTAATAACGCGCAATGGAACATAGAAAATCGCTACTATAAATTTTCTTTTCGAATACTGCTTACGTCACTTGAGTGTGAGTTGACTCCAGCCTCTACTCAAATGTTTTTTTTCAATTCAGACCTTAATGTTAGTATGAGATAAGTGTATACTAATCTTCGATAAGCACCTATATTCATGAGTATTAATCTGTATTATGTTATTTTGGCATAAAAATTGTTTACATATACTGGAAATAAATTTTTAGATAATTGATGAATATTATGTTCTCATCAATTTTATTTAAGTTGTTCTCATCATCTTGTAACTATGGAAAATAAGCTTAAGTTGTTCGCTGATACTAAGTTGATGTTAGAATATAAGGCTATAATAATAATTTAATAAATATATACGTTAGATGTAGAACGCTATGTCTAATCTTAATTTCAGTCAAAATGTTAAGTTAAATTAAATGTGTGCATAAATTACCAATAGGAAACTATTTAACTGAATACGATGTGATCAAAAAAGTTGGCAATTCGGAAACAATTATTTTTCATCTCGTTAAGTTTACTTCTTCTCTCTACCATCTTATTCTTGCCATTGGCGTAGTAGCGTTTTATTTTCACTATTGTCAACATTTTAAAATTTTAAAGTTTTTGTTTTATTTCACTAGTAAAATACAGCAAGCAATGCTTTTACTGCGTATATTCCAATGTATTGACTTATCACAGATCACCTATATAACTGGTGACTTAATAAAGTAAGACAAACAATTTTCCGTTGTACATTAGCAAGTTTAAACAGCTATGAATTTCGTCAATTTCAATTCAGGTGTACCAACAGAATCAAAATGTTTTGATCGCAAACACTTTATTTTTTTAAATTATAAAGGGGTATTTAGAGATATTAGGAATTATGAAAAATGTTAGTTTGGCTTCCCTTTCTCCTTATTGCAATAAAAGAAACTAAAATTAGGAGGGGTACGCTAATTATTGTCCTAATGAACTGTCTACACTAATTTGTGTGTAATCTTGCTTCTAAACGCAGGAAGTGAAAAGAAAAGCCACTAATTGATTTTATAAATTTATTTTGTTTGCACTTATTAAATATTTTCTATTATCAATAAAATATTTATAAAAAATTATTAAAAACAGTTTATTGTAAAATATACAGTGAAATAAAAAAAAAGATAACACGATATACATCATTTGATATAACAATAAAAATAAAAATTAAACATCTAAATTACAGCGTGCAGCAATAGCTTTAAGTATAATCTTCTTTTGCCATTTATTCTTCTATTTTACATGATACTTGAACAGCATTCGATTACATTTTTTGGTTTTACTCTACGTGATAACTGTAGGGGCATCCCTCCCAGTGAATTCTTTTAATTTCGATATCTTCAAAGCAGTATCAATCAGCGGCTTTAACATTATCTGAAAAAGACGATTATAAAAAAAATATTACGTCATATACCCTTTAAAAGAAATTACCTGAGGATCCGTAATGTAATCATCCTTTTCATAACTGTCGATATACATCCTGATGGTGGCACCACTGCTTCCAGTACCGGAAAGTCTAAATATTATACGAGAACCATCTTCGAACAAAATCCTAAGCCCCTATAATCGTTGAAAGAAAAAGGTATTACCCATATCACTTAAACTAATTTACCATGTACTAACCTGATTTTTAGCAACGCTATTGTCGATTGGATCCACATAAGAAAAGTTGTCAGCTTTCTGTATGGTATAAGTCTTGTTCTCGGAGGTGTAGGTCTTTCCCACAAGCTCTTTGGCATCGTCAGCAAGCAAAGCTTCTAGATGGGCCATCATTTTATTAGCTGCTTCGGTATCACATTCCTCGTAATCGTATCTATAAAAAGAACATGCTAAAAACTGTTCAGAAAATAAATAATTAAAAGATCTCACCTAGTAAAGTAATTTCTCCCAAAATTCTTCCAATGCTCCTTTAGAATATCCTCGATACCCATTTTCTTATATTCAATAATTGATAACCAAGCTAACACGGCCCATATACCATCTTTCTCTCGTATATGATCCGATCCAGTGCTAAAATGAAACTTTACATTAAAATTGCAATCCCAAAAGACAAGTTTGGATGGAAATTACCCAAAGCTTTCTTCACCGCACAAAGATAACCTTCCAGCGTCCATTAGATTTCCAAAATATTTCCAACCAGTAGGTGTTTCAAAGAATTCCTTATTCAATTTTGTCGCAACTCTACAAAAAGCAAATAATCTCAGTAATCGCACAGTTATAAGGTGTAAACATACCTATCAACTGCACCGGCTGTAGGCATTGATCTCGCAAAGCCGTTTATTCCATTCTTCTTGAAGTAAGGGATGCAATCAAGGTTATTTGCGATTACAGCTAAACTATCACTAGGGGTAACGAAGAAGGCACCTTTACCAATAATCATATTACGATCCTAAAACATAATCTATATAATAAAAAGAATGCAAGAACAGTGGCCCTAACATAGTCCTTGCAGTACTCCATAAGAATTTTTAATAAATTAAGTTAGTTGGACTTGGAAATTGCAACATAGTATGATACGTTATACACGTGTAAATGAGTTCTTGTAAGAATTTTTCCAAGATGCAAAAATAAGAAAACAGGGAATAAAAGCAAACCCTCTAACAATTTTAATAGCGCTAAGCTAAAATTATTGGTAATGTAGCATGGTAACGTTTGAAATTCTGTCGTACTACCAACTGTTAACGCATAAAATACGAAATCATTTGTTTAGTTATTATACAACAAGAAAATATATTTTTTTTACCTTTTCTCATGTGAATATACCTTAAATGTGATTTAAAAAATAAATTATGTATATTTCGCATAATATACTTATTACTTATTTGCAATTTATATGAATTTTAACTTTAATGAAATGGGAACAGATTTAAATGCATATCATATCAGTAATAACGTGCAATGGAACATAGAAAATCCCTACTATAAATTTTCTTTTCGAATACTGCTTACGTCACTTGAGTGTAAGTTGACTCCAGCCTCTACTCAATTCAGACCTTAATGTTAGTATGAGATAAGTGTATACTAATCTTCGATAAGCACCTATATTCATGAGTATTAATCTGTATTTTGGCATTAAAATTGTTTACATATACTGGAAATAAATTTTTAGATAATTGATCAGTATTATGTTCTCATCGATTTTATTTAAGTTGTTCTCATCATCTTGTAACTATGGAAAATAAGCTTAAGTTGTTCGCTGATACTAAGTTGATGTTAGAATATAAGGCTATAATAATAATTTAATAAATATATACGTTAGATGTAGAACGCTATGTCTAATCTTAATTTCAGTCAAAATGTTAAGTTAAATTAAATGTGTGCATAAATTACCAATAGGAAACTATTTAACTGAATACGATGTGATCAAAAAAGTTGGCAATTCGGACACAATTATTTTTCATCTCGTTAAGTTTACTTCTCTCTACCATCTTATTCTTGCCATTGGCGTAGTAGCGTTTTATTTTCACTATTGTCAACCTTTTAAAATTTTAAAGTTTTTGTTTTATTTCACTAGTAAAATACAGCAAGCAATGCTTTTACTGCGTATATTTCAATGAATTGACTTATCACAGATCACCTATATAACTGGTGACTTAATAAAGTAAGACAAACAATTTTCCGTTGTACATTAACAAGTTTAAACGGCTATGAATTTCGTCAATCTCAATTCAGGTGTACCAACAGAATCAAAATGTTTTGATCGCAAATACTTTATTTTTTAAATTATAAAGGGGTATTTAGAGATATTAGGAATTATGAAAAATGTTAGTTTGGCTTCCCTTTCTCCTTATTGCAATAAAAGAAACTAAAATTAGGAGGGGTACGCTAATTATTGTCCTAATGAACTGTCTACACTAATTTGTGTGTAATCTTGCTTCTAAACGCAGGAAGTGAAAAGAAAAGCCACTAATTGATTTTATAAATTTATTTTGTTTGCACTTATTAAATATTTTCTATTATCAATAAAATATTTATAAAAAATTATTAAAAACAGTTTATTGTAAAATATACAGTGAAATAAAAAAAAAGATAACACGATATACATCATTTGATATAACAATAAAAATAAAAATTAAACATCTAAATTACAGCGTGCAGCAATAGCTTTAAGTATAATCTTCTTTTGCCATTTATTCTTCTATTTTACATGATACTTGAACAGCATTCGATTACATTTTTGGTTTTACTCTACGTGATAACTGTAGGGGCATCCCTCCCAGTGAATTCTTTTAATTTCGATATCTTCAAAGCAGTATCAATCAGCGGCTTTAACATTATCTGAAAAAGACGATTATAAAAAAAATATTACGTCATATACCCTTTAAAAGAAATTACCTGAGGATCCGTAATGTAATCATCCTTTTCATAACTGTCGATATACATCCTGATGGTGGCACCACTGCTTCCAGTACCGGAAAGTCTAAATATTATACGAGAACCATCTTCGAACAAAATCCTAAGCCCCTATAATCGTTGAAAGAAAAAGGTATTACCCATATCACTTAAACTAATTTACCATGTACTAACCTGATTTTTAGCAACGCTATTGTCGATTGGATCCACATAAGAGAAGTTGTCAGCCTTTTGTATGGTATAAGTCTTGTTCTCGGAGGTGTAGGTCTTTCCCACAAGCTCTTTGGCATCGTCAGCAAGCAAAGCTTCTAGATGGGCCATCATTTTATTAGCTGCTTCGGTATCACATTCCTCGTAATCGTATCTACAAAAAGAACATGCTAAAAATTGTTCGGAAAATAAATAATTAAAAGATCTCACCTAGTAAAGTAATTTCTCCCGAAATTCTTCCAATGCTCCTTTAGAATATCCTCGATACCCATTTTCTTATATTCAATAATTGATAACCAAGCTAACACGGCCCATATACCATCTTTCTCTCGTATATGATCCGATCCAGTGCTAAAATGAAACTTTACATTAAAATTACAATCCCAAAAGACAAGTTTGGATGGAAATTACCCAAAGCTTTCTTCACCGCACAAAGATAACCTTCCGGCATCCATTAGATTTCCAAAATATTTCCAACCAGTAGGCGTTTCAAAGAATTCCTTATTCAATTTTGTCGCAACTCTACAAAAAGCGAATAATCTAAGTAATCGCACAGCTATAAGGTGTAAACATACCTATCAACTGCACCGGCTGTAGGCATTGATCTCGCAAAGCCGTTTATTCCATTCTTCTTGAAGTAAGGGATGCAATCGAGATTATTTGCGATTACAGCTAAACTATCACTAGGGGTAACGAAGAAGGCACCTTTACCAATAATCATATTACGATCCTAAAACATAATCTATATAATAAAAAGAATGTAAGAACAGTGGCCCTAACATAGTCCTTGCAGCACTCCATAAGAATTTTTAATAAATTAAAAGTTAAACTTACGCCATCACCGTCAAAAGCAGCACCCATTTCGTATTTGGGATTATCTCTCACAGCATCTACTAAATCTTTGGCATAGGTTAAATTGGGATCAGGATGGATCTCTCCGAAATTATCTAGAGGTATTATTCGAGTTACATTCTCTTGCAAAGCATTCAATTCGTCCATAAATATTCGTCTGACATAGACACCAGTTACTAAAAGGAGACGAAAGTCAGAATACATCATGCAGCGTAGTAAAGTACTAACCTCCATTCATAGAGTCAATTAGTACATTAAACGGTTCCCGATCAGAGCTACCACGGATCAAGCTCTTTAATTTTTTGAAATCAAATATGGATTTCATTAAATTAACATAATCCTCAGTTGAATCTATAACTTCGACGACAAATTCGCGATCATCAACCTAAAGAGGCAATTTACATAATTTAAATGAGCGAAGTAAATCTCAAATCCCACCTCATATTTGAAAGTTCCCATCTTATCGAATTCGCAATCGAGATCGGGGCATATTTTATATTCCTTGATCTTAGTCGTCAACTCGTAAACCTTATCCGTAAAGGCATCAGGAGCTGGACCGCCATTTTCGATATTGAATTTGATTCCAAAATCATTTCGAATACCACCAGGATTATGCGAAGCAGTTAAAACTATTCCACCTAATAACAGATTCGATGTTTTCATAGATCTTGACAATTAACTAACCTCACTTACCAAGAACTTTATTTGTTCTTATTAAACTAGAGACAGCTGGTGTTGAGAATAACCCGATTTCACCGATAAGTAACTTATTCACCTTAAAATTGAATATAATCGAAATAACAACGCGATCCTTTAAGTATATTTCAATTAACTTACACCATTCGCAGCAGCTATTCGTATTATGATATTTATTGCCTTTTTTGAGAAATATCGACCGTCACCACCCACAACTATCGTAGAATTCTGCACCTTAGATCCTAAAGCATCGAAATAGCACTGGATAAAGTTTTCTGTATAATTCTTCTCCATAAAAACTTTAACTTTCTTTCGAAGACCACTTGTACCAGGTTTTTGCCCCTCAAATGGGGTGGTTTCCACGATTATCGATTTAAGAGACATTGCTGCACGTAATAAGAAAAGCGATAAGCGTTTTCGCATTTCAAAGAGGAGAGAAGTAAATAAAAACAACTTTAGAAACTATCAACTTACCTTTTGACTTTCAATTATTGCTTTTTGTTATGAAAATTTGATAGTAAATTAAGCCGGTTGATTCTTTAACGAAATATTCGATTTATTAGCATTCAAAAGCTAGATGTAAGCTTATTTTAATCGTCTAAAAGCGTAAAACCTGCACAGAACATGAGAAATTCTTTCTCATTCAGAAATTTCAAACACCTCAATGACAAGTAAAGGACAAAGAGTGCGCATGGGCAACGAGAGTTCGAATCCTTCACTTTTTTATTTTCGCATAGCATTCCAGGAACGATTTATGAACGAGTAAATGTGTCGCAATGCTTTAGATAGCGCAAAGTTCATGATGACGCCGTGAATTATGCATTACAATAGAAATATTTATATGATATTTCGAGAAGTGTTAAGAAAATACCAAGCAAACTTTTAAAATTGGTGCTAGAAACATTTGACGTGACATCTATTAATAGAAGCTTTAAACATCAGTAAATAGAATATAGATATCTTGACAACAGTATTAGTAATTATTTTTAAAATATTAAAATGTATTATTTTTTTGTAAGTTATCTACCGAAATAAAAAGGAATTAAATAAATCTTTATTTTGTATACAATATATTTATTTTTATATAATAAGTTACTAAAATGTATACACCGTCACTCAAAAGTTACAAACATTCATCCGCCATAAATTAATAAGTAGTTTTTCGTTTTATTTAGACATTGAAAACGGTCAGTATCAAGGAAGATCACTGTTTTCAATGTCAACATTCTTATTGCAACAAACTTTGTAATATATTTAATCTCTCCGAATCAATTATTCATATTATAAATGGAAAACTTAGGAATTCTTGTTAGTAATGACTTATTGATAGAGCTTCGTTGCCTAGTGGAAAAATCGCTTTTTATTTTACGTTTCAAATACACTACATGCGTTAGAATAAATCTATGAGGTGTTATTTGCTTGTTCCTCTCGAGAATAATGCCTATTTTATTAAATAAACAAAAAATCAAGTTATTCAAAAAGAGAAACGAAAATTATAACATTATTACTATATACGGGTTCGTATTGGCTTTAAGTATCAGTTCAGGAGCGTCTATCTTGTGGAAAAATGCGAATTCAACACGGTTAACGGCTTACGTTCCTTTGATTTTACTTGTCACCGTATTAACTGTATTCAACCTCATACATCTGATATTTTTTCCTTTTGGATTGAGTATTTTAACGGAAAAGGTACTGCAGAATCTATACTATCTTTTGTTCTTTCATTTGAATATATGTCTTTCCAGCCTGATTTGAATACAACGACTTTAACTGATTTAGAAGAAGACACCCCGAATACCCATTTGATAATTAAGATGACCGGGCCATGCTTAGGATCTCTGACAGCTCTATTGTGTAAAATTAAGATCCTTTTCGCTATGAAGCACAAGTTTAACCCGATTATTCAGAAGCTGTACCTTTCAGAGAAAAGCATAAGGTATCCTATGGAAAAATTGATCGAAGAGCGAAGATATGGTTTTTACTTGATAATTGGGGCGATTTTAAATTCATTTCCCATGCAAATTGCGTGCGTCTTCATAAGAAATCACCCGTTAAATTTAATTTTGTTCTTGATAAACATTTATCACAACTTTTGCTCGTTTACTTTTGAAATTCAATTTTGTTCCTTGTGCGTTTTGTTAATTAGAAGGTTACGAACGCTGAATCGAAGAATAACGGATATTTGTGTATCAAAATGTAATTCTATAAACTTGCATCGCTCCCAGAAAGGCGTTGAAGAGCTTAAGAATGTCCACAAGACTCTCATCGATGTTTGCCAGATGATTATCGACTACTTTAACGTTCCAATTTTTATTGCGCTTGTCGAGCTAACGGTAAATAGTTTTTTGAACGTATATTTCGGCATTTTCGGCGGATTTAAAGATGACGGATCGATGAAAACGACCAGCAAGCGACCAGAGTCTGAAATAATAGCACACTATTTATTTGCGGGTTATTTTATGGGTAGATTTTGCTTGATTTGTATTGCAGGTGATAGAATGATGAATGAAGTAAGCTGGTGATGATTTTGGTTGCAGAAAAAAGTTTCCGTTGGTTATTTTTTTTTGTAGATTGGTAGCACTAAGGTATGTTTGGCGGATATTTTGAATAATAATTATTTGGGAGATCTACGGAAGGAGGTAAACAATTTTAGAATGTTTTCGATAACATTTAAGAATTTCTCTTAAAAAATTTTTAGGTTAAATATTTCTTTAACTACGCTGCGTCTAGAAAATTGAATTTTGTTGTTTGTGGATTGTTTAAATTGAACATCTCTGTTATTACCACAGTAAGTTACGCCTTCCATTAATGAAGAATGGATTACATTTTTATCTTTTTTTAGGCTATAGCTACAGCAGCTACGTATTTGGTAGTGTTGATCCAATTTCATAAAATTTAAGGGTTTCTTGAGGCTTCAGATGTGGATAAACGTGTGTGGTGTTTGAAATGCGATTTAAATGAAATAAATTGCTTAGTAATATATAAAAGGGAAGATTAGTATAGAAAAGTTATATAATATTCTGTTAGATGTTATAATATCGTGGAAAATAAAGTATTGCATATAGTAATGTGGTTTTATTGAGTTGCAATTTTGAGAATATAAAAAGTTGAATATATCATTCTGTAGAATAAACGATTAAATTAAGAAAGATATATAACCGCAAATGGAAGAAGAACACTTAAAAGTGGATACATGGAATGTGCAAGAATAAACACATAAATTAGAGGAATTACAAAAAATATTAGAGATATCTAAAATAACAGAAACAAAAAAGAAATTAAACTACTCCTTTGAGCAGAGGAAATATACTACGATTTATACTGGAGTAGCAGTTCTAAAGATCAATATTATAAGTGGGTGGATAAAAGAACTATAATTATAAGATACCAAATATATAGAGGACATCGAAGCTTAATTTGTACATGCGCTCCTGAAGAAGGGAGAAAAGAACAAACAGAAACATACCACCAAGCACTACAAACAGAATTAGACAAAACAAACAGGAATGGTTATTAAATAATGGAGAGAATTAAAGATATAATAGATGAACACGGAGAATATAACAAAGAAACACACAATTGCTTACAGATTACAAAGAAGCGATTGGCAAGGTAGTAAGAGAAAAACTATGAGACACACTGAAAAAAAACGAGGAATACCACTACATCTGACAACAGATACATTGTGACGTATTACGGCAATAGACAACATCAAGCACTATACATCAATTTGAATCGACAGAAATATTTGCTGACGACGAAGTATTAATAGTCAGTGACGAAGCCACACTTCAAAGAACTGTCTATGAACTAAATATACTAACTCAGAGGTATAACTTAACTATATAGACAGAAAAAACTAAAGTAGCACAGGCTAATAATTATGCCCTTCATGTAATGTAATGGAGTACCCGATAGGAAGTTTTATTATTTTATATTTCGCCATCTTAGTGTTTTATTAATGTACATATATATAGAGTATATCACCTAGGCTTCGAAATATTAGATCTTATGCAGTATAATCCTCTTTTATTAACTTATATCTTTCTGGAACTAGTGGTGTTGCCAAGTTATTTGACGCGTTTTATATCTAGTATAATTCATTCGTTTTGTTTATTGTTACAGTCATCTATCAAATTTTATACCATGAACAACCTATAAATACAATTATTTTCTTTGTAATTAAAGATAATAAAATTATGTGTTAGATTGTGTATCAATAAATACCAGAGAGAAAAATCTGCTACCGTATTTCTCTAAAGAAAACAACTTAGTGTTTTATAATGATGTAAGAGGTCTCTTGAAGAAAATGAGGTTAAATAAATACACGCCAAGTGAATGGCGTCTTTTTATAGACAGTTCATCCCGAAGTTTAAAATGTGTACTTTTTAAGATACTAAAATTGCTTAATTCCACTTAAAAAATCCGAGGCACTTAAGTATGTGTTGTCTAGTGTATTCATTCTGGTTAATTCTGAGATATACCTCGTATCTGCTATCTCCATAAGAGCAATATTTTGAAGTCTCGGTTACACAGTTTATAGGAAATTTATCCTGTGTTGTTTCTTAATCTCAGAAGTGAACTGCAATCGTTTATGGTAGGTATTTTTTTTTGGAACAACTAGGATGCAATTATCAACATATCGTAAAAATCTTAAGGCAACTCCAGCAGCTAACCTTGAGGATAATTTTTGAAGGCAGCCGATGTAAAATACGTATCAAAATGAGGGTCCAGCGATATTCATTTGTTTAAACAGAAGCTTTTCGATAGAGAAATATTTGACATCTGAATCATTTTGGGTAAGAAATGTCATCAATTTTGATGTAATCGAAATCTGTTTATAAATAACTGTTTCAATATAGTAACACTATTAAATTAACCGCAAAACTTTATACAACATATTTAAAAGAAAGCCAATAAATAGCTTCCTAAACAAACCTTTCTATTTTAAGAATATGTCATAATGAAATAACCGACACTAACATTAAAGTACATAATATACTAACAGATGGTTATGTAGATACATGATATAAACATATTTCTCAAATATTTTCACCCGAACATGTGCTCATGTGCTTCTTATACGGTATCACGTTGTATTTTTCCTTACGTTAGCGGTTCTACTTTTTTTTTTGGATCGCCAGGGCTGTCATCGACATGTGTAAACGATACACAATTTTTATACAGCAAAGAATGAGATACGTGGTATATGAATTCCCCATGGAAGTTAAATAAGGATGGACGAATTAACGAAATGCACGAAGAAGCTGTACGTCTCCTTTTACTCTGTAGACCGCGTATTTTCGTATCTACATTGTGTATTATTTCAGAATTCAAGATCACTAATGTGAGATTAGGCTGTGTGATAAGTTTGCCGGCGGTGAATTCGAAAAAAAAGGAGTTTTTTTTTTACCGCGAAAAAGAACCACACCGGATGTCGAATCAGGTAAGTTTAAAATTGATAAGGTGTCTGTAGGATTATGTAAATATTGAAACAGGAAGGTTTTTACTAAATAGTGAGTGAAATTGTAAATAAAATAATTAGAAAAATTAAAACCTTGGGATTAAATGATAGTTATTGCAAACATTAATATTTAGTACTGCTGCTGAGTATATAAATTATTATTTCTTGTTTATTTAATGCAAAAATAACAAATTTTTAAAAACTTAAGAAATTACGGAAAATAGTGTTATAATATTATTATAACAAATACTTTGATGACTTACAATTTGGACAAAAAAGTATATACGGCGAGAAAAATAAATTACATCCTGTAACCGAAATCTTTGATAATACTGCTTAATGATTACACTATATTTATTGTAAGTATACTATTTTATGAAGTCGTACATTCTACGTATGATATTTTAAGTTTGTAGTGGACTTTGCAGCGCTTACAATGTATTTTAACATTTAAAATATTAGATGCTAAACAAGCTTATAATGTATAGTATTGTGTCCTCTGCGGCATGCAAGATGTTAGAAATACACTAGGGTGACAGAATAAAATAGACACCTACTAATTAAAAAAAAGATTCTATTCTCGTTATATATACAAAATATTTTAAAATTTTTAAATTAGACTAATATTTTGTCGATCCACCTGTACTTGCGTGGCATAGAATCTATTAAATGATTAATGGTGTCTTCTGGAATATTTAACCACTCTTGTGTAACAGCTGCCACGAGTTCTTCCTTATTGCTGGGTTTTCGGCGTCGTTTCGCCTTGTTTGTCTGGATTATGTGCCAAACATTCTCTATCGGATTCATGTCTGGTGATTGGCCTGGCCATGGTAAAATCCGAATCCCCTGTTCCTCTTTCCATGTGGATGTTGTTCTTGCTTTGTGGCAGGGTGCTTCATCCTCCATAAAAGTGGCGTCTTCTATAGATAAAATTGGCGTTGTCGAATATCGGTAGTAGTCCTTCTGTTAATATTTGAATATATTTTACCGCATTTATATTTCCGTCGCAGATTACTAATTGCGATCTTCCACCATACCATATCGCGCCCCACACCATGATGTTCACACCGCCGTATTTCACCGTCTGACGCAAAAAATTGTCGTCCAGTTGCTGTGACGAACGTCTCCATACCCACGTACGACCACTATCACTGAATTGGCAGTATCTGCTTTCGTCTGAAAAAATGACAGACCGCCAAAACTCTTCGGGCTTCGTTCGCATTTCGATTGCCCAAGCCATTTGGCGCCGTTTTTGAAACGCGGTAAGGAGAGGTTTTTTCTTTACCACCCTTTTATACATCCCCACACTGTGGAGGTATCGCAGAACGGTGCGCTGACTTTTCTGTGAAGTTGCCGCAAGCTCAGCTGTAGTATATGATACAATACAAAGGCTGATTCAGATTATATAGAAAATCGGTTAAATTAGCAAAGTAATGGTGTTTTTAACGCTGACTAATACGGAGTATATAACTTTTGAGATTTATATATTTTTTATGAAACACCTTGTATATTAAGAAAAAAATTGAAGGGTATATTAAGTTATGATGTGAAGGGTTTAGTACTCTGTTGTCTTAAAACGAATAATAAGGAAGTTATGGTGAATTTTAATTGATGGCAAATATACAATTTCATTCTGTAAAGTATTAGTAAACTTGTTTCACTTTAAACTAAAACAAAGTTAAAAGCGCACTGAATTTAAATCTTGGGCATGTTTAATTATTAGAAATAGTTGATTATTTGATTTGAGTTGGTCTTTGGTTCCCTATTTTATTATTACTTTCTTGAACATTTTTCGTTGTTTAGTGTTAAATAATATCTCACTACGATGTTTTCTCATTTGGAGGAATGCTATATGTTGGAAGCATACATTGTATGCGGTAAAAGTTCGAGAAAGAAATAGCAAATATTAAGTTGAATACTATCCTTCATAACAGCAGCCAGATCGACGTTACTTTCGAAAAATTTGCAAATACTTTAGACAACACGATTGCTTATTTAAAAATACAAGAACAAAGAAAAATATTATTATGAATGAAAAAGCAGGAATTATAGTGTTATCACACTTTGAAGCCCATTGCAAATTTTCCATTAGAGATGCTACTAAAGAACTGGGTTCAAGTTATACATCAGCGCAGAGAATTTTTAAAAAAGAATAAGTAACACACGGGCTGAAAAGTCCCGGGCCTAACACGTAGATGACGCTAGTTTTATTGCAGTCACCTTTCTCTCAGTTAGTACTAACCTTCAAGCGACAGCTGTTAAAATTTCATGATATTCTATTCATTAGTTTGTGAGTTATTGTGCTAAGAGTCACGCTACTTTTGTTATTTTCAAAACAATGTATCAAAAACAATTTCGTGTTTTAATTTAACACTGCTTCTTGATGGGAAAAAATACCGTTCAAGCGAAGCAACGGCTCGAAAAGTGTTATGGGGACTCCGCTCCATCAGAAACAACAATAAAACGTTGGTTTGCTGACTTCAAACGTGGTCGTAGATACACCGATGACGCAGAACGCAGTGGACGTCCAAATGAGGCGGTAACACCAGAAAACATAAAAAAAATCCACAAAATCGTTTTGAATGATCGAAAAGTGAAGTTGCGTGAGTTAGCTGACATCGTAAAGATATCAAAAGAACGCATTGGCTTTATATTGCATGAGCATTTGACTATGAGAAAGCTCTGTTCAAAGTGGGTGCCGCGTTTGCTCACTGTTGACCAAAAACAATAACGTGTTGATGATTCTGAGCAGTGTTTGGCCATGTTTAAACATAACAAACCGGAATTTTTGCGTCGATATGTGACAGTGGATGAAGCATGGATCCATCAATTCACTCCGGAATCAAAACGATCGTCATCTGAGTGGACAGCAATTGGTGAACCTCGTCCAAAGCTCCCGAAAGCACAACAATCGGCTGGAAGGCTGGAGAGGTTATAGCCTCGGTATTTTGGGATGTGCGTGGTGTAATATTCATCGACTATCTTGAGAAAGGAAATACCATCAACAGTGAATATTATATAGCGTTATTGGAGCGTTTGAAGGCCGAAATTGCAAAGAAACGGCCGCATATGGCAAAGAAAAAAAAATTGTTTCATCAAAACAACGCACCGTGTCACAAGTCAATCAAAACAATGGCAAAACTACATGAATTGAACTTCGAATTGCTCCCACATCCACCGCATTCGCCAGATTTGGCTCCCAGCGACTACTGGCTGTTCGCAGACCTCAAAAAAATGCTCGCCGGTAAGAAATTTCGCACGAATGAAGAGGTTATCGCTGAAACTGAGGCCTATTTTGAGGCAAAAGATAAATCGTTCTACAAAAGTGGTATTGAAATATTAGAGCGGTGCTGGAATGATTGCGTTGCTCTTGATACGTTGATGAATAAAGATAATTTTGAACCAAAAGAATCGTGTTTTCTTTGTTAGGCCCGGGACTTTTCAGCCCATGTGTTATTTACTTTATTCTTTTCTATTTAATTGCAATGAGATTATTTTAAGATGTAATATGTTAGAATAAACATTAAACACAAAGACATGTACACATATATATGTATCTGTTTTGTTAAAAGTTGGTGGAACGATAACACTTACAAGAAAATGGAAGCTGCTATATAACTGTTTAATTATTCATTTTAAGACAATAACGTATTAAAACTTTTACACCATAATTTAATATATCCTCCAATTTTTTTTTAAAAATATACAAGGTGTTCAAGTAAAACAAAGATGTAAATCTTAAAATTTGTTTTACATTCGTTTTTGTCGACTAATTTTTTTAGAAAATACCAAAACGTTTAACGCAGTATGTTAAAGGAAACCTCCAGCGATAAAGTTGTACACAGCCCAACCGCAATATAATACAGCTGCGCGTTGAACGGTGTAGTTTATCGCGAACTCGCCGCATGCATTCTAAAGATAGATAGTCGGCCACCAAATTTAACCGTAGTTTTGCGGAACTTCCACTGGATATACCCCTAATCACTGTCAGGAAATACAGATATAATTTATTTGAAAATTTGTGCGATTATTTAAATAAAAATGAAGTAAACGAGGATGCTGTGTTAATTAGTATTGATTTTAGTAACAGTTCCATAGTCAAATATCGTTTGAAAGTATGCATACAATATGGAAAACTTACATACTTTAAAACGATTGATTAATTAAACGTTTTACTTTACATATTAGTCAGTGATATATCAGTAAACATACAAATGCCCGATATAAATTTTATCACAATCATTACATGCATCTTTAGAATTAGGGCTCGTTTTTAAGTGTTACCCGATAAGAAAGAGTTCTGTGAAGTTAGCCTCCTTTTCTTTGAAAATTAAAATTCAGCTGGTTGTTCAAGGTTGTCCCAAGCTTGTCTTATATTGTTCAAAAGTAACTCTAAAAGGTGAAACTCGGCTGAAATAGATGAAAAAACACGACTTTTCTATCCAACATTCCCTAGTTTCAAACTTTCAGCTCCCTGTATCTTATAGATCAAAAGACATGGTAAAGAAACGAAATTCCCGTGGCCCCTTTGAGCCATAATTCGAAATTTTCAGAATTGCTACAGATTGTTCTAGTTATTCTAAAATAACTTTCCAGAATTTAAGATCTGTATCTCCTACATTTTGAAAGAAATGACTGAAAAATGTAATCAGGAAGCGTGACGTTTAAAGAATTTCGGTTTTCGGGTTAAAACTGCTTCGTAGTTGCTTGAGTCTGCCTACCTTTCACTTTTTTAGGTGTTTTGAGATTGTCGCTGCCTTTCGAACAAGCTAATAGCGATAAGAGCTTTATGGGGGATAAATCCGGACTTTGAGGAGCTCAAATCATCAATTTTACTTTATTTCATGTTGCTTTCTCATCTAGAAAGTTTTTACGCATTCGAGCCATATGTTTGGGATTGTCTTGCTGGAGAACAAACGGTTCACCGACAAGGCGGCTTCCACACGGAATAACATGATTTTGCAAAATATCAAAATACACTTTTTTCCGGATTGTACCACTAATTTTCACTAAATCACCTGTTTTAGCAAAACATCCCCAAACCATAACACTGCCACTGGAAAATAGCAATGACATGTATTGAGGTGAAATTTGTACCTAAATATTTGGACCTTTCAGATTATATGTAACAATTTTATATTTGTATACAATAATTTATAATAGAGATTAACGATTTCACGATATGCCTATCAGTTGTGTTAGTTTAAAGGAATTTGACCTTGCTTCCAAACTTCCTATGATACTGTATATCTAATAAGTCTATCATATGCATGAGGAGTCCTATTCGAAATGGGAGTGCTAACATCGTTCATCAAAATTTCAAAAACGACACATAATAATAAAAAAAAAAATAATAATCCTTTATTGCCCAACAGCCCAAGGGCCAATTACAGGACAAATTACAATACAATTCTTATTTAAAATAAAATAATTAAAATCGTGTTGCCTACAATAATAACATGCTGAAAATGTATATAATAATGAAACAAAAAAAAAAAGAAAGACTCACAAAAATGGCTGCAGATCCCGTTTGTTTGCGTTCCTCACCATGTGACTGTGAGGTGCCTTAAGCAAAATGTTGGTATTAGCTCTAGGTACTTGAAATATATTATAGTAGCGAGTATGATGAGTAGGTACGGTAAAGTTTATTTGCGCTAGAAGGGCTGGCGAGTCGATAGTATTTTTCAGGATCCTGCAAAGAAACTCCACACTGTTACGCTCGCGGCGGTCAGCAAGAGATAGAAAACCATGCTCAACAAGTAAGCTATAGTACTCGATACCTCTTGCAGGATACACGTTGTCCATTCGAAAGGAGAGATACTTTAGAAATTTCTTTTGAACGCGTTCGATCATAAGCTCTTGGTGTAAATAACGGGGATACCAAACAATGGAGGCGTATTCAAGCTTAGAACGAACGTAGGCATAATATAAACGTTTCATTACACCTAAGTCTGAGAAATGCCTGCAAGAACGCATGACAAAACCGAGAGTTTTGGAAGCAGATGAACACATGGACGAAATATGTTCCGTAAATGACAGTCTATTATCAAACAAAACACCAAGATCCAAAGTTTTGATATTGCGTGGTATGGCTGCATCATTAATCTGGTAGTTATAGTGTAAAGTAGTGTGAGTGTTATTGTAGGAAACGACAGTACACTTGTTGATGTTCAGAGGGAGATAATTGACCTTGCTCCAAGTATTAATGCGAAGAAGATTGTCTTGTAAATGTTTACAACAGTATTAAATATCTTTACGTCATCTGCGTATGCTAAGACGTGACACGTAAACAGAGATAGTAAATCATTTATATAAAAATTGAAGAGAAGTGGTCCAAGATTTGAACCTTGAGGAACACCTGATGTTGGAGAAAACGGCGTAGAGGAATAACCATTGTAGCAGACATAACACTCCCTTCCAGTAAGGTAAGACTCAATCAACGTCAGGAAACCCACACCAAAACCAAATTTATCCATTTTTTGTAGTAGCATCTCAGTTAATGCAGTCGAAAGCTTTAGAAAAATCTACGTAAATAACATCCACCTGCTTTCGCTTATCAAGCGCTTCACCAAGATATTGGCCAATGCATGCTAAATTAGTGATCGTCGACCTACCTGCAACAAAACCGTGCTGATGCTCAGATATGAAAGGAGTTATGCAGGTAGATATTTCTTTGTAAAGCAAATGTTCAAATACCTTAGCGAAATTGGGCAGTATACTTATAGGCCTATAATCAGCAATGTTAGATCGGTTTCCTTTCTTAAATAATTGCTAATTTTCCAAACCTTTGGAAAAGTTGACGTGCTTATCGCTAGGTGGAATATAGTTGACAGTGGATAGGACAGAACAGGAGCACAATCACGTACAAAGAAGCTCGGTATTCCATCATCTCCAGTTGTCATATTAGATTTAAGTCTCTTGATACTGTTCTCCACGTCCAATTCAGAGAAGGCATGAACACAAAAATTATTATAATTGAGAAAAGAGTTGAAAGATACATTATGAATACTAGGTTTATACACACTCGCATAGACACTGGAAAAGGCATCCACGATTTCGTTTGGCTGGGTAATGCATCTAATTGATCGATAATTGTGAACAACCCTGTATATTTAAATATAGTCAATACCAAACGCCTAAGTCTTGCATTACCTATAAAAGCAGTTACAAGCAAAAGCTATTACAGTCCTGATGGGACCTGCCATTCCATTCATTTCATGTACGTAGTCACTCCGCGGTTGATATTTTTAAAAATAAAAACGCAATTCCCACCGAATCGAACTCCCCCTTAGACGAACAATGTATCGGATATCCAAATAAAAAGAGAAAAATCACAAGGAAAACCAACGTCCCAAGGGTGCCGACAAGAATTGCTTCAGCGTGTGCTTCGGCGTAACAGTTCCATAGAAGCTAAGATAAGCCGTTACTTCAATTCTGAAGTAATCCCAAATCTAATCAGTGTATCTAATATCTCATTTTATATCTTTTCTTCCTTCAATATTTAATATTATTGTAATTCAAAGCCATCGAAGAGGATTATTATGATATCGATAGGAAATTATTTCGTAACCTTTGTTTCATGATAAGATACACAAATATCTTATAAATATTATTTTCGTGTAGAGAATGAAGAAATTACGGTATAATTATAGTGGTATCGAAATCAAATCACGAGTGCGATACACCAGGATATTTTCGTGTACCATAAAAGGTTCAGGTCGTTACTGAAAAAGAATATAACTAAGAAATGGGACGCATGATACCTTTAATTGGTTGACAAACCCACAAATATTTAATTCACCTCGTCAAAAAGAATGATGCTTGCAAGCCCGAATTAATAAGTTACATTTACCCTCCTTACAACCCCTACAGGGTATTCCTTAAGGATAATAATTATTCTTACTCCTTTATAACGTCTATCATTTTGTATATTATATATTTATAAATATTTTAACAGTTTTCTTTGTATTTCTTCTGATGAATACAAATATAATCTAATTTTGAACGAATAAAACTAAAGTAGAGTAATAGCACGAACGATAAATCTTTATGAGATATGCCTGTCAAAGGACAGGTTTGAATCTAACTCCTGAGAAATTGTTGATTGCGTGGGTTACATGTTGCTGCCAATATTCAATTTAAATTTAACCTATTATTGATGCACCATGTAATATGTTCAACTGATTTTGCTAAGAAACTCAATGTTTAATAATGTCAATCAATAACATGGCAAAGTTTTAAATCATAAAACATAGACATATCGCATACAACATTATTATAAAGAATAAAATGGAGGAGTCCTAAATTTGTTCCCTGGGGAACACCAGAGCTGTGATAAAAATGATGCAATTTATAACCTATATATGTAAGTTATATAATAGTGTCTCTGCGTGAGATACGATGGAAACAAAGAAACTAGAGCATCTAACTTTTGGAACAGTATTTAATGTGATCAAAAGTCCTGCTGAAGTCCGTGTAAGTATACTAAGTAAGTACTTATTGATTTTCATGTATTCTCTCACAGATACATAAATTAACTAATTTAGCAATAAAATTTGTTATTGTTTATCGGTTACTAAAAGATCCATGTTGATGAACAGAGATAACTGATTTAATGACGATTGCAAGGACTGTGTGGATGTACAATTCACAGGTATAGCAGTAAACTCCACTCACACAAATTAATTAATTATGCGGAACGCAGCGTTTCGAGAGCACGTGGGCTCCCATTGTCAACCGTGTTGACTGACTGGTCGGTAACACGTGCTCTCGAAACGCTGCGTTCCGCATAATTAATTAATTTGTGTGAGTGGAGTTTACTGCTATACCTCTGAATAACTGATTTAGCTTGCTAAACTTTTACAAAGTTATTTATGGCACCAGTCATGCGACTTTCCATGAAGCAGGAAAAGTATCTGCATTTACAGATAAATTAAATATATAGCACAATGGAGGAGGCACCACGATAATCTTTTAAAGTGATGGTAGGTATTCCATCGTTACCCATAGTATTATTATTTTTGAAGCACTGGTTTTATTAGATCTTTGTAATTGGAGGTTTTTTCTCCTATAGGCAGACGTAGGGTTAAGATTCAATCGTTGGAATTCCATTCCTGTGCGTGATTTTGTAGATTGGCTTTGTCGTTTGCCATCCTTATCCAATAGTATTCGATAATATTTCCATTAAGATATGTCAGAAGTCTGACTTTTAGATATCTTTAGATGTCGACCTATGAAATGAATTGCTGTCCCATTCTAGACTATGGTTCCCTTTTAGTTTTTACTATTGCATCCAATGGATGAAGAAGCATCCAGACATCAGAAACAACTTCTTTGAAGCTGATAACTAAAATTTGTTATCACAAAAATGTCTTTATATCTGATGAAGCTACAGTGATAGCGAAACAGGTTATAACATTGTGATAAATATATTGGAAATTTTTGTAAAAAAATTGAGTTTTACTTCTTCGACCATTATACTTTATATGACCCTTGAAATGTCCTATTTTACCTAAGAACCCTTATCCAACTTATTACATTCAGAATATACAAACTATCCACTTCCTTTACCACCAAGAGACACAACCTGGAAATATTAAATCTACATATTCTACATAAGAATTTGAATTTAGATATCTTTTGTTGTCATTAAAAAGATAGAAAACCGCTTAGAATTCGTACAATTTTCACATGGAATTATTAAAAAATTCAATTCAATTTAAACTCTTTATACATTTCAATTTCTAACACAGTCAAAAGTTACGGTTTTCAATACATACATTAGCCGGCCTGCATCATTCGATAAGGTTCTTATCGACCAGAAGGATGTGGTGTCAACGTAAGCCATATCCTGGGTATATATAAGCAAAACAAAAGAAGAACGCGTGCCATTGTTAGTGAAATAGTGACTTGCTGTGTAATAATTTCTCGAACTTCACCAAACCCAAAGTTTGCCCAAAATATTCAAGGTAGGATTCGTTTTGATTATTGTCTATTTTCTTCTTTGTACCTACTAATTTTTGCAGCGTCTTTGTGGCCGACCCTGTATGGCATCGTAAAAGAAAGTGAACTACTTAAACCATGCGGCTCATCATTAGGTATCTAGTAGATTTGCAAACTAGCTGCCTTATGAAGGGCATCATTGTTTGAGGCATTTACGTCGGAAAATCATCAGCGTCTCAGTGCGTTAAGAATGTGTGATATGGAAGTTTTTAATTCGTAAATATTTATCACCTTATAAATTAAACGTTAATGTTTTTTCAAGGTCAGCAAAGTATTTCTTGATGCTCTTTAAAGTTTGGATTGTTTCTATCAGTTTCCATTCGATTAATGTCTCCCAAACTGCGACGCCAAAGTATTATAGGTCGAATAAATGTTATCTGTCTATAATATACTTTGATGAAAATTATCAATTTTTATTATTTTATTATTTTTCATTTTAACGGACATTGTATATAGTATGAAGCAAATATCTCGTTGTCTGACAATCTTTATCAATTTCTATCTACTTCTCCGAGCAGTGAAATAATGTCACTAAAAAATTGTTCTGTACTCTATCTATATCTTCTAGTTCTCAACTGTTGCAATAACGAGGATATTCCTTCGCTAATTTTGTTCAAAAATGCTTATTGCGCCTTGAATTTTTTCGAATAGAACGCAAAAACTGTGTTACGGAATATTTTATAAATTTCTGATAAAAAGAAACTTCCTTTGCGTCATAGTAGTTTAAACATCCGGCTTTGTCCAGACAAAACCTGTTTATTCTTTTAAAACAATGCCAGTGTTACTGTTTCAATATTAATCAGGGCAATATGCGATCAAATATAGAATTCAGGTTATTATTCATAGTAGTCCCTTAAGTTTGAGGACATCCTTATTGGGCAATGAGGGAGTTTATCTTGTTTCATAGAATTTATTTCATAAGTAAAAATTCTCATTAATCTACTTACCTTCTGGACCAAAAAAATATATATAAGATATAATGTGCGTTGGTAACATTTTAAATAAACTAGATGTTTGTAAGTTGGTTCTTTGGAATATTTATTTACGATTGTACAATGGATATTTTAAATCGTGATAGTATCCAGGAAAATTTTTTTTTTATGACTACCACACTGCAAATAGCTGAAGACAGGTTCTTAAATATTTTTTTTTTATTGTTTCATTGCACTTAAAATCCGGTGTAAAATTCGGTTTGTAATACTTACAATAGGCATATGTAATCATAGGAGTATCATTGTGCGCCTATAACAGGAATAGTCAAATGTTCCTTCACAGGCCACGTCCAAAATTCTAGGACTTTAAGTGAAGGGTCCATAATTCTTTTTTAGTTTTCGGGAAAAAGGAATTGATTTTGCAAAATTAAACATATGTAAAACCATAAAAGTTTCATCATGTGGCTACAACAGGAATAGTCAAACGTTGCTTCTCAAACCACATCCAGGGGTGTTGGTCTTTAAGTCCAGCGTGCGTAATTCTTTAGTTTTCGAGAGAAAACCATTAGATTTTGGAAAATTAAGCACATATAATTACAAGTGTCTTATTATATGCCTACAACAGGGATAGTCAAACTTTCTTTCACAAGCCACGTCAAATGTTCTAGGACTTCAAGTCCGGCGTACATAATGTTTTAGTTTTCGAGAGGAAAGAATTAATTTTGCAAAATTAAGCACATGTAATTACAAGAGTCCCAATATATCTCTACAACAGAGATAGCTAAATGTTCCTTCTCAGACCAGATCTAGGGGTTTAGGACTTTAAGTCTAGTTTCCGCCAGAAGAATTTATTGTTTTATTAAAAATGCCGTTACATTTATAAAGTATTTCTTAATAAGCTGATTGTTGTTGGGAATTTGTTGGTCTTTTATAAGTTTGGCAAATTCCAGTCAGCTTTTGGTACTATATTTAGTTTTGTCAAGGACTTTACTGACAGAATTCGACAAATATTTAACCAAAGTGTGATATATTACTATCATTAAAAAAAACAATGATTTTTTCCAAATTTTCTAACTCGTTTATTTGCAAAGTACTGTTGGGACTTCCTGTTCTTTAGATTTTATAATATTTATTCCGTACAGTTTTCTTTGCGTGTATTGGATATTACTGCCATCCATTTTATTTGCTAATTATTGACATTTTATTTATAATTTTAAATATCTAAAAGAAAAACAACAGTAAAATGAAAACTAATCACTTACCTTCTTCTCATCGCAATTATTTCTAGATAACACCTCAGCAAAAAATGTTTAAAGGTTATAAATTAATACTCAAACAGTATTAAAACTTATTTATTTATTTTATTCACACTTTATCGATAAATGTATATATATATTTTATTTATATGTATAATTGTTTTCTTTTCATAAATTAGTGCATATTATATATACATATTTATGTATATGTTCACACTTCAGCTTCATCATTTTCATTATATATGTATAGGATATTGTTTAAATTACCCAGAAAATAAGAGGATGTGATAGAGAACGTTATTTTCAACCAAATAAATCTTACATGTTTATTGTACTTAATGAGCTAGTATCGTGATGCAATCTTAAAGAATATTACAACTTGAAAAGTACAAAGAGAAGTTTCACTAAAAGGAATGAAATTATCGTTTTGAAATCTACATAGTATCCTCCGGCAAAATCTCAAAGCGATGGCTTGATTACTTTTAGATATCCTTCTAACAGGTGACCTCCGTGAATGATCATATACATATACATACATGTATATGTATTAGGTTAGCAACAAAGTAATTTGTCAATTTTGAAATGTAGATGGGAGTAGTGCTTGTTTTGAATAACTTCTGTGAACGTTTTCAATTATAGAGTTTTCGTATTTATCACCTGTGTACTTTAGCTTTCTTAGAAGCCAAATTAAGTGTAGTTTTTGTGAGATTAATTTGTGTTGATTTAATTTAAACACGGAGAACAAAAGCGCTCATTTTCGTCCTATTTTGCTTTATTATTTCCGAAAAGGAAACGCCGGAATACAAGCTACTAAAAAGTTAAGCGACGTGTAAGGTGATTAAGCTCTAAAAGCAAGACAGTTCCGGAATTGCTTTGATAAATTTCGTTCTGATGATGTTTCACTCAAAGATGAAGTTGATGATGTTCAAGTTAAAGCCATGATTGGTTCGGATTGTCATATTTCTGTCCAAGAGATTCCAGAAAGATCGAACGTATCCCACACAATAATTGAAAACATTTAAAACATATAGGATTCACCCAAAAAGAAGTCGATATTTGGATTCCTCGTGAATTAAAGACGAATCATTTAACTCATCGCATTAACATTTGGGATTTACATCTCAAACTAAATGAAATCGAGCCTTTTTTAAAAGTCACAATCAGTCGTGATGAAAAATGGATAGTTTATCATAACATCAAACGACCCCGCAGAATAATAATGGAAACCCTTGTATACAGGATATTTTAGGTTTCCTCATAAATGCTTATTATTAGGAAGTTATACTGTATCACAAACAACACGATTTCAAACTTAAAAACTGTTGAATTAGTGAAATTACTCAGTAATCTTGCAAATAAACCGTTCAATCACCTTTTCAACAACTTCCGGAAAAAGGTCTGAATGAATAAAGTTTTTGTTGTTTCTATCAACTATTTTTTATGTATGTTTGCCTTTAGTAAATCCTTAAAATATCAAAATTACATTGAAAGATTGGTTTCCTTCTAATTGTGGCATAAACAGAATCTTAATATTCCACGACAATATTGGTGGAGGTGCTGGTTTAGAATAAAATTATTGAAATTATTCGGATTATCGGGATAATCGTCGCCCTTTCCAAACATTCAGGATATATTCCTCCCTCTATTACATTATTTGTCAGCTTCGTTATTATCGATATTAATTTTTCTGTGTTTCCTTTGTTCAGATCTATAGTGATCCTATCAAATTCTGATGTTGCATTTGGTTTTAGCTATCGAATTATGACTTCTATCTGTATTGTCTTCATTCTATCCAGTTTAAAATGTGTTCCTACTTGTTCATCGTAGTTTAGTGTTGTTGGTTTTGGGTTTAATCTTTTTGTCTATGTTTGCAAAGTACCTGTTTACTTCCTTTTTGATCTCCTTTTTGTTTTGGTATCTTTTCTATTTTATTTTGTCTTTTCCCTATTACATTCGTTTCTGTTTTTAACAATTTCCATATCTGTGCCGAATTATTTTCGTGCTTTCTAAATTGGTTTTTGTAGTATTATTTTCTTTCATTTTCTTACTAGATATGCAATACAGCGACCTGTAATGCTCGACTCTGTCGCTTCTAGTTCCATAAAAGTCTGATTTCTTTGGATTGAAAACGATATATACCCCATCTTCCACTGTCTCAACGAATTACAACTCTCTATTCTCTACTATTCGGGTGTTTCTCCTCTAGCAAATGCTAATTACCTCCCTTTTCTCCACTTCCCTGCGTTTGGTCTAAAGAAAGTAAACCAGCACATACAACATCGAAAATTAATATGCACCAAAAGAAGGATATGGTGTCAGTTTGGTGGGATTACAAAGGTATTGTGTATTTTGAGTTGCTTCCTAGGAACCGAAGGCTTAATTCAGATGTGTATTGTGGCCAGTTGGCTAAATTAAACTAAATTGAAAGGAAAACTGTCAGAGTTGGTGAATTGTAAAGGTGTTGTATTTCACCATGATAGAGCTAGGTCACACACGTTGCTCGTGATGTCACATCCGCTGTGAGGTTCTGATTTAACGCCGTCGGATTATCATTTGTTCAGAGCCTTGAAACGGTAAAACCTTCGATGATGATAATCCTCTGAAATTGCATCTAGTTCAGATTATTTTGCTGCTGATAAAGACCAGAAATTCTATCAAGGTGAGATAATGAAGTTGATGGAAAGATGGTAAAAGTTAATTGATCAAAATCTAAAGTATATTATTGAATAAAGTTTGATATTTAATAATTACATTTGTTGCCAACCTATTATTTACAAAAAAAATACTTCTCTTACATTTCTCCTGCATTTTTGTTCCATATCTCCTGATATAAATTCAACATACTTTATAAATTTTCATCTGCTAGCAATATTTCTTAGTAGAATAGGTACAACTTAAATAATTATTATTATTCTTATATTTCATTTATAATCCGGCATAAAAATGTTTTCCGGTTTTAAATTGATCGTTCTTTTTTTAATTTTATTTAACTGTTATTATTATTCTTTTTTTTTTGATTTTGGACAAGCTCTGATGATTTTAGAAATCAATAGTTTTTATATTTTGTTCTTTCAAATCTGTATGTACAGTTCATCGAAAAATAAATTCATCAGCTATCTATTGAAAGTAATTTGATTACCTTAACTGAGATTATTTATATATGTACACTATCACTCATGGAAATTCGGGTACCTCGTATAAAATAACACTTTTCAGTTTAAGTAATATTAGTGTCACAGTGGATTAAAATATATGTTTGTACCTGATTAAAACCCGATTAAAATTCACCAACTATGCACACACAATGGCCTTATAGTAAAATTGAGGAATAAGAATACATACTGTGAAGGATCTCAGTACTGACAATACACCATAAACGAGGGCCATAGATCAAGCCCCTAGAACAAGTATCAAAAATTTGTTATTTACCTGAATTACATTCGGCATTTTCGAGTCTGTTTATGTAATTTTACTGCATTAGTGTAAGAGATATCAGAGCACAGGCACCTATCGAGACCGTGAACGCGTAGGTCCTTCTAGACAAACGTCAGCAGCTGAAGATAAGCACGTTCCATTGATTAGTAGAAGAAATCGTCGTTTAACGAAACCTGAAATTGCTGCGGACTTCAACAGAAACTTAAGAAAGGGTAATTTACATGGTTAGCATGATGGCAAGTTTGATTAAGTCACGCATTAAAACTTTTCCTTAAAGTCATGCACAGGAGCAACGAAACGGATAACAACTATTAGAAGAAGAAGAATTTACATGAGGACTCGAAACAAGCAAAAGCGCCTTACAATGGACGAAAGCACATAGAGACTGGGCAGAGGGAAATTTTAAAAAGGTGTTATGGAGCGACGAATCGAAGTTTGAAGTTTCCGGTGGTAAACGGCTAGTATTCATCAGGATATCTGCAAAGGAAAGAATATTGCTCGAGTGTTTGGTATCTATGGTGAAACATGGGAGAGGTTCTACGTTGGTTTGGGGTTACTTTTCACATACAAGAACTGGCGACCTGGTGAAAATTGATGGTATAATGAGAAAAACAAGAATACAAACGGAAACTTAAAGATAATGCGATTAGGATTGCGCTTAATTGGTCGTGGGTTTCAGTTTGTGCAGGGTAACGATCATAATCACACTTCTAAGTTGTGCAAGAAATATCTGAAATCTCAAGAAGATCATTAAAACCTAAGTGTTATGATTTGGCCACCTCAGTCATCGGATATTAGTCCTATGAGATGAGCTTGACCGAAGGATTCGAACATCCCACATCGAAATACGAAATGTGATACTTATTGTAAGAATGCCAAATATAGTTAAAGTAATCTTTGTCGCAAAAGGTGGATTTTTTTACGAACGGAATGTTTACAAAATACTTTTGTTGTTTTTAGCAAACAAATATTATATACCAACCTTTTTAAATTCTTGAAAAAATATCTGTCACGGTGGGATTTGAACCCACGACTTCTGCGTTACCGACGCATTGTGCTACAGTTACACAACGAGACTGAATGTGAGTTCAAATCGCCTTTAATACCCTGGTGTCCGATTTCTCTAGGAATTTAAAAACGTTCGTTAATTTCAAAGATATCGTAATTTTATCGTTACTATTAATATTAAAGTTAATTTAATTGGTAGGAGCTTGTCTTTAATAATATGGTGTTTGCTGAGATATTACGATTATTATCTGCGGACATTGTGACATCTAGGGGTTGTCGTGGTGTAATCTTAGCACAATATGCCGGTAACGCAGAGGTTGTGGGATCAAATCCTACTCAGACTCCCACTGATTAATTACAAGCAAATCGTAATTTTATCATTACTAATAGCAACGGTGGTTTAATATTAATATTAACGTTAATTAAATACTATATACAATGTTCTTAGTGTTTTATTGTACGTCAAAATAAACAGAACGATTTGCCCGAACTTTCATGGCTGGTAGTGTATATGTCTTATATCGAACACATAGGGCAAATCAAAGAATTTCCATAGAATCGAAATACTTCGATTTCCCCAATTTCCATCATAAATAAGTCAAGTGCGTGAACTTCAAAGAAAAGAATTACATCATAAAAATACTTAATACGATGCAGATCGTTGTTAGGGTAATCGGACGACCTCCAGCAGTCAAAGCCTTTTCACTTCCACTGAGGTGGATCAACGGTCGTCCTTTCTGAGAGCTGAACCATTGGTGAAGGTCCGATAATTCGCCGTAACCGTGCTGATTTTTCGTCTGGATCAAACATTCGTAGACGGAATCGGGTATCAAGTGCCTGATGGTGTACGACTGGCGTCTTTCGCTCGTCGCCGAATTGTACGTTTGCTTCGGTCTAACGAGAAGGTCGTGCCATTGACCTGGATGGTGAAAGGAAGCGTTTATCTGCAACATGGACTGGATTTTGAAATCTAGCGATGCGATGATTTTAAGAGGGTTTAAATGGATATGTTAATTTTGCTTTCCCCAACTTCTCGATTATTTCCAAAGTATATCGTTTGATTATTATTTATTTCACTATTAACGGTTGTGAGCTCGGATGGGGTGAGTTATTTATAAATTTATGCGTTTGTTTATTCGGATATGCGATGATATTTTATCAGTGAAAGCTGTTTGATACTAATAAATCTTTATTAAGGGTCACCAGTTGCTGCCCACTCAGATTACGATCGTTTTGATTCCGGAGTGAAGTAATGGATCCATGTTTCATCCATTGCCACATATCGACGCAAAAATTCCGGTTTGTTACATTTAAACATGGCCAAACACTGCTCAGAATCATCAACACGTTCTTGTGTAGCAAATATCCAAACAAGAAACATAAAACTGTACGTTACCAATAAATCATTAAACGAACCACATTTTTATTTTATTTATATAACAAACATGTTTCTATACAATATGATACGCAAAACATAACATGAAGTCCCGGGCCTAACAAAGAAAACACGGTTTCTTTGGTTCAAAATTAGCTTTATTCATCAACGTAATCTCCTTCAAGAGCAACGCAATCATTCCAGCGCCGCTCTAACATTTCATACCACTTTTGTAGAACGATTTACCTTTTGCCTCAAAATAGGCCTCAGTTTCAGCGATAACCTCTTCATTCGTGCGAAATTTCTTACCGGCGAGCATTTTTTTGAGGTCTGCGAACAGCCAGTAGTCGCTGGGAGCCAAATCTGGCGAATACGGTGGATGTGGGAGCAATTCGAAGTTCAATTCATGTAGTTTTGCAATTGTTTTGATTGACTTGTGACACTGTGCGTTGCCTTGATGAAACAAAATTTTTTTCTTTGCCATACGCGGTCGTTTCTTTGCAATTTCGGCCTTCAAACGCTCCAATAACGCTATATAATATTCACTGTTGATGGTATTTCCTTTTTCAAGATAATCGATGAATATTACACCACGCACATCCCAAAATACCGAGGCCATAACCTTTCCAGCCGATTGTTGTGCTTTCAGGCGCTTTGGACGAGGTTCACCAGTTGCTGTCAACCCAGATGACGATCGTTTTGATTCCGGAGTGAAGTGATGGATCCATGTTTCATCCATTGTCACATATCGACGCAAAAATTCCGGTTTGTTACGTTTAAACATGGCCAAACACTGACCAGAATCATCAACACGTTCTTGTTTTTGGTCAACAGTGAGCAAACGCGGCACCCATTTTGAACAGAGCTTTCTCATAGTCAAATCCTCATGCAATATAAAGCCAATACGTTCTTTTGATATCTTTACGATGTCAGCTAACTCACGCAACTTCACCTTTCGATCATTCAAAACGATTTTGTGGATGTTTTTGATGTTTTCTGGTGTTACCGCCTCATTTGGACGTCCACTGCGTTCTGCATCATCGGTGTCTCTACGACCGCGTTTGAAGTCAGCAAGCCAACGTTTTATTGTTGTTTCTGATGCAGCGGAGTCCCCATAACACTTTTCAAGCCATTGCTTCGCTTGAACGGTATTTTTTCCCATCAAGAAGCAGTGTAAAATTAAAACACGAAATTGTTTTTGATCCATTGTTTTGAAAATAACAAAAGTAGCGTGACTCTTAGCGCAATAACTCACAAACTAATGAATAGAATATCATGAAATTTTAACAGCCGTCTTTTGAAGGTTAGTACTAACTGAGAGAAATGTGACTGCAAAAAAAGTAGCGTCATCTATGTGTTAGACCCGGGACTTTTCAGCCCATGTGTTATAATATATTTAATTTACTTTTTGCAAATGATTAGTTTTCCTAACATTTTCAGCTTCTTACCAAATTATATACCACTGCATCATTTTCACTGTGAGTCACTGTATATAATCATATTTTTACGTGAGTGAGGAATTTTATTCAACAAACATTTTAACTGCTCAAATTAACGTTTATGGGATGTTAATTCTTTATTTTTAGCTGGTGTACGTTAAATTGTTTGTAACACAGTAATTGCTAATCGTCTCACAACCGGAAGGCGATAACACCCGGCTTCATTAACCTTATCGCTCTAAAATAATAAAATCACTATCGTTTGTTTATACAATTCACAACTTAAAACATACCATTAAACGATTTAACTGCCCGGAAGTAACAAACAACAACACCAGTCATTAATCTAATATTTACCAATATTCGCCTGTATAATATCCTCACTTCCGATATGGGAAAGACCGATTGAACGCTCCAAGACAGATTGTACTCCGTAGGATCCGAATAACCCGGGCTGGTAACGATCGGCGGTCCGGGCTTCCCCGACAGTTCGATGTATTTCTTCTCGCGACCGATAGAGTTCGCCACCAGGCAACTGTAGTTGCCGAAATCGGACAGCTGGATGTTGCGAATGGTTAACGAATGGGTCTGACCGTTTTGGGACATTAATCTCCTGTCGGTCGGCTGAAGCAAGAAGGAATCCTGGTACCAGGTCACCTGTCAAACAAAATTAGATTTGCGTGCGGCTTTTCGGAGGCAAGGGACGGGTGGGGCGAGCTTCACATTGGTAATTGTAATTGCGTTACGGCGGATTTTAATTTAGACGCGAGGGATGTACAAATTGAGGGTTTTCGGGGCGTTTTCGTTTTAATTGTTTCACATTGATTGTGCGGGATTGTCAGGACAAGGTTACAGATAAAAATTAAACGAGTTACGAGCCAAAATCAGTTTATTCGATTGGAGAGTTATGGGTCAAAAATTTCTTTAAAGTTTGCCAGTGTTAAATTCAATAATGTCTCTAGAAATAACTTTCTAATGCTTGTAGAAATACGAGATCTATTTTTATTTTATAAAAATGCACGAAACAGTTTTTATACAGGATGTCCATGAAATAAAATTAAAACGTATGAAAAATGGAAAGATCTAATTCTGTTCGACTTAAATCCAAAATATTTTGCGAAAATTCTTCGCAGATGTGACAAATAAAATGCTGTAACGCAGAAGTGCTCAGACTTGAACTGCCGGTGATCTACCACAACATTATTAAACTGCAAGCGATTGACTCTGTTGAAGCCGGAAGTATGTTGATACGGGATAAAAATGTACGTAGGTATATTTCGTGAAACTTTCTCGCTCAGGTATGTCGATAAAACTGTAATAAGTAATGTTATTTAATGATACATATTTAATTTGTAGGTGAAAGATTTCTTAACAAAGCAAAATCTTCTAATAAAGGCGGTGTTAATCTTAGATAACGCACCAAGTCGTCCTCCAGAGGAACAATTAAAAAGCAACGATGGCTCAATTTTTAAGTTCATGCCGCCCAACGTAGCTCTACTTATCCAACCGATGGATCAAAATGTGATAAAAATTACTAAATCGTATTATGGAAAGTTTCTTCTTTCGTCCGCGTTATCAAAAAATACTAAAACCATTTCTGAATCCTTAAAGCAAGTAACTTTAGGTGAAGCAATTTTAAATTTAGATATGGCGTGGAATGCCTTTAACCAGCAAATAATCAGAAAGTGTTGGAAAAATTTGCTTTACTCCAGTGATGATTATGACGATGAAGACAATGTACCGCTAACCATCATTAGAAATCAGTTACTATCTAATGCTGACGTTATTGACAGTGCATCATCGGACGTTCTCAAATTATTAAAAGCAATAAATCCCGATATTGTTTGCAGAATTACCGATGTTAGTTTATGGAATGACGATAAAGAGATGGATAGTGCACATGAAGGGGAAGATGGGGTGAGTGAAGATGACGACCCTCCAATTGAAATAAAAATACGCAAGCTGTAGGAATTTCTAACATATGGGCTGAAAAGTCCCGGGGCTAACACATAGATGACGCTAGTTTTATTGCATATAGTACTAACCTTCAAAAGACAGCTGTTAAAATTTCATGATATTCTATTCATTAGTTTGTGAGTTATTGTGCTAAGAGTCACGCTACTTTTGTTATTTTCAAAACAATGGATCAAAAACAATTTCGTGTTTTAATTTTACACTGCTTCTTGATGGGAAGAAATACCGTGCCAGCGAAACAATGGCTTGAAGAGTGTTATGGGGACTCCGCTCCATCAGAAACAACGATAAAACGTTGGTTTGATGACTTCAAACGTGGTCGTAGAGACACCGATGATGCAGAACGCAGTAGACGTCCAAATGAGGCGGTAACACCAGAAAACATAAAAAAAAATCCACAAAATCGTTTTGAATGATCGAAAAGTGAAGTTGCGTGAGTTAGCTGACATCGTAAAGATATCAAAAGAACGTATTGGCTTTATATTGCATGAGCATTTGACAATGAGAAAGCTCTGTTCAAAGTGGGTGCCGCGTTTGCTCACTGTTGACCAAAAACAAGAACGTGTTGATGATTCTGAGCAGTGTTTGGCCATCTTTAAACGTAACAAACCGGAATTTTTGCGTCGATATGTGACAATGGATGAAACATGGATCCATCACTTCACTCCGGAATCAAAACGATCGTCATCTGAGTGGATAGCAACTGGTAAACCTCGTCCAAAGCGCCCGAAAGCACAACCATCGGCTGGAAAGGTTATGGCCTCGGTATTTTGGGATGTGCGTGGTGTAATATTCATCGACTATCTTGAGAAAGGAAATACCATCAACAGTGAATATTATATAGCGTTATTGGAGCGTTTGAAGGCCGAAATTGCAAAGAAACGACCGCATATGGTAAAAAAAAATTTGTTTCATCAAGAGAATGCACCGTGTCAAAAGTCAATTAAAACAGTGGCAAAACTACATGAATTGAACTTCGAATTGCTCCTACATCCACCGTATTCGCCAGATTTAGCTTCCAGCGACTACTGGCTGTTCGCAGACCTCAAAAAAATGCTCGCCGGTAAGAAATTTCGCACGAATGAAGAGGTTATCGCTGAAACTGAAGCCTATTTTGAGGCAAAAAATAAATCGTTCTAGAAAAGTGGTATTGAAATGTTAGAGCGGCGCTGGAATGATTGCGTTGCTCTTGATGGAGATTGCGTTGATGAATAAAGCTAATTTTGAACCAAAAAAAACGTGTTTTCTTTGTTAGGCCCGGGACTTTTCGGCCCATGTGTTATTCCTATATTTTGGTGCTCTGTAAACTACGGGCAATGGTATTAGAAAATATCAAGCGTAAATTTACGTAAACAAAAATATTATTTTATTTATTAATATTATATGTATTGTGTCATTCATTGTACATAATTTCTTTTATGCAATTTCGTTATGAATAAAATAAGGCTCGCTAATGTAAACTTTCAATCATTTGAACAGTGCTTGGCTGATATCCTACACATAACCGAGCGTCTACTGTAATAAGTTATCAGATCAATAATCTTTTCTTTCACCTTTTATTGTTTGTTATAATCTTTATTTTCGGCGAAGATGACATTTTCACTACATGTGTCATATCTGTTTCTGTTCAATTTGCACTGATGTGGGGCGCACTACAGAATTCGAAGTGTAGACAAACCAAATAAAAGATGGGTATCGTAACAGTTAAAGTGCCTAAAACCCGAAGTGAAGAAGAAAAGAAAAGTTATGGCCCACATTTAGCGTAATAATCTCATTATCTCCAAACTAATTCGTCAACTCCCAAAAGACGAAATTACCGCCCCCCACCATCGTCGTACCGAACTCCGACAATGCTAACGAGAAATCCGTTCTTGCAAAACTAGTTATTACGTTTCCAAGAATCCTCTAACTCTCTCGATTCCCCCGCTACGACGCTAGAATATGTTCATTTTATTAGAGATTGAAAATTGGCGCGGAATTTCCGAAGTAGCGCAAGGGGTTCTCGTCGGGACAGGATGCCGGGATTCTAATCTAGAATTTGCGAGCGCGACGGAAGTTAGAAGATCGAGGTATCCTATATAAACAGAGCGCACCCTTCGCCGAAAATAGTTGTTTATCTTGGCGGTTGAAAGGGAGCAACTAAGTGGGTACATCGCGACGATATCCATTGTTTGGCCTCGGTTCGTCGAGTTTAGAATTCCGACGTTCTAGCGCGAAAAGCGAGAGGGCGTTATTAGCATCAATTATGTCCGATTTTCATTGTTTGGAGGAGAACGGAAAGTTTCGATTTATCTTCCCGGGTTCACCCAAAGATCTCTCGAATTTGATATATTTATTTAGCGTCTATTTACTAAAAAAATATCTTTTGCATATTTACTGAGTACAGTGAAATTCCCCTTCGCGGACACCCCTCTTACACGGACACCTCCCTTAAACGGAAAGTTTCTCATGGTCCAGACCGGCTCTCATATATGTAATTTCCATTGTATTAACTCTTTCTTGGACGAACATTCTCTTGAATGGACGCAGACACGAGAAAATGTTCTCTTAACCTTGGTAGGGCAGCTAAACCCATAGCTTTTAAAAACATTAATATAAATAACCTGCCTGTAACTTGGAAATACAATAAGAAAGCTTGGATAACAGGACAAATTATGACAGACCTAGATTGGAAGATGGCTAAAGAAAAAAGAAACATTTTGTTATTTTTAGACAATGCGGGATCCCATCCGAAAGACGTTCGCTTAAATAATATAAAAATATTATTTTTACTCTCTAATTGTACATCAGCTTGTCAACCACTTGACCAGGGGATTATAAAGAATTTTAAAACTTATTACCGAAGTCTAATACTCAAACATCTGCTAGTAAACATTGTAACTGCTGGTACAGCTTTTGACTTAATAAAGAAAATTACACCAGTGGATGCAGTTTATTTGGCAAAAACCGCTTGAGACCAAGTAACCAAAGAGACAGTTCAAAATTGCTTCCGCAAAGCAGGATTTAATCATGTAAATATGCAAAGTGAAGACCAGTTAACTGAGGCTGATACATCTGACCTAAAAGATGATTTGCCTCTTACTGTATTTTCAGATATCTTCAAAAATAAGAATTTATTGAAATTGACGGATAATGAAAACCTTAATGATTTTTTGAACGTAGATGAAGATTTGTATGTTGAAGATCCAGATACAGAACAAGAAATTGCAAATCCAGTTGAAATACAGGAACTTTCGGAAGATTCTGATGTCGATGAGGTTCCAGTGCCAACAGAAGCTATTCCAAATTATGGTAAAGCTATTACCCTGACCAAGCAGCTCAAAAGTTTTGTGGAAAATCACGGAGGTACAGAGTCTTTGGAGCTTCTTTCTAAATCAGAAATACGATTTCAAGATGCCATTTTAAAGAAAAAGAGAAGACAAACAACAATATATGAATTTTTGCGTCCTTAAAGTGACTATTCATTTCATTGTTTTGTATTACATACTACATCTATGTATCTATGTACATATATTATACTTTGTATGCACATACAAAGTATCTTAAGTTCTTAAGTTTAAAGTTAGCGACTTAAAGCCATTTAAAATCAAAATTTGCTTTTCAAATTTTTCATTTTAAACCCCTCTGATGGATATCCTATAGTATACAAGATCTAGGGATGTGTTTATCTAAATAAAATCGACCGTATAGAATCGAGAATATTCCGTAAAATGCATAATGTTTAGCATCTGTTTTCAGTAGATCATCCTCTGCTTCTGTTAGGAGTACTAATTCGTCAGCATAGAAGATAGAATTTAGGGTGGTATTCTGGTCTAAACATATCCCTTTAGGGCATTTCTTTTTGCATTCCTTTATAGCAGCACTAATATATATGTTAAATAATGTTAGCGACACACAGCAGTCTTGTCTGACTCCTTTGTTTGTAGATATTTCCCTAGTTAATCTTCCACCTGTATCTACCATAACTTTGGTGCCAGTATATAAACCCTGTATAGCTGTTATTAAAAGATGTACTGTAACTTTATATCTGTTTAAATTATCGAAAGCCTTTTCGAAGTCTATCAACCCTATGTGTCTTTCTCTGTTGTATTCCTGTGCTTTTCTATAATTTGTTGTAAAGTGAATATTCCGTCTGAAGTTGATCTGTCTTTTCTAAAGCCACTCTTTTTTTAGTTCCTCTAACCTATTCGGGCACAGCACTCTTACACTTTTCTCTTCAAGTAGATACTTTAAACACTCCTTCATTTGAATTCGTTGTATTTTTGTTCTTTTTCCACTTTTTATATATTGCTATCGTTGCTACTACTAAGAAATGATCTGGTACTATATTTGGTCCTCTATATAGCCTTGTGTCTTTTACTTGTCCAGTTAATTTGTTATTCGTAATTATGCAGTCTATTATCCATCTCTGTCCTCTTGCCGACCAAGTATACATATTTGTGCATATCTTTCTTTCTGAAGAAAGTGTTTGTTATTTTTAATTTATTAAAGGCAGCAACGTCTCGGAGTAGTTTTTCGTTGCATGTATCTTCTCCATAACATCCAATTACTTGTGTAACAGATATATTTGCTATATGCTATATTTGTCTTCCGTATTTTTTATTAGCAAAAGTTGTAGTGACTGGGGATCGAACTCAATTATTTTTTTCTCGATTTTTGAGTTCTACCTGACTTAACCACTAAGCTAACGATGGAAATAGCCCAAACAACAACTCTAGTTATTATGAGGATCCATCGTCAATAGTATCACGTCAGGAGTTGTACATTATAGTCTGTAGTTGTTCATAAAAGGCTTTGGATTCGTTATTATTAATCTTAAGTATTGAAGAGGAAAAAAAAACCTCGTAATGCTGCCATAATAATAACTTTCCTTCATGATTGCTTATATCCATGAAAACTTTCTAATTTTGTAGTCACCAAGATAGGAATTTGCCGCGATCTAGTAATAGTTTTCTGGCTGAATTGACGATCTGCTAAAGTACCCAAATTTTTTAAAGTAAGAAACATTTGTATTAAAAACAAAACATCGCGTTCTTTCCAAAATTTAGGGGAGTTTCCAATCAACAACTTACACAATTCGAGCAATAGAAGGAAGCATACACCAACACACCAAAATCGAATTCTCATTTAATAATTTCCCTTTCCCCTCGAAGTTCCAAGTCACCCCAGCCAAATTGGGGGACCGTCTTCCATTCCCCATCGGAGAAAAGAACATCGTAATCTTCATTATCGTCGCCGCCACGCACTCACGGCGCCATCTCCTGTCTTAATTGGAAACTCGTCTCCCATAACGCGGTTAGCGTTCAATATCCTTATCAGATTTCGATATCGTCCTAGCAGCGGGATCTGCCACATTAGTAACTGGAATTGAAATATTTCGCCCGTCCCCCTCGGCCTCCCGCTACACCCTACCAATTGGTCTCTTCGGTGACAGCTGAAAGTCGCGAAAAGTTATACGGAAGCCGACGGCACGAAGTGGCGGAGGATTGGGGTGATGTTGGGAGGGCGGTGGTAGGGAAATTACCGCGAAATGTGCAAAGTTGCGATAAAATATGACGAAAAAGAATGGGAGTAAGTGGAATCGGGAATGCTGAGGGAAGTTGGAGCCCGGTAGAATTTCGTTTTTACGATTGTTGTGGTATATTTTATGTTATCCAGGTGGTTGTAGTAGGAGTGTAAATATTAATTTTCAACTTACAAATTTATTGTTGAAACTGCTTATAAACGTTTTCCACGCAGAAGTGGTCTTATGTTTGGTAAATAAGAAAAAAGAAATTATAAAAAAACATGGGGATATAGGACCCAGTCCCTTGTTATCTACTTTTTTCCCAGAAACAATTGTATCAACCTTGAGATTATATAATATACTTCAAATTATTGAGTTGGCAACAAATTAATTGCCAATTTTAATTGTAGATGGAAGTAGCATAACTTTTGAGTGACTTACGTCACTGTTACATTTATATGGTACTTGGAATATAATTGTTTTTGTGTATTTTGGTTTTGGCATTTGTTAGCTGTAAAATTTGTTTATGTAAGTCCAGTTTTAATATGGAGAAGGAAAAGCGTTCATTTTCATTATATTTTGTTTTATTATTTCCGAAAAATGGAATACGTTCAAACTATAATTCTAGAAGCTGCTCGTGAAATATATAGAATATATAAAACATGTAACACAAGGTAATAGACTATTTGGTGGATAAATGAAATAAAAAAAAAACAAAACATAAAAAGACATCGTAGAGAAAATATTTAGCAAGTAATAAAAAAGAGCGATATGTATTGCATCAAAGGCAATGAAAACGAGCAAAAGAATTAGTGTTAAAAACAAAAGCAAATAAATGGAAAGAATTCGTTGACAAAATGGGAAAAGATAGCGAAGAAAATCGAAAACTATTCTATAAAATTATGAAATTGTGTAGAAAGGAAAAAACAATAGATCAGACAAGCATATACAATAAACAGCAAGAAATACACACGAATGAAAGAGATGTAATGAACAACTCTATTCTATTTCTTGTAGGTATTCCCTTATTTTGTTTGTTCCGTTATTAGCCATCATTCTGACTTACTAGATATTTAAAAAGGTATGTTAATGAGAAACAGGGGTTCACAAAGGCATCAGCATTATGGAGGAAAGGCACCAAGGAAGATGGGATACCCATATAATATTATGGTTATGGTTTATATTGAAAGCACTTCAAAGGAGGTTCAATTGTACAATTCAAATCAGAGATTTTCAATGGAAAATGCCGGAAATCTGCATCTTCTTACCTCAGCTGGTGGATCAGAATGCACCAGACAATCTATTTTGGCCTCCAGACCTTCTCCAGTATTAGACCAAGACCGTACTACGGTTACTTCCGGTGGATCTGCAAGAACAAAGAATTTTCCTCTCAGTCTTTATTGCGAAATTTTTGGGAAACGTGGAAAATATACATAGTACGTTTAATTTTATATCTGAAGTAACAGGTTGGCCGATTCCATTCGACGCTGTGCATTGATATATCCCGGCGTGTTGTCTCTGGACATCAACCAGCGATAGTAATGGGCCGTTCTGGACTTGGATGCCGGATGGTAGAAGTCCATCCTGAGAAAAAAGAATTAAAAGAAGCAATGAATTCAGTCTAAGAGTTTATCGGATGAAATTTGATTTTGAAAATTTCAAAAACAAGTGGGAAGGTTATATAACCTCATACACCATGCACTGGGTGGATCGATAATCATACCTTTTTCGACCACTGTACGGTTGGAGGTGGATTCCCATTGGCCCGACACTCGAACGATACAGGACCTCCTTTTCTTGTAGTGATCTGTCCGTTTGGAGGAATTATTTGCACGCTGGGAGGCACTGGAACGGGGGGAAAAAGAAATATACTTATCAAAGGCGTGTACAGTCCAATATTGTCGTTAGAATTAACTTCTCTTTTAGAATATGGGCATATTCTACTTAAAAGTGTTACGTTTCCAACTGTATCTGCTTTTTGCCGTCTACTTTTCATTTATAATATTCCGTTTTTAGTTTTTAATCAGCGTTTGTTATTGCAATTTTTCATTTATTCCACTTTCCATAAACATTAAATTATTTGTGGGACACTTTGATGGTTTTACTGTTATAAAGGATACGCATATATACGAGATATAAGGATAAACAAAGACAAATAATGTCATATTGGAGAATTGTAAATTAAGATTGTTTTTGATTTAATGCAATAAATCTGATTCCATCAAGCTGGACCTGCTTCTCATTTTCAAGATTCTTTCCAAGCTTTTGGGAATCGATTGGTTGTGTTCTCTTTAAAATGGAAGATCTTTATTGCCAACAGAAAATAATTCCATTTACAGGTTATCTATGGTAACTCCCAAGTACTTAATGCAGTCTACCCTTCCTAAACCACTGTTATCAATTTTTATTTTAATACTAGCTATAACTATATTATTTAACTTATGCATGCTACCTATAACGATATATTTTGATTTAGTAATATTAATGCTTAGGTCATTTTCACACAGCACCTGATATAACATAGTGAGCTGATTATTCATAGTCTTCGTCATATCGCCAACTTCGCTACTACTTATGTACAACACGGTATCATCCGCAAAACATACATACTTTACAGCCTTTCATTGTCAACAATAAATTATTGACATATAAGTTGAAAAATAAGGGACCTAACACCGCTCCTTGTGGAACACTATTCCTTGTATTTAAGGTATTAAATATCCTACTGTTATATTTCACTTTTTGAGTTCTATTATTTAACACATGGGCTGAAAAGTTCCGGGCCTAACAAAGAAAACACGTTTTTTTTTGGTTCAAAATTAGCTTTATTCATCAACGTAATCTCCATCAAGAGCAACGCAATCATTCCAGCGCCGCTCTAACGTTTCAATACCACTTTCATAGAACGATTTATCTTTTGCCTCAAAATAGACGTCAGTTTCAGCGATAACCTCTTCATTCGTGCGAAATGTCTTACCGGCGAGCATTTTTTTGAGGTCTCAAACAGACAGTAGTCGCTGGGAGCCAAATCCGACGAATACGGTGGATGTGGGAGCAATTCGAAATTTAATTCATGTAGTTTTGCCATTGTTTTGATTCACTTGTGACACGGTGCGTTGTCTTGATGAAACAATTTTTTTTTCTTTGCCATATGCGGTCGTTTCTTTGCAATTTCGGCCTTCAAACGCTCCAATAACGCTATATAATATTCACTGTTGGTATTTCCTTTCTCAAGATAGTCGATGAATATTACACCACGGACATCCCAAAATACCGAGGCCATAATCTTTCCAGCCGATTGGTGTGCTTTCGGGCGCTTTGGACGAGGTTCACCAGTTACTGTCCACTCAGATGACGATCGTTTTGATTCCGGAGTGAAGTGATGGATCCATGTTTCATCCAGTGTCACATATCGACGCAAAAATTCCGGTTTGTTACGTTTAAACATGGCCAAACACTGCTCAGAATCATCAACGCGTTCTTGTTTTTGGTCAACAGTGAGCAAACGCGGCACCCACTTTGAACAGAGCTTTCTCATAGTCAAATACTCACGCAATATAAAGCCAATACGTTCTTTTGATATCTTTACGATGTCAGCTAACTCATGGAAGTTCACTTTTCGGTCATTCAAAACGATTTTGTGGATTTTTTTGATGTTTTTTGGTGTTACCGCCTCATTTGGACGTCCACTGCGTTCTGCATCATCGGTATCTCCACGACGACGTTTGAAGTCAGTAAACCAACGTTTTATTGTTGTTTCTGATGGAGCAGAGTCCCCATAACACTTTTCAAGCCATTGCTTCGCTTGAATGGTATTTTTTTGCCATCAAGAAGCAGTGTAAAATTAAAACACGAAATTGTTTTTGATCCATTGTTCTGAAAATAACAAAAGTACCGTGACTTTTAGCACAATAACTTACAAACTAATGAATAGAATATCATGAAATTTTAACAGCTGTCTTTTGAAGGTTAGTAGTATATGCAATAAAACGTCATCTGTGCGTTAGGCCCGGGACTTTTCAGCCCATGTGTTATATACGAATCAAACCAGTCCTAGTTTTCTGTCAATAGTTTCAAAGGCACTATGGAAGTCCAAACACACAGCAATCACAATATTTCCCTTATCCATTTTTTGCAACCACTGCTGTCATATATCGCCAATAACAGTTTTACATGAATGACGTTTTCTAAATCCTGATCTGAATCACATTGTTTCGCTCACAAAAATCATATAATTGCTCTTTTATGCATAGTTCAAGAACTTTTTCGTAACTTGGTACAGTATTAATAGGCCTAAATTCCTCACATACTTTGCTCCCTGCCACTTTGAGAATTGGAAGAATTCATGATGTTTCCAGTTTTTCGGAAATGTACCTGTATCGAGTAAAGAATTCTATCTGCGAACATCTGAGCAACATCCTGAATAATTTTGGTCGTTAGTCCATCACCAGTTACGTCTCCTGTATTTTCCAACGTGTTAATTATAGCTTTGATGCCATTCAAAGTTATACTGCAAAATTTTGATAATTTATTATAGTTTCTTTCATGTATGCATATAGGTTTCGTAACTGTTATATTTGGTATATTTTGGATTATATCATCTATACTTTTAAATAAAAAGGTGACAAGATTCCATTAAAGTATCAATTATGTTAATGGTTTAATTTCTATCAGAATAAACATTTTATCGAAATATAATTTTATGCAGAAAAGTTTTATAGAGATGTGTTGGAAAATCGATCAACTATCTTTATTCTGTTGTATGAATATTTCAAAGCAAATCAATTAACAATAATAACGGTGTAGTTTCGGAAAACCAACGTCTAAGCTTTATAATAACAATCTGTATGCGTCCAATATTTGTTCTTCTATTGTACTAACTTCATACTACCAATTCCAGTGGAAAAACACCTATTCACCAATAACAACAACACACTATGCAGACAGCAACCTCGGACCTTCCATATTCATCGATATTCGTCCCCCAATTAAAGCGGAGGCTAAGTAAACACCGGCTAACCGTCGGCCGGTTCGCCAAGGCCAGCGCTATGTTATTACTATATTTCGACGTAAAAACATCCGACGTATACTAAGAAAACAATCGAATCTCGAACAACTCGCGGCGGAACAGTCGGGGTTGCGGAACGAGCCGTGCGGAAAATCGCCCGCTTCGCATTTTCCGACGGTTCTCGCACATCTGCCGGGCGAGGGAAAACCGACATCTGGCGATACGGAATTCGCCGTTTCCGCGGAGAAGATCGCTGGCGAAGCCGTATGTTTGACTTTATCGTATGTTAGCGAATGGAAAGGGGATGTTAAAGCAAGCGTTACTTGTTTGCATATCTGCGGGACGTTTTTCAATTGTCTACATACTCGATACTGTCCACATATGCTTCAATTCGCTACATGCGACGGTTTATTCTCGCCGTTCGAAAGAAATTAATTGAAAATGCGTATGTAAATAGAGGATATAAAGTGGAGATTGCATGTTTTGCTGTAAACTGTCATTACTAGAAACTGCATTTGAAAATAACACTGAAATGAAGCATAAGAATGAAATTCTGTAGCTGGCTTTGACGAATCTACTTCAAGAACAAAGACCAACGATGGAACAAATAAGTTTAGAAAGTTCTTTCAGGGAGAAGAACAGAAATTAGTAGAGCATTGTAACTAGCTGAATAAACATCTTGTTGATTCGACATTCTGATCTATTTGTATCCTGATAGAAATGCAGTGCAGCATCTGTTAACGTCTTAAGGAAGAGACTTTACTCGTTCATTCATGGAGAGAAACAGACTCGCATGTCCAAGAAGACGACTACAGTTAAAAGATCGCAAACTTGCAGAAGGTCTTAAGACGTTGCAAATTTTTATCACAACGCGTCGATAACATGGATGAAATGAGTATCGAGGCAGTACCAAAGAAGGTGTCTAAGCACGTTACATCAACAGCAAGAAAGAAAGGCAGCCAAATCTATAGCTGCATATCAAGCTTAGGTAGCTACGGTTGTCTGCGCAATAAGCACCATAAGACACCATATACCCTTTTACCTTTTGTGTGCAAGGAAGGAGATGAATTTCGTCATTATAAGGCTGCGAACGTCAATGATAAAGGTTACAGCTTGCAGAAAATTAAGGACACCTTTAGATTTTGTGCGGTGTCTAGTAGTTTGGTGGAATTAAGTAAAACTGGGAAGAGACTGTGGGAGAAATTGGAGAAAATAGTTCCTTTCGTCCAACGCCTGCTCTTAAATTATCTTTATAGTAGACATTTGTGGAGAAGAAGTTATTCGTAGGGTTATTCTTGATTTCCACGTAACTGACAACCATCTATCAACCATTAAGTGTATGTATATGTAATAAAACCCAAGATATTGAATCCAACGATTTCGTTGGAAAAATTTGATCCTTTAGAAACCTATTGCACAAAATCGGACTCCAATATTTATAATTTGATGTACAATTACCTAAAGAAATAGATTTAAAAAGTTCTCAGCAAGATGTGCGCGACTGCTAAGTGTGGAGAAGAAATGAATGCGTTAACAACTTTTGAGTGCTGTTTGAACGTTTTTAAGCATAATCCCTCCGTCATTATATCCCCGAAACAAAACGATTCAATCTGAGACAGTGGTAGAAGCCTGTTGCAAAGCGCCGTAGAAAGCACAACAATCGGCTGGAAAGGTTATGGCATCGGTATTTTGGGATGCTCGTGGTATTATGGTTTGAAACAAACTTTTGATGGAATAATTTCATTATCGTTTTTGGTGTTGTTTAAAGGACTTTTTTTTCGTTTTCAAGGGAAAGGGATTTTTTTTAATAATATGTATATATGTTGTGTTATGTTGATGAAAATAAGTTTCATCGGGTTTTTGGCAGCATGTGAGCTTAATTCTGAAGATGACAAGTGCTATCTCGTCAAAACGTAGAGGGAACAATTCTTATAACACGCGGCCAAAAACCCGAGAAAATATATTCTCATATATCATCATATACAGACATTTACGAAGTTTTAAAAGTAATTTCAAATTACAAGTGATGCCGTGGTCTAATAGTATGGCACATGCCCTGATAGCAAGATGAAGTAGGTTCAAATCCTACCGGGTCCGACATTTTTTTCGGTTACACTTTAAACCGTTGATATTTGTAAGAAAATTCTAGCTATAATTTGTCAATATATACATTTAATTTACACTAACAGTTACTTCATTCTCGATCACTAGCCGAACTACAGCATCCAGAAGATGAGATCTCATAGAAACGTCGACCTTGTCTAAACGTCTTACAACGTACGCGGTCACACACCCGGGATTATTATTTCATGCACGACGACAGCAAAAACATCCCCCTCAACATATAATATGAATATTTTTAGATGAAAGCGGTGTGAAGTTAGTCCGATTCTTTTTGCAAATTGAAGATCTAGTGGTCGTTCCAGGATAATCTAGGTATGTTCTACACTTTTCCAAAGTATCTTTAAAAAAGTCAAAATCAGTCTAAACTTTTGAAAGAAAAAACTTTTTTACCTATTATCCTTTTTTGAAAATGGGAATTGCGATATTGCTTTGCAGAAGATATTGTTTTAAGTCTAACAATGCTAATTCTTAGTATGCAGCAGGATTTAAAGATGTAATTTTTTGTCAGTATGATTTGGGAGATTTTTGTATCTTTCAGAATTTGTTTATTAGAGCTATAGGTAGGTATCAAAGAGCTTTATAGCCATTTTTGTTTTTGTAGTAATGTAATTTTGTCAATTTTTTAGTGCAAAGTTCTTTTTGAACAAAACTACAACACGTTTTGCTGTCGTAAAAATGTCCATATAAAGCGAAAATGATGTTAGGAACATTGTATTGAATCTGTAGAGCTAATTTCGTGATTTTGCTTGTTTGACGTCATCAGCAACTTTCAGAGAAACTGCTTCATTTCTTTCATGGTTGTCTTCATACTTAACAACAGTCTCAAAAGTATCAATATAACACATGGGCTGAAAAGTCCCGGGCCTAACAAAGAAAACACGGTTTTTGGTTCAAAATTAGCTTTATTCATCAACGTAATCTCCATTAAGAGCTACGCAATGATTCCAGCGCCGCTCTAATATTTCAATACCACTTTTGTAGAACGATTTATCTTTTGCCTCAAAATAGGCCTCAGTTTCAGTGATAACCTCTTCATTCGTGCGAAATTTCTTACCGGCGAGCATTTTTTTGAGGTCTGCGAACAGCCAGTAGTCGCTGGGTGCCAAATCTGGCGAATACGGTGGATGTGGGAGCAATTCGAAGTTCAATTCATGTAGTTTTGCCATTGTTTTGATTCACTTGTGACACGGTGCGTTGTCTTGATGAAACAACATTTTTTTCTTTGCCATATGCGGTCGTTTCTTTGCAATTTCGGCCTTCAAACGCTCCAATAACGCTATATAATATTCACTGTTGATGATATTTCCTTTCTCAAGATACTCGATGAATATTACACCATGCACATCCCAAAATACCGAGGCCATAATCTTTCCAGCCGATTGTTGTGCTTCCAGGCGCTTTGGACGAGGTTCACCAGTTGCTGTCCACTCAGATGACGATCGTTTTGATTCCGGAGTGAAGTTATGGATCCATGTTTCATCCATTGTCACATATCGACGCAAGAATTCCGGTTTGTTACGTTTAAACATGGCCAAACACTGCTCAGAATCATCAACACGTTCTTGTTTGTTTGTTGCACATTTCAAAATATGTTTAATACTACGCGCGAAATATCCTAGATCTTTCTGTGACCTAAAGTAAAGTTTAAATCATATTCAATACTAACGACTGTTCGTGAAAACTGCGCCAAAATTATACGACAATATTTTTCCCTGCGTTCAATTAAATGGATTCTTTGTCAGGCGCAGGCTTCTATTTTTCTTTCAAATAAAAAAAAAAATAGCAGATATAGATTACGTCTGCATGTACGTATATATGTTTGCCTAACTACAGTCCTTTGTTTTTGTTATTTCAAGTAATTTCCATATACATTAAACCGAGCTTTTGTATAAATAAAACTGACAAAACTAGCGGCGAAATCAATTGCGCCGCCTAGCCTGGAACGACCACCGTACACAGAACATTTCATTTTGCTTTTGTGTGCCCTGCTCTGTTTGTTCAGTTGCATGTACATATTCACGAAAACAAAAAAAAAACGTTTCGAATTTAAATTTCAATTCGAATCACCTGGTGAAGTCCGCCGTACATTAATTGGTAGGAGACTTCTGTCCTTGTCTCTCCTGTAGAGCGTCCTTCCCTTGCAACTAGTTGATTTTAGTTCAACGGGAAAAAAAATTTGTCCTTCGGGATTGGTCGCGAGTTAGGGACTGATTTTGGTGACGACGTTAAATTCTTTGTGGGGATAAATTGGGCCGCAATATTCTTTGTTTTTTGGTTTCGAAAGCGTAATTTTTGATTACACGTTGTGTGTTTGTTCTAAAATTGAGATTTTAATTTATACAGGGTTTGATAAACGATTTTATGTTATATTATTTTAAAATACAGTAGAACCCGGTTATAACGACAATCAGGGGACTGCGAATTTTTTGACACTATAACAAGGTGACGCTATAGGCGGAGTTCTTACAAGTTCCATGTTTACATGCAAGAATTGGTGGGAAACAATATTACATGTGGTAAACAGATACATATGTGAATTTAATGTACTTAACCATATAACCTTACACATGTTGGTACACACTAACTTGTTTGTCTAAAGAAAGAAATCTGTAATTTTCCGTTGCACAGTTTTCGCACGCCAAAACTGTTTTTCTATATCCATTTCTAATTCTCTCACTTTATCAATAACTTGAGGTAACGTTTCTCGCTGTCTATAATAAGTATTTAAAAGTGTTATGGCACTTAGGGCTTCTTCGTTTGTCGGTACGTGTTCTGCTTCGTCGCATGAATCTTTTTTCTCTTCGATTTCATTATCGTTTTCGTTATCCCGCTGTTTTATGTCCTCCACGATATCAGAACCTGAACGCATTCCCGACGTAATAAGGCAACTGTCCACGGATGCAAAGTCGTCGAAACAAAACTGGTTTTCGTCACTTAGATTTTGCTGCCACATTTTAATCAGTTCACATAACGGAACGTCATCTTCATTTAAGTTGTCACAAACTGGATTATTCCTTTATCTTGAATAACTAAAGCAGTTTGCGATAGTCTCAGAGGTTATACTACGCCAAGTCTTCTCTAAGAAGTCCAACGCGTCGAGAAGTGAAACTGCACATGGTGCGTTCTTGTCTATACCCGTAATAATTTTCAGCAGAAGAAATTTTCTGTAAAAACATTTTAAGCTTCTTATTACGCCTTGGTCCATTGGTTGAAGGATGCTAGTGCAATTTGGGGGCAGAAACACCAAATTAATATTTTTTAAGTGGGCTAATAATAGATGTACTGGGCACTTATCGACTAAAAGCAAGATTTTACCTTTAACCGCAAGTTCTTTATCCCATTTTCGAATTTCATTTTCAAAGATTCCTGAAGTCATCCAAGCTCTTTTGTTTGCGCTGTAATTTGTTGGGAGTGTTTTTATGTTTTTGAAGCAGTGTGGCTTTTTGACTTTCCTATGACAAGAATTTTACGTTTCTCCGTACCGGTCACATCAGCATACACAAATTCAGTTACCTGTTCTTTGGCTAGTTTACCGCCTACACATATTTCGCCTTTAAACCTCAGAGTCTTATCTGGAAGAAGTTTATAAAAAATTCCCGTTTGCACTTCAAATTTGTGTCTCCAAATTAACTTCCAAATTCTTCGGCCTTTTGCATAAGCAGTGGTCCATTAACGGATAAATTTGCACTTCCACATTGCTTAAACCACGTAATAAGCGCTTCGTTGATTTCAACCTTTTCGCACGATCGAATTTTCTTTCCCTTCGACAAATATTTACCACTTGAGGTATGTCAAGTGGTAAATATTTGTCGTTATATCAGGGGTTATTGACGTTAAAACCGGGTTTTTCCCTGTACGTTTGAATAGTAAAGTACCGTACCGCTTAAAATTTGACGCTATAAAAGAAGTGTCGTTACAGCCGAAGTTGTTATAACCGGGTTCTACTGTATTAGTTTTTATTTGGCAGGTTTCTTGCGTACCACTACCACATCCATAATTGAAAAATTGAATTCATATGATTGTAAATTTCCTTCTTAAAACAATATAAAGGTTAATAACCAAAACCTGAGAGCAGTTTAGAGTATTAAAAACTTGAACAGGATAGTAGTGCAGATAATAACATTCAAATAAAACTGAAATTTTTAATTTCAATGGTCTAGGCTGTGTTTCTGCTGCTGGTGTTGGAAACCTTTATTTTATTGAAAGTACTACTGATAGACTTATGTACTTAAACATCCAGAATTTAGTGTTTAGTACCGGAAACCTGACACAGAAGATGATTTTAGATTTTACCAGGATAACGACCCGAAACATTCTTTGCGTGTGGTTCAGTAATGGTTGTTATATAAGTGCCCCACTACGGTGAAAATGCCACCTCAGTCACCTGAGATAAACATTATCGAAAATCTGTGGCTTAGTTTTGAAACAAAAGTGCGTAGTCGTCAAATATTCTATAGGAATGATCTAAAACGTGCTTTAGAATGGAACAGTATTTCGCCGGATTTTATGCATAAGTTAGTAGAATCTGTTCCAAATAGATTATAATTAATTATAAAATCTAAAGGAAACCCAATTAAATATTAATTATTTTTTCTTAACTTTAAAAAATAATTAATTCATTATTATTGTAGGTGTATCATTTCCATTGTGATGTTAAATATGTAACCGTTGTAATGCTATCTGATTAGAATTCGTAATACCTGTTCGAATTAGTATATTTAATTTACTTTTCCGAAATAATTTCCAATAAATTTTAAAGTTCACTGTTATAGTACTTTACTAACATTATTAGAAGTAAAGAGAAGTAGTTTAACTCCATAGCAAATGACTGGAATGGTGGCTGTGATTAAAGATAGGCGATCTCAAACATATACGGCTAATTTGATGAATATTCATCAGTCCAGAGTTTCTAGGACAGTAGCCAGATATAAAGAAACAGAGGGTTATATGTAAAGATCGGTGTCAGGTTATTCAAGCTGTACTACTCCCCATCTTGACCGTACGTCGGAGGCAAGTAACTGCAATGTTTTCAGTTTTCTGATTGTCGCCTGTTAATCAACCTGATAACTCACCAGATGTGCTTGCATCATATACTATTGCGCCATCGAGGCAATCATTCAATGTTATAAGAAACACCGTCCTACTAGGGCTATTGGAACATTTTTATAAAAGGTACAGAAGCACTTATAACATTGGAAAAAAATATTGCACCTTTGACAGAAAATAACTACAGCAATAATAATAATAATTTAAAACAAAATCTCTACTCAAAACGGATAAATGGACAAGAAATCTACAATTAGTGGGTGTCGAATTCTCTATATAAAAAGAAAACTTTAACAATCCGTTTCTTTATACTGCCTACCATCTTGATAATTTAATTTTTTTGGTACCATCAACGTCGAAATTTAATTCGTGAAATTAAAAATTTCACAGTTCCGGTAGGATTCGAACCTACAACTCTTCGTTAGACAAGCGCGTTCTTTATTTATACCACGGAGACCGTATGAACAAATCGTTGTTTGATACATTGATGTAGTAAAGGTTGGAGATATATCGTAATATCAGGGCTTATTTATCGAACAAGAGCTGTAGGTTCGAATCCCACCGGAACCGTAACATTTTTTAATTTTACAAACTAATTCGATTAAATTTCAACGTTTCTAATACCAAGGAAATTAAATTATTATTCATAAACCAACGGAAGTTGCATTAAAATAATGTCTATCAACTTGCTCATTCTTTCATCCTTTTATCGATTGCAGGTTATTGATGCCATTATATTGCTTATCATTAGCAAATGTCTTTGTTGCCAATATTCCCTAGAGATTTTTAATGAAGTTCACGTCGGATGAGCGAAGTAGCTGTTTACGAGGTAGTATTATACCTATAATATTTCAATAATTATATTGAAGGAGCGTGTTTTATCGCACAGAATAATCGAAGTACTTAGTGTTTTAGGACAAACTATTTATGCTATCAAAAAGAGGAAATTGCAACACCCTATTCCTTCATACATTAAGAAAAAAATGGGAGCCCCTCTTAAACTAAAAATAAGCAAATTGCTAGAGATGGTTGAAATGAAAGTGTGTGTAAGTGAAAGTGAGAATTGTTTCATACGAAGATGAGCGGAAAAATTCTGTAACAAAAGCATAGCAAATAGCAAAATTTCAATGAAATGTGTTTTATTTTTCGACATAACCGCCCTCAAGATCAATACATCTATTTAGTCGTTGTTCAAGTTTCTTTATGCCTTCGTAGTACGCTGGTACGACCTTTTTTAAATTATCCATTTGCAAACAGTCTTAAAAGAAGGAGCATGCATTTCTTTGGACGAAAAATCCTTTTCCACAGGTGTTTAATCACTACGCAGATTTCAATATGGTCCGTTTTTAAAAAGAGCCAAAAGTGCTCTTGGCAGATCGACATGAAGTTTAACACGTACATCATTGAAACATCAAGCTATACAATAGCGTCAAAGATTACTATTAGACAGCGCCATTTCATAGTTAGTTACCGATTTTTTCAGCTTACCCTCGTACAATACTAACAACAATTATGCAATTAGTTTATGATTTTATTACAAATATATTGTTTTAAAGGAACATGTTGCCCTATAAACCTTCAAAGATGAATTTAAAGCTAAAGGCATTGTTAAGATGCCCGAGTGGCTTCTTGAACGAAATGGGTTTTTCTTCGGGCTGTTTTTGAGCATTCAAACGGGGATCGTCATATACGCTGGTACGACCCTTTTTAAATTATCCATTTGCAAACAGTCTTAAAAGAAGGAGCATCCTTACCTAAAACATTTAAAATATCAGCATGAATTTCTTTGGACGAAAAATACTTTTTCCACACTCCACAGGTATTTAATCACTACGCAAATTTCAATATGGTCCGTTTTTAAAAAGAGCCAAAAGTGCTCTTGGCAGATTGACATGAAGTTTAATACGTACATCATTGAAACATCAAGCTATACAATAACGTCAAAGATTGCTATAACACAGCTCCATCTCCTAGTTAGTTACCGAATTTTTCAGCTTACCCTTGCACAATACTAATAACGATTATACAATTAGTTTATGATTTTGTTACAAAAATATTGTTTTAAAGGAACATGTTACCCTATAAACTTTTAAAGATGAATTTAAAGCCAAAGGCATTATTAAAATACCTGAGTACCTTCTTGAACGAAATGGGTTTTTAATGTTAAAAAGAAAACAGCAAGCAGACATAATTATTCTGGAATGGGTAATAGAAAATATGAGAGATGGATAACAAAGCAATTACTATAGAATTATAGCTTGCTCTTCTGATGTATAAGTCTGATGAATAACTGCAGAGCTAAATTCACGGCAGTACCCAAAGAATATATGTATATTCATTGAGCGACGTTCTTGAAGATTATTGTGTATTTACCTATAATTTAATATGAAGTTCAATTATTTCACTGTTTTATTCTAGAATAGCAACTTGTATACGTGCGTTGATATTCTTATTCCTAGTACTCAGGCTTTTACGTCAAATGTGTTTGTAAACGTCTGATTATATTTGACAAGCCTGTATTTTCATCTAGGCTCTGTTCATCATTCACATTTGTATATATTGTATATATTGTATATATTGTATATATTGTATATATTGTATATATTGTATATATTGTATATATTGTATATATTGTATATATTGTATATATTGTATATATTGTATATATTGTATATATTGTATATATTGTATATATTGTATATATTGTATATATTGTATATATTGTATATATTGTATATATTGTATATATTGTATATATTGTATATATTGTATATATTGTATATATTGTATATATTGTATATATTGTATATATTGTATATATTGTATATATTATATATATTGTATATATTGTATATATATGGTATATATTGTATATATTATTATCCATTGTTAAATTAGACTTAAGCTTTAATAAACGTTAGTGCAATTACGTGCATCTTTGAAGACCCAAAACAAGAGACATCGAATTCAAAGTTTAAAGAAACGTCCTTTTATCGACAGTGTTAAATTATCCCTTTAATAAATTTGCCACGATTCAACTTATTCCACCAACATCCATATATAAACATTTAAAACTTTCTATTATCCGATCAAACCAAGTAATACAACACCAACCCCATGCGGTTCACTTGTCTTTTTTGCTTTCATTCCTTTTGAAACATAATCTTATCGAGAGAAAAAAACATTTATACATTTACCCCTCGTTAAACCGACTAACCCCTCTCTTACAGGATACCGCAACATCTGCTTCGCTCGTTCCAGACAATAGAAGAATGACCACAACCTTGTTACGCTGAAGCTTCACGCAGATGTGTCCCTCGCTAGTTACGGTATTATTCGATTATTGCTTGGGTCACTAAGGGGTCACCTCTAACTAGGAAGGGTTGAATATTAAACGGGCCAAATCCTTAGGGGTGTATTCACGAAGGGAACGAGATCTTTTTTTTTTTGTTCTGCGTCGCAATTAGTGATATGGAAATCGGGATTGATGTTTGAACAAGCTGTTGTAATAAATCGAGATGAGAAAGGAGGGGCAGTAAGGGGGAAATATACTTATTACTGTATATGTACGACGTATAAATTTTTTGAGAATAATAATAGTTTATTGCCGTCTTAATTTAAAATTGTCGATGTTGTTAATAAATGTATAAATACAGGATGTCTAGAAAATAATTGGTGCTCTTCCTCTGTTTCGATTGTTTTGTTGTTTCCTCGAATAATTTTTGCTTTTTCTTTCCAAACTCCATCCAAGAATTTTATTTCGCCCTCTTAATACTCTCTTTGTGAACGAATATAGATCTAAATGGGAGCGTAAGCAAGCACATTAAAATTATTAGTAGAATTAAAAAGATTTTCAAGCAAGCAATACAAATAATTTTACATCTCCGAGAGAATTTTTTGGAAAATATTAGACTCCTAGAAATTTAAACTACCAACCATTAATTACCAAGAGCAATCCTTATTCGTAGAGGTTAGTACGAATGCGCTAGAACAACGTCTACTCCGATTCAACTCCTGTCCACCATTCTAAAGTTAGATGCAATAAACGTCATCCCCAACAAGCCGAATGCCGACTCCCAGACAATTCCATCTACAACGCCGTGTACCATCGCAACGTCGGGCTCTTTGTAACCGCCCCCCGACGCTCCACCGCCCCGAAATCCCGGTATGAATATTTATGCAGCCCGGTTACACTTGATTGCGAGTTTAAAATGCAAAATAGTCAATTTACATGCATTAAAACTTAGCGCTGCTATCTCTGCGGTTCGACTATAACGCATGGCCGAGGTGGAGGATGGAAGATGATCAAGCCAGAGAACCGGTGACAAAGACGGGGCGGATTTTTAACGTTCTACCTTTACAATCTACATACATTCCGGCCCTACACCGTCGAGTTCCGACGTATAACGATTTTGCGGCATCCCCGGTGCCGGAAACGTACGCCGACGTTTGTCCGGTGTATACTGTAATACATGACGACATTGAAGATGAGAAATTAGGGAGCGGTGTGGACGAGGGGACGGCGGGAATGGGGGCGACGCGGCTAGTAAGCTCGTTCGGAGCTGTTTTGGGGGGACGGGCTGGCGAGGGAATGCCCTTGTTTGCGAACGGTGCGCGTCGAAATGAATGGGGGAAAGCGGAGGGGGACTCCGGGCGGAATCTACACGTAAATTTCATACGCGGCGGTTTAAATTAGTAGGCCTTGTTGAGGCTAACCCAAAATTGCGGTTGGATGTTATGTATAACTGCAGGAGTTGAATTCATTGGGAACCCTGCTGGGGAGGATAAATTTCAACGATTAAATAGTGACCGCAACGTTGTACGAGCTTTAGACATTACTTGGGGATTAGCAGCGTTTCACCGAAAGAAATCTAGTTGACCCGAAAGTTTTAACTACAGTAAAACTCGCTTATAACGTACACTACTACAAAACAGTATGTTAAAAACGAAGTATGCTATAAGAGAATATAACCAAAGATTATGTATATATTATCAAAATGTGTTTTTATTTATAAAATAATAAAAAGATACACAATAGTAATAGTAAATAATGATACGTAATAAGCACATTCATATAAAAATTTAATTAGCAAAAGATTCGGCAACAAGAATCGTTTTGATTTTTTGAAACAAATAGATTCTAAAAAGTGTTAAATCCCTAATACGTTATTTAAAATTATATCGGTACTACGTTCTTCAGTTTCTAAATATCGTGTAGCTGTCCTTATTCCGGTAAGCGCATCATAATAACTGAGCTTCTTATTTTAGCAGCCTCCTTCGCTTACTTCATCATCATCGTTGTTATTTTCTTGATTTAAAATTTCCTCGGAAAAATCTGTATCACGAAGTAATGAGGTTTTTATTCACTAACACAAATTCAACTATTGTTTCTATATGCACACTATTGCGATCCTGCAAATGATTTTGTAACCCTGCGTTTAGAGGCAAATTATCGTTATCGATGTTATCATTATACTTGACAAGCCATTGAGACAACGGTAAATCGTCGTCTTCATCAAATAGACGTACTGTAAACAATTCTTTATGACGATTGCAAGGACTGTGTGGATGTACAATTCACAGGTATAGCAGTAAACTCCACTCACACAAATTAATTAATTATGCGGAACGCAGCGTTTCGAGAGCACGTGGGCTCCCATTGTCAACCGTGTTACCGACTGAAAGTAAAAACTATATCACACATGCAAATTATTTTCTACGCAGGCTCTAAAATTTCTAACCATATGACTATTTACAATCTACTAGGTGGCCTCATGCCTTTTACGGGAAGGATGGACCGAAAGCGAACCGTATCATTTAACAGGGTCTATGGTAATAAATCCATCAAACTCGAGTGTGCAATTGGGGTGGTTCTCTGTTCAATAAGTTTCCGTTCTTTTTCATATATACCGTTTCGTACGCGTCTAATTCTCTATACGAGTTCACGTTTTTAAGTAGTGTCAGATTTTTTAAATCAATCTTATGTCCGGATTTTACCATATGCTCTGCTACGTTTGATAGTTCAGGTTTGTCGAAACGATAGTGTCTAATATGTTCTTTGAACCTCGTTTCGATACTCCTTTTGTTTGTCCAATATAAACTTTCTCACAGTCATTGCATGCGATTTGGTATATTCCAGACTTTTTTATCATCTCCGGTTTATCTTTGGGATTCCCTAAGAGATTCTTTAAGTTGTTTTTTGACACAAAAGACACGTTCATGTTTAGTTGTCGGAAAATTTTACTTAACCCTTTTACTGTTGGGTGAAAAGGAAGAGTTATAAATTTCTTATTACCGGTGTTTGTTGATGTCAAAGTCGTGGAATTTCTGATGCGTTGTTTGTATTGGACCTTCCTTAAAATACAGTCGACATCCATAGAAGAGAAACCATTGTACCTCGCTACATCTTTGATATACTTTAATTCTTTGTCATACCTGCTATTGTTTAGCGGAAATCTTTCGTGTATATTGACCAGATAACTAATCGCGGACATTTTTTGTTGTTCGCAATGGTGCGAATCAAACGTGATGAATCTGTTGGAATTAGTTTCTTTTCTGTAGATGTCTATTTCTAATTAGACACTATCGTTTCGACAAACCTGAACTATCAAGCGTAGCAGAGCATATGGTAAAATCCGGACATAAGATTGATTTAAAAAATCTGACACTACTTAAAAACGTGAACTCGTATAGAGAATTAGACGCGTACGAAACGGTATATATGAAAAAGAACGGAAACTTATTGAACAGAGAACCACCCCCAATTGCACACTCGAGTTTGATGGATTTATTACCATAAGCCCTGTTAAAGATACGGTTCGCTTTCGGTCCATCCTTTCCCGCAAAAGGCATGAGGCCACCTAGTACATTGTAAATAGTCATATGGTTTAGAAATTTTAGGGCCTGCGTAGAAAATAATTTGCATGTGTGATACAGTTTTTACTTTCAGTCGGTAACACGGTTGACAATGGGAGCCCACGTGCTCTCGAAACGCTGCGTTCCGCATAATTAATTAATTTGTGTGAGTGGAGTTTACTGCTGTACCTGTGAATTCTTTATGGTTTCTTGCGAAATTTGTTGCTAAGTTTTGGCTAATATTTCCATCGCTTCTAGTAAATTTACTTCATTAGAAGTTCCATTATCCAAATTCGTAATGTGTTTCATTACTAACAGGCGTCAATAATAGGATTTTAGGGTATAAATAATTGGTCCATTGGTTGTATCATGGAGGTGGAATTCGGTAGTAGAAGTTCCAGACGAATACTTTTCAGGATGAGCTGGACAGTTTTCGACTAATAATAAAATTTTTCTTTTCTGTTTTCTTAGGTCTTTATCCCAAGTTCCAATTCCGTCTTCAAAAATTTTAGATGTCATCCGTGCCCGACGTTAGCAGTCTAAGTACAAGGTAGCTTTTTAATGTGTTTGAAACTTCTTACGTTTTTCGTCTCCTGCCATATTAGCACACACCAACACGATTATTCTCTGTTTCAATTGTTTGCCCCAACGCATTTTATACCCTTAAATTTTAGTGTACGATTAGGTGTAAGTTTGTAATGATGGCTGGCTAAAAAGATTTAAAAGGAGGCATCGAATTCGACTGCTGTCGATAGCTGGTGAAAAATTGTCGGCACCATCACAACTGGTGCAACCGTTAAGGAAAAAAATAATGAACAAAATCAAAGAGCTACATTTAAATGAGGAGCAAATATACAATGCAGATGAAACCAGGCTTTATTGGAAATTATTACATGCGAAAACCTATGTGGCCTCACATAAAAAAACTGCTCCGAGTAGAAGGGCGGAAAGAGAACGCATAACTTTTCTAGCGTGCACTAATCCTAGTGGTACACACAAAATAAGGCCACTAGTAATAGGAAAGGCATAAAATCCACGTTCATTTAGATATTTTAAGAGTGCGTTGATGATAACTATTCGAAATCCGCTTGGATGACCAAACGCATATTTCTGGAATGGTTCCAGAAGCACTTTATCCCTCACGTATTACAATAAAACTGGTGTTAATTTTGGATAACCCACCAAGTCATCCTCCAGAGGATCAATTAAGAAGCAACGATGGCTCAATTTTTGTTGTGTTCATGCCGTCCAACGTAACTCCACTTATCCAACCGATGGATTAAAATGTAATAAAAAATACTGAATTGTATTATTAAAAATTTCCACTTTCGTCTGCGCTATCAAAAAGTTCTAAAAACATTTCTGAATCCTTAAAGCAAGTAACTTTACGTAGCGTTAAGCAATTTTAAATTTAGATATGGCGTGGAATGCCTTTAACCAGCAAACAATCAGAAAGTGTTGGAAAAATTTGCTTTACTCCAGTGAGGATTATGACGATGAAGATAATGTACCGCAAACCATCATTAGAAATCAGTTACTATCTAATGCTGAAGTTATTGACAGTGCATCATCGGACGTTCTCAAATTATTAAAAGCAATAGATTCCGATATTGCTTTCACAATTACCGATGCTAGTTTATGAAATGACGATAAAGAGATGGATGATGCATATGAAGACGAAGATGGGGTGAGTGAAGATGACGATCCTCCGATTCAAATAAAAAATTTTCATCAACATTTTTCCCTGTCTTGCGATTAGTTTTCTTTATTGTGGCATTTAAAATCTACCATGAGCGTACCTTCGACGTGTCGATAAGCACAATTCTGAGTAAGAGGAAGATGGAACAAGATTTCTATAAGTTAACAAAGTCAAGAAATACGCATGCTATTCTGCAGCTGGAGTTCTTCCCATCCCAGTTATCCCAAATGCAATAGACAGATTACAGCTTTTCACTCGGTACAGTAGAGTAATATCATATAATAATAAACGGATTTGATTGTAAATCATTTAAAATCGCATATTCTATTACCAATTCAAGAAGTAACCTTAAATTGGAAGACTACGTATGAGTAGATTAAGCATCGTAAGCAAAAGCCTCTAAAAATAATTAATTTATTCCCTAGATATTTTATTACTTAAATTAATATGTAGAAAGTCGAAAATCTCAAAATTGAAAATCTCAGTATTGTTAAACGTGCAGCTTTATAATTTTTGGAATCTCTCTAAAAGAGAAGGAAATAAATGGAAACTTTGAAAGAATTTCGTCAAGGAAAAATGACAAATATTGTCGCTTTTCCTTATTTCATATACACCAATCAAACCGTTCGTCTAAAGTACTTTAATTTTCTAACGGTACTGTATCCCATATCACTCCAATCGTACGAACTAACCAGCGGCAAGGGAGAACTATTACTCCCGCATATGATGGTCATAGCGATACATGCGGATCTATTATAGTTGAAGTCCTTCGGGATCTGTGCCATTTCCGTACGTCAAATCGATAACACGAAGAGGTGGAGAAGGGAGGTAAAGCGGAGGCAGAGATAATTAGGTGAGTTAATTAGTGAGGATTGTTTGATGTCGTATTGCTCTCTAGATAGCGTAAGTAGATGTTGATGGATAGACACTTCCGTAAGGGTTGTTTGTTCGTTATATAGAACGTATAAATTGTTGATTTGTAAAGTACAAGAGTCATTAACAGGTCTAATCGGGGTCGAACTGATTTTACTAATGTAAGTGAATTTCATTTAAAATAACGTTTATAATAACGTTTATAAAATTGATTTCACACTATAACAATCACTTTAAAGAATCTCAGTGAAATTTCTATAATCCCATATAATTTTGTAGCTCTTCTACAAACATTTGGGAGTGGTATAAGTTGGGAATTACCTAGAATTATAGTTCAGAACGTTAAAAAAATTGTAGAGAAATTATTTTGTCAATATCAGAATCGTTAGATATGTAGGAGAAGTACCTGTCGTATAAACATATAAATACGGGGGCGACCTGAAATGTTACCGGAATCGGCAAGAGATGGCGCACGATCAAGCGGTTTCACAAAAATGGATAAAATCGAATTTCCTTCAGTGATAAACCGCTTGATGGCTGGGAAAACGGCAACGGAAATTCTAAATATTTTGCTAGAGGCCGCTACCAACGATGAAATGGTTGACAAGACTCATGACGTGGCGTTAGCCGATCGCGGATTGAAGCTGAAAGAGATAGCAGAGACAACCGGCTTCTCAGAAGAACGCGTTGGCCATATCCCATACGAAATTTTGGGTAGGAAAAAGGTTTCGGCGCGATGGGTACCGCGTTTGCTCGCACCGGAACAAAAACGAAATCGGGTGGCCGTTTCGGAGGAGTGTCTGGCCAGGATCCAACACAATCCAAGGGATTTCTTCATGCATTTCGTAACCTTGGATGAGACTTGGATCCATCACTACATACCGGAGACCAAGGGACAGTCGAAGCAGCCGACTTTTTTGGGCGAATCGGCTCCAAAGAAAACAAAGACCGTTCCATCGGCCGGAAAGGTCATGGCGACTACTTTTTGGAATTTCCAAAGTGTGATCCTCATAAATACTACTAATTCGAAATAATTCTGTAGAATTATAGAAATTTCGCTGAGTGCGGCAGCATTTTCGTCCAATATTTGGATAACTTTCCGATTTGATCCATCTTAAGAAGTATTTTGCAGCCCTTTGTCTATAACTTCTAACAAGCTGGATAATTATTTCTTTGTAATCTCGAGCTTTTCTATTCCCTCGAAAGTTTTATGTCATCTCTTGGAAAGTTTCTCCGGTGATTTAAAGTCTTTCCAGGTGCTGTATCCTCTTATAATAAGGAGGGTTTTATGAATGAAAGTGTCCCCGTCAAACTTTGGATGACTTTAGGAGAAAATCCTGACTCGATGGAGAAATTTTGAATTTTTCTTCTTAACATCCAAAATGCTCCAAAATAATTTCTATCGCACATACTAAATTTTGAAATATCTTCAATTAAATTATTCGAAATCCCAATAAGGAATTTCTTTTCAAAATATCTACCGGTGAAGAAAAATCAAGCAAATTATACATCCTCTTCCTTCTCGTAATTGTTAACTACTGTAATAGCTGACAACTAGTTATATTCAAACACAAAGTATATGCATCCCCGTCTCGCTAGCGTTTCTAAGCGCAAAACCCACGTGTGTGTTGCACGAGATGTGGTGCTCATCTACCGGAGCAAAATTTAATTAAAACTTTTTCACGTTTGACGTAAACTTTTATACCTCGTTCATTAAGCAAATAAGATGAAAATTTAATATTTTACATCGCGTGGAAAACATCGTAGCGTTGGATGTCAAACGTTTCGGCAGAATAGATATACGGAGTCTTCAATAAGGCATGTAAAATATTTGGGTATGTTGGGTGACTGGTATTTTTGGTTTTCGTTGGTTATTTTCTTTTTCATTTTCCTTTCTTTGTAGTTCACAACCACAGAATGCTAGAAATTTATCAACAGTTATATCTTTCCACGGTTTGCCTTTTGTTCCGCAAGAATGTTTAGCTTCTAAATTAGTATAGTTTACAATTTCTTGTACAACTGGAGTTACAAATAACTGAAAGGTTTCCTTTAGTGGTACAGCCATACGCTTTCTTGACAATCCTGGCGTACGCAGAATAATGTTATGTCGTGCATTTCTATTTTTTGTTGGAGGTTCCAAATTCCAAACCAGACCAGTTGGAACTATGTAACCACTCGTTAAAGCAATACCGTCAGAATCGCTTCTATCATTTTCTCCAAAAAGCAGATCATAACATGCAGCTCCCCACTGCAACAGTGTCTTTTCATAGCTAACGTCACCGTATCCCACTCTTTTCACGTATTTTCTCGATGCCATTTATCACATGTAACACATGTAACACATGGGCTGAAAAGTCCCGGGCCTAACACATAGAAGACGCTAGTTTTATTGCAGTCACCTTTCTCTCAGTTAGTACTAACCTTCAAAAGACAGCTGTTAAAATTTCATGATATTCTATTCATTAGTTTGTGAGTTATTGTGCTAAGAGTCACGCTACCTTTGTTATTTTCAAAAAACAATGGATCAAAAACAATTTCGTGTATTAATTTTATACTGCTTCTTGATGGGAAAAAATACCGTTCAAGCGAAGCAATGGCTTGAAAAGTGTTATGGGGACTCCGCTCCATCGGAAACAACAATAGAACGTTGGTTTGCTGACTTCAAACGTGGTAGTAGAGACATCGATGATGCAGAACGCAGTGGACGTCCAAATGAGGCGGTAACACCAGAAAACATTAAAAAAATCTACAAAATCGTTTTGAATGATCGAAAAGTGAAGTTGCGTGAGTTAGCTGACATCGTAAAGATATCAAAAGAACGTATTGGCGTTATATTGTATCAGCATTTGACTATGAGAAAGCTCTGTTCAAAGTGGGTGCCGCGTTTGCTCACTGTTGACCAAAAACAAGAACGTGTTGATGATTCTGAGCAGTGTTTGGCCATGTTTAAACGTAACAAACCGGAATTTTTGCGTCGATATGTGACAATGGATGAAACATGGATCCATCACTTCACTCCGGAATCAAAACGATCGTCATCTGAGTGGACAGCAACTGGTGAACCTCGTCCAAAGTGCCCGAAAGCACAACAATCGGCTGGAAAGGTTATGGCCTCGGTATTTTGGGATGTGCGTGGTGTAATATTCATCGACTATCTTGAGAAAGGAAATACCATCAACAGTGAATATTATATATAGCGTTATTGGAGCGTTTGAAGGCCGAAATTGCAAAGAAACGACCGAATATGGCAAAGAAAAAATTTTGTTTCATCAAGACAACGCACCGTGTCACAAGTCAATCGAAACAATGGCAAAACTACATGAATTGAACTTCGAAATGCTCCCACATCCACCGTATTCGCCAGATTTGGCTCCCAGCGACTACTGGCTAGGTAAGAAATTTCGCACGAATGAAGAGGTTATCGCTGAAACTGGGGCCTATTTTGAGGCAAAAGATAAATCGTTCTACAAAAGTGGTATTGAAATGTTAGAGCGGCGCTGGAATGATTGCGTTGCTCTTGATGGAGATTACGTTGATGAATAAAGCTAATTTTGAACCAAAAAAACCGTGTTTTCTTTGTTAGGCCCGGGACTTCATGTTATGTTTTGCATATCATATTGTATAGAAACATGTTTGTTATATAAATAAAATAAAAATGTGGTTCGTTTAATGATTTATTGGTAACGTACAGTTTTATGTTTCTTGTTTGGATATTTGCTACATATTGATTAAAAATCGGTTTTTTTTATGAGATCTATGATATTAAAGTGATAAAGAATTTTGTTAAGAAAATATTTAATAATTAGTCTAGTTTATTCAGCTCCTTTCCGTAAGTACAAATGTATTAATACAAAGCATTCTCAATAGAGGAATTCACTATTTATAATCCTATTGTTTGCAATCAGCCATAATTTGTTTTCTAAATCCATTATTGGCTAAAATGTTATATAACCAAGAAAACGTATTAAAGATGATAATAACCTCATAAATTTGACAATTTTTCTTTTCGTACAATTCATTGCAATCATGGTTGATGCACCTAAATTTGGTTTAAACGCTGCATAAGTAGTAATAATGCATGTTTTAACTTGCATAGACATACACAATTCCGTACAGCAGTACGTTACAAATTATAACAACTCCCAGCCGGCAATTGTAGGAATTATTGGTAGGTGGGCTTTGGAGGCCCAGTATATGTAAATGCAGGGTGTAAATGAGAAATATTTGCTTTTATTTTGATTTCCAAATACACTCGAATATTTTTTAATCAAGTGCGTGTTAAATAAAGACATGTTTGGAGTATATCTAAATACTCAAGCCGATTTAAATTATTTCAAACGAATCTTAAGCAAACAAAATCTCTCTTTACATGTTAGGGTTAAAAACGAATATTCTACTAAGCAGAAGCGTATACATCATTTGTGTAACTCTTCTGGTAATAGAAAACATCAACAGAGTTTCATTTGACGCATATTTGACTGTCTGCAGCTAAACGGTCCACCCTGTATAACATACAGAAAAATGAAAAAGAAACGAAAACGGACAAAAAACAAACAGCGAGAAAAGAAAATCCGATCATCCATCAAACGGCAAATCTCAGGCACGTGATCTTTGTCCGCTTCGGGCGCTAGGTGGCGCGCTAGGCTCGCCATTCAATTTCTACGCACGATATTAGATTAATTCGACGTAGCTACCATTTCTTATTCCTTTTTCGTCGCCGTTTTCGCCTTTTGTTCTTTCCCGAGGCTAAAATATGGACGAATTTCCCGTCTTGATGGTCTCGCTACCGAGAAAATCACGTAATCCCTATGAATGTTTGATACGAAATGGTATATTCCGTGTCCATGCGTTGATTGCTTGCTTTAACTGCAAGATGTGCGTTTTCGTTCCTCTCGCATATATATATATATATATATATATACACAGCTGTGGCCATATGTATTCGCCACTCTCGTTTTGAACGTGTTACACGAATATTATTGTATTTCTAAGAAGCAGGGTCGATGACGGACTTAACTAGGTACCTGGTGATGAGGGTTTAATGGTTTATTCTAGGCCATTCTGAGTAAATTAGAAAATAGACGTAAAATTGTAATTTCTGAATATTTCTTCAGTCTTTCTTAAAAGTTGTAAGAGTAAGGTTGAGCTAGTTAGTCGGACGTACATCGACATGTTGGAAGAAGTTCTGGAACCGTGTGTGTTCAAATTATTCGATAATGATGAGCCAGAGTATTACTTCCAACAAGGTAATGCACCGTGGCATAAATCTCGCGAAGTAATGCGCTGTTTCGAGGAAAATAACGTGCGGGTCCTGGAATGACCGGCACAATACCCGGACTTATCGCCAATTGAGCATATATGGTTTAAAGCGAAATGTAGCTAAATACTCATCTACCACAAATCAATGCTTAAAAACAAAAACATTCGAAGAGTGGAATAAAATCACCCCCGAACAATGCTACAACTTAGTGAGCAGTATGCCCAGACGAATTCGTGCGGTGATAAAAGCCCAGGGAGGAGCTACCAAATATTAAGCAATATCTGTATACACTCACAATGAAACATTTTCATCGATCAATTTTTTTTTATTTCTTATATATTCGTCGGAATAAAAAACAAAAAAGGGTGGCGAATACATATGGCCACAGCTGTATATATATATATATTGCACGATATGTTTTCATGTTTAATATAGTCAATGAAATTAGTTAACGGCCTCAACTTCGCTATATTTCATGTAAATTTCTTCTCGTTAAATTGAAGTAATATTTGGTGAACTTTCTATTAAAATCTTCCATTTCTTCGTATATGACCATCTCGTTTATCTGAATTATTTCAATTTCCATCTGCTAATTTGCAACTTACTGGAGTTTGAATCACTTCTTAATTTGAAAGTTTAGATTAAGTTAGCGTGATTTATGCAATGAACTGCCCTCATTCTTTCCAGAAATTTCAAGAACTGTATTGTACGGAATTGTTTGTGCAGATCTGGACTATAATAAAGTGTATGCCAAGGGGAGTTTCTCGAACTTTGCGAGACGAATACAAAACCAAACGAATGGCAGCTGCATTGTCATTTCTAGGTCGCTATGACAAGGATGGTGGTGAAGACTTGAAGCACTTTGTCAATGGTGACGAGACTTGGGTAACACATTTCACACCGGAAACAAAGCGACAATCAATGCAATGTCATCATCCGCAATCTCTAACGAAATCGAAAAAAGCAAAACAAATTTTGAGCACCACAAGGATGGTTTCAGTGTATTGGTGTGCCAGAGATGACGGCTAAGCAGTGGAGTCCTCCTCCTTCATGCTAATGCACGTTCGCATGTAGAAAAAGTGTCACGGGACTTGCTTCAGCAGTTTCGGTGGGTCATTTTTCAACATCCGCTTTACAGTTTAGATTTAGCCCCTAGCGATTTTCACCTAATCCCCAAATTGAAAATTTTTTTGAGTGGATAACACCCCAGAGGTGATATTGAACTTAAAGAAGCCGTTAATCAATGGTTGCAGTATACAGAAGGCATAGAACACCTGATAAAACGGTACGACAAGTGACTATATTTGAACGGCGACTACGTAGAAAAGTAGTTTGGGTACCTAATTTTATGTAAAATGCAGTGTCGTTTAATTACATCTAAAAAAATTCTAATTCCGCCTGTAGTGGATCTGCGTGGATTGAGTATCTCAGTCTCCGCTGTTGGTGGACCTAAACCCGGATAAAGGAGGAGAGTTTGGTCATTGGGTTAGATCCTCAACACAAGTAAAAAACTCATTTGCTAAAAATTTCGATGACTGACTTCGGACCATTTACCGAAATAAATGACAACAATACATGCAAAGGAAAAGGATCATCAGATTCGGTACATGGAACATACAGGGTATGAAAACTAACTGACAGAGACAACAAGGAAGAGTACAAGAAATGAAATGGTAGGAGAATACATTCATTTTTACAATGGTGTACAAAAACTTGCCAGAGCTAAAAGTGGAGGATCTATGGCAGCGCACAAAACACTGGCGAAATATATAAGGTCATTGGTAGTACTGGATAAACAAATGATGACATTGGAAATCCAAATTAATGGATGCAGTATCTACACCGGGAGAAGATGGGGAGAGACAATGTAAGAAGGACTTCTATGAAAAGATGAAAAATCTTTTGAGCAACATTAAAGCGGATAAAGAGATATGCATCTTGGGAGGCATGAACGCATGTGCGGGTCGCAAAATAAATTACCCTCTTGTAGGTAGATACGGCGAAGAAGTAACAGATAACAATGGATTTTTGCCAAGGAATGTCTCTTAGAATAATGAATAATGTTTTTTTTTCCGCACAAGAACATCCATAAATTTACATGGATACAACCAACTGGAGGATTCACCTCAATAAATATGTAATCATAGGGCAAGAGTATATGTAAGGGTGTACCGTGGACCGCAATGTGGTTCAGATCACTACTCTACTTATAACAAAATTAAATGTGAAATATAGGAAAATCCGCGAAAGAATAAACAAAGGGGAAGTACACAAAAATAAAAAAAATATGAACACACATATAATTTAGAGTCTTTATTTCGAAGAGGATCAAGTAGTTATAGCTTGTAGTGAAAGGGATATAGACTACATATTTCAACTGAGATAAGAATATGAACACTGCAAACTAAGTGATGTGGAAGGACGAAGTTGACCACCAGGACTTGCAAATTAGAGAAGTAAGAAGAATAAACTAGTACAAGTACCTAGGAAACATACTTAGTGAATAAAGCACATCGAAAATAGACATACGAAATAGAATACAGCAGAGGAAAAACGCAATCTGGGCCTTAAATTTCTTGCTATGGACTAAAGGATTAAGACTGGAAACAAAGATAAAAATATATAAAGCTGATCTCATTCTAACATACGATGTAGAGAGCTGGCAGATAACAAATAGCAATAAAAAGAATGTAAACACCATCAAAATGAACTTCCTGAGAAGACCCTGTGGTGTATCAAAATTGGAACACGTTAGAAACGAAGAGACACGACTAAGAACAGGAAGAGTTATTACTAGTGCGAATCGAATAGAAATAAGAGAGCTTATATGGTTTGGACATGTACAAAGAATGAGTGAAGATAGATGGCTAAAGAGGGCACTAAATTATGCACCACAAAATGGAAGGAGAAGGGGAAGGCCAGCGACATCATGGAGAGACGGGATCGAGAAGGCCAAGACAGACAGAGCAATAAAAGAACAAATCGAAACAAGTGGAGATCGAAATGCGAGATGCGGCAAAGATCGTAGGATCCTCGCCATGATATGACCTACGTATTTTGGTAGCTTCAGTACCTAAATAAATTCCCAGGAAATCCACGTTTCTTGTTTGGCTTACTTCATAAATTAGGTATTTTAAAGTACTAGCTTGGGTATCCAACTTTATGTAAAATACAGCTTAAATTTCTATAGGAAAAAGTTCTTTAATTTTCGAATGGTCCTCGTATTTTTAAGAGCAGCGTTTAAGACCATCTATCACGAATATTAATCAAGAACACGTCTTAATTAATACCCTTTAAACTTTAAACCGTGGATATTAATTACTTTTATTGTCTGTACACTATACATTCCCCAAAATTATCCTCTCAACCTAGTCTAACCCTAAGATATATAAAACTACCAACTAACAATCGAGCTCTATTTAAATAACTTTCTATACTGGCTGACTTTCCGAAACTTTCCTACCCGTAGGCCCTGTCAGTATACGAACGAGCCCATATATCGACGTTGAAAAGTTCTAAAGTCGAGGAATATTGCGCCCGACACTAGATAGCGCTTCTAGTTCTATGTATAGGTGTATATACATCGCTCGCCGGATGTCGGAGCAGCAAACGCGCAGCTCTGATAACCGAGAGTGGTTCCAACAATCGAGATAAAACTGTTTTACTATTTGATCGTTACGTTTAGATTTCATATACTCGTAGTTTCTCGGGGTCGTCGTAAAGGATGGTATATATTCTGCAGGTATCTGTGAAAGGAGGGGAAAATACACCGTTTTTTATTTGTACCTAAAAATTGTATTGGATACCCTGGGAAGATTTAATATAGGATGTTCCGATTTGAGATTATTTTTGTGCGATCGAACGACAAAAGATATTGTTTATTGGGAGTGACTATTCGAAAAATTATTTTAAAATTTGGGGAAATTCGCTCGGTGAAGCATGAACATACAAAATACAATGTGATAGTGGTTCCTTTAGACAAATATATTGCAGCTATAAGTGCGTTATAATTAGCGTTAATTAACTTTAATCAATGTAAGGCATCTACAAATAGACGTAAAATATAATAAATGAATAAAATAAAATAAATGCACTTTGCATATAATCCGGTCTGTAGTAATAACCATAGACCAGTTTATGTGCAAAGCGCATATATTTTATTTTATTTATTTATTATATTTTACGCGTATATGTAGATGTAATACACTGATTAAAGTTAATTAGCGTTAATAGACTTTAATCAGTGTAAGACAACTACGAATAGACGTAAAATATAATAAATAAATAAAATAAAATATATGCAGTTTGCATATAATCCGGTCTGTAGTAATAACAATATCTAATTTGAATCTAACTAATCTACACTTCCATATTATTCAAAAACTCATGTGAATGATAGTATGGTCTATTTAAAAGATATTTTTTCAAATGTTTTTTAAACGAGTAACATGGTTGTTCTCTTATTTCAAAAGGGATATTGTTGTTAAATTCCACTACCCACCCATGCATTAAACTATCTATAGTTAACGCAAGCCTGGGGTTATGGAGATGAATATCTAAGTTTCATATGTTATAATTATGCCTACAGAAGGCGGCGATGAGATATTTCGAAAGCGGTCGGACATACCCGAAGTCGGGATTCATATGCGTATGGTTAGTAGGAGTATGAATGCCGGATTAAATTGATGATAGGGAGTCGACGGCATTTATTGTTATGTTTGGCGAGTGTTAATATATTTCTTAACCGAGTTCCGACATTAGAATATATTGGCACTATTATTGGGATAAGCCTGGGAGAGATAGCCATAGTTCTTTCAATGGTTAAAAAATCGTCTACAATAAAAGCTTTTTAAAAAATGTTTATTTGCCATGTAAAAGTATAACAAAAGTAAAACAACATGAAATGATCAATTTTAAGAAAAAAAAATGAAACATGCACCTAATAGAAATTTCTTTCTTGCCTTCAGGGAGAGATGGCCATGAAAAAATATTAATTACTTCTAAGTTTTTTTGACTTATGGTCAGACTTTTCTCTTTTTCTTTGTCAATTTCTAAATGTGCAACTGATGTTAAAACAGTTGCAAGTTGTTTGGACCGTTTCCTAACAGCAGTAATTTTTTCTGGAATAGGAGGCAACAAATCAGACAGTATTTTAACGGAGTAATTTTTGTGTTGGTCATGTGTTTAGACTTCAATAGAAAGAGCGTAATCTGTTGTAATGTTACAATTGCCTTGGGCATTAAAACAAAGAAGTAATGTTATAGTTTCTTCTCTTTTTGGATTTTGGAGCCTTTTTTTTGCAAGTGTCTTACCTGGTCTACTGTTTAATTGAAGACCAGTTTCACCGATATTAAAATTGTTTGCCAATTCGTCAAATAGAGAGTTTTCTTCCATCGTTCTTTCCAACAAAGTAAAACAGTCTTCTGTTTCTTTTCGACTCATTGCTCTTGCTCTAGTTAGGCTTTTGCATGATTAAATTATGCTGTGATAGACGATTCTCATTCTCCTTTCTAAAGACATAGCGAGGGCCCATGTTTTCCTCTTTATAGTTTTCTGTTTTGATTCGACGTTCCAAGGTATTTTGGGTTGTATTTTACACTACAGCGAAAGCACTCGTTTCTACTGTCTTAGTTATAATAATGATCCGAGTTGTTCTGAGCTTTAATATTAAGCTTATTTTTACGAACGTATAATGCGGTCTCTAATATGCAGATTGCTATAACTGTTAACTTAAATTGGTTAAACTATATTCGACACGACGCTTGTTGCGAGATAACCCCTTTTTGTTTTTTGTACGAAATTGCTTAAACGTAATTCAATGTCTGAAATGTGCATCATTCTTTTAACCCTCATTGTTGACTATGGACCTCAAATGTCTTAGTTTCAAAATTGATTTGGACATCAATGAATTAATTCTGCTGATGTGTCCATTCCAAATCAGACCCTGCGAAAAGGTTATCCCTAGGCTGTTGTTTGATCTATTGTACTATTTTGAATTGTAAGGCGATACACTTGATGTAAATAATAATAATTTATTTCCAACAGGCTTGGAAGATATAAAATTTCTGTAGCACACTTGAAATTGCCTGTTGATAATCTAAAATTCAAAAAAAGAGCGCATAGATTGGGGATGTCCAAATGGTTGCAACTTTTAAAGTAGAACGTAGTGATCAATATAATCAAAAGCCTTCTGAAAATCCAAATAGATATTCTGGGATTGTGAGTGCATTTTCCTAATAGATTTTAAAGATGGCAATATAACTGTGAACGATACGTATTCGTGGAAAATTGACAAAAGGTGTGCGATTATTGCACGACAATGCTCCCGTCCATACAGCCGCCGTTTCACAAGCTGCCATCCACGAACGTGGCTTTCAAGAATTGGAACATCCATCGTATAGTCCGGATATTGATCCTTGTGATTTTTATTTGTTTCCTAATTTAAACAAAATACCATAGGGGACGATGTTTTAAGGATGACAGTGAGTTGCAGGCAGCTGTTATAGAACATTTTGACGCAAAAACTTGAGATTTGACAAGGGTAACGAATATTAATTAATCATTATGCTAAATATATAAAAGTTAGGGAAGATTCTTATGTTGTTCCAAGTTGTTCTTTTTTCTATATCACCCATCAATTATATTTACTGTATTGCTTTCGTTAGACTAGATCGCTACTAAGAGCAATTGGAACAGTGGGAGCTTTATTATGGATTCTTGTAAATAACGAAGTTATTTGGTATATTGACACATTTCTCCCCGGATGTGCCTTCAGCCATGCCGTGATTTCTTGGTCATAGTAGGTTATTAAAGGTGCAAAAATGCTACATCTAGGGTTTGAAGTCGGTGTATGTAGTAAGTTGGGAGACAAAATAGTATGACATGGTTTCTTTTAACAAATTCACTATTCGTTATTTCGTTTTGCCTTGTGCTCCAGTATGACGGGCAAACATTCTTTAGGTTCTTGTTGTATGTATCAGGTAACAAATGAGATTCGGCAAAATATAAATCGGATTTTCCGTAGTTAATTCACCAACCTCTTAAAATCAATTTGCCCACTTACCAAATTACGTCCGAATCAAAATCAATTACAACAATACCATTCGTAGGGGGAAAAATACCCAATTTAGATAATTCATTTTCTCCCTACTCCCACGCCAAATTTCCTAATCCATATTTCATAATAGAACCTCCCCCGGGCTCCCCTCCCGATTTAAACGAGTTCCCGTCCAGAAATCACGTCGAACAAGAATTTGCCATCATCGTCGTCGTCAAATGGAGGCGAAATTAAGCAAAAATCTCATTTCCATTTTGATCCGCGCCGAGATACGATTAGTCCTACACCGGTCTCTATCTTTCCATCCACGTTTCCCGCTTTGGCGCGCGGTAAAAAGCTCTCGATTTCGCTAAACGAATTAGGCGGCGGCGGAATTTCGGCCGCAATCCGGGTACGTCCGTTTCCAGGATCCCCTTTCCCCCCTCGTTCCCCTATTTTATCGGCGTCACTCTCCGTCAGGACGAAATTATGATATGAAATAGCCTACGCTCGGTTGAATGTCAATGAGAGATGTCCGCCGCGCCATCTGACGGCGGGATCTCGGCGCCCCTAACAACGAGGTACGTTGAAATTAATTAAAGGCAGAGTGGAGCACACCGGGTTCCAAATGCCGGAAAACCTACGAGATACGGTCGCGGTAGTTAGTAATTGAGAAGGTATCAAGTTGTGGTTGATTTTTTTTTTGTTAGTTTTGGAAGGTTAGATGGTTAAAGTGGTTGATTTAATTTAATCTTGGCGAGTACAGATAATGGAAACGTTTATATAGCGAAAAAGAATTTGTACCTTTAAGAAATTATTATCTCTAGAAGAAATCCATTCAGGCTAAGTATTTTTTTATGATTGAATGAAATAATTGTGGCCGGCAAATCATCTTTAATTAAAAAATACCTCGATTTCTAGTTTTAAAATAGTGAATATCAATTAGGTATAAACATCTAGACACAAACCCAAAACGTATGACAAGTGAATAAACCAATTTACGTTATAAATACTACATATAATTGATTGAAAAGAAAAGCTTTACCCTGTTTTAAAACGGCGTCGATTAAGAATCATATTTGCCTATTTAGAAATACTCGTCATTTAACTGGGATGTAAGGAAACATTTGGAATTTGTGCTAATAATTTCAATGTTTTCACGCCCTTGAACTTATTTCAAAAAACGGAAAATGTCTTCTATTTGTGTTAAGATGTTTATAAGTAAGTATTATATAACTCACACTATAGGATATCCCATTTATTGGAATTTTTCGAAGATCTTGTAGGAATTTGATATTGAAACATGCAGTGTAGTCATGGTGAATTTTAATCCATTTGAAAAATATAGTTTCAGCTTAACAGTATTACGGCGTACAAGGTGTTGATATGAACTTTCTTATTTTAACACATGGGCTGAAAAGTCCCGGGCCTAACACATTGATGACGCTAGTTTTATTGCAGTCACCTTTCTCTCAGTTAGTACTAACCTTCAAAAGACAGCTGTTAAAATTTCATGATATTCTATTCATTAGTTTGTGAGTTATTGTGCTAAGAGTCATGCTACTTTTATTATTTTCAAAACAATGGATCAAAAACAATTTCGTGTTTTAATTTTACACTGCTTCTTGATGGGAAAAAATACCGTTCAAGCGAAGCAATGGCTTGAAAAGTGTTATGGGGACTCCGCTCCATCAGAAACAACAATAAAACGTTAGTTTGCTGACTTCAAACGAAGTCGTAGAGACACCGATGATGCGGAACGCAGTGGACGTCCAAATGAGGCGGTAACACCAGAAAACATCAAAAAAACCCACAAAATCGTTTTGAATGATCGAAAAGTGAAGTTGCGTGAGTAAGCTGATATCGTAAAGATATCAAAAGAACGTATTGGCTTTATATTGCACGAGCATTTGACTATGAGAAAGCTCTGTTCAAAGTTGGTGCCGCGTTTGCTTACTGTTGACCAAAAACAAGAACGTGTTGATGATTCTGAGCAGTATTTGGCCATGTTTAAACGTAACAAACCGGAATTTTTGCGTCGATATGTGACAATGGATGAAACATGGATCCATCACTTCACTCCGGAATCAAAACGATCGTCATCTGAGTGGACAGCAACTGGTGAACCTCGTCCAAAGCGCCCGAAAGCACAACAATCGGTTGGAAAGGTTATGGCCTCGGCATTTTGGGATGTGCATGGTGTAATATTCATCGACTATCTTGAGAAAGGGAATACCATCAGCAGTGAATATTATATAGCGTTATTGGAGCGTTTGAAGGCCGAAATTGCAAAGAAACGACCGCATATGGCAAAGAAAAAAATTTTGTTTCATCAAGACAACGCACCGTGTCACAACTCAATCAAAACAATAGCAAAACTACATGAATTGAACTTCGAATTGCTCCCACATCCACCGTATTCGCCAGATTTGGCTCCCAGCGACTACTGGCTGTTCGCAGACCTCAAAAAAATGCTCGCCGGTAAGGAATTTCGCACGAATGAATAGGTTATCGCTGAAACTGAGGCCTATTTTGAGGCAAAAGATAAATCGTTCTAGAAAAGTGGTATTGAAATGTTAGAGCGGCGCTGGAATGATTGCGTTGCTCTTGATGGAGATTACGTTGATGAATAAAGCTAATTTTGAACCAAAAATACCGTGTTTTCTTTGTTAGGCCGGGGACTTTTCAGCCCATGTGTTATGTTTAATGGTATAATTTTTATCGATTTTTTGAAGGTCTCGTATAATTTACGAACAACTTGCATTAGAGCTGACAATATCTAAACTTAGTTTTTGAGGTATTATTTAAGTAAGCAAAACTCGTTTTTCTCATACAGAACACTAAGCACATTATTTTTTAACCTATCACAGTGCCTTATCGTCATCACAGTTTTATAAATTATCATTGTTTAAAATTTTATAACTTTACTAAGAATATCTCTTAATTTCCTTATGAAATATTTCATTTCATCGAAATGCTGAAAACAAAACATAATAACGAAGCCAAAATTTCAAAAACATTATACAACACTGCATAATATTACATTGCATGCAATTGTACTACACTGTATTAGATCACTACTTTATATTGCACTAAAGTGCATTGTACAGGGTGGCGCAGGGGAACGGGAGATTTTGAAATAACGTCATTTCCACGAAGAAATTCATAAAACTAGTAATTTATTAACGATAGTGCATGTATGCAGCATGCCATTTATGTTTTTACAATCAAAATGTCCAAAAGTGTTCCTTTACTTTTTAAAGATGACATCGGAAAGATGTCCTCCCATTCGGCGTTCACACTCTAACAGCCTGTTATGAAAACTCTGGAATGCGCGGTGTAGCAAATCTTGGGGAATGGCACTGATTTTTTGTTGAATGTTCTCCTTCAGTTCATGGATTGTTGCAGGTCGTGTACGGTATACCTTGCCTTTAAGATACCTCCACAGAAAGAAGCCGCACACACTAAGATCAGGGGATCTCGCAGGGCATTCAATGTCACCGTTACGTAAAATAATGCATCTTCCAAACAATTGATGAACTGCTGCCATTGAATGTCGAGCAGTGTGTGACGTGGCTTCGTCCTGCTGAAACTACATGTTTTCCATGTTAAGATTAAGCTCGTACAGTCTCGGTGTAAAGAATGTTTGAAGAATTTCAACATATCGAGCGGATGTTACTGTCTCTGCACTACCATACAGCACACCATATTGTGACCTTGTCGCTATGTAGTGGTCGCTGGTGTAACTCACATGGATTGTTCTGGGCCCAATAACGAAAATTCTGTTTGTTTACGAAACCGTTCAGGTGGAAACGGGCTTCGTCTGATATCCATATGTTACGACCGAAATTCGCGTCCTCGTTAATTTTAGCCAATATCTGCCTACTAAACTCCATACGTGACGCTGGGTCTCGTTCATGTAATTGTTGCACAATCTGCAACTTATAGGTATGGAAATGTAATTCGTGCAGTATTCTTTGTAAGCTTCATCGCTTAATCTCTAGCGTAGATGCATGCTGTCGAACGGAGCGGCGAGGACTTCTCTCGATTGCAGCTCTAACAGCCTGAATGTTCTCTGGGGGTACGTACCGTTCGAATGCTACCTGGAGCTTTCTTTTTCAAGACAGATCCTGTTTCTTCAAAATTACGCACCCACGTTGTAATCGCACGCGCAGATGGGACACGTCCAGGCTGGTAATGCTGTCGAAATATTCTCTGCGTGGCAGTCGCACTATCACCATTTTTATAAAACGCTCTCACAGCTACTGCACGTTCCGCACCAGTCAAACGATCCATGATTACTAAATGGCAATGCGTTCACAACAATTGTGCGACGTTACCAACAACATTCAAAATTTAAAATGCATTATATTACACAAAACTGCCATTTTTCCTATATAAGCTATTCCAGTTTAGGGGTTAGTAAGATTTTATTAATGTAAGGATAATGTAAGAATAACTCGTTCTATATCATATTAGTTTCTAAAATAATAAATGTTCTATTGCAAACTATGAATGTGTAGAATATATCCATATTTCTAGCACATTATTAGTAATAAATTGTATATTAAACTGTATCTCAGACTTTCACGGCCGTTTGACATAGTTGTAGCGGTTGTCGTGTTCTGCCGTGTCACTAGGTTTTTGTCCCTGACGTTCGAACAACTGCGGTTCGCATTTCCAAAGGTACTGTGTCAGGGACAAAAACCTAGTGACATGGCGAAACCCGACAACCGTTACAACTATGTATATTAAACTAATTCATCTCTTTAACTTAGTATCATTTTAAGGTATTTCTTTATCCTGAATCGAATTAGACCAACCGCAGTTCGATAGGACTATCCCTCCTCTAGATATTATTTTTTCCGCTTTTCGAGCATTTCGCTTCACTGTGCAACGTTTTAAAGTTAATTAATGACATTTGGAGGAACCAATTTACATACTTTAATAAAGAAGTTTCATAGACAAGACTGTGTATGCTTCACGTAGATGCTTACTAAGCGCTGAAAATGGTACTGTAAGCAACAGTTGTTTCTGTATATACGCAATGTTCAACATACGTTATTGGACTTGTTATTAATTACCGCAGCATTTGTCCATCTTAGCCGTTTATCTACAATTGTTACGTGGATCAGTGTATGTCTAAAACCGTTTTACTTGGATTGTTAAAAAATGAAATTATTTACATCAAGAAATTATATTTTTTATTATAAAAGAGAAAACGAGTAAAATTTTGAGAGAATGAAAAACTGTTGTATAAAGTTTTGAAATCGTGTAGAAAGGAAAAAAAAACAATGCCACGGAATATTCACGAATGAAAGCGAAGTAATGAACCAATGGAAGGAATATTTCGGGGAACTACTCTGTAGCAAGGGAAATATACGTAAGAGGACTCTTATGGAAAGCCAAAATATAGCAGAAGACGATGTGGAGATTACACTAGCAGAACTAATAGTCGTAGTAAAGGAATTGATAAATGGAGAAACACATGTAAAAGACAAAATAGTGGCAGAAATGCTTAAGAACATTGGTGAAACAGGAACAAAAATACTTTTGGATATCTTCAACATAGCGTGGAGATTCAGAAATATACCAGAAGATCGGGAAGTCGCACTAATAACACCAGCCTACAAAAAAGGAAATTATAAAGGCTGTAACAACTGTAGAGGTATAACGTTATTGAGCAAAGTTGTAAAGATATATGAACAGCTAATTAACAACAGGCTAAGACCGCTAATTGCACCATCAGTGTTAGAATCACAAAGTGGATTCAGACTAGGAAGAAGTAGGCAAGATCATATAGTTAAGTTAAAACAAATAGTTGACAAAGAATTACAACAAGGGAGAAACGCATATATCGCACTTATTGATTTGGAAAACGCTGTTGGTAGAGTGTTAAGATATAAAATATGGAAACGGTTCGAAAAAAAAAGGAGTCGAAATATTCATTATCTAGGCGTACCGATAGAGAGCCCTGGCTAAAATGAATCAGAAATTAGTGGAGGAATTGTAAAAGCAACGAAACTAAACTACACGAAGAATAAGAACTTCATTACAAAAAAGAAAATATCACGAAACACTAAGATAAAGGCATACCAAGCAGTCTACAGAAGTGTTCTGAGACACGGATGCGAATCATGTCGACTTAATAGGCAAAAAAGTAAAATTCAAGCTGCAGAAATCAGATATCTCGCGAGAGTGAGGGGCTTAACAAGAAAAGATAAAATGAGAAACTCACAAATACGAGAGGAACTAGAGATACCATTTATAATGGACTTTATTGAATAGCGAAAACTAAATTAGTGGGGACGTTTACAACGAATGGAGAACACTACACCAATAAAATTAATACATGAAGCGTGAGTACAAAATAAAAGAAAAAGAGGGACGACACGATTTAACACAGCATCCAGAAGAGGAAAACAGGAGAGAAGCTAAAATTTTGGCCAGTAGCAGAGAATTATAGAGCTATTTAAAACACATCTAAAAAAATGCCTAGAAAATAACACCAAGATAAGATGTAAATACATCTTCTTCGTGGTATTCGTGAAATCAATTCACGAGAAAGACATGTGAGACATAAAACGCTAAGACACAACCATGTTTCTGCCTTCCGGGCGTCATCAGCGTGGTTTCGAGCAGTTTTATGATAACACATGTAATTCTCTCGCTGCTTCTATCACGACACTAATACCATGAGAAAGCTGTATTTACAGCGTTTTCTTATCTTGGTGTTATAGAGCTATTGCATGTCATATCACTGCTGAGAGAAGGAAGTAAATAAGGAATAGACCATGTCAGACAAATATAAATATCCTAACAGATACAAACTACAACCATTAGCAACGACTACATATTGTAATAACTAGAGACCGGATTATATGCAAAGTGTATATATTTTATTTTATTTATTTGTTATATTTTACGTCCATTTGTAGATATCTTACACTGATTGAACTTAGTTAACGCTAATTTACTTTAATCAGTATAATACATCTACATACAGACGTAAAATACAATAAATAAATAAAATAAAATATATGCATTTTGCATATAATCCGGTCTCCAGTAATAACAGATCTAGATTTGAAAAGAAACGCACTTTGCTTAAAATTATTCGTAAAAAAATTCGAATTTTGATTCTGCCGATACAACTACAATACACAGAATTAAAATGGGCGAAGGAGACGTGAAACGAAAGGGATCTGGTTCTCATACTTTGTTATGGAATTCAAAAAAAAATAATTAGAAATATATTTTGCCAGCGTTAGTTTGTAATAGCACCAATACAAATATTAATACGGCTGATAAGAAATGGTTGATAAATCTATCAGTATGAAAAGTTAAGGAAATAGAAGTACTTCATCTATTATTTTGGATAATACATCAACAAGCAATCTGATTCCCAGAGGAGAGAATCGTGATTTATATCCTTATACTCCAGATAATTATAGTTGGAAGTCAACAGAAGCTGACACAGATTACCCTTCTAAACTGCACGCTAAAGGAACTTCCACATCTCATCTGCTTTAAATAAATAACTCCTTAAAGTCTAAATACGAAGTCTAAAATACAAATATACCAAAGATTTTAATGTTAAAAAGCATTACCCCAACCGTAAAATATACCTCGTAAATGAAATCGACCGAAAACAAACGAGATTAACTAGTATAAATTTTAATTAAGAGCCGTATTTATTTTAATAAAAAAAAGTATTTATATAAATTATTATAAGACCATACGATAGTACATTATAAAAACGGAATATATCTATGCGAAAGCCCATTATTTCATATTAGGTTTTGACTCGATTTCCAGCCCGAGCTAATTCAAATTCCACAGTTCCTTTCCACCTGCGTTTCTCGACGTTTCCATCTCTGTCTTTATCGGTGTCGTTTATTATTTCCGCCGCCGCGGCGTTCTCATTTTTTCCGTCTCGTCCTCGTGCGGGCTCATTCCCGCAACGCCTACACCGTCCCGCTATAATTAATACGGGATCCCTGGGAGATTATATTTTTTTAGGTTGGTAGGCATGAAACGCGTAAACTAGGTAGCGGCGCGGCGCGTTTTATATTAAATTTTAATATCTGCGTGCGTTATCCGGCCTTGTTTTATGTCTCTCTCCGTGCGGCGAGTACGATGAAGCGAATTAATATAATCTTAACGAGATACAATATGAGACATGTAATAGAAGAGAAATAAGAGGTTTTTTTCGTATTTTCTCAAGTTTCAGACAATCACCAACTGAAGTAATAGTTGCGTAAATTTTAACGTCGTCAGCAAACATTAAGATCTTGCAATCATTCAGATTCGAACTCTTTGACTCTGAGAGTCTGGTAACAAAATGGAAGCCGTTGTAAGACACATAAATATTATCTGCGGTGGGTAAGGGTCAGATAAATTAATAAGCGACTCAGAGAAACTAAAGCTATGTAAGTTCTGCAATAGATAACCATGGTCGATTCTGTCAAATGCTTTCGACATGTCGGTGCAAATGACATCGACCTGTCCCTGAGCAACTAATATTTCTGTAGTGAACTCCGTAAAATTTGCTAGGTTAGTCGTGGTACACTTCTGTTCGATAAAACCACGGTGGGCTACAGGGATATAATTTGCTACCGTAACATATAGATGACCGTATAACGCTATTTCAAAGATTAGACAGAATGTAAATTGGACGATAATTGTCGATATCAGCTGCATTGCCATTTTTCAAAATCGGACAAATCCTGGCAAGCTTCCATGTAAACGAAAAAGTGCAGGTCTTCAGGACCAAATTAAAGTCAAGCGGAACTGAGCGCTAGAATAATTGTTAATATCTTTACCAGGAGGAGGTCGAGTCGAGACTTGAAATACACTCGAGAATTGATCCGAAGAAGCCTCGAGAATCAACTATGGGCTCGTAAAACGCTCCCCATTCCTATACACCACTCCGAGAATTCTACTAGATCCTCTGGAGGCACCAATAAAAGACCAGAAGTTCTTAGCATCCAGACACGTGGACATTTGTTACAGTACACAATCTTCTAAAATTGTATAAATCAACTAAGGTCCTTGAATTTTTATATTCCTTGTATGACTTATTTATTTAGTTTAATCTTTCTAATGATTTCACCACACACAGGAAATCTCCTAGGTCTAACTCGTTGATAGTAGTTGAAAACAAATTTATCAAGTAAACTATAAATTATCTTATAAAATACATTACAACCCGTGTTAACATCTGCGGAGTTGTCCAAGATTGACCAGTTTGCACCAGCAATGGCGTTGTAGCTGGATGGAAAGCAGAATCCTCTTGGACCAAAGGTAGAACATCCAGAGCAACTTCACAAGAGATGATTGAAAACACAATATCCAATAATTTATTTTGTGAATTGTACACGCCACTGTATTGTTGTAAGTTTAATAAAGCGTAAAAGTTATTCAAAGTAATAGTTTCCCGACAACTAGGATTATTGTGACAGAAGTTGGGAATATTAAAGTCGGCAACGATAATTAGCTTGTCAGTAGTTAAGTGATAACTTACGAAGTAATCTGTCAAAACGTTTGGATGGTATAGACAAAACAAAGACGTATGTGGTGCAGTTGTTATAGGAGCATTTGAATCCAATTATATCTAAACTTGTAAACTAGGCTATTAACTTTGACATTTGTCAAGCTGTTTTATAAGAATAAAACACCCCTTCCGTGACTAGGGCAAAATTTCTTTCACATCTAAAGATATTGTAAGATGGCGGAAAGAATTCCGTACTGAAGACATCTAAACTCAACCAAGTCTCGCTTAAAGCTACAAAAAATTACACAAGAACTCATCAAGTTTATTCTTAATGCTACGCACATTTTGGTAGTACAAATGAAGACAAAAATTGGGATTATTAAGGTTATTGTTATCTTTTAATAGAAATATACAAAAAAATGAGGAGCATCACTAGTATAGTATTATATATTCTTTCCCTTACATAAGGCGCTTTAATAATTAATTCTATATCGATTCATATACCACCTACACTTTATAAAGTGTCGGAATGAAGTAATTCCACTCTTTATTCTCCTCGTTGTTTTTGTTGTTTTTCATTAAACGTAATATCCAAACCAAACACCCTGTGGCACCGTAAAGAAACAAATCACCTCTAAATTAAAACGAGTAGACGAAAGCCGTTCGACGAAAAAAAAACGGAAGAATCCATTAGAAAACCCACTGGTGTCTACCCAGCTAGGAAAAAAACACAAGCAAATTCATTCCCCCTCCTTGAAATTAATCCCCCTTTCAGGGTTTGTTGCGAGGAGACGCGTTTAATATTCCAATTTTTTTCCACTCATTTTAGAACGTGGATTCGGTTGTTTTCGTTCGGAAGATCCCCCTGTTCACCACCACCTCTCCAGATTTTAATGATTCCGCTCCGTGTAATCCCCCTCCTTAGTGCTTTCGAGTAAATTTCGATAAAGGCATCAAAGAAAAAAATGTTTTCTTTTCACATTTCCAATTTAACATCACATAACTTGCTTTAAATCTTTTTTTGGACTGGTTAAAAAATTTGTTTGCTCTCGTTGTACTTTTAATTTTAGAAACTTAATAAGAAAATACGAAAATTCTCAGTTAATTTAGGATATTCCGGTCAGTTTTAAATTTGGGGAGTGGAATAGGACGGCTTCCTAATTGCATGTCTTTATTTTCTTTGTACGGATCCCATGAATATGCATGATATTCTTATTTCAAATTCCTATCTCGGTTGAAGGCCTACTAATGGTAGACCTAACATCCACATAGGGTTTAGTTAGGGGGAATTTTGAGGATGAGTTATGGGTAGAGGTCCAGCAAAATAAATTAAGATTATAATCTATTGTTTGTACGGATTATGAAAAATATGGGTTCGTTTTTCTTTAAAGCTTGCCATGTAACATATCTTCTCTTATAATCCTATCGTAGGTTTCTAAACGGTTGTAAAACCCATATTCTCTGATTTTACCATGTTGTTACCATAATCTTCTTTTGATCTATTGTAACATGTTTCAAAAGCTTGTTGTTAGTGAGTAGAATATGTTGTAAAAAGGCGGGTAGAATTTTTTAAATCCACTCAGCGAACAGAGATAGTCTGTCGTTCAAGAATTGCTAATATTTCGCTATAATTTTATTTAATATTTAGCCTCTTTAGAGCAGAAATGATAGTATACGTACTAAAAAGGAAAGGTTCCCGAGTGTCAAATTCAGATCGTAATGAAACTTGGTAGGTAAGTAGAGTAGAGAGAGAAAATTCACATATTTTCAGTTTTCCTGATTTAATTTTTGAACGAAAACATATAGAGCAAATATTGTACCTTATCCAAAGGTCTTTCAGGAGATATGAATGTTGTATATACAGCGTGTTGCATTTAAGCGCCACTCTCTTATACTCGAGCTGACAATAGCAATATGAAAAAGAAATTAACGCAAGTTGTTAATCTTTAACATCCTCCTATCGATTTTAAAGCACTTTCAATTATGCAGGATGCTCCCACTATTTACTAGTCCACTTTCTAAACACACTAGGCACGTTCAAGCTCCAACTTTGAAGCTTGATAAGATATTAGGGGAAAGCGGCTTTGTTCAAAAGAATTCTAGATAAATATGGACAGTCTGATATCAAAAGAAATTTTGCATGAAGGAAGCTAACTTAAAAAAGTGACGTTCTAAAGTTTCCAATGCAAACACATCCTAGTCCCGGAAATAGTAAAGCAATTCAAAGCACATTTATCTGAGCAAACTCTTAATTTTAGCTCCGATTGCGCAGCTCATAATTTAGGGTAGATTCTAAAGCGCTTCTTGCGAAAATAAAATTAGGTATGGGAAATAAAAGTTATCTAGAATATCATAGAGGATGTATGAATAAATTAGTATGTAAGATGTACCATTTAAAAGTAAGAGATATGCACGACCCTATATAAATGGAACAATCTGTATATTCAAAAAAAAAGAGTCACTTATGCAGTATCTAAATAAGTCGACTTTAAATCGAAACTTTCTCCTTCATAATGCAAAACTAAACTAGCTGTCGAAAAGATTGTATTAGTTGGAATACTCGATGTACAAGATTGCGCAAATGTCTTGCAACACTCGACTTCTCACTTGCCTTATACTTAATAAAAGATATACACTAGGGTGACAGAATAAAATAGACACCTACTAATTAAAAAAAAGATACTATTCCCGTTATATGTACATTCAAAATATTTTAAAATTTTTAAATTAGACCAATATTTTGTCGATCCACCTTTACTTGCGTGAAGTGCTGCGAGTCGTCATGGCATAGAATCTATTAAATGATTAATGGTGTCTTCTGGAATATTTAATCACTCTTCTGTAACAGCTGCCACGAGTTCTTCCTCATTGCTGGGTTTTCGGGATCGTTTCGCCATATTTGTCTGGATTATGTGCCAAACATTCTCTATCGGATTCATGTCTGGTGATTGGCCTGGCCATGGTAAAATCCGAATCCCCTGTTTCTCTTTCCATGTGGTTGTTGTTCTTGCTCTGTGGGATGTTCGAATAGCCCAAGCCGATTCTCTATATAACAGGACTTATACGGGGCATACGTACACACATTGATATATTTAGAAGACCACAATTGATTGTGTATTAACGATTACAATTTTATGATATTATTTCGCAAATGGAGATTAACATCATAATTTGGGATAAGAACCAGATCAGAAGAACATCGAAAAATCCTTTCCATATTCAAAATCCATCCAGTGGTTGCATCATACCTGTTGTTTTCTTTGGTACTGTTAGTATTTGAACATCTTGTTGGATGGGGCCTCTTTCTCCAAAAAGTATAAGACTCTTTGGCCCAGTGCTTAATAAGTATTAAGAAACCAATTCTTAAACAAATCAGTGGTTAATTTACCTGAAGATAAGGCTTGAATAATCACGTTTGCAGATCGAAATAGGGTTTGTTGCACTTGGGGGGCCAAATTTTCCACCAGGTTCTTTTAGTAGTATCAGTAGTGGAGACATAAGGTTACCAGATGCAGCCATTATTGGGAGAATAGTGTAACTGTTGTTTGTTGCTTGTATAGACTGAACGGCAGCATTAACTTTCTTCGTACCTTGGAATGCTAGAGGTCTAGAATGTATCTCCAAGTTGAAACCGTTGTCATCTGGATTATATACATAGTCGGCACCATAACTCTGGATTACTGGTTTAACTTCGTTAATGAAATCAGTAGCAATTACAGAGTGTCCAATCCATATGAGCGACTGATAAATTTAGTGGTTTCCGGCGAAACATTTCTGTATGTTCTATTGAAATTCAGTAATCACTTCTTTGAACTTTGAAGTTTTCTAGCTTAGTATCTTCGTTACTTTCTAATGCCCATTTTCATATATTTATATCGTGCATAATGGTAGTCGGTCCACTCATTCCCTCAAATATTTCCATCACGTATTGAGATATTCCTGTTAATTTCTCCCTCTGCGTTCCACCTTTTTCTAGACTTTCTTCCAATCGATTCAGTTGTCGTAGAGAGGTTACATTCTTAAATCTTCTTTGCACCGACTCTATGGAGAGTCGTTTCTTTTTCTAAGGACTTATTCCATTCGCAATATGTAACAACGTATGCAAACGGAAGCTCCTACGTCAAATACGATATTTAAAATACAAAGTACCACTACGTATTGAAATTAATAATCCCCCACAACCTTACGACAATTAGCGCGAATTTTACGCGCAAATATACCGAAATCAAACTTCGTAAAGTTCGCATATCGGCAAACGGTCTCCGACATAACCTCAAAGTTCATGACAACCTCATAACTTTATTAGGGGCGCCGTTTATTCGCAGCGATGGCGATCAAAAGCAGCCATCCTCACCCCACGCCGCTCCGCAGTACAATCGGCTCCGAAACGGGAGAGGAGCAGCCGCACAGCAGCGGTCACGAGATCAGACGATAGCATCGTTACCCCGAGGGCGCACGGCTACCGATGGTCGGGGTGGGGGCGTTTGTAATTTCAGGCCTGTCAGGGAAGTTAAAAAGGACGGAGGGAATTGGAGGGAAACGGCCGATTTACCTCGCGGTCGTTCATAACACTGATTCGTACTGATTTCGGCGCTGTTGGTCCGCAGTAATAGCGGCGGAGGCCCTCGCCGGAGGACACGTCTCCTTCTATGAATTTTGGAGAATGATGCTATGGCTGGAATTAGACGCCCCGGGCGATATGTGCTACCTTTACGGACGTACATCGTTCTGAGGACTTGAGTGGTATTGGATGGTGGACGTGGAATGGAGAAGGGGGGCGTAAAATGGGAAAGGTATATTAAGGGGGGAAATTGGGGAACATTTTTTCGACGTAATCGGGCCAAAAGAGTATATAATGATTCGAGTTTTAATTGGAAATAATGAAGATACCGCTGGGAAATTATGAACTCTATTAAGCAAATGGAAAATCCTCATACACCTAGTATTTTATGTTTTCGATAACTGATTCAGCTTCATTTTTCACGGGGCATAATTTGAACATGTTTTTTAATTGCTACCATACAATCCCTGCAATCGTTAACGTAATATTTTACTGTATATATCTGACTACTAATATTGAGAGAAAATATTAGTAATTACTCATTGTTTAAGGAAAACGAAGTATTTATTATTTTATTATTTATTAGCCAAAAAAGCATGGCTTTCTGTCTATGAATGTAATTATCCTGATACTGGATTTACAACTCTTTTTAACATATTAATGTACCACCATAACGTCTCTTTCCCGTTCGTAAAATGTAAAATAAATAAATTAAATAACAATTCTCCAATTATACCCGAAATTATACGAATGAAGAACACTTTATTATTTCTTAAAGACATGTGTGCCCAGTATCCAGCGTTTTTATCAGATTTTAGAAACTATGAACAAATTCCTAGAAACTTTTTGCAGAAAAGTAAATTTGAAAAATTTGAAAATAATGAAATACGTATTGAATCCTGCTCTAAGAAGTCCAAGGTTGTCTGCTCTGTAATTAGAAAAAATACAAATACAGTGAAATTCCTCTTCGCGGACACCCCTCTTACACGGACACCTCCCTTAAATGGATAGCTTCTCATGGTCCCGATAGGCTCTCATATAATTTCCATTGTATTAACTCTTTCTTGGACGGACATTCTCTTGAACGGACGCGGACACTAGAAAATGTTCTCTTAACCGGACAAAGATAAAATAAAAAGAAATGCCTATCTTATTTTTATATCGAGAGTATTGCTATTGCATTTCTCAATCGCGCCGCGTGTCAATTTCGCTGGGACTTCCCCGAGTAAATCGGAGATTTACCGACTAATCTTTCGGTACAAACGCAGCCTATGTCGTTCATTTCTGCCTGGCGTGAATTAGTCTGATGTCTATGATCTCTGTAACCTCCCTTAAGAATGTTTGCTGGAATGGCTGAGTAGCAGATTCGCCTGCAACTAAATTTTCAGTAACTACTGACATATTAGCTTTATTCATCAACGTAATCTCCAACAAGAGCAACGCAATCATTCCAGCGCCGCTCTAACATTTCAATACCACTTTTGTAGAACGATTTATCAGTAGTCGCTGGGAGCCAAATCTGGCGAATACGGTGGATGTGGGAGCAATTTGAAGTTCAATTCATGTAGTTTTTCCATTGTTTTGATTGACTTGTGACACGGTGAGTTGTCTTGATGAAACAAATTTTTTTTCTTTGCTATATGCGGTCGTTTCTTTGCAATTTCGGCCTTCAAACGCTGCAATAACGCTATATAATATTCACTGTTGATGGTATTTTCTTTCTCAAGATAGTCGATGAATATTACACCACGCACATTCCAAAATACCGAGGCCATAACCTTTCCAGCCGATTGTTGTGCTTTCGGGCGCTTTGGACGAGATTCACCAGTTGCTGTCCACTCAGATGACGATCGTTTTGATTCCGGAGTGAAGTGATGGATGCATGTTTCATCCATTGTCACATATCGACGCAAAAATTCCGGCTTGTTACGCTTAAACATGGCCAAACACTGCTCAGAGTCATCAACACGTTCTTGTTTTTGGTCAACAGTGAGCAAACGCGGCACCCACTTTGAATAGAGCTTTCTAATAGTTAAATGCTGATGCAATATAAAGCCAATACGTTCTTTTGATATCTTTACGATGTCAGCTAACTCACGCAACCTCACTTTTCGATCATTCAAAGCGATTTTGTGGATTTGGGATATTGTTGTTTTCTGATGTTACCGCCTCATTTGGACGTCCACTGCGTTCTGCATCATCGGTGTCTCTACGACCACGTTTGAAGTCAGCAAACCAACGTTTTATTGTTGTTTCTGATGGAGCGGAGTCCCCATAACACTTTTCAAGCCATTGCTTCGCTTGAACGGTATTTTTTTCCCATCAAGAAGCAGTGTAAAATTAAAACACGAAATTGTTTTTGATTCATTGTTTTGAAAATAACAAAAGTAGCGCGACTCTTAGCACAGTAATTCACAAACTAATGAATAGAATAGCATGACATTTTAACAGCTGTCTTTTGAAGGTTAGTACTAACTGAGAGAAAAGTGACTGCAATAAAACTAGCGTCATCTATGTGTTAGGCCCGGGACTTTTCAGCCCATGTGTTAGCTTTCTTCAAAATCGTCTCTTTTAATCAATTGGTTGTTTCTTTATTGGTAATGGTGATATAGGATAATTCATTTTTATTCGAGTTGTCGAAATTCACACTAGAGTAATGAAATGAGAACATTCATTGAAGCTTGTTCTTGTCTAGAGGTTACACTGTATTGTGGTCAATAGTAACTAACCGAGGAACATATTGAAACCTTCGCACACGCTTCAAGTATACAAATTCTTGTCTGCAGAACTTGATTATTGAAACAAACTAATATTAAAAGTGAATACATTCAACCATAACTCAGAACTACATAATAAGCAATTCTTGTTTGAACTCAGGGTTTTCATGGGTAACTAATATATAAAACAAACCAAGTCAAAAAAGAAAACGTTTTATAACTGCAGTAGAATAACACGCGGCTTAAAACAGAAAGAAACTCGATTTCCCAAAACCAGATCTAACGATAAGGACTCGAGTTTAACTTTATACGATTCTTCCTTAACATTATCCCCTTATCTCGGAATTGTTTTTCAACTCAAAGTTAACTCGATTCGCCGACCTTTCGGCCGACGAAGAAGTCGGCGGCGAGATCGCAGAGTTAAAGCAACTTTTTCCGTTATCCTGGCGTAGCTAAGTTAATGTCTTTATCGAGGGATAAGGGTGAAATTTATTGGTTATCCTATCGTGGCATGAACGGCTGCGGTTTGAATGTCGAGATAAGGTCGGGGCGGAGAAAGGGGGCCTTGGATCGTGGCTTCGGGCCGTCCGATGCGGATGGTCAAATCCGTCTGAAGTGGGAAGCTTGATCGAGGTTGCAATAACGTTGATGTCTGGTTTTAATGTAGGATGGTGAAAATGAAAAATTCACATACATTATTTCGAGCGAAGGGGTAGGAAATATCTTGGTCAGTGCCGTTTCGGTTGTACTGGAGAAGCTTTGACCTTATATGCAAGTTTTACATAAGAACGACAAAGAAACAAACATTAGAAGCTTGGATGTTACTGCGAAAGACTTTATCAGAAACGCGTGCAAAATTAAGATCTCTAGAAATATGGTAAATGTTAAAAATTACGGCAAAGATAGGAGGAATTTAGAAATTATTAAGAGTCTCAGAAATAAAAGTGGATAAAGGAAATAAAATACTCATTTTGGACAAACGGGATTATTATGTACGACTCAGCACTATGTTATCGTCAGGACCGTACAGAGACTTAAAGGAAAACTCTTTACCTTCAATGATTAGAGTCACTAAAGATCCTATTAAGAACTGCGCAAAGTTAATCAACAATAACCTGAAATTTAAAGTAACAAGTTCAAACACCACCATTCCAAAAATGTGTTACCTGCCTAAAATTCACAAACCAGGTAATTCCATGAGACCAACAGCCGCCCGTATTGATTCCCCAACATATAAATTGTCCAAATGGTTAGCTAATGAATACAAGATCTTGCACCACAAAGTAGATAGCTTAGGTATAGAAAATTCTTTAGCTACACATCAGAAATTTCACGACCTTGGCATCAACAAACACCAGTAACAAGAAATTTATAACACTACCTCTCCACCTAAGAGTAAAAGCGTTAAGTAAAATTTTTCGCCAACAAAATATGAACGTGTCTTTTGTACCAAAAAACAACTTAAAGAACCTCTCAGGCAAAGATAAAATGAATATGATGAATTGGTTTGGAACTTACCATATCGCATGCAATGATTGTGATAGAGTTTACATTGGACAAACAAAAAGGAGTATCGAAACGACGTTTAAACAACATATTAGGCGCTATCGTTTCGATAAACCAGAACTATCTAGCGTAGCAGAGTATACGGTGAAATCCGGATATAACCTTAAATTAAATTTTAAGCTTTTTAAAAATTATTTATGGACAGAAATTTGATGAACAGAGAAACACCCCCAATTGCACACTCGAGTCTGATTGATTTATTACCATAATGCCCTGTTAAAGATACGGTCCGTTTTCGTTCCTTCCCTTTGCCGAAAAGATATAAATACCCGAGACCACCTCATAGATTGTAAAAGGCTATGCATCTTAAAAGCTTTTAGAATCTGCGTAGGAAATAATTTGGATGTGTGATATAGTTTTACATTGTGTCGGTAATACGGTTGACAATGGCAGTCCACGTACTCTCGAAACGCTGCGTTCTGAATATTTATTAATTTGTGTGGAGTGGAGTTTACTGGGATACCCGTGAACTTGTGCTATGTTTTACTTTTCATTATTTGCATGAATAGCTCCGAAAGTGAACACACAAAGAAAGCTCCGACAATTTTTTTAATTGTTTCAGGAGTTATAAATGAGAATGCCAATAATTTTCAGAACGGCATGTTTGCCCCAACATTTATCAATAACTAATTCATCACGTCGGTGTCAATTCGCATGGTCCTTTCTACGACAAACAGATATTCTTGCTCGTTTTCCTTAGTAAATTAACTAAGATCATGTTACCACCTACTTTCTTTGAAATGGGATATATACGAGTAGCTTTAGCCACTTACTAAGTATCTCAATGGTGTGTATCAGGTCCCCCATAGATCCGTCACCTATTTGACAGGTATAATCGCCTTCATCCGGATGACCAATATCCCTAATCTGCAAATTGAGGTGGATAAGACTGATTCGGTCGTCTTGCGATATTTTCTGTTGTCCGGCGCTCAAGAGCACCGTACCCTTCCTCCAGACGATGACGAATGTGCCTGGAAGCAAAAGAAAGTTTTAACAGTCTATACTTCTATCATTGATGGGATAAACATGTCATACAAGGTGAAAATATAATCGTTACTATTAATTTGAGGCATATCTTTGTTAGTTTTTGCAGACGTACTAGAAAAAAAAGACAATTTTGAAGTCGAGTACGGTCCTGGATTACACCCTATTTATACTCAGTGTTTTAATCAATGTTTTTCTGGCAAATTTATTTTCATATATTACTTTAAAGCAGGACCTTTTGACTTTTTTGGAACAAATTAAATACTTCTTTATTAAAGAAATATTCATCGCGAATTTGAGATATTAAATTACTCGTAGGTAACTTTTATTTGCTATTAAAAAATATCACTCTTTTTATTTTAAATTATTTAAATTTGGAAGGACATTGTCAGCCCCTTTATTTATAGGGACGATTTTCTTACTTTTCATAAAAGCTCAAATTGTAGATTTCTAAGTAAAACCAGCCCAAGAGAATCGATTTCCGTAATTTTCGTGTCGCTATATTTTCTTTTAATTCTCGAATTACAGTCTACAGAATCGATAAATGTGAAGATTTTCCCTCGGACTTTAACTCAAACTATAAAGGATAAAGATTCGAAAATGAGCTTTTACCCAATCAAATAGTGCGTCTGGTTGTCATGAAGGTATCGTCTAGATGCGTTATTGAAAGTGAACATTGTAGCTATAGCACGACATATATGATGATCCGCTAAACTTGCTGGACTATTTTGTTTGCTAATATATCTATCCATCTTCGATATGTAACTAAGCGTCCTTTAAGCATGGTTTGATTTAAAAAAAGAGCAACCATACATTACAGATAGTTAAACATGATAAAGCTACTACACTAGAGCATCCATTATTCGAAACAATTGCGACCTGGAGATGTTCGGATAACTGATTACGACTACTCCGAACGCCCTATCACTAATCGTTTAGCAGCTACGGCCCGTCAAAGTTGAAAAAGGAAGAAAAAAATCCCAACTTTGAAGCGTCGGAACGCGTTGAGCTAGGGCGTCGTTCTTTCGCCTGTTTAGAACCCTCGTAAGGGTCCTTACGACGCGCCGATAAGCGAACGTCTAACTCTTCCCGTTAACGCGCAGCAGAAACATCGCATTTGTTTCTGACCAAAACGATGACATATTTTCGACCCGAAAACTCGAGGATTGAAATTTCGGGGTTTTGACCCTGGTGGGTGTATTATGCCTGAGAAATTTTAGCTCCCTTTGAAGGTTGAGGCTACACCCCCTCAACCTCTGTCACATAAAATAACATAATTCGATGAGAAACAAATACTTACACCCGGAAGGTAAATCTGCTCTAAACAAGAGCCGCGTGAACCTGCACGCAACAAGAAAAAGTATTATTCCACGTTACGGTCCACTCCCCTCCACATTTCAAGTGCCAATTTATTTCAATTACAACCGCACAACACGACCAAACACATCGACCTCACTTCAACCTATTGCTACGTGCCAATCCTCATCGTTCAGCGGCAACAAGCGGCGTGTCGACAAATTAAATTCCTGCCGAAAACCGACACAACGCAGGCTTTAATTTTTAATTAATCCGAAGGTAATTAATTGATGGTCCGTGATTGGGTTTTCGGAAGCAGTAATTTTTTTTTCAACCCGGGCGCTCGGAACCGGCCAATTTTAACGGAGGGGTGGACGAATTAGTGGGCAACAGCGACGGCTACAAATTAGCCGGAAGCGGTGACGAGGTCCGCTTCGTTTTTATGGTTTTTTTTTTTGGAAGGTTGGCAGTCGTTAGAACGAGGGGGGGGGGGTGAATTTTAGGAAGTCGCAGGGGTTGAGATGAGAGCTTTTTCTTTGTTGGAAGGCGTTGTACAGTTTGCTTTGATGGTGTGATTGAAAATTGGTTATTACGATATCTTTATTTGAAATTTTTATGCCTTATCTGCATATCTATAGAGTTGAAACTGCCTATTTGTATGTCTCAAGTCTTATTGGTTCGCTTTGATTTTTGTTTCCATTCTGATCAGCACTTAGGATTGTGGTAAATGTTTTCTTTCTCGTTTGCGTTATCTTATTTTCAGTTGGTAGGATCTATTGGCAGATTAAATAGACATTAATTTTTGAATTAATGTTTAATTTTTACTGTATTTCCTGAAACTGTGAATGCTGAAAAGGATGGACGAGTTGGTGAGAAATAACTTACAGTGCCTGTCCATTTTATTAGGGCCACCTTATAAATTTAAACTTTTATGTGTTTCCAACGTGATAATTTACAAATACAAGTATAAAATTCATGAATAGGGTTTACAATACGTATCTAAATACGCTCCCTAAATATCTTTCTAAGGAATTGAGAACGTCATCAAATAACAGAAATGAATACGTAAATCAAGCAAACTTTTTTTGTTTGAACAACGTTAAAGATCGTATTCAGCTATGAGTCAAAACTAAAAGCCATGACTGAAAAAGCTCGACGTCCTTCCGAGCGGTTTCGTGAAGCTAAAAACAGTGAGTCGGCTATGGTATGGTATTATAAAATAATTATAAAAGCCAAAGGCTGGCATTACAAAATATTAGTTATATAACACATGGGCTTAACACATAGATGACGCTAGTTTTATTGCAGTCACCTTTCTCTCAGTTAGTACTAACCTTCAAAAGACAGCTGTTAAAATTTCATGATATTCTATTCATTAGTTTGTGAGTTATTGTGCTAAGAGTCACGCTACTTTTGTTATTTTCAAAACAATGGATCAAAAACAATTTCGTGTTTTAATTTTATACTGCTTCTTGATGGGAAAAAATACCGTTCAAGCGAAGCAATGGCTTGAAAAGTGTTATGGGGACTCCGCTCCATCAGAAACAACAATAAACCTTGGTTTGCTGACTTCAAACGTGGTCGTAGAGACACCAATGATGCAGAACGCAGTGGACGTCCAAATGAGGCGGTAACACCAGAAAACATCAAAAAAATCCACAAAATCGTTTTGAATGATCGAAAAGTGAAGTTGCGTGAGTTAGCTGACATCGTAAAGATATCAAAAGAACGTATTGGCTTTATATTGCATGAGTATTTGACTATGAAAAGGCTCTGTTCAAAGTGGGTGCCGCGTTTTGCTCACTGTTGATCAAAAACAAGAACGTTTTAATGATTCTGAGCAGTGTTTGGCCATGTTTAAACGTAACAAACCGGAATTTTTGCGTCGATATGTGACAACGGATGAAACATGGATCCATCACTTCACTCCGGAATCAAAACGATCGTCATGTGAGTGGACAGCAACTGGTGAACCTCGTCCAAAGCGCCCGAAAGCACCGCAATCGGCTGGAAAGGTTATGGCGTCGGTATTTTGGGATGTGCGTGATGTAATATTCATCGACTATCTTGAGAAAGGAAATACCATCAACGGCGAATATTGTATAGCGTTATTGGAGCGTTTGAAGGCCGAAATTGCAAAGAAACGACCGCATATGGCAAAGAAAAAAATTTTGTTTCATCAAGACAACGCACCGTGTCACAAGTCAATCAAAACAATGGCAAAACTGCATCCACCGTATTCGCCAGATTTGGCTCCCAGCGACTACTGGCTGTTCGCAGACCTCAACAAAATGCTTGCCGGTCAAAAATTTCGCACGAATGAAGAGGTTATCGCTGAAACTGAGGCCTATTTTGAGGCAACAGGTAAATCGTTCTACAAAAGTGGTATTGAAATGTTAGAGCGGCGCTGGAATGATTGCGTTGCTCTTGATGGAGATTACGTTGATGAATAAAGCTAATTTTGAACCAAACAAAACGTGTTTTCTTTGTTAGGCCCGGGACTATTCAGCCCATGTGTTAGTTGTGACTATATACAAACTTGCGCTTATGCAATAAGTTTTTTATTATATATTTTAACAAAATCGCTATTTTAGCAAGCGGCCCCACTAAATTGGACAGGAATATGTTCCATTGTTTATAAAACGTTTATTTGTACTGGTTTATATGAGTAATAACGCAAACTGTTTGAAATTATTATATTATTCCTTTGTTCGATCTAAACTGGAATATGGAGCATTGGTCTAGTGTCCCATATAGTCACTACATATCACAAGTATTGAAGGAATTCAGAGACGGTTTTTAAAATTTTTGATATTCTCCGAATTTACCCTGTTAGAATTTATGATTATTCACCAATGCTATCTAAATTTTAAACTGTATCTTTAGAAATTATTACAATAAATGGTTTTAATTTTAGAAGTTCGTCACGTTTTTGAATGAAAAATTCAGCATTTTTTTAAACTTGTCATGAACAGGTTCTAAATTTTGGCTGGACCATTAGAGAACTTCGCTGCAGCTGAGTATTACCATTATTGTTTGTGATTCCTAAGTTTTATCGTAGTTCCATTGCTTGTAGTAACTATATTTTAATTGTAAAAGCATTAACTGTTAATACAATTTACTTTGTACTTTATAACATATAAGTAGGTGGTTATTATACACCGATAAAACCACCATCTCTAGTTACTACATGGTATCTAGAGTCAAAATACACGTGTATCACATTATTGGTCCGAAATCCATTCGAGAACTTTACAGTACTTATCAAAAAATCCCATACGTATACCCGCAAATAACATTAAAAAAAAAAACAGTAACTTTTACGACGTACTGGCCAGGAAAAAACACGATATAAAATTATACTAAGTCAACAACGCGACGCTATTATTTACCTTAAAAGCGGACAAAATAAAGCGTGACAAGCTGTTTGTACTAAACACAACGTTTTGTTTATTTTTCTTGGGCCGAGCTCGGTTCTGGTTACCGTTGAAACGGCGTGGGAGCTGAGGTTACTGTACAAACACAGATAGACAACGGAACGTCAGGTGGATCGTGACTGCCTGCACACTCCTACATACCCGCTAAATTTGCGCATATATTACGTCCGGAAACATCAAAAGTTAGGGTTATGGGCGTGCCGAGATAAAGCGAGAAAAATGGATGGTTATTGTTAGGGTGATTTTTATGATTGCGGAAGATTTATTGCGCGGTTGACGTGTGTCGGGATGGCGACGGTTTTTTGAGAGTGTTTCCGGAAAATATGGAGCCGGATTTTGCGACTAATCCGCGTCGGAATACAAAAGATACGATTATCCCCGAAAAAATATGTTTACGTTTTTTTGGAAATGATCGTTCTTTGGCGTGAGTAATAGTCCGTCTTTTAGCGTATAACGTTGGAACTCCGAATTGTTTTTACGTGCTTGAGATGAGAATAGTGTTAGCGTTGCGAATGTTTGTTCAGTAGCGTACAGGAGACTTTGATTTTCAAGTGGCGCCATCTAGTAGTTCATATTTCAACTTACGGTTCATGTTAACACCAACATAGCGTAGAACGTGATGAATCACCTATTATATTCAGTTACAGACGAAAGGTTGCTTTGCATATGTTAAGCTCAGTTTAAGTTCAGTTTTTAAGTAATTTTTATGAAGGTACGTTATTTTTTTAATCACACTTACCGGATAATGACTATAGTTGTATATTTTACATTAAATTCATCAATATTTTAAATATAAGATATTTGTATGTGCTTTGAGTTTTAAATAGGTTAAATTTTAACATGGGCCATAAATATGGACTGGCCTATACTACACATCATTTTAAGATTTATCTTTTTGTTAGAGTATGCCACGTGTGGTTAAAGGAAAAAATAAAAAACAAAAAAAATGGGATCCTTTGGCAAGGCAAAAGCCTCTAACACTTCAAGATCTCCCAGAACGATGTTACAACGTTACGCCAAAGTGAATGACTTGAGACCTGAACAAGCAGCTCAAACGAAACAAGGCAGGAAAACTGTGTTACCTCCTAAATTAGAACAACTGGCGGAATACATTCTAGCGATGGAGGCTAAATTGTATGGTTTAACTCGAACTAATCTTGGCGTATAGTTTGATAGATATGAATGATTTAAAACATCCGTTTAGAAAATATGAGCAGGCTAGGATGGTTGGATATGCTGAAGTCGTAGCTCGCAAAGGAAAAAAAGACAAATCCGCTGAAAGGGGTTCACTTAATACTGTAGTTGCCTTCACGAGTGCTGCTGGAGACTTCGCGTCACCAATAATCGTCTCTCCCCGAAAGAACATGAATATTCAGTTAATGAAAGGTGGTCTATTTGTGAAGCTCATCCAAGTGGCTGGATACAATCCAACTTCTTTACTAGATGGTCTAAACATTTTATTCATTCAACTAAACCATCAGTGAATCACGAATTCTGTTAATATTAGATGGACAGTTTAGTCACACAAGAAATATCGAAATTATTAATTTGGCTCGAAGTAATTTTGTATTTCGCTACCACCATAGTGTTCCCACAGACTCCAACTATTGGACAAGACATTTATGAATGTTTTAAAAACATTTCAGTGAGAAATACGATAATTTATTCGGCATAATAACCGTCCAGTTATAGCGTTTGACACCAGGGAATTATTTGGGAAAGTATATTTAAAATCCCAAACAGGTGAGACTGCTGTGAGGGGTTTCACTGGCCGATTATATTGCACTTGCATTAGAAGCAGAGAAAACTTCTAACGACAACAAAGAGGACTCCGTACCCGGTAAATCTGACAAAAAAAGAAGAGGACCTATCACACAGTGCAGCTAATGATAATGGAGATCAGTTACGATATGGTACAGTCAAAGATGAGAATGGAGATGGATTTTATTCTGGATATTTCAGTTTGGTTTCGTTGCATTGTGTCGAGCTAATGACGATTTTCCTTCGTTTTTGTCATGTAATTGCATTATCCATCAAGTTTTGTGTTCAAAAATTCTAAACATAGAGAAAGTTACGAGCATCACAATAGAAATTGTGAATTTCATTCGTGTCCGAAGCTTGCAACGACCGATGGCTCTTCAAATTACAGTTGGAAGATAGTGAATCTGCTGAACACACTGATTTGGGTCGCGGTAAATTCCCAGGAAGGTTTCACACGGAAGAGCTGATAACACTCAGTTGCTTGAAGGTGAAAAACGCCCGATTTAGCATCTTCAATGGTCGTCACAACGCATTTAAACACCATTAATTTGGAGCTGCGAGGTAAGGAAAAAATTGTTACCGAGATAATTAACGCAATAAACGCATTCAAAAGTAAATTGTATCTAGTGGTAGATCCACTGTTGAATTTTGATATTTATGAGAGGGAATTAAAAAATATTTTGAGTGGATTTGAAAGACGTTTTTATGATTTTACTAAGTTGATAAATATCTCAAGTTTTATGAGTTATTCCTTTTCCTGTAAAATCACTGAGAAGTCTGCTACTGAGATAACAAGTCAGTTTAATATCTCTCAAAGCCACAACATCTGATTTTGGTCTTTTATATCTGAAGATAAGTATCCGAATCTATGCTAAGTTGCCCTTCAGTTGACAACAATGTTTGGGTCAACTTATTTGTCTTCATTTTCTGAAATGGAAATAATTAATGTCATCATTCTTACGATTAGCATTTTTGGGAACCCGATACATAGCTACCCATACTACAAAGCAGTATCACATGCACTTGCGGCATCTACAGAGTCGATCGTGAATTTTCTTTAAGGTCAAATAGATCCCGAAAAGGTAGCAGAGTTAAGGCATTCGCAACATTTGAAAGAACTAAAATTATTTATTTTATAATCCTAATACTCAATTTTTTATCGGAACAAATTTTCAAATATACGTCTTTAGAAATTCAAAGTGTGAAGTTATCTGTTGCTTTCGAAAGCCCCGGATCGATCTCAATCACAACGTTGCGAAAATAAAAGTAAATTCCAACCGCATCACAATGCAATTGCGAAATTAAACGTTTCGTACGCAAAACTTTAATTTCCCCAGTCAACGTTTAAAATTTCCGCCTCTCGAAACCTTCGCTTCGCATTCAACACCCCGACATTTACGCTTCAAGCTTCAAGAGTCCGCGTGTGCGAATACGTACGTACGTACGTATATTGGCATAGGTAAATCTAACTACGAACGCACACACACGAAATAACTTGGACCGTACAAATTAGACGTCGTTCCAATTCTACAAAACGCAGAACACCATCGACGAGGAAGAAGGGGAAAACATAATAATAAAGTTGGCAATTTGTATCGTCGCAGAGTTGTTCCGTACAGTTGTTACAGCGCCTGTGGAACGATAACAATAACACTTTCCAAGTTTTCAAATGTAAACGTGTACAAGCGAGTTCATATGCATATAAGAGAGACCTGTGCTACTTTAATGAGCTTGAATCCTTTGCACGCGGAGTACATATAAATTACACCGATTTCGTTAGATCCATAAAAAATAGAGAAGTTAATTAAACGTCAAAATATGACATTTAGAAGTGAGGTTAGAATCTTGTTGAGGATTTAAGGTTATGTAACCGCTATTTTTCATGCAAAAAGGTTAGGATGAAAGCATAAAATTCTAGCGGGCAAAATGAATAAAACTAACGTTTCTGATATGCATTTTCCCTCGAGTTGCGATGCTGGGAAAAAAATGTAACCGATTCGAAGTGGTGCATCTATATTAAAATTTCAATCCTCATTAATATGCATCAGTCGTCAGCCGTTGGGGAGGATTATGTATACTGCGCATATCAAAAAATGCAAATCTAGGATATCCGAGCTTGCAGAAAATATACATATACATATATATGGATATTTCGACAGAAAAAGAGGAAAAAAAAAACTGAGAAAATTGCAAGCGTTTTCCTCTTGATCCCCGCAGGGACAGACCCTACGTGAAATGGTAAAGGATATGTTTCTAAATGCCGTGCACTTCCTATATACAGGAGTGTTCGCTTTATTTAGGCGATTTTGCAAATTTATATTGAAGCATTTGCCCTCTATATCGAAATTTCACGTTTTTAATGAAATTAAGACACAAATCCTTTGAAGGAATTATATTACGAGGGCAATCCCAAAAAAAAGGTCCCCTATATTTTTAGATATACAAAGAACTGTTTATTTTCTATAATTGCTATATCACTTTAAAGATTGAAGAATGCTTTATTTTTCAACCGCCGAAATAGCGATTATTATTTCGGTCGATGTATTTTTGTAGACGCTGTGGCAGTTTTACAGTGCCCATGTCATACCAGCTTGCCGCCATGCCCTTCAGGAAACGTTGAACCTCATCATCGGAGCAGAACCGCCGTCCACACAATTGTTCCTTCAACTTAGGGAACAGGTGGAAATCACTGGGTGCCAAGTCCTGACTGTAGGGTGGGTGTGTGATGACGTTCCAACCAAAATTTTGCAGGAGATCGACGGTTTGACAGGCGACGTGAGGACGGGCGTTGTCGTGAAGAATGCTCCCTCTTCTCCGGTTCTGAATTGCCCTTCTGAGTTTCTTCAGTGTTTCACAGTACCTGTCAGCGTTGACTGTTGTCCCAGCAGGGAGAAAGTCGACCAACAGTACTCCCTTCCTGTCCCAAAACACAGTTGCCATGACTTTACCGGCAGATTGTGTTTGAATTTTCGTGGCTTGCGGAAGAGGGATGCCGCCACTCGCGTGACTATTGTTTTGTCTCAGGTGTAAAGTGGAATGCCCAGGTTTCGTCACCCGTGACAATCGAGTCCAAGGAGTTGTCCTTTTCGTCTCCATAGCGGCGAAGAAATTCGCGGGAAGAATCAACCCGTTGCCGTTTGTGGTCTTCTGTCAGCATACGCGGTACCCATCTTGCACACACCTTCCGATATTGCAACTTTTCCGTTAAAATCCTGTGGATGGTGCTTCTGGAAACCTCAGGAACCAAAATGCAGAGAGCATCCAGAGTGATCCTCCGATCTTTACGCATGAGTTCCTCAACTTTCGCGATTGTCTCGTCGGCAATTGACGGCCTCCCGTTTCTTTCTTCGTCATGAATTTCAGTACGACCGACTGTAAACTCTCTACACCACTTGCGAACGTATTTGACATCCATGCACGACTGTCCATACACTTCCGTCAATAGGCGGTGAATTTCAACCGGTTTAACCCCTTTTGCGTTCAAAAATCGAATAACTGCGCGCACTTCGCACTTGGCGTTAACGTTTATCGGGAGCTCCATTTCGAATGGCTACCAAGCCAAGGCTGAGCATTCGAGCGAAGCGCTTGCGCGCTTATGTGGTAGCGGAGAAGGCACCACTCACAACAGTGTTGCCAACAACCGTATTAAAACTTTCTCTAAGACCCTAAAAGTAGGAGACCTTTTTTTTGAATTGCCCTCGTATATAATGGAAAATACTATATTATAAAAATTTACATTTATTTTGTTTTGTTACTGGTACAGGTAAAACCCCTTTCTACTGTAAAATAAAACTTATTTATTGATTAAGGTTTTTCTTCAACATTAATTTGACCACAAATTTCGACGACACCCTGTATAAACCCTATTACAAACTCCCATTCCCAAAAAAACATATTTCTCATTGAAGTCCCTTTTACACACCCATCCACAGACACGCGAAATATATAAACTGAGTCAGCAATGCGACAACGAACGTCTAGTAAATTTTATTCAACCCCTCGAGGTGGACGACGAAGAAATTGCCGGCCTATCCATCTCCTTCCATCCACCGTTACGTCCTTTCCTTTCTCTTCTTTCCACGAAGAACGTATAAGAGGGGGAATTCTCCAGCTCGGCGCTCCGAAGTTACTTAAACTTTGTCGGCCGTTTAACTCTATTACGGACTGTTAAAATTTCACGCCGAGGAAAAGGTAATGTCCGAAAAAAGAGAACGAGTGGCTTCGTTCTATCCCCTCTCTTTCCCGCCGTGCTACTAGCTCGATAGGTTAGTTTCGCGTCCCTTTCCCCCCGCGTTATGACGACTGAAACGACGTCGGAGGAACGATTGAAGTTTCTCTTTGTCCGCGGCTAAAAAGAATTTTACGCGTTAAGTTTCCGGCCGTTTCTTTCACGCCGCCTGTTTTCCACGTCCTCACCTTTTCGCATATTCATGAGTTTAATTAGGTGGATGGTTCTTTCGTCGGGTTCTTTTCGCTACCCGCTCTCGTGCTATTTTTATTAGTTTTTAATGTCACGAGGCGGCGTTGTTTGAAAGAAATTTAAGACGGGATTAAACGTGTATGAAAGCTAACATATTCTTCGGAATTCTGAAGGATTGTTGTCCTGTAGGAGCTTCTTTGGATAGAAATTTATGAATAAATTTTGTTGCTAATAAAAAAATCAGGTTGAAAGTATAAATCACATCAATTTGACTACGACCATCAATAATTTCGGCACTGTATTGCAGTTTAACGTTAGCTGGATGTACTTTACTACATTCACATTATAAGAAATAATAGTAATTTTACTATCGTTACCCAGTACTATTACTGGAATCAACGTGTCAAGTTTGCAATCATAAATAATGCAAATTTTAGTCTACTAATTTTCTAAGAGATTTTTAACATTTAATAAAATATACAGGCAGAACTACTATAGTTTTTAGTCTATTTTTACGATTGAAAAGAAGAAACTAGGAAGATTTTCCGGGGAAATCAATGTAATATTCCACCAACATTTTGAATATTCATTCACGATCTGTAATATTACTAATACTACAATAATAATAATTTATAATGTACTATTACCTTCACAGGAAAAGATGAAATTGATAATATTAATATTAATGTGGCTATAGTTCATTTAAATACGATTAGTACATTTTAAAATGCTGTTGTTTTTATGTCTATTACGTTTTTTGTTTTATGGTAGAAGCTCGATTGCCCAGACCCTGAAGACGATATTTGTTTTAATAAGAACCATCATTGGCAGATGTGAAGGGTAGATCACCTATATATCAATTACCAGTATTTATTTATATGCCCAAAGCAATACTTCCTCTAATCAATTAATTAGATATTAATTAAAATTTTAATTTTTAGTTTCTACTGCCACTAGAACGTTAAATAAAATCAAATACGATCGCTTTTCAAAAAATATCAGTCATTACAAGGGTTATATGCGTCACAAGGAATTATATTTTTAAGTATTATGTTCTCCTAGTTTGAATAACAGCGCCCCTGTAGCCTGCTCATAAATTCCTGAATTGCTTGACCAATACGTACTTGTAGAGTATGTTCGCTATTTACTAGATGAAAGGTTGTACAGTGAAACTCAATGCGCATGCGCCAAAAAATATATTTAAAAAATAAAACGTGTACACGGTTTCCATTCTTGCCTATGTACAGTTACGATGTACGCAAGATATATATATATATTTGCAATAATTGCAGTCCTTGAGTTCTCTTATACATGTAATGTACATTAGCATGTGTATATGTATGTTTTCCTTGGTAGCAATATAAAGTACTGCCTCAGCATGTACGTTGCAAAGCTATGTTTTAATTGTGTTTAAAATGTTAAATTCTTATATGCTTTCGCAGAAGCTTTGTCAGACGCATGTACTAATGCCACTATCTGTTTGCATGCATCACTACCTTTTTATAGGGGAGCCAACCCTATTTATTTCTTAAATTTATAAGCGCACCCCGGTGCTATGCTTATTTATATGTCCCTTTCCGGGAGCCTAATGCATTTTTCTTGTTTTAAATTTGCCCAAAGGACTTGATCCTGTATCATTGGCTTGTATTTGTACTTGAACCAAATACGTTCGTTATTTACACATTTATAGGGGAACCCACCCTATCTCTTAGAGCTTGAACGCCTGGTCGAGGGCGACAGTGGCGATAATAGCCGATCTCAAAACAAAAGTAATGTGACAGCTACCCAGATGTTCTCGTTTGAAATAATACGCTATGTGCAATTTTTAGCTCTCTACTACTGCGCCCCAAAGAAGGGAAAAATCCAGTAACCAGCAAATGTGCGAACTGCGCACCGACAAGTAAAACGGAGCGATGAAGCCGACATTACATATAGAATAATGGTCCGTGAAACTCGTCCGCTACGACGAACAACTAAATGAAAAAATGTCTAAGTCCCGAAACGACAAAGGACCGAACAAACGTAGAAAAGACAACGGTCGCTGCGACCGCAACGGCCGTCAACAAGAAGCGGAGTGATCGTACTTGTAGAAGATGTCTATACATGCACGCCGACGACCTTACCAAAATGAATCCCGACACAAACTTAACAGAAGACTAAAATATGTATAGACGACAACGGACACAGTAGCCTAGACGGACGATGCTAGAAAATCGAGAAATTGTATTTATTAAAGAAATCTATACATGCGCTCCGACAACCTTACCAGAATGATTCCCGCCAGAATCGTAACAGAAGACTAAATAAATGTATAGACGACAACGTCCTCGACGATTCCCGCCAAAACTCGAAACTATTAGAAACTTCCAATATTCGTCCGACGACGTTACTGTACACGTTACGACGAGGTACGAAAGGAGACCGAGAGTGACCGATCCGTAATACCTCGACCGTCACGCGGGAGACGACTGCCTTTACTTGTATATATTAAATATTAAGGAAACTCCCATTATTTGTTCGACGACGTTGCTGTTAATGACTTTTAAATTAGACACTTTTAGCTAGCGTATTGTGAATGGCCGGCTTGCATACATAGACAATGCGTAATGTACATACATATTAAAATAAAATTCGATATATTCTACAGAGAGCAAAATAAATAAACGATAACAATGAAAATAAATAATATTCTAAATGAAAATAAGGTGCCATACGATTGCAAAGAAGATAAAATCATATAAAATACATAAAGTAGTAAAAAGAAAATGGATGAAACAAAATACATTTTATTAGAAACTTAAAATACATTTACAAAAACACAAAAACAATATTAAGTCCTTAACAAGTGTTGTGGCTGATAAATATTGGAAAATATATTTATAACAAATGTAATGGTATTTGGGATTGTGTAGTCATAGTTAGCTTTATAGCTGAAGATGTAGAATTTATTGGTATCACACATCTGGAATGTTCGTGTTTTGTAAAATAGCAAGATAGAAATTACACTGCTTACGTAATCCAACAATATGTATACTGAATTGGAGCTAGCGCTGATAACTTTTACAAGAATGCAACAGGACTGTATGAAGTATTTAATGGGACTAATTCGTTTATGGGTATACATTTCAATGATCTGTTGAGTCATGGACCATTTTTATATCCTATATTAATAAAGAGAATAACTCATTTTATCACTTCAGGTCGGTTTCCTTTGAAGTATTGCGTCATAGGTTAAACATACTTACTTCTATTATAAACACAGCATACAGAATCTAAGAAAAATAGTGGGTACAATTTTATAGTTAACGTGTTGTTTTCGTAACGACATTAAATATTTTATCACATGATTAACTGCCTTGAAGTAATATAGAATAAAGTTTATTGGAATTAATAGAATCACAACTGATAACTAAATCCCATTGTGTATTTAAAGGTGTACCAGATCGGCACGTATGAAATTAAAGCTCGCGACGTCAGACACTTTAAAACAATTTTCTACTACTGAGACACAAGCAACAACAAATGCAAGAGCTGGATGGTGCTCATCTTCAGCCACCAGCAAAACATCGGACCGTTCAAGATCACACTTCAAAAGCCTAGAGCAAAAATTCAGATCTAAGCATCTATTATTACAATTTTTTACGTAATTCATCTGTTGAATATCAAATGAAGTAACAAAATTAGTCGCAATTATGGGTGAAATGCAGAATCAGCACAATCTAAGGTAGGGAGGTTAAAATCTCCCGCAAGGATAGGATAACTTCCCCAACAGGGAAAGCAATTCCGGCTTGTGAAACATTTGTTCGAAGATATAAATAGGCGTAGCTGGTGGTGTGTAAACAGCAAGCAAATCAACATTATTACTAATTAAGTCGACATCATCACCAATCACAATGTGCTCATACAAAAAATTAGACCTGATTACATCTTCTATCAGTCTGGAAAACAACAAAATCTTCACTGAATCCAATAAAGTAGTACTACTCCAAGTCTCAGTCAATAAGGCAACATCAATATCATCACAAACCAAAATATTATTGTAGAATTGTAACGTCTTTGAATTCAACCCACGAACTGTTGGGATTCAGGAGGTTTTTCGACCCAATGATTTTAGGAAAGCCATCAATATGTTTCAAGGACACGTCCTCATCCCTGTCTCTGCGGTGTCGAAATTCCTTCAGAATTCTATTCTTATTTTCAAGGTGTGATTATATTTTATTGCATATAGTCTGCTATATCCATCTGTGTATGTACATATATATTTATCCTTTTCTTTAAAAGAGATTCTATTGTTTTAATTGATTATCAAGAGCAATATACATACGAAATCAATCATAATATATCAGAATTAACGTAATGCGAGTGAAACGAACCCGAACTTCACTTCAATTTCTCACTCGACTCCCACGTCTCATAAGAAATTTAATTTTAGTATTTTTCTCAAACCAATATAGATACTCTCCTTGCCGCAGTTCGTTTCCATAGTTCGCGGGGAGATTCCCGTAAGGATAAATATTAGATCAGCGCGCTAGATGGCGTCGTCGGCGTTCGCGTTCGGGGTCCGTACGGTAGACCGACACATTTCCTCTAATGGAGTTAAAATTATGCAGTTTCGAGTTATATCTCTTGTCGTCCTCGACGGTGGCGAAGCAATAATACCGCCATTTCGCCTCTATCCGTCTCTCTCTGTTTACAATTTATATGTAAATTAGCTGTGCGAGCAATTACCGTATTCGGGGATGGGTCGGTCCCCTTTTCATTCGCTTCCAACTCGTATTCTACGTTTTCCGCGCGTTTCCTAACGGGAACGGGTTGACGGCGAGGCGAGGGGTTGGCGACCGTAGTTAGAACGTTGCATAGACAAATTAGGGATTGAGTTTTGGGGGTAGGGGACCGTCGCTATCTCTTTGTAAAGTGCGTAAATTGATCTTCTCCCTTTCTGCGGCTTAGAACTGGATGTATTGGGCTTTTAGATATTTTACAGGAGACGGTGGAAGAATTGATAAAAGAACTTCTAACGATTATAACGGAAAGCCTTCTGGAAACAGGGAATATAATTGCGAGATCAAAAGGATATGAACGGAGAAACAAAAGTGATTGTGAGCAATCAAAATCGTCGCTACACGTTACACGAAAGAAAAGGGACGGAAAATGTCATGTATAAACGTAAGCAAGTGGAGGTATTTAGCAGAAGAACTATAATTTAGAACAGGGGTACTCAAACTTGAACCACTGACGATCTACCTCAAAATTGTTAGACTCTGTAGATGCCGCAAGTATGTTGTGATATAAAACCGTGTTTTCTTTGTTAGGCCCGCGACTTTTCGGCCCATGTGTTACCTAGCATGAATATAACGAAATATTTACTTTATCCTGTGTTTAGACGACTTCTCAATCTATTCAAAAAAAACTAAAGTAAGCATCAGAATAACATAGTTGTTCAATATCTCATTATTTCTCTTTAAACTTATATTGATTTTCGAATTACTTAATTCTACCTAGTATTATTCTTACCTTTCTTTTATGGTGCAGATGTATATCAATACATATAGTGTTTGCTACTGTCGTCAGACATGTGCCTAGAACTTTGTGTATTGTCGTCAGACATGTTCCTAGAACTTTCATATATTGTCGTCACACATGTACCTAGAACCCTTATTTACGTGGATAATCAGGTAGTGTTAGGGTTGTTCAATATCGCAAGCAGAAACTATTTATAGTCAGTTTTACAATTTTACAGCAGTTCTACTACAGCTAAAGTCATGTACAGTTCGTAGTCTAGACTCGTATCACATAATATTGGTTGTATTCTTTAATATACAGGCAGGGACACAATTATTAGGCTTCTTTCAGTTATCTTTTAACATAAACAATGAACAAATAAAACAAATATTATAAAAGCAAATATTTATTGCTAAAAACTAGAAATTCAATATTTGGTTGCCCCCCTGCGGGTTTTTATGACAGCTTCAATCCTTTTAGGTAAACTGGCCGCTGACATATGACAGGTTGAAGTTGGAATATCCTTCCATACTTTTTCAAGTATTGTTTTTAATTCTTGTTAGGATTTGCATTTGTGTTCGCATACTTTTCGCTTAATGGTAGCCCTCAGATGCTCGATCGGATTTAGATCCGGGCTTTGGGGTGGCCATTCCAAGATGTCAATGTTCGTTTTCCGGAACCATGCTAAACTTGCAGCCGCAGTGTGGCATGGTGCGTTATCATGTTTAAACAAAACTTCGTCAGTATTCATTCCGAATAATTTTTCAATCCAGGGCAGTAAAACTTCATCTAACACGCTGACGTAGGTTCTCGAGTTCATTCTACCAGTGCATCTCTCCAACCCCTATCGACGTCATACACTCCCATATCATGACACTACCGCTACCATGTTCGATGGTAGGCACCACACAATCGGCATGGTATTCTTCACCAGGCCTCCGACGCACTAGCACGGCACCAACACCTATCCAGTTAATTCTTTCAACTTCGATTTTTTCTTTAACACAATTCGTTTAAATTTCTGTAAAATAGTTACCTTATACTGAATATAAAACGATTAAATATATTTAGCTCTATATTACACTCATCTGTGCAAATCACATTCGCCCAGTCGTTCTCTGTCCACGATTTGTGTTTATGAGCCCAGGCTAATCGTTTATTTTTATTTACGTCCGACAGCTACGGTTTCTTTCTACCTTTTCTCGATGATAGACCGACTTCTCTAAGACGTCTACTTACTGTTTTAGACGAGAAATTAACGTTGAGTTGTCGATTTAACGCGCCAGCCAAATCTGTTGCCGTTTGACGTCGATTTTGTAGAGAGCGTCGCTGTAACCAGCGGTCCTCCCTTTAAGTCGTTCTACGTTTTGGACCTCTTCCCGGTCTTGATTTAGCATCCCCTGTTTCTTGGTAACACTTTAGAGTACCGTAAACATTTTACTAATCATCACTCGGGATAATCCCTCGGCATGTAGTGTAATAATTTGCAGACGTTGCAACTCAGAAAGTTCTTTCTATTTCGGCATTTTCAGTTACATACACATAAACTAATCAGGAATAAATATTTTTATTTGCCAAAAACAAACGCACATGTAATTTAAAATAGTTGTAAATACAATTAGTTCCGCAAATACAGCAATAAATGGATTAACAACGGTATTTCTCCCACCAACCCTTCTATTTTTACTATGGGTATTTCTAAGAAGCGGCAGGTAAAGACTATTTGTCTGTTAATACCGTTATATTAACACATCTAAAGGGTGCCTCATATTCATGTCCCTGGCTGTATAAGAATTAGAAATACTTACAGTCTTATTATTCGAACCAGTATTAGCGGTGTTTCCCCATAAAGAAGCAGGTACAATGACTACCCATAGGTATAAATCGTAATTTTGATCGATAAAAATAAATCTTTATTCAAAACTCTTTCTTTTAACTAATTTAAAATCTACCGAATTTCTCCGAAATCTGCCGAAAAATATTGATAACATCCACCGAGAAATGCTTCAATTATCTGGCAGTACTGGTGCTGCACTACGCAATTTCATATCCCTTATTAACTATCTTTAATTCACATTCTCATCGAAGCAACAACTATCAACAGCAACGCAAAAGTTAAATGAGTAGACGTAGATAAAGTCTCATAATAGTAGTTTCGAATACGACATTAAACTGAAAACCAATTTAAGAGTTGAAGGTGAATTCATTTCCTATACCGGCAGAATGTTAGATTGGATTTATGCGCATTTAACGTAGAGAAAATGGGACGCGGGGGGACTAATAGACAAGACCACTTTTAGAGTTCCGTAACTTTACGTCGAAAAAAAGAGAAAAAACAAAAACGAAGCGACTTCAAACTCTCTCGTTCGCAATTCCATTCTATTTCGCCGCAGACTCCGGTCCGACGTTTCGAGGCGAAATATAGAAATAAGCGTCGGATAAACGAGACGCGAGAGTCGGAAAACGAGGAACAAAGTCGAAAAACTAATTCTCCCTTTCATCCAACTTCCTCGTACTCTACGACGCGACGAACTTTTCCACGAACCGTTTGGTTTCGTCCGCTGAAAATCGGTTTTCCACCGCTCTCCCTTTCGCCCTCCACCTCATCGAAAATCCGCCGAACAAATTCCCCCCACCCGCCGCTCCATAATTCCCGAACGCTGATGTCACAACAAATCCGGCATTACCCACAATAAAATCCCTTAACTTAATTCCGTTTATAATTGAGGCGGAATTAAAAGCGAGGCTCTGCGAGATCAGTAATAAGTGGTCGGGTTTCATTGCCTACTCGCTCTGTTCGTTCCCTCCGCGTCCCACCGCTTTTACAGGCGATTCTAACCACAAATGTTTGCCTGCAAGCTCTCCATCTCCCTTGCTTTCCGTTAGATGTCTCTGTGTAGTGCGTACTTTAGGCTATTCTATATATATATATATATAGCAAAGTAGGACAGATGAGATAGAGGATGGGTGATGGGGATTATTTGAGTCGTCAGTGGCGTGCAACTTGAGTTTATTAAGTCGATGTAATTACACGCTTTTAAGAGGAAGCAATATTATCCCTGTAATGTCGGGATTTATTTTGCTGTGATAAAAATTGTCTCTGTATAGGAATGTATTAGGGTTTCCTGGCAAACTACTTATTGGGACTGGACTGATTTTATCATTTTTGTCTATAAAATGAACCAGAGATGGCCACGGCGTGTACAAGATCGCATAAGAGGGCATGGATAACATTGTACAGACTTTCGCAGATGAATTCTCTAGAGCCTTTGTACTCGGTTTACAAGCATTACTGAAGCCTCAGTCTGATAGAGATTTCATTAGTAGTAGTTCTTTGATTGGATCTTTTACTGCGTACGATGTTTTAAAACCTTCTAAGAAGTTAAAATCTAATTTTACTGCTGGTCATGACGGCCTCCCCGCATTTTTTGCACGTGATTGTTGTGCAGCACTATGCGGACCTCTAGCTAGAATAGTACCTCAGACGTTCACGGCCATTTGTCATAGTCGTAACGGTTGTCGGGTTCCGTCGTGTCATTAGGTTTTCGTCCCTGACGTTTTGCGAATAACTGTGGTTCGCATCTTCAAAGGTACTGTAGGTTCAGTACCTGGAAACGTCAAGGAGAAAGAACCTAGTGACACGGCGGGACCCGACAACCGTTACGACTCTAGTTAGAATATTTAACTTAACCGTAAGTTCTTCAACCTTTCCTGACGCTTGGAAGATTAGTAGAATTATGCCCGTCTTTAAACAAGGAAATCGTCAAACTTTGTCTGTTTCACAGAATCTACGTTAGTGTTAAAGTTTTCATTCCTGGAAGTTGTACTACAACTATCTTTCCAGAATTAGTCCAGTATATCGCCGAATCTATGGATGGACGTCAACAGGTATATGTATTACAAACCGATTTTAGTAAGATATCTGACACTATAGATCATTCCCTTATGATTTCTAAGTTAAGTAGTTTTGGTTTTCCTGTATGTGTAACACAATTGATTCGCTCGTATTTAACTGATCGTTCATGTTACGGCTATTCACTACAATGGATATATATACTTAATATTTATTGCTTCCTCTGGTGGTCAAGGATCCAATTTGGGACTTATTTTCTTCAATATTTATTTAGATGACCTCCTGTAGGAGCTGGATACTCGAACGATCTTAACATCTACAATACCATAACCCCTCTGGCAGATTGTCCATTTCTCCAGAGCAGTCTGGATACTATTTCCAGATAATGTACACAGATTGGTGTTCATTTGAATCTGGGTGAGTGTGCTGCCGTAAACTACTTTATATGTCGTAGACTCTACAGCTATCTATATGCTGTGAGTCAAACTATTTTTATTAGATACTCATCTATAATGGGCCTGGGCGTGCTGTTTGATACAAATTTGTCGTTTGCATGGTATCTGAGGGAGAAATTTTGCCATGAAATCCTTAGGATACCTTATACGATCCTGGAAATTATTTATAATAATAATAATTCATGCCTTCGCATCTCCCAACAGCTTTTCGTCAATTACAGGGGGCATCGGCCGGCCATGAGTTATTATTAAGCCTGCGCCTGTGGAGTGTCTTAAGATGATAATCGTTCTCAGCATTCGTCATGGAGTGGGGAAAATAAATTTAGAATCCGCCACAATATAAGTTTTAAAGCGATTTCAGGCGAAGGAGCTTCGGTTAATGCTGAAGATGTTCCATCGTTGTTAAAAAAAATGTCCTCCTTTGGTTAAGGGATATTCACCGAGAGACATCTATAATGCCGATGAGACAGGCCTGTATTTTAGAGCTCCACCCGACAAAACGCTCACAATAAAGAAGGAAAAATGTGTTGGGGGTAAGTATCCCAAAGAGAGGTTTACAATGTTGCATTGTGCAAATATGGCGGGTGAAAAAGAAAAACTCCTATTCATTGGTAGGGCAGCTAAACTCGGAGCTTTTAAAAACATTAATATAAATAACCTGCCTGTAACTTGGAAATACAATAAGAAAGCTTGGATGACAGGACAAAATTATGGCAGAGTGGTTGCAAGACCTAGACTGGAAAATGGCTAAAGCAAAAAGAAACATTTTGTTATTTTTAAACAATGCGGAAGACGTTCGCTTAAATAATATCAAAATATTACTTTTACTCCCTAATTGTACATTATCTTGTCAACCACTTGACCAGGAGATTATAAAAAATTTTAAAACTTATTACCAAAGTCTAATACTCAAACATCTGCTAGTAAACGTTGAAACTGCTGGTACAGCTTTTAAGTTAATAAAGAAAATTACACCACTGGATGCAGTCTATTTGGCAAAAACCGCTTGGGACCAAGCAACCAAAGAGACAGTTCAAAATTGCTTCAGCAAAGCAGGATTTAATCATGTAAATATGCAAAGTGAAGACCAGTTAACTGAAGCTGATACATCTGACCTAGAAGATGATTTGCCTCTTAGTGTACTTTCAGATATCCTCAAAAATAAGAATTTATTCAAATTGGCGCATAATGAAAACCTTAATGATTTTTTGAATGTAGATGATGATTTGTATGTTGAAGATCCAGAATCAGAACAAGAAATCGCAAATCCAGTTGAAATACAAGAACTGTCGGAAGATTCTGATGTCGATGAGGTTCCTGTGCCAACAGAAGCTATCGCAAATTTTAGTAAAGCTATCACCCTGACCAAGCAGCTCAAAAGTTTTGTCGAAAATCACGGAGATACAGAGTCTTTGGAGCTTCTTTCTAAATTAGAAATACGTTTTCAAGACGCCATTTTAAAGAAAAAGAGAAGACAAACAACAATATATAAATTTTTGCTTCCTTAAAGTGACTATTCATTTCATTGTTTTGTATTACATACTAGATCTATGTATCTATGTACGTGTATTATACTTTGTATGTATATATCTAAAGGAAATAAACTTTTTTCTCTTAAGTTTAAAGTTTCTTATTTATGTTTATATACATATATGTTTTAAATGTCCCAGTTTCTTTAATATATTCATTTTTCGTTAAAATACGTTGTTGTATCTACTACATATTTCTTCTATGCGGACACCCCTCCTGAACGGACATCATCAGTTGGTCCCGTTGGTGTCCGTTCAAAGTAGATTTCACCGTATTTCCATCTTTCATACCTTTTTAATGTATTTCGGAGACACCCTGTATAGGTATGTTTAAATCCACTGAATTATTTGCAATCATATAACACATTTGTAACTATAACCTATAGTTAATTCGTATTACAGGCTAGCATTGCTTATTTCGTCACGCATTTTTAATAACGTAAACGGAACTTTACTTAACTGCAATAGACCTATAGATTTAGTTTCTATGAGGCACAATATCACATTTTATCTCTTCAAGGTGTCCATTTTCGCGATTAATCTAGAAATATTCCTCTTTAATTTTTTCCTACGTCAGACTTGAAGTACGCAGAATCTAATAAAAGAAAAAGAATTTATCTCAAAGAAAAAATAATGCAATAAATATAAATGCTGTCTCTTTCACGTTACCACAATCTTTTAGCCGACGGGGATAAAAAAAACAAAATATACATCCAACCACGTCGTTGCTAAGTTGTGACGTAGGCCGTCTAGGTGTTCTTCTACCGTACAAAAAAAAGAAACAAACCGAAAAATACATCTCATCGTCAACCTGTGCACAGATAAAGACGAAAAAAAAAAATAAAGAGCAAGAGGAAAGAGACGGAGAAATATAGGAAAAGCTGGAAAGGGACGAAAGCTTAAAAGAACACCGGGGAAGTCGTGGAAAAATCATTAGCGAAAAGCAAACTACAGCGACCGACTGTCGCGTGAATCTACGATTCGCTAGACTAAACGCAGGAAAGCGAAGAAAAAAGGGAGGTAGTTAGCATCGCTAGAGGAGAAACACGCGAAACGTGGAGAATAGAGGGTCGTAATTCGTTGAGACAGTGGAAGATGGGTATATTTCATTTTTAACCCGAAGAAAACCGCCTTTCATGGAACTGGAAGCGACAGAGCTGGGCATTACAGGTTGCCGTAGTGCGTATGGCTTTTCCACTATTCATTGTCTTAGTTATTCTGGCGGAGGATTTTATTTATTTTTCATTTTATCGTTTTCCCATGCAATTGTATGGTATTATGGTGTATTAGGAAAACGATTTTCGTCTTTATGTTGCCCTATATCCTTAAATACGTAAATCGAACGAATTCGAATGATTTCATTAATTTTATTATAAGCCGGCACCTCCACCAATATTGTTGAAGAATGTTAAGATTCTGTTTATACCATGATTAGAAGGAAATTAATCTTTCAATGCAATTTTGATAGTTTGAGGATATACAAAAGGCAAAAATTGATGGGAATTAGTTGATAGATGATTCTAAATTAACTGTACTTGTGTATAAAAACCTTATTTATTGAGATCTCTTTCCGGAAATTGCAAAAAACGTAAATGAAAGTTTTATTTGCAAGATTACTGAGGATTTTCAGTAATTTAACAGTTTTTGAGATTGAAATCTTTTTGGTTGGAATACAGTATAACTTTCTGGTAATAAGCATTTACGAAGAAACGTAAAATATGCGATATACAAAGATTTCCTTTGTTATTCCTGCGGGGTTGTCCTGAATATTTCCTGAATTTCGTTTGATGTTATAACAATTCTTTATTATCTAATGGCATCGAACTTATTATAGGATAATCGTGAATCTGTAGTAGTAAAATAAAACAATAGTAAACGAAAATGCAAAAATTTCTTAAACAATAGAAAATTGCTCAAACAAAAGTTGCCTCAACGTATTGATAGTAATCTTAAACAAATCAAATCTAGATATACATACATTAACACTGTTACATATTGACATAATTAGTGAGTGAGAATGGTGGCGCGTGTTAGCCACAGGAAGATAAAAGGTTAGTCTATTCCTACTGTTAAGCCTCGGTATGTAAACATTCAAAAGGGACAGCAAATCCGTAGCTTGCAAATCACCATTTAAAATGTTATGTGCAAAAAATATTTGTGATGCAACACTACGATCCGCCAAAGAAATAAATACCAATTCTTTTAGAATATTAGTATATAGATAGGCATGTTGCAAGAAAACGTGGTGTTTTCGGAAATTTTACGCTGCACCATCTCAACTAAATTCATATATTCATGATATCCCGGATTGCACACAATAGAACCATATTCTAATCTCGATCGAACCACTGTATTACATGTAGCAATAAGGGCATCACTACCCAAGTGTTTAGTATTACGTAATAAATAGACGTGGTCTAAGAACTGAGCCCTGAGGCACACCCGAAAGAGACAGGTATAAGCCAGACCGAAAACCACGGTATTTTACGTAATTGGTACGCCTACTCAAATGGGATTGCAACAACAATATCAGATCGTCAGAGATACCACACATATTCAGTTTACGTAATAGGGTTTGATGTGCAACCCTATCGAAAGCCTTAGCGAAATCTACCAAAAACATATTTTTAAACTTATCAGATGTTCTTAGTTTCTGTCTACGCTGGAAGGTCTCAGATACAAGATCACCACCCGGTAAACAAACTTTGATTGGTCGTTTTACGTTCGTCCAAGAAGAATCAAATTTTCCAAATCTAATTGTTCTGAAATTGTTAACAGAAACATCCAGCATTTGAAGCCGTCCACCAACCGTTTAGGACATTCTCACATACATTATACAAGATAATGTTATTTTTATGCGCTCTCCATCAGCAACCTCCTGGATGATACATTCGAGAACAGGGATTTTAACATCCCAGGAAGTCATACTCTCTTTAAGAACTCTCAACTGGCTCTCCAAAGCACCTACTGTGGATGTTAATTCATGTAGTTTGGTGAGCTGCAGCTTGAGATCGGAACAGGTGGGGCAATGAAATGATAGCTTTCCATCCTTATTTTTCAAATACTGAAGCTCAGTTCGGGATAGACCACTACACATATCACATGTAATTTATTTTTCTGGCGTAAGTCCATTGTTGCAAATAACACAAGAGGTTACAATTTACTCTACCCAAAGACAGGGATACACTTCATACACTACTGGCCCGATATTGGTGCCTAACTAAGAAATACAAAGAGGACCGCTTATAGAGTAGAATTTAATTTTGAAAGGAAATTATATGAATGTACAATATTTTGGTAGTTCGTATATTAAATTATACCAGAAATATATAAGTTGTAGAAAATAGGAACAGGTAACAAAACAAATATAACAAAAAGGAGGTAAAAGCAATTGCGTTAGATCGAATAGTGAGCTATATATATGTACAAAAAATAATTTTACTAAATGGATCAAATAAATGCGAATATTGGTAACACAATCAGACTCATCAGACAATCCGCTGATATTCTTTATCATATAAAAATACTTATAAAACTCACAGAGATCACAATAATACAGAAGAAGCAACAACTATGTCTACACACCTTCTTATACCAAACTTTACACCCATAGATACAGAGCGATAATCCCGAATGTTATTCTTCTACTCGGACTTAAAACACGAGATATTTTCCAACAGCTTGAAAAAACACCCTGTTCTACTATGATATTGTAAATGTGAAGGAGTGGCCCAAAGAATAAAGAACAAATCTGCAGCCCCTAACAACAAAATCGGGAACGTTATCAGGACCAGCTGTTAGTTTCGCTTCCAATTGACACAGAGCTTGTATCTTCCTCACTAAATTCTTTAGGGAAAAAATCAATCGAAAGCCAAGGCATCGTTATTGGGATGGTTCGTACTAACGTTCACGTTAGACATGATCGCCGAGGAATGTGAAGCAAAGGCGTTAGTAATCTGATCAGAGGACGAAGAAGTATTGTTGTTATCTGTAATACCTGGTATACGTGAAGAATTTAGTTATGACAAACCATCCATTTTTCATCATCAATGATTATCCATTTTAGTTTAAGGTGCAAATCGCAAATGCTAATAATAATAATAATAATAATAATAATAATAATAATAATAATAATAATAATAATAATAATAATAATAATAATAATAATAATAATAATAATAATAATAATCCTTTATTGCCCAACAGCCCAAGGGCCAATTACAGGACAAATTACAATACAATTCTTATTTAAAATAAAATAACTAAAATCGTGTTGCCTACAATAATAACATGCTGAAAATGTATATAATAATGAAACAAAAAAGAAAGACTCACAAAAATGGCTCCAGATCCCGTTTGTTTGCGTTTCTCACCATGTGACTGAGAGGTGCCTTAAGCAAAATGTTGGTATTAGCTCTAGGTACTTGAAATGTATTATAGTAGCGAGTATGATGAGTAGGTACGGTAAAGTTTATTTGCGCCAGAAGGGCTGGCGAGTCGACAGTATTTTTCAGGATCCTGCAAAGAAACTCCACACTGTTACGCTCGCGGCGGTCAGCAAGAGATAGAAAACCATGCTCAACAAGTAAGCTATAATACTCGATACCTCTTGCAGGATACACGTTGTCCATTCGAAAGGAGAGATATTTTAGAAATTTCTTTTGAACGCGTTCGATCATAAGCTCTTGGTGTAAATAACGGGGATACCAAACAATAGAGGCGTATTCAAGCTTAGAACGAACGTAGGCATAATATAAACGTTTCATTACACCTAAGTCTGAGAAATGCCTGCAAGAACGCATGACAAAACCGAGAGTTTTGGAAGCAGATGAACACATGGACGAAATATGTTCCGTAAATGACAGTCTATCATCAAACAAAACACCAAGATCCAAAGTTTTGATATTGCGTGGTATGGCTGCATCATTAATCTGGGTTACGTTGGGTTCAATGATTCTCCTTTAATTCACGAGGAATCCAAATATCGAGTTTCTTTGGTGAATCCCATATGTTTCAAAGGTTTCTGAATTGTTGTGTGTGATACATTTAACCTATCTGCAATCTCTTGGAGAGGAATATGACGATCAGAAACAACTAACTATTTAAATTAGAAATGCAATGAATGCTTCATCGTTGAAATTACATGGTTGCTTACTTCTTGACTACTACTACCCATGGCTATTGACGCGGGTTTGCCTTGTATATATTTGATTTTGTTAATCGATTAGGGATATCTCATCCTAATTAGGTCTGTAGATAATTCCAGAAGGACCTGCCTGCAATGTTTAAAATGGCGAAACGACAATGATTCAAATGTAATAATATACGCTATTAATGGCAAGGGTTTTTAAACTGATAAAAGTATAAACGTTAGGTAAACAGTTTTCCAATCCGATGTTTAGTAGTAACCAGACGGTTGCAAAACTATTAACCACTACGTCAAGTGTTTACCTAAATATGGAATGTTAAACATGTGTATATGAATAAGAAGAAAAAGAGGCAACATACTAAATAAAATATAACACATCTAAATATTCGGATAATGCCCGGATAATTTGATCATCAACTTCGTTTGGTCTACTGTGGTTCATCTTTGAGTGAAACATCACCAGAACAAAATTTCTTTTAGAGTTTCATCATCATACGCATGGCTTAATTTGAGTTGTAATGGCAAAACAATATAATTGTAACATTGACAGGAGGCAGTCAAAAGAAACACTACTCCTATCTCTAATTAATATAACTTTCAAAACATCTTCTCATTTCACCTGTGCACATGCAATGTACAACCCCACATCTCCAACAAAACCGTAGGATAACTCCCTTCCCAGAAGGAAGTCGAAGTGAATTTACTGCCATCGATGATAACGTCCCGACATCACACTTCGAATAAAACGCTACAGCGTCGAGCCAACTTAATAAAGGACGCGCTAAAAGTATTTACGGCGACCGTTTGGGCCATTTGTCGAAGAGGACTCCGGGGGGTCGTTCCCCGTCCGCTCCTAAACTTAAGGGCGACCGCCTGCCGCCACGACCTTTCACCACCACGACTCAGGCGAGCACTGCGAGGTTTGTGTGTATATATATATGTGTGTGTGTGTGTGTGGTTTTCGCTCAATTTCGAAGTCGGTCTACTTTCGGAACTTCGCCTCTCCCATACGGAGCGGTACGATGATATAAGGAAGTCGTAATGTCGATGTTCATCGCTGCGGGGCTTCTTTGCCTCGTCCTACCAACCGTACGCTGTGCGCTTGTAGTCCTTCGAGGATGAATGGATGGAGTAATTTTAGATGCTGTGTTCGGTTTCGCTTGAACGGAATGATGTGGTGGTTCTAAGCTCGGACATTGTTTTTTTTTCTCGTTTCAGGAAGAAGTTGCTTTGAGATGTACGAAATTCTTTCGGAAAAATTGGAAAAGATTGATGTATATTTTTGTTGTTATAAGAGAAGTGAAGGAACGTTACAAAAAGAATAAAACCAATATTTTTACTTCTTTTTCTGTAAAATATATACAGTAGAACCCGGTTATAACGACAGTCACGGGACTGCGAATTTTTTGACGCTATAACAAGGTGACGCTATAGGCGAAGTTTTTGCAAGTTCCATATTTACATACTAGAATTGGTGGGAAACAATATTACGGGTGGTAAACAGATACATATGTGAATTTACTTAATTTAATGTACCTAACTATATAACCTCACACATGTAGGTACATACTAACTTGGTTGTGTAATGAAAGAAATCTGTAATTTTCTGTTGCACAGTTTTCGCACGCCAAAACTGTTTTTCTATCTCCATTTCTAATTCTCTCACTTTATCAATAATTTGAGGTGAGGTTTCTCGCTGTCTATAATAAGTTTTTAAAAGTGTTATGGCACTTAGGGCTTCTTCGTTTGTCGGTACGTGTTCTGCTTCGTCGCATGAATCTTCTTCCTCTTCAATTTCATCATCATTTTCGTTATCCGGCTGTTTTATGTCCTCCACGATATCAGAATCTGAACGCATTCCCGACGTAATAAGGCAACTGTCCACGGATGCAAAGTCGTCGAAACAAAACTGGTTTTCGTCACTCTGATTTTGCTGCCACTTTTTAATCAGTTCACATAACGGAACGTCATCTTCATTTAAGTTGTCACAAACTGGATGATTCCTTAATCTTGAATGACTAAAGCAGTTTGCTATAGTCTCAGAGGTTATACTACGCCAAGTCTTCAATAAAAAGTCCAACGCGTCGAGAAGTGAAACTGCACATGGTGCGTTCTTGTCCATATCCGTAATAATTTTCTGCAGAAGAAATTTTCTGTACTTTCTGTAAAAACATTTTAAGCTTCTTATTACGTCTTGGTCCATTGGTTGAAGGGTGCTAGTGCAATTTGGGGGCAGACACACCAAATTAATATTTTTTAAGTGGGCTAATGATGGATGTGTTGGGCGGTTATCGACTAAACGCAAGATTTTTTTACTTTTAACTGCAAGTTCTTTATCCCATTTTCGAATTTCATTTTCAAAGATTTCTGAAGTCATCCATGCTCTTTTGTTTGCGCAGTTATTTGTTGGGTGTGTTTTTATGTTTTTGAAGCAGCGAAGTAAAGTACGGGACCGCTTAAAATTTGACGCTAAAAAAGAGTGTCGTTACAGCCGAAGTTGTTATAACCGGGTTCTACTGTATTATATTTTATAAAATTATTGTAATAAATATGAGGTAATCACATTTTAAAATATCTGTAACGTATAAACTAAAATATTTTTTTTCCATAAGTATAATGTGTTTTTCTTTTATACTCTTGTGGGTAAAAATGTTGTGGGTCTTCAAAGATGGCACTGAATTGCACTAACGTGTATTAAAACTTAACAATGGATGTTATAACTGTTGGCGTAAATTTTATAAGCGGTGTCTAATAAGCTGATTACTCGGTAATTTTGACGATTATTCTTATCACCTTCTTTGAACAACGAGACTACTGTCGCTCTGTTTCAATCATCAGGTATAGTTATGTAATGTAATGCAATTGTGTAATGTATTATCGATCTCTGTCCTCTTGCCGACCAAGTGTATTTGTGTGTATCCTTCATTCGCAAGACGTTGTTTGTTATTAAACGTAGCAAAGTCTCGAAACCGTAACTTCTCGCTCGTCAGTTGTGTGATAATCATAGATCATATTTCGTGTTATTCGTATCTGATACTTTGGCAAACTTCCGACGTTCTCTGTTCTTTGTTTCTTCATACCAGGACTTCCAAATTTATTTTCATCACTATTTAATGTTGTGTTCCCTTTTCGAATGATTCTTTCCACTGTTCCACTGTTTTCCACGCGTTTGAGCGTGATGCCACTTTATGATGCCCTAGCAAAGACATGATTCGCCACCGACAAATATGCTCTGACTATTATTTCAGTAAGTGGGCGTGCACTTTTTAGAACAGCAACGGCGCATCCCCACCACTCGCCGTTTAATTTGGCGTTTACAGTAGCTTTCGACGTGGAATCCGAACCTGCGATAAAAAAATAGGGATTCGTGTGTAAGATTTCGATTTTGCCGCCCGCCCCGACCACAGAGGATGTGGGGGGTGGACGTAATTTAGCACTAATGGATACACATCTCGAAGATGTTATAATTTAGATTTGGCAAATTTTTCTCCAAATACTATTGCTAAATAAGCGTTATTATTATATAACAATGAGACAGTATAGAGTGGTTCTGTTTCTCTACATATGCTCTAAAGTACCCAGAAAATATTTTCTATTACATCGCAGCAAATTATCCCATTACACTGGTCATACTGTTGCCCCTTTTTTGCTTCTGTTACCAGTTAATACTGTCCCAACAATCTAAAATTAAATCACGAATTTACCGCACTACCTAGCTTACACCACACGGCAAAATCAATTGTTCTGTTTCATTTACGAATGACGTTATAAATAAAACCACTCTCCACTTCTGCGCCCTCCACCTGTTTTTTTGTGCGTCGTATACCTCGCTCTCATCACGTATTTTCTCGTCCACGTTATTTCGGTCAAAATTTTACCGCCGCTGTCGTTCACAACATGTAAAACAACACGTCAGCAACCGTGCTCGTCGGTTCGAGCATCGCCCCTCCCTCTTCGCCCCCGGTCTGTTTCCGCGGCCGCAAAAAACCATCGCCAACGCCAATTTGTTCGAGTGGCCTGCGGCGATTGTAAAAACTCACCGGCTCGTTCAGTTTTTAATTGGGTACTTTCCCGGGACGCTGTTCAACATCCTAGCGTAACGCAGGTGGATTTAGCGGCGGCGGTAGACGCTGAAGAGGGCGCCACGGTAAAGGATGCACAGTTTTCAGCGGAATAAACCAAGCGAACGTCGACTGAAACACGTAGGCACGGAAAAGCGGTTCGTACACCTGGAAAAATCGCGAGCTGGCTCGTTATTTTTTTTGTTCCGGGAGGCGGTGGTGGAGGGGGAGCGGGGGATTTGACGTGAATCACGGATAAAGGGTGGGGGAGAAGGTTAGGAAGGGTTAGTAAAACAGTCGGCGATTCAATATTGAGGGGAAAGAAGTGGTAGACCAGGGGGAGGTGTGGTGGAGGATCGTATAAGTGCGCTTGAAAATAGAGCATCACCAAGGGCAAAAAATGTGGGGAGGGCAGGAGGTTGATAGTTTGTGTTTGTGTGCTTGATGTGCCTTTTCGTGAAATGGCTCTTTCTTGTCGTTTCGAAAACGACAGGGTCGTATTTATAACGATTTAACTAAATCAAAAAACTCGAACACCCTAGCACTTGCACACTGAAATAATTTAGTTAGGAAGATACTGAAATTTTCCAAAGATTTAGCTGTTCCTCTTTGGTAGATCACGAAAACCCTAAATGTATGGATTAGGGATTTCTAAAGTATTTGTAAGAAAAACTGATAGCAATCATATTCTTCACATCTCAAACGAAAATGGCCTCAATAAAAAAGAATAGTGCACGTTTCCTTCCTGGGTGTCAAAAGTGACGACAATGGAACCGAAATGGAAAAACATTTCTCAAAATTATGAAAAGCAAGTATTCTGGACATCGATTTTTATTGCAAAAACTAAAAGGTTTAGTCATTAACGCTTAAATAAATGCAAAACACTACATCAACATACTTCATACATTTTTTTATTGACGTGAACGAAAAACTTCATCTTGTGGAGATAAAATAAGTAAACATTTTAAAATGTTTGATATAAAAATGGAACCAACTTAGTTGTAAAAGTGTTATTCTGATTGGCGACTCATCATTAGTATACAAGTTAAGTTACAGCCCTATAGCGTCAGTTATTTACGAATAGTTGCCTGCTAAACAAGTCAATCCGGAAGAAAACTGAAACTATGAGGGAAATTGAACACCGTGCAGTGATAAAGTTCCTTATAAAGCAAGGAAAGAACGCTCAAACCATATTGAATGAAATGGAAACCGTTTATGGGGAACAGTGCCCTAGTAAATCAATGATTTATAAGTGGCATGGTCTTTTTAAACATGGTCGGGAGTCGATTGAAGACGACCCCCGCTCAAGACGGCCAGTTGAGGCCACCACATCAGACGTCGTCGAAAAAGTGCAAAAATTTCTACGGCAAGATGCCCGTTTGAAGAAAAAACAATTATCTGCATTAGTTGGAGTATCAGATACCACCATTTTGCGTATCCTACATGACCACCTGGGTATGACAAAAGTCAGTGCAAGATGGGTACCGAGAATGCTCACGCCGCTGCAGAAACAACAGCGCGTCTGCGCGAACAAACAATTTTTGGAGCTGTGTGGGGACAAACCTGCACAGATTTAGGAGCGGATTGTTACCGGAGATGAACCATGGATTCATCACTTTGAGCCTGAGTCCAAACAGGAGTCCATGCAATGGGATAAAAAAGGGACACCACCGCCAAAGAAATTCAAAGTGTCAGAATCGGCTGGAAAGTTGATGGCTACTGTTTTTTGCGATTGTGAAGGGATATTATTGATTGACTACAAAGTAAAAGATAGGAACATAACCGGAGACTATTACGCAGCGATAAGAGAAAAATTAAAGGAGGCCATCAAGTAAAAACGTCGTGGAAAATGGATCAAGGATGTGTTGTTCTTGCAAGACAATGCGCCGGTTCACAAGATCAAAGTTGCAATGGCTGCTCTGCACAAGCATGGCTTTCAATCAATAGTCCATCCACCCTACAATCCAGACCTGGTACCTAGTGATTTTTATTTGTTCCCCAATTTAAAAAAAGACTTACGTGGAAGAAAGTTTTCCGACGACAATGAGGTAAAGGAGGCAACTTTGGCACATTTCGAAGCGAAAGATAAAAAATATTTTTATGATGGTTTAGAAAAATTAATTCATAGATCTAATAAATGTATTGGTGCTTAAGAGTGATTATATTGAAAAGGAAAAATAGATTTATTGTTTTTTGTATTTAAAACCCTTTCATTCCACGAACTTTTTTACCATCATTGCTGGCTTATGTGGATTTCCGGGTACCACCACGTTACACACAATTAATTGACTTTCTCGTGACCTATAGGCATAGTACAAATGTTTTGGCCAAGTCACCTGGGTTTCATATGGTCACCAACTTTGATAGAATATATTCGCATAGTAATTATTATTAAAATTTTGTTTACGTTTGTAATATGTATTGTGTACCGTGGAAGTGTTTGTTGATTTGAACTATATATTGGACATGATGTAACTTCACGAATTGTTACTATATTATCCAGTAAGTGCTTAATTATCGTTGGACAAATGTAGAAATATAGAATTAATTTCTTATACTAGCAAACAGTTACTTCCTATTTTATCAATTTGTTGAATATTTTTAATCTGAGAGATAAAGTATATTTAAGTCAAACATTATTATAATTGTTAAAAAAATGTGATCGGGAGATCAAATTATATACAGAGTATTGCGCTTAAAAGAAAGTATCGATGATATGACAATTACTAACTTACTACAATCCCTTTAACCATAACTTAAGAGACGAAATATTAGAACAACATTCTTCTCTCCTCGTTATTACGGCCCTGGCGCTTTACACGTTGCTCACCCTAACGAAACGGTTTGCTCCGTGACTGTGGCATTCCAGCTTCAATTCCGCTAATTGCTCCACTACCACCCTTCCGCGAATCAATGCTTGGCGTGTCTGTGTGTGCAGCACAATACCGTGGCGTGCCACCGTAGTTAGTCAACTGTACGCGCATATACGATTTAGAACGTACTAATACAGTGCCTTCTCAATGGAGAAACGTGCTTCATCAAGGAAATCAGTGGGAATACCGATTTGGAAGACGTACGAAGGGGGAAATCGATTCGACTTTGGTTAGCCTTTAGAGATCCTTGTATATGATCATTTGTATGCTTGTGTATTGTTATCTATAATGTTCTTATTTGTGTACAAGTCATTGAATCCCTTTAGAGTAAGTCTATTAGTTAAAACATCATCTACAATGAAAGTTTTTTAAAAATATTTATTTGTTACTTAAAGGTATAACAAACGTAACGCAATATAAAATGATGAATTTTAAGGAAAAAAATTAAACATAAACCTAATAGGAAATTTCTAAAAAGTGTCTTCAAGGAGAGATGGCTACAAAAAAAAATTAATTACTTCTTAGTTTCTTTGACTTACGGTCATGTTTTCCACACTTCTGACAGAAATTGCCATAAGACATACAACTTCTACTTAACCAGCACAGGCAGTTGATACATTGGATTCAGTCAACAGTTTCTTTTTTGTAAGTTTACAGCCTTCTCCACACGCTATATGCAAGTTTTCATTAATATCTTCACTTCCATCTTCATCAGCATCCGGATTTATGTCACCATCTTCCTCGCGGCTTGAAGATTCCAATTCTCTTTTCTTGTTGTTCTTGACTGTATTTTTTGCGTTTGTCATAACTTTTTTATTTTGAATCTTATGTTGTTTTTTGGACTTTCTGCTCTTTCTCTTTACAAATTTCTAAATGTGCAGTTGATGCTAAAATAGCTGCAATCTCTTTGGTCCGTTTTTTAACAGTAGACAGTATTTCTCACGGAGTAATTTTTGTGTTAGGCGTTTGCTTAGACGTTGATGGTTGCGATTCTAAACCACTAGTTGGTTCTCTTGCTGTCTATGCTCCTTTTTGAGGTGAAAAGTGTCCTGTTGTATGCGAGGAAACTTCTTCAATAGAATAAGCATAATTTGGTATGATGTTAGAATTGGGAGGTAAAATTCCCGTTGCTCTAAAGTCTGATGAATCATTTTGTGCTGAAACAGCCTTACCCCAACTTGCATTCAGGAACTCATCGCACTGATATCTAGTGATACGCTGCCCAGCATAATTTCTGAGCCACAGACGGCATGATGACAACTATACCATTAAACATAAAATAAGAAAGTTGATATCAACACCTTCTACGCCGCAATACTCTTAAGTTGAAACCATTTTCTTCAAATGGATTATAGTTCACCATGACTACACTGCAAGTTTCAAAATCAAATTACCATATGAAATACGAAAAATTCTAATAAGACAGTTTGGTGGCATATTCTGTATAGTTAGTTATATAATAAGTAACACCAATGGAACATGATTTTGTCCGCCACCAGTGCCCCACTGTGCGTCGTAGTCACTAATTCCATCCAAAAATTGTAAAAAACCCTTATCTTCTGTTTCATTTCATTCACGGTATCGAGCGACTATAATGTACTGCCTCGATAACTTCCCAGCAGTCGACATACATTTCGTTTTTCCTCTCTTAAAATGGCACGTCGAACAAATCACCATCTATTTCGCTTAAAACGCATCAGAAACAAATGCCTAACGCCTCTTCCTTCCCGGAGAATAGCGTCGTCTTTCGTTCCGTCGCGTTCTCACGTACGTCGGCCGCATCCTCCATCTTCGTCGCGACATCTTTTTGTTCCCGGTGTCGTTACGACTCATAAAAACCTCTTCAATTTTCCGTTTCTCCGCCTTTCCCTTATAAAAATTCAATAGAATCAATGCTGACTGAGGCAGTTTTACTTTGCAAATTTGTCGATGCTCAGCTTTCTTCGTCGGCCGACGTTCCTTCGCTTGCTCCTTCGTTCTCCCCACCCCCGCGACCCACACTACCACCCATCTATCCTTTACCGATTCCGTACTTCATCGTTGCGCCGTTTCAAGACGAGGGACGATTCTCTTTTCGTTCCGGACTGCCCGCATCACAATCAGAACGCGATCGTACGAACTGTTTTTAACGGAAGGTGGTGGGAGGAGGAAATGTTGGCGGGGGCGAAGGGAGATTTTTGAAAGAAACCATTATTTACTGATGGTGGCTGTTTTGTAAGGATGAAGTTGTCATCCTTCTTCCTCCAAGATGTGTATTTCAATTGGTGCTAAATGGGATTAAGATTCAGATGAAGATGTGAATGGTTTATATCGAGACTTAATCAGCAAAAATAGTTGTTGTGCTTGTGGTAAGGGGTTGTTAGGAGAATGGAGACATGGTCACGATCTCGAAGAATTTTAAAGATACCCAAAAATGATAAAATTGTAAAAAATCAGCAACCAATATATTTTTATTTTTAATAATTGTAGTAGTCGTTGGATTCTGGTTCTGGGAACATTTTAAATAATTAAGATAATCTAATTTAATGGTTTTGACCGTTGTTACCGTTATGCTAGGACCACCGGCATGCTGGCTTTCACAGGATGTTCTTCCGCATTTAAAATCTCGACACCCGCGTTTGACTATATCATAAGAAACTGCAGACTCACCAATAGTTGATAAAATGTCTCTATGAATTTGAGTAGGCGCTATGCCCTTTTCTGGAGGTGTTTTATTACGACGTTTTGTTCTACAGGATCCAGTTTTATGAACAAGCACGATATGCAATTCAAGAATTAGCTACAGCACAACAACACTTGATATGTAGATATGATCTACAAATGTCAATTAAGTAAATGTCAGAACCAGGGGTGGGGCATAAGGATCCACCCTGGTATCTTTCAATTTGAGTTACCTTTAAAGGTATTGTCAATATTATTAATAATCATTTAGGGCAATGTATCTGCATTTATTCATTTTACTTGCTATCAGGTAGAATTTCACAATTGTATTTCGATGTAAAACATCGGTAACAGCTTGAAAAATGTATACTTCTATCTAATGCATTCAAGGTTTCATTTGTACTGACCCCGAAATAATTGTCTAAAATATTGAGCAATGAAATTTTATAATTCAGCTGCCATTCTCAATACTTCCCTTAGCTTGCTACTAAATTTTTACAATCAACGTTTGCACGAGGTGACTATTTCTACCCAAAATATATCCCGGTCAACTCCAAATAGTAACCGTATTGAAATACAAACCGGTCGAGTCAAAGTACCGCTCTTCAAGCGCATCGATTACGGCGAGATCCCCGCTGAAGTACGCATTTGGGCATACATGACCCGCTTCGTCGGTGTAAGCTTTCCAGGAAGCTGTAATTAATACCGACCGCTTTTGTGGCGAGCCACCTCCAGCTCCCCTATACGTACATATATATATATATGTACATGCGAATGTTTGCGATGACAGTTGTTGATTGGAGAAACGCTCCAATGCCAGACACAACGATTGTAATAACCTAGTTGCGCGGAGCTGGTGGTAGATAAATGGGAAGGGGGATTACCGTGCTTAAATGGGATATTTCGGATTCAATTTCGTCCGGAAGTAGACGAAGAAATTAGTTCAACACGGCACGCGGTATTTTCTGGGAGAGCGCATCGATATTAGAGGTTAAATTGGAAGGTAAACGGTGTGGAAATTAGCGTTTCTGGTGAGGTCGTTATCTTTTGCGTGGTTGCTCGGATTTCGATGGGAAATTTAAATTGTAGGTCTTGTAGGAAGGATCGCGAGCATGGTAATTCAATTTTCTGAAGATTCTAGGAAAAGGATTGCGATTTGAAGGGAAGCTTTTAAAGCAACACGTTGCAAGTCACCTAAAATTCCTTGAAATGCTGCATTTTGTGAGAGATAGATAAGGGGTCCTAGGAAGATCCACCCATTGTTTTATTTTGATTCTAATAACCAGTAGATAACATCTTGTGTACACAAACAACAGAGAGAGATTAATTGAATAATGGTCGAAGAAGTAAAACTATTTTACAAAAATTTCCAATATACTTTTAGCACAATGTTACTATAACATGTTTCGCTATCACTGTAGCTTCATCAGATGTTCTTTGAATTGTTAATTGTTTAATTGATGGTGATATACATAAATAGAAGGGCAGTTGGAAGCATATAAAGTAGCATATGTACTGGTTGCTTGGTACCTTTCCAAAAGACGATTACAAATCAACACCCGATTTTTTTTCTTCCTTTTCTTGTTGGAAAATCACAATAAATTTGAACCAATTTGCAAATGTCCCTTCGCCAGTTAGTATGCCAAACCGCAACCAAAGAGGGTGCATTGAACTTCATTATAAGACTTAGTCTAATATTATAAACTTTAAACATTATCTCGATCTAAGCACACTTAATTAATTTGCCACTTCAAAATGTCTCAATACACCTTCCAATACACGCCCATTCGATCGCGAAATCCTTCCGGATCCGATCCTGTAGCGTTCAATTGTTCGGCTAATTGTAGACAGGCAATGAGCCGTCGTCATCTTAATGAAACGGTTTCCAGATAATGCCGCAAGAGGGCACTCGCTCCGAAAGCGGCGCCGTTTCCATTCCATCGACGACTATCAAAAGCGACGCTAGACGAACCGAGCGAGAATTGAACGGGCGACTGCTCGATCGGTTTCCGTCCTCGTCGCGAGCGACTTTGATCGAAATAATAGCGGTGGTAGGTGATGCGGCTACGGAGTAGAGCGAAGGAACCGGAAATAGGAGAAGATAGCGGTTAGAATGCTCGCGGAAGATAGATGAAGGGGAACAAAGGAGGATAAATAAATATGACGGGCTAATGAGCGGGATTGGCGCAGTGGTTAGGATTCAGTGCAGGTGCTTTGCGGCTTAAATCGTTTAAACGGATATATCGGCTGTATTAAATTATATTTTATGCTTGTAATGGGGGAATTGGAGGTGTGTTTTAGCGATAATGGTAACCTTTGCTTAGGAAAATTTGTAAATTCATGGGAAGACCAATTGTTAGTATTTCAAATTTATCTATGAATAGTTTATGAAGTATATGAAATATGAAAGTCAAAACCTTGTGCTCAAGGATATGTCTAAATGCTTAATGGAAGAAAAGACACAATGAAAAGGAGCCTTCATTAGTATTATAAAATTTATCATTAAATTGGAAATAGTTTTAATTTGAATACATAACAAGTAAATCCAATTTTTCTTTAATCATAAAGAGTCAGTGTTATTCCTTTCTGATATAATTTTGACTAATAAAACCGTTAAAAACGAGTCAAACAAACTGTACGACGTGGGCGCCATAAATTCTCGGCCTAACAGGCTTAGACAGCTTCAAGCCTATTCAAACTTGGTCACGACATGTATGCACATACTCGAGGTCTACGCTATAAATACGACAGTTGGAAGAGTAGCACTTCTTAGTAGCCAGCCAACCAACGTGACTATCTCTTGAAAATTTCTGAAGTAATGAAAATTGAGTATGTTGTATGTGTATACTATTTGTGGGTTGTAACCACTATTAAATGCTATCTGCTTTGATCAGATTGTATTCTTTTTCGTAATTTTCGTGGAACATTGATGTATTTAATAACCTATACCTCATGCTATGATTAGCTGCTAATTTATGTTGTATCAGTTGAAATGAGTTACTATGTACGTATAGTTCCGTTCGAATATGATTCTTTGTGATAAATTGAAAACTGCAAGTTATTAACTCGTTTTATAATTAGGTCCAGGATATTAATAATATGGTTTGTTTTATTCTCTATAGTAAATTTAATATTTTTATGGATAGAATTAATATAATCTAAAAATATGTATAACTGTCTATTTGAACCTGTGTAGCAAACAATAATGTCATCTGAATGACGATAACAAAAGAACATCCATTACTACTATAAAATACTTTTAGCTTAAAGATACTACAAACAAATTTAAAATTTCTCTAGTGATAATAGGATTAGTGTTATTCCTTTCTAATAAAATTTTGACCAATGTAACCGTTAAAAACTTATTAAAGTCAAACATTCTGCACGTATTTGCTTCAAATTGGTGACGTTCTTTAAAACATAGAAGAATCAGATAAATTATGTCAAAAAACGGTACAAACGCAGCCTATGTCGTTCATTTCCGCCTGGCGTGAATTAGGGACTTCCCCAAGTTGGTCGGGGATTTACCGTTATTATTCCTTGGGTGTACGGTTTCGATTGAATCTGCCTTCAATATTAGTCTGATGTCTATGCGGAAAAGGCACAGTGGGCGACATTCATTGTAGAAATGGCTCCAAATAAAAACATTCTCACGCTTAAATAAAAAATTGAGATTGTTGAAGTTTACAATAAAGAGAAAATAAGTATAAGGAACTTATGCAAACGTCTTAATATTGAAAAAACACAAGCTGCAAATATAATTAAACATAAAGAAATCCTTCTAAACTAATGGATGTCGAACGGCAATTTGAATGAAAAAGAAGCTTTTTGACGGGTGATGGTACTAAAATTGACAAATTGTGTTATGACTGGTTTACAGCAGCTCGGCATAAGGGGATTCCTTTAACAGGTATACATATGATTTTTTTAGATAAAGTTTTCTTGTATTAATGCGTTGATTTTCTTTTCTTTTAAATTCTAAAATAGATAAAAAAATTGGGATTACCAATAGGTTTGTCGTGACAAAAACGCAAAATACTTATTTTTTTTTAGGTCCGCTAATACGATGTAAAGCAAGAGAAATAGCCGCTTCTTTGGGACATTCTACATTCAGTGCTTCTTCTGGTTGGCTCAATAAATTTAGAATCCGCCACAATATAAGTTTTAAAGCGATTTCGGGAGAAGGAGCTTCGGTTAATGCTGAAGATGTTTCAACGTTTTAAAAAAAAATGTCCTTCTTTGATTAAGGGATATTCACCGAGAGACATCTATAATGCCAATGAGACAGGCCTGTATTTCAGGGCTCTACCCGACAAAACGCTCACATTAAAGAAGGAAAAATGTGTTGGGGTAACTATCCTAAAAAGAGGTTTACAATTTTGCATTGTGCAAATATGGCGGGAGAAAAAGAAAAACTCCTAGTCATTGGTAGGGCAGCTAAACCCAGAGCTTTTAAAAACATTAATATAAATAACCTGCCTGTAACTTGGAAATGCAATAAGAAAGCTTGGATGACAGTACAAATTATTACAGAGTGGTTGCAAGATCTAGATTGGAAAATGGCTAAAGAAAAAAGAAACATTTTGTTATTTTTAGACAATGCGGGATCTCATCCGAAAGACGTTCGCTTAAATAATATAAAAATATTATTTTTACCCCCTAATTGTACATCAGCTTTTCAACCACTTGACCAGGGGATTATAAAGAATTTTAAAACTTATTACCGAAGTCTAATACTCAAACATCTGCTGGTAAACATTGAAACTGCTGGTACAGCTTTTGAGTTAATAAAGAAAATTACACCACTGGATGCAGTTTATTTGGCAAAAACCGCTTGGGACCAAGTAACCAAAGAGACAGTTCAAAATTGCTTCCGCAAAGCAGGATTTAATCATGTAAATATGCAAAGTGAAGGCCAGTTAACTGAGACTGATACATCTGACCTAGAAGATGATTTGCCTCTTAGTGTACCTTCAGATATCGTCAAAAATAAGAATTTATTGAAATTGACGGATAATGAGAACCTTAATGATTTTTTGAACGTAGATGAAGATTTGTATGTTGAAGATCCAGATTCAGAACAAGAAATTGCAAATCCAGTTGAAATACAAGAACTTTCGGAAGACTCCGATGTCGATGAGGTTCCAGTGCCAACAGAAGCTATCCCAAATTATGGTAAAGCTATTACCCTGACCAAGCAGGTCAAAAGTTTTGTCGAAAATCACGGAGATACGGAGTCTTCTTTCTAAATCAGAACTACAGTTTGAAGACGCCATTTTAAAGCAAAAGAGAAAACAAACAACAATATATGAATTTTTGCGTCCTTAAAGTGACTATTCATTTCATTGTTTTGTATTACATACTACATCTGTGTATCTATGTACATGTATTATACTTTGTATGTATATATCTAAAGGAAATAAACTTTTTTCTCTTAAGTTTAAAGTTTCTTATTTATTTTAAAAACATTTATATACGTATACAATTTAAATGTCCCAGGTTCTTTAATATATTCATTTTTCGTTAAAACACGATTTTTGTTGTATCTACTACATATTTCTTTTATGCGGACACCCCTCCTGAACGGACATCTTCAGTTGGTCCCGTTGGTGTCCGTTCAAGGGAGATTTCACTATATATACAGATAAACTGTTAAAATATTTTTCTATATAGTGAAATATACTTACCTTATAACGCGTAATATGATACACCTACGTGTATACACTAGTGAAACGGAGACAGACTTGGTGCGCCGAAGATTTGGCCAACCGTGATTAGAACCTACCTAGGGTATAAGTTGTTTCACATAATCCGTCTTTCAAATACCAATTGTTTTAAAATTCCAACTAAAATTAGCAATAAAGATGAATATGGCGAAAGTAAGGATTAATAATGGAAAACGTGTACTAAGACGTAATCGCGAAATAAAGAATTATGACGAAATAAACTAAACTAACATTTGGAGTAGTTTTACATAAATTGCGAGAATGTCTAAAATAATTTAAACAATCTTTTATTAAAATAATTACTAAACCTAAAACTAAACGAATGACAACAATAACGTAAGGGTAAATTACACATATTCACAAAACCATTCCATTAAGAATCCTTTATTTCACAGTAGACCATAAAAATCTGTTTTATTTCTCACATAGCACCACCTCAATCAGATTTAAAATCAATTCCGTCGCCATACTATACCTTTTCTAGCTCCATATCCGGACAAAGAAAATAAATGCCGGGGTCAAAAGAAGAAGTCTAGAATAAAGCAAAATCGCATTAATATGATCCGGAATCCTCGATCTCACATAGCAGCCAAGAGGAAGAAAAAAAAAAGGAAAATAAACGGCATGAAAAAGAATTGAAAGGCGAACTCGATTTCTGATTGACTAACCACAACGACCATCAACGTTTTTCCCACATAATATTCCATTTCTCTTATCTCCGGCTCGTCTATTGAGGTTATAACGACGACCGAGGAAACCTTATTACGAGTAGAAGTTCCAGGACCGGGACACTCCCTCCCGGCGGCTCCGTCGACGTTAGAGACAGTCGATCGCCAGGCAAATCAAGCGTGCGGACGCTTTGCATGGTATTCCCCGAACGTCGGCTAGGCTAATGCGATTCCGTACGCCGCATTAGGTTGCGCCATCTAGCGGCGATTTTACGCGACGGAGATTTCTTTCCAGGTATTGACGGCTTTCAGTCACTTTGACGGCGGGAATATATCATTTGGGGATTTTATATGCATATGGGCGAGGTTTGGTTTCCAATTTAAAGTTTGGGTGCGGGTGGGATTAGGATTACGGTTTAGATGGATAGTTTTCGTTTATTCGAATTGTAGACGGTAGTATTGTGAAAATGACTTGGATGTGGAAGTAAGTGGGTCGAATCAAAGAAATATTTTGATTTGAACAGGGTGTCCTAAATGTTGGATGTGCCGATGGGATTTTGTGGAAGAATCAGGATATTTCGGTTAGAATTTTCTCCTTTATTTCTCAAGGTAAATCTCAACAATATATTTAACAGTGGTGCGGTATACCAGGAAGAACTTTATCATTTGAAGATTGACAGTTCAGATCGAAAAATGGACAGAAAACGAATACTGAATCAGGAAGGACAGCTTGATTTAGAAAAGAAAATTATCTGACTAGCGAATTAATGATTTCTGCTTACCCCCACCAAAATATTAAGAAAAGCTATATTCAATTATGTAGAAAAAAAAAAAAAATTAAACATTGTTTTAATAAGGCTACTAAATTTGCTGGCAGAAAACTGTTCAGGGTTTTTTTTTTTGAAAAATCATCCTAAAATAGCCAAAAAGACAGCTCAGATGAATCCTGCTCTTGCAAAAAAATTAGATCTTCATATTGTCAGTGTCTATCTAGCGGTTCAAAAGTCTTTATGACCCTCAAAGGCAGTACGGCCATTGAAGCTTTCTCTAAGTGGCTTGATCACTTCATAGAAAATATAATTATATTGTAGCCCTATTATCCTTAAGACCCTTTAAACTGTTTAGATAAGTAATATAAATCAAGATGTAGAAAACCACATTGCGACCATGTTATTCATAAAACCCTTAGATTGTTTAGATAGGTTAGTATAAACTATGATGAACAAATCATATGCGACTATGTGACTCATAAGACCCTTTGAACTGTTTAGACCAGACACTATAAACAAGGATATAGTGGGTTATATATTTTGTAATGTAAGCATTGTTCGTTTAAGATTGTAGTGGTTAAGACCGAGTCTTTCAATAAAAGTTATTCATACGTTTTTATAGTTGTTTTTTAAAAACTGAAACTCGTATCCGAATACCTTAATTATATGTCCGCACCACTCGTAATTTTAATTTTTGACGGAGCCAAATATCATTTAGACATTTAAATAGCCGAAAAAGCTGAAGAAAATGGAATTCATTTATACTGCTTCCCTTCTAACACCACCCATGAGTTGCAGCCCATGGATAAAGGAGTCTTTCGGGCGTATAAATCACACTGGGATGATGAACTACTAAAGTACTGGGACAAATATCCTGCTCGTGATTTAAATAGAGAAAGATTTTCTGATGTGTTTTTGCCAACATGGAAACAGAATGACGATATCGAAAATCACCAGTGGATTCAAGGCCCTTCTATAAAGATATTCTGCCAGCCTTTGCGTCTAGCTTGCCGATTCACCGATTTGAAGCTGTAAACGAAGAAATTGTCTCAGATTAGGACGCAAATGACTACCTCCCCTTAGAAACATTACGCCGAAAGCTAAATACAGCAGAAAATTGTTTTTCTGAAGTCTTACCAACAACACCAGATTTAGTTAAGAGCAAAAACATCTCCAGACGTAAAGCTTTGAATTATAACGTTATTGAAGTTAAACGAAATGTTTTCAGAGCGGACTGATCGCCGAATTCTGTGATAATTCTTCACCATCGTGTTCGAAAAACAAAAGCCCCAAACCATCCGGTTTACTCGGGAAAGTCCCAGCGAAATTGGCGAGCGGCGCGATTGCGAAATGCAATAGCAATACTCTCGATATAAAAATGAGATAAGGCGTTTCTTTTTATTTTATTTTTTGTCCGGTTAAAGGAACATTTTCTCGTGTCCGCGTTCGTTCAAGAGAATGTCCGTCCAAGAAAGAGTTAATACAATGGAAATTATATGAGAGCCGGTCGGGACCATGAGAAACTGTTCGTTTAAGGGAGGTGTCCGTGTAAGAGGGGTGTCCGCGAAGGGGAATTTCACTGTATATATATCCAATTAAATTACATTACAGGATCTTCTCCCTCGATATCTATTTAGCATTAATTTCTGAAATTCAGTGTTAAAATCCCGGACCCGAACTGAATACCGAAGATACGTATCTGTCTTCCCTTTCAACGACATTTTTTTTGTTCGCCTGAAGCTACAACTAAACGCAAAAAAATCCCCGACCTACGGCTCGGCGGTACATTAAGCAATTACCTCGCTACCCGAAAACCTAAAAACAAAAGCTCGGACGCGTCTACCGACCTTTTAAGCTCCCGTATCGCGTTGGGATTCAGCGTCCGTATAGTACAGGTCCGCGTTATTTTTTGCCCCTAGTACCTTCTATACTAAAGCGTTGGCCACTTTAACGTGATACCGTGGCGCGCACGAAAAAAAGAAAAGGAGGACTTCTCGGTGTCTCCCGGCGTCACGTAGCGGCCGACGACAACCGCTGAATCAAACGAACAATAGGACGCCGCGAGACAAACGATCGTTTGAGGCGCGCGTCGGCTCGAGTTCACCGGAGCGTGGAGCTAAAATGCGGGCGTTAGGCGGCGGTTTTCGCTTAGGGAATGTGCGTGTTAGGCACACATGCGAACGTGGAGATTGCCTAGCTAAGCTGTTTCTTAGTCTCGAGGGAGTAAATACGATCTAGTGGTAATGAGAATGAGAGAGGGGAGAGTGTTGGAGAACAGCGTCGTAGCTTCGAACGGAATAATTGTAGTATTTATTTAAGTATACCTGATTTTGATATTCTTCTGTATACTGCTATGTCTTGGCATTCCCTTTGAATAGGAAAGCTTATATTTTCAAATCAGGCAAATTTACGGCTCTAGCGTTATAGGATAGTGATACTTTGAATTCAAAGCTGTTTTGTGAAGATTTTCTTGTTTTCCGCGTTGATAGAAGATCTGGGCGGTGTGGAGGTGCGTTGATTACCTTCAGGCTTCATTGGTTGCGTGACTCTATTGTGATTGGTGATGATGTGGACTTAATTAGTAATTAGAGGAATTGCCTTCTCTGTTGGACAGTTATTTTATCCTTGCGGGAGATTTTAACCACCATACTTTAGATTGTGCTGGTTCTGCCTCACCAATAATTGTGAATAATTTTATTACTTAATTTGATGCTCAGCACATCAATTACGTAAAAAATTGTAATAATAGATGGTTAGATCTGACTTTTTGCTCTAGGCTTTTGAAGTGTGATCTTGAACGGTCCGATGTTTTGCTAGTGGCTAAGAATGAGCATCGTCCGGCTCTTGCATTTGTTGTTTCTTGTATCTCGGTAGTAGAAAAACGTTTTAAAGTGTCTGACGTCGCGAGCTTTAATTTCAGACGTGCCGATCTGGTGCACCTTTATGAACTGTTACTAAATACACAATGGGATTCAATGATCATTTGTGATTCTTTTGATGGTGGTTGCAATGAACTTTATTCTATTACTTGATTATTTTAATAAGACTCTTGCAAAGACAATACCTAGGAAGAATATATTTCCACCCTGGTTCACTAATAAATCACGTAGAAATATTAATATTAAGCGCCATTATCTCAAAATATATAGAAATACGGGTTCATAATTATAAATTATATAACAATATATTTAAGGAATACAAAAAATATATTATTTTTTGATTTAATTTAATTATCGGTTAAATGGGATTCCGATAATCATATTACGGATATCGACCTCTCTATTCAGGTGAACCCCAACAGATTCTGGCTTTACATTAATTCTAAATTGAATTCTACACGTATAACTAGGTATTATGATAGATAACAATACCTTTTCGTCCCCTGAACAGTTTACTAACGCCTTTTCTTCGCATTTCTCGACAACCATCCCTAACGCGAACGTTATTACTAACCATTCCAATAATGATACCTTGACTTTCGATTCATTTCTCCTTAAAGAATTTAACGGGAAAGATGTTTTACAAGCTCATTGTCAATTGAAGGTAAAAATGACAGCTGGTCCTGATAACGTTTCCGTTTCTGTTGCTAGGGACTGTAGATTTGTTCTTTGTGGGCCCCTCCTTCACATTTACAATGTAATACTGAAACAGGGAGCTTTTCCAAGTTGTTGGAAAGTGTCTCGCGTTACTCCTGTTTCCGGATCGAGGAATAACATTCGGGATTATCTCCCGATATCTATATTACGTAACTTATCTAAAGTTTTTGGAATTATGCTATATAAATATATTTATTCGAACGTTGCTGGTAAACTGTCTCGGACGCAATATGGTTTTATTAAAAGCAGATCAACGGTGTCCAACGTGTGCGCATTTTACCATTATGTATCAGATGCTTTAGATATGTATATGTATGTCTTCTCTTATACCGGTTTCACTAAGGCTTCAAACCCTATTGCGTAAACTGAATGTCTGACGATCTGATATTATATTATAGCAATCCTATCTAAATGGACGTACCAATTACATTGAATACCGTGGTTTCCGGACGAGCTTATACTTGTATCTTTCGGGTGTGCTACAGGGCTCTGTTCTTGGAACACTCCTATTTATTATTTTCATTAATGACGTTCCTGGCCGGCTTATTTCTAAATATAACTATAGAATATACTCAACTGCAGATTGTAACATTTTACAGGGTGACTTGCTATCTATTTATCTTTGATGTGTAAAGAACCATTTACCGCTAAATATTGCTAAGTGTATGTTTGCCTGTAGAACTGATACAGTAAGATATTCGTATACTGTTGGCGATGAACTTTTAACGCGTTGTGAGAAGTACAGAGACCTCGGCATATTTTTTGTTACTAAGTTAACATTTAATAAATATATTGTAAGTATATGTGAATAGTCTCTTAAAACATTAAGCTTTCTGTTTCGTAATGCTAACCAGTTGAGAAGTGGTGCCCTTGTTGCTGCATATAATGCATTTGTTCGGTCGAGATTAGTATATGGTTCTATTGTGTGTACTCCGAGATATCATGAATTTAGTTGAGATGGTACAGCGTACATTTTTGAAAGCTTTATATTTCGGTAAACACCACGTGCTCTTGGCGCATGGCTATTTATATACTTTTAAAAGAATTTGCATTTATTCCTTTGGCGGATCGTCCTGTTGTATCAGAGATAATTTTTGAACATAAGATTTTAAAGCGCGATGTTCAAGTTCCTTTTGAATTTTTACATACCGAGGAATAGATTAACTTTTTATCTCCCCCCTCCTCCTCTGCCCCCTCAGCATTTTCAGTCACCCGTTATGTCAATATGCAACAGTGTTAATGTATATGCATCTAGATCTGATTTGTTTAACACTACTATGGAATGCTTTAAGACAGCTTTGGTTCGAGCAATTTTAAAAAATATTTGCATTTTAATAATAATAATAATAATAATAATAATAATAATAATAATAATAATAATAATAATAATAATAATAATAATAATAATAATAATAATAATAATAATAATAATAATAATAATAATAATAATAATAATAATAATAATAATAATAATAATAATAATAATAATAATAATAATAATAATAATAATAATAATAATAATAATAATAATAATAATAATAATAATAATAATAATAATAATAATAATAATAATAATAATAATAATAATAATAATAATAATAATAATAATAATAATAATAATAATAATAATAATAATAATAATAATAATAATAATAATAATAATAATAATAATAATAATAATAATAATAATAATAATAATAATAATAATAATAATAATAATAATAATAATAATAATAATAATAATAATAATAATAATAATAATAATAATAATAATAATAATAATAATAATAATAATAATAATAATAATAATAATAATAATAATAATAATAATAATAATAATAATAATAATAATAATAATAATAATAATAATAATAATAATAATAATAATAATAATAATAATAATAATAATAATAATAATAATAATAATAATAATAATAATAATAATAATAATAATAATAATAATAATAATAATAATAATAATAATAATAATAATAATAATAATAATAATAATAATAATAATAATAATAATAATAATAATAATAATAATAATAATAATAATAATAATAATAATAATAATAATAATAATAATAATAATAATAATAATAATAATAATAATAATAATAATAATAATAATAATAATAATAATAATAATAATAATAATAATAATAATAATAATAATAATAATAATAATAATAATAATAATAATAATAATAATAATAATAATAATAATAATAATAATAATAATAATAATAATAATAATAATAATAATAATAATAATAATAATAATAATAATAATAATAATAATAATAATAATAATAATAATAATAATAATAATAATAATAATAATAATAATAATAATAATAATAATAATAATAATAATAATAATAATAATAATAATAATAATAATAATAATAATAATAATAATAATAATAATAATAATAATAATAATAATAATAATAATAATAATAATAATAATGATAATAATAATAATAATAATCATTTTTTTTTTTTTTTTTGCGGAGGTGAAATTCATTGACGCAAACAAGTATATACATCAATAATAGTTATTTTGGACTCCCTCTGAAGGAGGACTACCAACTAAAACACCCCCTCTTCTTCTAGACACCAGTCCGGAACCGTTTATCACATTACTTCGGGCTGGGTCTATGCATTTGGCTGTAGAAAGGCCACACTCCGTTGTGGTTTGGAATTATAACAATTCTCTGTCTATGCTGCAATTCCCTTCTTTTTGCGCGGTACATATTGCACGTACCGCGAAACTAATAATAGTAACAGTAAAAATAATAACAATAACAATAACAATAACAATAACAGTAACAATAACAATAGTAACAATAACAATAATAATAATAATAATAACAATAATAATAATAATAAGCATCAATACTCGGACTCCCTTCAATAGAGGACTACCAGCCACCACCCGTTAATCACGCTCCACTAGACTTTCGAATTAGAGCAATTCTCTTTCCATGTTGCGATCCAAATCGCCTTTCTTCGTGCGCAGGACATATTGAACGTATCGCGTTAAACTTGTCCAGCAATTTTCATTGGCTGATATCTTCGTTATAATTGTGTCGATCGTAAATTCGCCGATCTCCATTTCGAGTAACCGTCTTGGTTCCGCCCATCTCTCACATAAGAAGAAGGTATGGTGCGCATCATCTACCTCATTTGGACAATACAAACATGTTCCAGTCTCGGTCTTACCCATTCGGTGCAGATACGATTTGAAATAGCCATGACCGGTCAAAAACTGAGTCAGGTAATAGTCCACCTCCCCATGGGTTCTAGAGATCCAAGGGCGGAGGCGTGGGATCAGTCTCGCAGTCCAGCGCCCTCTTCCGTCCGTCTCCCAAAGTCGTTGCCATGCTTCTAATGTGGCGTCTCTTTCGTTGGCGACTCGTTCTTCACCTGCACGTCTCCTCATATATATGCGCTTCCTTTCCTGAGCAAGGAGCGACACTGGGATGACTCCCGCTACCACTAGGACCGCCGGTTCCGATACAGTGCGGTACGCCGAGGCAACTCTCAGTGCAGCCCTTCTCTAATAATAATCATAATAATAATAATAATAATAATGATAATAATAATAATAATAATAATAATAATGATAATAATAATAATAATAATAATAATAATGATAATAATAATAATAATGATAATAATAATAATAATAATAATAATAATGATAATAATAATAATAATAATAATAATAATAATAATAATAATAATAATAATAATAATAATAATAATAATAATAATAATAATCCTTATTGCTAAAATAACTAAAATCGTGTTGCCTACAATAATAACTGAAAATGTATATAATAATGAAACAAAAAAAAAGAAAGACTCACAAAAATGGCCCCAGATCCCGTTTGTTTGCGTTCCTCACTATGTGACTGAGAGGTACCTTAAGCAAAATGTTGGTATTAGCTCTAGGTACTTGAAATGTATTATAGTAGCGAGTATGATGAGTAGGTACGGTAAAGTTTATTTGCGCTAGAAGGGCTGGCGAGTCGACAGTATTTTTCAGGATCCTGCAAAGAAACTCCACACTGTTACGCTCACGGCGGTCAGCAAGAGATAGAAAACCATGCTCAACAAGTAAGCTATAATACTCGATACCTCTTGCAGGATACACGTTGTCCATTCGAAAGGAGAGATATTTTAGAAATTTCTTTTGAACGCGTTCGATCATAAGCTCTTGGTATAAATAACGGGGATACCAAACAATAGAGGCGTATTCAAGCTTAGAACGAACGTAGGCATAATATAAACGTTTCATTACACCTAAGTCTGAGAAATGCCTGCAAGAACGCATGACAAAACCGAGAGTTTTGGAAGCAGATGAATACATGGACGAAATATGTTCGGTAAATGACAGTCTATCATCAAACAAAACACCAAGGTCCAAAGTTTTGATATTGCGTGGTATGGCTGCATCATTAATCTGGTAGTTATAGTATAAAGTAGTGTGAGTGTTATTATAGGAAACCACAGTACACTTGTTGATGTTCAGAGGGAGATAATTGACCTTGCTCCAAGTATTAATGCGAAGAAGATTGTCTTGTAAATGTTTACAATCGAAAATGCTACCAACAGTATTAAATATCTTTACGTCATCTGCGTATGCTAAGACGTGACACGTAAACAGAGATAGTAAATCAATGTTGGGTAATAAATTATTATTATAATAAAAAAAAAGTATGCCTCAAAGTCAATACAGCAAATTCACATCGGTCTTCAAAATTACATATTCTACCTGTTAAAAAAAGGCGGCATCTTTATTTCAATACCCTGTGATATATCACCACTTGTTATTACAGAACTTTTTGCAATAATTTAATGTATTTTGCGGAATTAATTTCGTAAAAATACAAAATGCTACGAATTATTAATACAAAAGGTAACTGTCATCTGTCATGTAAGGAGATCGAGTTCAAACCAATGTGGAAGTTCTCGGGAGAGTTCAAAGATTTCGAATGGAGGGAGGGATCTTTGAATGTCTAATTTAACTTCTTGCCTTTGTTGTTTATTATTAAATTACCTTATTTCTTGACGTGAACGTAAAATGCTTCATATCTCTGAAGCCGTCCACTTATACAGCCATCTTCATCAAGACTTTTCTTCTACATACAGGGTGCCCACGAAATAAAATAAAAAAGTATGAAAAATCGGAAGAGCTAATTTTATTAAACTTAAATCCAAAAATATTTTGCAAAAATGCCTTCGCAGACGCGAGAAAAAAAATGGTAAATGTATTTAAAAGAAAAGTTTCATTATTATTCACAGCTAAAGTATTCGTATGTAAATATGTTACAGAACTTTTAGCATGCTGTTTGAAAGGTAGATGGTGTTATCTTGTAGTTTTTATATCATCGTGAGCTGTGTTACTGCAGTGTATGTATACGAGTTCGATTGGATGGATATAATTTCCTAGGTTCTTTTTTTAAATTCTGACGTTCGCATCGTAATAGATTCAATTTTTTTTTGGATTTATATCCTATACAATTACACCTTCTCATTTCCGTGTTTTTTTATTTTATTTCGAAGACACCCTGTATATTGGATCACACATATTTACAACGTAGGCATAAAATTAAACAATTCCATTACGCACATAAAGATGCCAATATTAATGTTGAATTTTTCTTATTCTACTATCAACAACAACAGAAAGAAAATGTTATTATTCCGTCACTTTAGCTTAAAACTTTGTAGTTTTAGTAATAACAAAGTTAGCAACAGTGTCGAATTTGAACACGGTGTGCATCTATATATCTCCTCTTTATCTAAAAGCATCAACGTATTTCAAACGTTATAAAATATCGAGACCATACAGTTATGCCAACTTGCATTTCACTCTATCTCGTGAATAAGTACAACTTCATATTTTCAACTGTAGCTGGAGCATCTTTAACATTCTCCGGGGAGCAATAAACTCACAGCCATTGAATTTAAACGTTGGCAATATTGTTGCGAACGCTATAAATGTAACGCGCGGTACCCTATCGTTACGTATTTCTAAATGTGTGTTGCATACATACGTGGAAAGATATGTACGTTAGCAACGATGTTTGTGTTAGAGGCAACGAACGTCCGTATTTGCCGCCGGCAATTTATTCGGTTATTTTATCGTTGCCTAAAATTTCGTATATATTTTAAACATTTTGCGAATTATATTTGTTCAGTATTAAATTTAACGTGCTTTGGGCTTATTTGAATTGCAAATATGGCGAATTTGTTAATTTCGGAATGAAATCGTAATGTATTGAATTAGTTTTAGCCGGGGTTTGTATTCATTATAATATGGATTATGTGTATTGAATTTTTGGAGAATAAATTTTAGCTTTTTTTATTTTAATCTCTAGAAACAACTCGTTTAACACATGGGCTGAAAAGTCCCGGGCCTAACAAAGAAAACACGGTTTCTTTGGTTCAAAATTAGCTTTATTCATCAACGTAATCTCCATCAAGAGCAACGCAATCATTCCAGCGCCGCTCTAACATTTCAATACCACTTTTGTAGAACGATTTATCTATTGCCTCAAAATAGGCCTCAGTTTCAGCCATAACCTCTTCATTCGTGCGAAATTTCTTACCGGCGAGCATTTTTTTCAGGTCTGCGAACAGCCAGTAGTCGCTGGGAGCCAAATCTGGCGAATACGGTGGATGTGGGAGCAATTCGAAGTTCAATTCATGTAATTTTGCCATTGTTTTGATTGACTTGTGACACGGTGCGTTGTCTTGATGAAACACATTTTTTTCTTTGCCATATGAGGTCGTTTCTTTGCAATTTCGGACTTCAAAAGCTCCAATAATGCTATATAATATTCACTGTTGATGGTATTTCCTTTCTCAAGATAGTCGATGAATATTACACCACGCACATCCCAAAATACCGAGGCCATAACCTTTCCAGCGATTGTTGTGCTTTCGGGCGCTTTGGACGAGGTTCACCGGTTGCTGTCCACTCAGATGACGATCGTTTTGATTCCGGAGTGAAGTGATGGATCCATGTTTCATCCATTGTCACATATCGACGCAAAAATTCCGGTTTGTTAGGTTTAAACATGGCCAAACACTGCTCAGAATCATCAACACGTTCTTGTTTTTGGTCAACAGTGAGCAAACGCGGCACCCACTTTGAACAGAGCTTTCTCATAGTCAAATGCTCATGCAATATAAAGCCAATACGTTCTTTTGATATCTTTACGATGTCAGCTAACTCACGCAACTTCACGTTTCGATCATTCAAAACGATTTTGTGGATTTTTTGGATGTTTTCTGGTGTTACCGCCTCATTTGGACGTCCACTGCGTTCTGCATCATCGATGTCTCTACGACCACGTTTGAAGTCAGCAAACTAACGTTTTATTGTTGTCTCTGATGGAGCGGAGTCCCCATAACACTTTTCAAGCCATTGCTTCGCTTGAACGGTATTTTTTGTCATCAAGAAGTAGAATGTAATGTAAAAAGATTTCTACTATGGACTACGGTCGTGAAAGCCTACACTCAACTAACTTCTTGGAATGCCTGGTAGATTGTTCCACCAGTTTTTTTTCCTTTCATGTATCTATATATAATATATAAATTATTCATATATTTGATTTATAAAGGAAGCAATGTATCCTATTGTACAATATTCTTTGAAAAATTTTTGATACGATGGATAGAATCGATGTTGGTCTATAATTGCTAACAACTGACTTTTGCCCTTACTTAAAAATGAAGGTAATAACCTATCTTTTTCATTTGTGATGCGCCATGCATGAGCTGATTAGAAAAGTTACAATTTCTAAGAAAATTGCTATAATATAACGAATTAGTAAGTACCCTTAATATATTCTAACACACTTTTGCATAAATTTAATAATTTTTCCCCTAGAATGGATGAAAAACGATCCAAAAATAAGTGAAAAACAAAAGTGATAAACAAGCCTTGTCAGTTACATAACACGTTATTGCGTTTCAATGATCGAAGCCGCGGTTTTCGCGAGCTCGGAAATGGGATAACTTTGGGGATAACGTACACAAGAGCGTGGGGGGGACGGTGTTCAACAACGTCCGAACTTACAGCTTCCTAACGAAAGAGCTGTGTTGGTTTAGAGCCTGCTTTGTTCTTCCTACTCCTGCATTCGGGTCTTTTCCCCAGCTTTCTCGATTTCGAAGTCCGACGGGATCCTAAAACGGCACGTTCCTTTCCCCCCCACGCGATTTCCCTCCACCCAACGTCGACGTTTTCCTTTCCAAAAACGTAAAACGGTAATGATTTATGGAGGGTTTGCGTCGTGTAAAAGCAAATTGTTGCATTCGATGTGTTCTATGATTGATTGCCCGTTAGGCGGGAGGCCATTGTTCCAGTTTTAAAAGTCTACGCTCTCACGCTCCCCATTCCCCCCGATCGGACGTGATTTATGGACGCGTTTTTGTTTTTCTAACTCGTCCGACCCGACGAACGGAATCGTTTGTCATTTGTTTCGCGTGGCCTGTTCCGAGCGTGCATGTCATAGCTTTGAAAAGTGCCTTGTTTCCTTCCCCACGTACAATGGCCTCCCCGATTTTAACCCCCCTTACTGAAGGGTTGAAACTGGGTGCTTTTTTAAAGGTCGTTATTCTGCCCTTTTGGTCCTTGGTAAATACTCCTCGACGTTCTCCTGCTTATAATTAGTTAGCCACAAAGTTATGATTTGAGTGAAACGTTGTAGATTTGAGGTTCGAGTATATTTATTTTAGGTATTTTTATCAGGGTTATAATTCAAAATAAGCAAACCAATATCCATTTGATCAACGAATATCGGCGTATATTTCGGTAGCTCGTCTTGCTTTAATTCGAAGGACCAGTACACTATCGGGGGTACAGCGTTAAGAGAAACAAATTGAGTTGACACATTTAAAGCACTTAACCAATTTTATTTATTCGCACAATGTTCGATTTACAATTCGTGATTGTTCTCTAGTTGCTACCGAACTCCTTAACTAGGGAAAACTCGTGAACTATGTGGTCAATGCTACCGAATTGTTACTTTTGACTGTTTTAGATGTTTTATAATTTGATATGTTACTCTGTTGAAGTTACAATGAATTCTGTTGAACTTATGTTGTGATGTGAATGGTCTTGTGCGCTGCTTGAAAGTTCTGATGAACTTGTGTATTGAACTGATTCACAACGTGTATGTAATGATTTCATAGTAATAAGGAGAAAACCAGGCAACAATAATACCCGAAATGTGAGGTAAGACAATAATTAGCATAATGATAATAAATGGATTCCTAATTTAAACTTAAGCAATAAAAAATAAAAAGTTTTGTGACTACACTGAAAAGTTTCCAAACAAAACAAAGACACCTAGTAAAACTAACCTATTCCTGTCAATTCCTTGTGTTCACGTTGTTTATTGTGCTGTTTTGCGATCGTAAGCAGCTGTTAGACACTGTTGTTCGTTAAGTGAAATTATGAAAGTTATTACAATTATTAATAGAATCTCTGCTCATTGTCCAAACTCTTCAATGTATCTAGGATAGACTGCAGCTTATATACCTAAAGAAGAGCAACTGTTAATTTTACACTAATGAAATGAAGCTTCAGTTGAACTTGCATCGTCGAGGTTTGGCTCTACATGAAATTTTGTGTTACCTGTTGATGAAATAAAATGAGTAAAGATTCCAATCCGTAGTTTTATTTAAGGAATAACACAATACTTCTTACGGTCGCAAAACAGCACAATAAACAACGTAAACACGAAGAATCGACAGGAATGGGGTAGTTTTAGTACGTGTCTTTGTTTTGTTTGGAAACTTTTTCAGTGTTGCCATAATACTATTGACGTCATCACTTTCACGGTCCATTACCGAGTTCATATAGATTTGATTATAATAGCAAACGATAAACTAAATGTGTCTGTACAGGATGAAGGAAAAGCAGAAATTAACGCAAAGTACAAATAAATTAAATGTACTATTGGAAGGATTAGTTATAAAGGAAATTTAAGAAGTGAATGGGTCCTAAAACAGAACCTAGGGGAACACCAACCTCCTTTTACAATAAGAATCTGTACACCTTGCAACAAATAAGTCAAGACCCTCACCATCGCAATACTCACTAAAAAGATCTATACCAAAATTTACTAGTTCCCCTACTGGCTTGCAGTCAGCACTAACGCAGCAACCCTCGTAGATATTTAAAGGACGAAAAGACCGATGGGGGGCGAGTCTAACATTTAGAACTCGTTGGGATGAGGACAAGTTAACGTCCAAGAGACCGCGCACGATTCCAAACCAGTAATTGATGATTGTTTAAATCTTGTTGGTAGGAACTGCGGTCGGAAGCCGCGGGCATCGAGGGGTGGGGGGGGGGGGCTCTTTTTTCCTGGAGGGAGGAGGTGGAGCGACGGTTAACGAGAAACGGGCGTGGTAGATTTGATTCTGACGCGCTTGAAAAATGGTAACGGAATGAAAAAAAATGCGGATTCGTATTGCATATTCATGACGTCGGATCGCGTGAGCTGCGGCTTGAGGGAAACGGGCGGAAATTGCGGAAACTCGTGCCTGGTACCGTATAAATCATTGGTTTGTTTCATGCGTTTCGTTTTATCGATGGTAATGCGCTCGAAACGTTCGTCTGTACGAAAACGCTTCGAAGATGATGGATAAGGTTTATTTGGAGGTACGAAGACATGGGTTTCGGGCGAGTTTGAACAAGTACTATTTCTTCGAAAATGGTTGCAGATAATGAGTAAATACTGAAATTATTGTTGAATATCTGCTGGTAATCATTGCGATTTAAAAAATCTATTGTAACAATGCGGACCGCTTCTTGCCATTTACAATCTAATACTGAAACAGGGAGTTTTTCTAAGTTGTTGGAAATTGTCTTGTGTTACTCCTGTTTTTAAGTCCGGGTCGAGGAATAACTTTCGGAATTATCATAGCTTATTTTCAGTATAAATTTCAATCTTATCAATATTAAACATCTACATTATTCGGCCTTACCTGAACACCAGTGTGATGCTGACAATATTAATTTCTTTATTCATTCATTACCTGTTGTTCAGGATACTGCTTCAGAAACATCGGATTTCTATTTGAATACTAAATTCAAATAAAACATATCTAACTTTTCATTGGTTATTACTAACATTTCTACAGTTAGAAGATACACTGATAAACTCAAAAGTAATGCTTATTGATGCGACAATCTATCCTTGCAATTAATAATTTCACCTCATATCATCAACGACTGATTCTTGGAAACAAGCTCTTGTTATCCTTATTCCTAAAAAAAAACTCCTCGTTTTCGGCTATCAGCTAGTTACCTGGTGTATCCAAAGTTTTAGAAAAAGCTGTTACTTCCAGCTACGATCTTATCTGAATCTAAATAACATCATTCCAGATATTCAGTCTGGATTTGGCTCGGGCTATAATTGCATGACTTGTTTGTTAAATATTACTGATAACTTAATTTCCGCTTGCGATAGAGGTAAAGCTTCGATTCCAATCTTATTTGATTTCAGTAAGGCCTTCGACACTCTTACTGTACGGCTCCGAGGTGTGGGCGGACGCGCTGAGCAAGGAGATGTATCGTAAGAGACTGGCCCAGGTGCAGAGAAGGGCTGCACTGAGAGTTGCCTCGGCGTACCGCACTGTGTCGGAATCGGCGGTCCTAGTGGTAGCGGGAGTCATCCCAGTGTCGCTCCTTGCTCAGGAAAGGAAGCGCATATATATGAGGAGACGTGCTGGTGAAGAACGAGTCGCCAACGAAAGAGACGCCACATTAGAAGCATGGCAACGACTTTGGAAGACGGACGGAAGAGGGCGCTGGACTGCGAGACTGATCCCGCGCCTCCGCCCTTGGATCTCTAGAACCCATGGGGAGGTGGACTATTACCTGACTCAGTTTTTGACCGGTCATGGCTATTTCAAATCGTATCTACACCGAATGGGTAAGACTGAGACTGGAGCATGTTTGTATTGTCCAAATGAGGTAGATGATGCGCACCATACCTTCTTCTTATGTGAGAGATGGGCGGAACCAAGACGGTTACTCGAAATGGAGATCGGCGAATTTACGGTCGACACAATTATAACGAAGATATCAGCCGCTTAAAATTGCTGGACAAGTTTAACGCGATACGTTCAATATGTCCTGCGCACGAAGAAAGGCGATTTGGACCGCAACATGGAAAGAGAATTACTCTAGTTCGAAAGTCCAGTGGAGCGTGACCTATGTACAGCAAACTAGACACAGCCCGAACTAAAGTGATTAACGGGTGGTGGCTGGTAGTCCTCATTGAAGGAGTCCGAGTATTGATGCTTATTATTATTATTATTATTATTATTATTATTATTATTATTATTATTATTATTATTATTATTATTATTATTGTTATTATTATTATTATTATTGTTATTGTTATTATTGTTGTTATTGTTACTGTTATTGTTATTGTTATTATTATTATTGTTATTATTATTAGTTTCGCGGTACGTGCAATATATACCGCGCAAAAGAAGGGAATTGCACCATAGACAGAGAATTGTTATAATTCCAAACCACAATGGAGTGTGGCCTTTGTACAGCCAACTGCATAAACCCAGCCCGAAGTAATGTGATAAACGGTTCCGGTCTAGTGTCTAGGAGAAGAGGGGGTGTTTTAGCTGGTAGTCCTCCTTCAGAGGGAGTCCAGCATAACTAGTATAGATGGATATACTAGTATGCGTCAATGCATTTCTCCCCCGCAAAAAAAATATTATTATTATTATTATTATTATTATTATTATTATTATTATTATTATTATTAATATTATTATTATTATTATTATTATTATTATTATTATTATTATTATTATTATTGCAATTAACGATAAAATTAATAATTGCGATAAAGGTGGTGGGGGAACTGGTTTCCGAAAACTATCCACAAATCACTCGCTAATAAACAAAACCGTTCGGGAGCACTAAAGCGCGACGCCGCCCCGCTCCAATGCAATAATTCATGCGAAATTGCGAACAAATGACCGTCCTGTAATCTGAACATGCAGTGCCCACTCCACTGACCATTTTTTTTATTTACAATGGCATACATTTTTTTGGTACGATACGTAAGCCATGTAATTTGTGTATAGCACACAAATTGAGGCCAAAAACACGGTCGAAAGTGGAAATAAATGAATCGTGCGGAGCTTAAAGGGGATCAGTTGCATTTCTGTTAGGTAATGGATTTTCGGAGGTTGAAGATACGCCGTTTGGTTTAATTACGTCGTTATAGAATCGAATTTTATATAAGTTTAGCGCTAGAAAATGTTTGATGAAGATAACAGCTTTGTTGTTGAGATTTACTGCTAATTAAGAGGACGTTAATGCTATTAAGCTTCTTATCGTTGTCTGATTGGCTAGCTCGATATTGTGATTCAATACCGTTAGTGTCGTGACCCTACCGCATTGTTATTTACCTTACGACAAGGGTGCCCAGACTTGGACGGCTGGTGATCTAGCTCAGGATTGTTAGACTACAAATGATGGACTCTGTAGAAAAACTGACTCGACAAAAAACTCTGTTGTTAGATCCTTTGAGCATCCCTGCCTTACATATTACAGGACCTTTGTAATCCTGTTGTCACACGGATTTTTCAGCTTGTGCACTAACACGACAATTTTGATTTTGGAACTAGCTCCAACATTTTCTCATCCCGTTTAAACTTAGGAGAGATATTAGCTTAAATAGGTTTTCAGAGAAATGTGTTAATTTTTAATATATTTTAAATTACATCTTAATATTGACAACTTAAATATAAAATATTACAAGAACTATCGTATTACCTAACCTGCTTCAACAAATTTAAACAAGTTTCAACAATTAATTATTCGTTACGTCAAATCTATTTAACCACACCTTTCTTCGCTTTACGACCAATAGTATGCCAAACGAGGTCATTATAAATGAATATGTTCTTTGTTGCTGAGAGGTGCTCAAATTAATCTTTGCAATTTCAAAGGAATTATTTCGAAGATAATAGAACCGAATGAAAATTTGCAACTTTCGGATACCGCCTCGTATATTCCATACAACGTACTTACTGTTTAACAGCCACATCGCTTCGTCTTCATCCGTAGAGTCGATTTCTTGTCGCCGAAAGTGTTTTTTAATATTTAACCGTTTCGCATTACAACGACAATGGTCGTGTAGCTCTTGCCGAATGCCTGCAGGGGACGCTTGATCAAGATAATATTGAATCTTCAACGAGTTCCGGGCAGTGTGTCTATCTCTTGAGGCCGTCCTCCCCTTTTGTGGTGCGCTTGGTCGCTTAACTGTGATAAGATCTTGCGGAATAATGATGATTTTTTGCCGGTACATTTGTTACTTGCACTAGGCGGTTTTCTTTTCTGTGGGGCGCAGTGCTCGATAGATATGTGAATATACGTGTGTACGTAACGCGCTGATAATAAACACATAAAATGGAGCCTTCCCTATTGTTATGTAAAAGTCTTTATCGGGTTGCTTTTTATGACCTTGGAGCTTTAAAAGGAAAGACGAAAAGGAAGCTATACTTAGGGTGTTTAATGTATTGTAAAGTCGTTTGTTTCCTTTGAAGCTTTTTGTAGGTCACCTATTAATCCGATGGTAATAAAAAAAAAACTTTACTTACATTGTCGCGGTTGATGCTAATGTGAAGGAACAAATTTCATCTATCTTTGATTCAGTTACATTTTTCTTTTCTTCCATGAAGGCGGCCTGAAATGTTCGCGGAATAGACAAAAAAACACGGGATTTTTCTGCAGTGAACGAGGCCACTTCTCCTTCAATACTGGATCGAATCGGGTCAATAAATCGCTGTAGTATTGTCCCGTGATCGTCCTTCCCCTCTGCAGGTAGTTGATGAGGGTCACACATTGGGAATCCCACAAAATGGTCGCCATTACCTTTCCGGCCGATGGAACGGTCTTTGCTTTCTTCGGAGCCGATTTGCACTGCTTCGATTGTTCGTTGGTCTCCTGTATGTAGGAGTGGATCCGAATCTTATTCATGGTTACGAAATGCATGAAGAATTCTCCTAGATTGCGTTGAATCCTGACCAGACACCACCTCCGAAACGGTCACCCGATTTCGATTTTCCTCTGGTGTGAGCGAACGCGGTACCCATCGCGCTGAAAGCTTTTTCATTCCTAAAATTTCGTGTACGATATGGTCCATGTTATTAGAAGTACTAAATCTTCAGCATATAAGATAGAGTATAGGGTGGTGTTCTGGTCTAAATGTACTGCTATAAGGCATTTCTTGTTCCATTCCCTTATAATAGCATCAATATACACACATATTAAATAATGCTACCGACACACGGCAGCCACAAGGCTGATGTGTGTTGCCAACAAAATAGTTAGACAACTAACTCCTTTGTTGGTATTTCCGTAGTTAATCTTCCACCTATATCTACCATAATTCTGGTGTCTGTGTATAGAGCCTGTATAGTTCTTATTATGTGATGTGGATACCCCTGTTCTTTTATGGTATCCCATAATTTACATCTGTTTACATTATCGAAAGCCTTCTCGAAGTCTGGAAACCGTATGTGTTGTATTCCCTGTGCTTTTCTAAAATTTGTGAAGAGTGAATATCCCATCCAACTTATAGACGTCTTATTCCAGCCTTCTTTTACTTACAAATACGGCCATCGTCAGGTTAAAAGAGTGCTCTCGATATATTTATGTACTTATTTTGAATAATATGTAAAATATTTTTGTTACTAAGCCAACTAGTTCTGAGCTTTTAAATTAGATTTAGTAGTGCCATCCATCTACTACTGTTAATGAAATAATATTTGTCGCTATTAAAACTAAATTTAACACATAGGCTGAAAAGTCCCGGGCCTAACACATAGATGACGCTAGTTTTATTGCAGTCACCTTTCTCTCAGTTAGTACTAACCTTCAAAAGACAGCTGTTAAAATTTCATGATATTCTATTCATTAGTTTGTGAGTTATTGTGCTAAGAGTCACGCTACTTTTGTTATTTTCAAAACAATGGATCAAAAACAATTTCGTGTATTAATTTTACACTGCTTCTTGATGGGAAAAAATACCGTTCAAGCGAAGCAACGGCTCGAAAAGTGTTATGGGGACTCCGCTCCATCAGAAACAACAATAAAACGTTGGTTTGCTGACTTCAAACGTGGTCGTAGAGACACCGATGATGCAGAACGCAGTGGACGTCCAAATGAGGCGGTAACACCAGAAAACATCATAAAAATCCACAAAATCGTTTTGAATGATCGAAAAGTGAAGTTGCGTGAGTTAGCTGACATCGTAAAGATATAAAAAGAACGCATTGGCTTTATATTGCATGAGCATTTGACTATGAGAAAGCTCTGTTCAAAGTGGGTGCCGCGTTTGCTCACTGTTGACCAAAAACAAGAACGTGTTGATGATTCTGAGCAGTGTTTGGCCATGTTTAAACGTAACAAACCGGAATTTTTGCGTCGATATGTGACAGTGGATGAAACATGGATCCATCAATTCACTCCGGAATCAAAACGATCGTCATCTGAGTGGACAGCAACTGGTGAACCTCGTCCAAAGCACCCGAAAGCACAACAATCGGCTGGAAAGGTTATGGCCTCGGTATTTTGGGATGTGCGTGGTGTAATATTCATCGATTATCTTGAGAAAGGAAATACCATCAACAGTGAATATTATATAGCGTTATTAGAGCGTTTGAAGGCCGAAATTGCAAAGAAACGACCGCATAGGGCAAGGAAAAAAATGTTGTTTCATCAAGACAACGCACCGTGTCACAAATTAATCAAAACAATGGCAAAACTACATGAATTGAACTTCGAATTGCTCCCACATCCACCGTATTCGCCAGATTTGGCTCCCAGCGACTACTGGCTGTTCGCAGACCTGAAAAAAATGCTCGCCGGTAAGAAATTTCGCACGAATGAAGAGGTTATCGCTGAAACTGAGGCCTATTTTGAGGCAAAAGATAAATCGTTCTACAAAAGTGGTATTGAAATGTTAGAGCGGCGCTGGAATGATTGCGTTGCTCTTGATGGAGATTACGTTGATGAATAAAGCTAATTTTGAACCAAAAAAAACGTGTTTTCTTTGTTAGGCCCGGTACTTTTCAGCCCATGTGTTAGTCCCACATAGCAATCCGCCCTACTTCCCCATATATTTTCAATCCAATCCAAATTCAATATTAGTTTTTCCTGCATTAGTTGGAGAGCCTTTATGCAAGAAAGTGATTACTTAAATATGAGACTTAACATTCCTTGTATCGAATGTTAATTTTTTTCCATTTCGAGATGTTATTTTAATTCAATTTGCCATAAAAGAGAAAGCTCAATATCAAAAGCTTCAATAGTTACAAACCATCTTCTTCTGGCAAAGAAGAAAAAAAAAACTACTGGATAAATTACTACATACAACATAAAATGACCGAGGAACCTGACAAAACCGCAGATAATCTCATTAAACATCATAAAACCATCGCATTTCCGAAAAATTAATACCTATAATTTTCCGCATGATAAAAGCCTGTACCTTCGATTCTCTCCGTCGAAAAGAAATTTATCTCTTCCGTTTCCGTTAACAAATGAAGCGTTGGCGCGGTTAACGAAATTCGCAGTTAATAAATCGCTACGGCGAACCCCTGACGGCCCCCGTGCCATCGACTCTATAGGGGTTAACCTCCTAAGCGGTAGTCACTCTTTCATACGCGGCGATGATAGCAACTCTATTTCGTTCCGATTGGGGGAGCTGCGTCCACACGACGTTAGCGTCGATCAAATTAATGGGGGAAGTCTTTTCGACGTGTGGGTTTAGTTTTTGGCGCGTTGGTAGCCTTTGTCGGTATTCTAACTTTGTAAAGAAGGATAGCCAAGAGAGTTAATTAGTTCTTAAGTAATGGTTAGGTTTTTGAATTTAATTTTTATTTCGAAAAGTACATGAAGCAAAGTTAAATTGTATCTACAAACTTTTTAGTTCTTATTTTTGGTGAAGAAATTATTCTTCGCGAAGACCTTTCTTTTGCTCATTTTGATCACAATGAGACATATAGAGTGGTTAAGAAGTAAGGAAACAAACACAAATTCTTCGTATTCTTCTTACAGTGCCTATCTGGTTCGTAAATAAAAATGATAATACTTTTTGGTTGCAACGGTTTTGTATTACCTTAAAAAATGTTCACAGTCCCTGATATTACAGTTTTATCATGAAAAATTACTAGTTATTAAAGATACCCATTTCAAGTTAATTTAGGAATACATTCCGTTGTACTACGCTCTAAAATCGCACCGTCTTATTGGAAACCTTTCGTAAGAAATTCTTCGCAATTCTTAAAAGCATTTAGTACCAACAACAGTCGACCAATATTTTCCACATTGATAACGTTTAATTTCCGATACCATATCCATGTTTCTCCCATTAATTCCGCCATCTACATCGACCTCGTCATATTTCCAATATTGTCCGGAATAGTGGGCCATTTCGTAAAACAATCGTCTTATCGATATCCATATTCTCCGGGTTACAATCACCAATTTGCCGTAATTGCCGTTTTATTACGGTCCGTAACATCCCGATTGCTCAACTCCCTCTTTACTTCCTCTGTGCTTCCCCGGCATTAGCCCGAAGCGATCTTCTCATTCCTCCTTCTCCTTCTCCAACTCAATCTCCCCGCCACCGACCAAAGCGAATCCCTGTTTTCAGTGTACTCTTTGTACTATACGGGACAAACGAAATGACCGGTCTAACAAAGAGAAATTGGGAATCTTTCCTTGTTAGATCTTTAGATGTTTTCTGCATATTGTAAGTATTGATAATTGCTGTTCAAGTTTGATTGCTATTTTAACTTTGTTTGCTACTGCTTGGAACAATTTAGTCGTATTCATACCGAACCCGGTTCTGAGATTCTTTTACCAATACCCCCTCTTTCCCATTACTTTCCTCTGTAGAATATTCTGCAATAGTCAAATCTGTTCTTATTTCTCATTATATGTCCTAAGTATTGTAGTTTTCCAATTTTCACGGTATTAACCACTTCCTCTTTTCCTGTCTTTAATAGTTTTAATTGTTGTGCTGAATTGATCGTCATATCTCAGGCCTGCCAACAATTTAATTTCATTATATAACACTCGAAAAAAGTGTCTACGCGAAGTGGCTACCCACTTGACCCAGGCGACAATTGCAGAATGGAACCTCTTAAATATCCGGCTTACAGTCCCAATGATCATCTGTTTGTTCCACTCAAAAAGCACCTTGACGGCAAACATTTGGAAGATAATAATGAGAGTTTAACAACAGATACGTGCGTGGGTCAGAGGGCAACCCAAATACTTTGATGCAGCGGGCATTGATAAAGCGTTGGGATAAGTCTGTTAATGTAAATGAAGACTTTGTTGGAAAAAGAAATTTGTTTTTGGCTAACTGTTTTTATAATAGCTTTTCATGGCATACTTTATGTATGTCATAAAAAGCTCTGTCGTATATGCCAATGACAAGGAAAACTCTCCAAATGTCAATGTCAGAATTGGATCGAACTTGCTACAGTTAAACGACTTCGCTAATAACTTAATAACGATAACTTCATTTATTATGACCATTTTAGAGTATGCAAGAGGAAAGTGAAAATTCACAAACTGATGTCTAGACAACCATTGTACTCCTATATACACTACCGCTCAAAAGTGTTTAGGCACTCTCACTGACAACAAGAATGTATAAAAACTCAGCAAAAATGTTAATAATATTTATATTTTATTTACAGATACACGTACATGAATAAAAATATATTAAATAAACGTGAAAATTAAAACGTTTAATTTAAATTTTGCTTTCATCTATGTGACCTCCTCTTGATTTAATAATTGCAGCACACAATCGAGGCATTCTCGCAATAAGTTTTGCCAGAGCCCCGCTTTCTGTAGGCGACCTTTGACTGTAGAAACACTGACTAGTTTTTGGCGACCAACATTTAATTCTGCGGTGATTTCCGGGGCTGTTTTGAGTCTATTTAACTTGCTGGTAACCACTATTCTGCGATCATTTGCAGATGTTGTCGCTTTTGGCCTTCCACTCCGTCTTTTATTAAGAAAACTGCCAGTTTCCCGATATTTCTTTTTACGTTATAGTCAACCGTAGCGTGGTGTGTTTTAATTTTTTTGGCAATTTGTCGATTACTTATTCCACTTTTATGGTAAGCTATTATAAGCGCACGTGTTTCCATACTAATTTCTCGTCGCGGAGGCATTTTAAAAAGTTGTCACACGATATTTCGCTCACGACGTGAATAGAGTAAATAGGTTACAGATTTCACTATAATCCTCTAGGAAGGTAATTTAAACATTATTACCTACAATCTAACAGATGACTAAATTTACCCAGTAAATTCAGAGGTATTGTTATTGTAATTGCACCTCAATAAACAGTTTATGGTAATCCGACCAAGTGCAGGTAAATGATAGTAAACCTTATGCGATATAACGGGTGTTTATCTTACTGAACTACATTTTAAATACGTATTTCATTTTATTATAATGTTTTTTTGGTAAACATAATACTATATGAATAATCCATGAAAACAGGGGTGCCTAAACACTTTTGAGCGATAGTGTACGTCCTTCTTTGTTTTCACCAAACAAACTCTGTTTAACACGGTTTCCCATATAATTACTAATACGGCCATATATAAAAGAAATTGCGCTTTAATACCACACCCTGTATATCTCGCATTTTCTTGCAATTGATGCCATTAGGATACTCGAATCGATATTATAATAAAGGTGCTTTTTGAGTGCACTTTGTATTTAGTATTATTTACTCGTGAAACACTCTGTATAGCTGGAAATGTATATACGATTTTAAGTGAAATCTAAAACTTTTTTATATGTTATTATATATAACATATGACTATCACACAAATGTTACGTTTAAATGTAACACTCTGTATATTCCGTAGTGGGGAACTACATCGAAGAAACTGAAAAATTTCCTCAAATTTTCCTCGAATATCTGATGCATTGCGTTATTTTCTCTTAGCAAGTTTACTGATGTAAACTATTGCAGATATTATGTAACGATTATACGATATTGATATTGAACGATAATAAGACTAACATGTTGCTCCTCGATACGTTTATTCTGCCATCTCGGTTACTATTGGACCCTTTGTGATGATGACGAAACATAAGTGGGGGGTTTCCACTGGTGGGAATTATGTACATTGAAAATCTAATAGAAAACTAAACATCTGATAATATTGTACATTCTTACAAAGTTTCATCCAATTTTGGTTTATATTTGCAGTACCGTGACTCCATGACGTATTTTCCGTATTAACCAACTATACAGGGTGTCTTTGAAATAAAATATTAAAGTAGAGAAAATGAAAAGGTGTAATTATAAAGAGCATAAATCCAAAAAATTTTTAGTGAATTACGAAGCGAACGTTAGAATTAAAGAAACCCTAGGAAATAATATGTACTGCCTATGGATGCAGAATACATAATACATCCATCCAACCAAACTCATATACGTATACGCAGACTGCACATACAAGAAATAACAACGCTCTTATAAGAACTACACTGTCTACCTTTTAAACGGCATGGTAAGATTTCAGTAATATGCTAACGTACGAATATCTCGGCTGTGTAAGGGCACGATAAATAACTTGCTTGTGATATCAGTAATGGTGTGCAAGGGAACTTAGAAAATCTCTACTGCACAAAGAGATTTTAAATGAGTGACGATAGTTTGAATTCCCCGCATTCTTAAATTTTTCTTAGGTTGGCACTTTTGGTTTTAAACTCATTGACAGTAGCGTTCCAAGTAGATTAATGTTGGTAATAAATTAACTTTATATAAATTCATAAAAAAATGTGCCTCCTGGTCAACGAGACTGATAAACAGTAGCTCTACAAAGAATAGATTTCAAATAAAAAGGAAGCAAATAATAATAAATAAAATGAATATAAATAGTGAATAATGGTGAATCTCCACCTGTAGTATTCAATGTGATACGGAGTCTGAGCGATACTAAGTCAGTGGAACATGATGAAATTCCGACTAAACTACTAAACCGTTTTGAGAGGAGAATTTTCCCGAATGAGCTTAAGAAATCTGCTATCAAGTTTATTTGCAATCGGGGTGATAGACAACTTTCGCCCTATATCTATTCTGCCAAATATATGTACCTAAAATATTCGGGAGAATCTTGCGTGACAGAATTTACTCTCTCATTAATAAATATATTCGTGTCTGCGAAGGAATTTTCTCAAAATATTTGCCTTTAAATCTAATAAAATTAGATCTTTCCATTTTTCATACTTTTTTATTTTAATTCATTGACACACTGTATATAATTTTCGCTACCTGATTGTGTGTGTCTGTATATCCCTTTGGCACTAGTTTTCTTCTTGTTTGATATGAATTCATTAGGTGTTCTTTATTTTCTGGACTGAATTTGCTCATTCTGCATTAGCCATTTATAATTTTGGATCGTTTTACATGTGCTTGGGCTAGTTCAACGCGGATTTCACCTATTCAAACGAGCTCAGAACCAAAATAAAAGCGACAATTACGAAAGTACTGTTCGCAAGTGCTTCTTGAAGCAAAAAAAGAGGTAATCGCTGTTTGTGATGTAAAACTCTCGCCTTAATTAACACCAACTACATATTTCAAGATCCCCCATACTTACGCATGGGCGTAATGTATATACATTTGGGCCGACCACGTCAACTGTCCCGCTTAGTACACACACACACATTTAGATCGATAAAAATTTGCCGTGTACCGCTGTAAATTTTGTTGCCATCCCCTCAAGTGTATCCGTTCGTGCCCCGAAGTACAATAAAACATATTTATATGCGAAGATAGGAGAATGTTGCTTCAGAAACACGCTCGGACGTTTTATGGGAGCAAAGGTCCCCGTGTACGAGCCCGTACCAGGGGCGAGTTTCAAAAAGAAATTTACGGCGTACGAGATTCTGGCACTGTAAAACTTTAATAGGATATAATTCCGTTCTTAAAGCACGCCGTCGTCCTTTTGTTTTCGCTGAAAAATTCGGCATAGAGCTTGTTAACCGATGTAAAACGTATGTCACAATGGCGCTGTAAAGTGTTTATTGCGGGGGGAAGAAAATGAAATGCGAATGAATATTTTATTTCGGTGAAATTTCCCTGGAAACAAATAGCTTCGGTTTTATTAAGGCTATGTGTGTTTAAGTACGGAATATAGAGGTGAGATTTCAATATTTTAAGTATACAGGTTGTCCCACTAATAATGTTCGTCCTTAAGCTTGTAAGTGGTGGGGAGAAATTAAAAGATAGAAAAAATATAATTTGCTAATTTCATTGGTGGGTATCATGAATAACAAATACAATTATTATACAAAAATTACTTATTAAATTAGACTTTTAAAAACAAACTGAACAGAAGGTTGCCACCGAAAGAGAGCATGGTAAAAAGTAGTAAATAAAATGATATGCAACAAGGAAAAGAAAGTACCAGGTATAGAAACACACAACGACATATCGAGATAAGAACAAACACAGGAAGATTCTCCAGAATATTCAGAGTTGACAAGCCCATTACTGAAAGAATCAGAGAGGATATGAGAAATCAGAATACGCGTACACCAATTAAAAGACGGCAGAGATGAATTAAAACGGGATCACTGAGATAGTAGAAGAATTCTATGGCAACTTATAGGCATCTACTAAGCCCCAGCCACCAAATATACAGCTCCAAATTGTAATGAACGTCATATCTGAAGAGGTACCAGAAATTGCAACAGATTAAATCAAACACATATTGAGTCAAATGAGAGTCGGATGAACTCCAAGGAAAAACAGTATCGCTACAGATATGTAGTAAGGGGAGACACCATTATTACTGCTACGAAAATACTCTTAAACAAATGCGTCAGTGAAGTTAAAATACCTAACAATTTGCAAAATGCGTTGGTTATCTTGTTGCATAATAAGGGTGATACATTGAAATTAGTCCGACCCATAAGACTCCTTTTTCATCTATACAAGCTTCTTACTTTAAATTAGACACTATCAACCTCCTGAATAAGCAGGTTTTAGAAAAGGATACAGCAGGATAGCACATATGCAGACAATGCATACATTAACAGAGAAATGCAATGAATACAATGTCCCACTCCACCTGGCGTTTGTTGACTATAATAAGGCCTTCAATTCAATGGAAATTTGGGCAATTTTAACAGCTATGGATCACGCAGGAATCGAGTCAAGATATAGGGACCTCCAAAAGTACATATACAACAGTGTTACGCCATATTGCAAGTTCAAATCACAGACGACCATGTAACAGATAAAATTAGTATTAAACGAGGAGTGAGACAAGGCGACGCAATATCTCACAAACTGTTTACCGTTGCCCTTGAAGATGCTTTCAAAAAATTAAATTGGGATAAGAAAGGTGTAAACATAGATGGTTGTTACATAAACCATCTTCGTTTTGCGGACGATATTGTACTGATCAGCACCAACCCTAAAGAATTACAAGAAATGATAGATGAGCTTGGAACGACATCGAAAGAAATAACCCATTCTATAAATAACGGTAAAATAAAAGTGTTCTCCGCGGTCAGAATTTAGAATGGGAAATAATACTTTGGAGAAAGTGGAGGAGTACATTTATCTAGAACATACACTGAAACTCTGGAAAGAAAATCAGATTGCCGAAATAAATGGAAGTGTGTGCATGATATAGGTACCCACAGGTAATTTTAGGATTTATACTAAAAGACTCCAAAGTACCAATTAACTTAGAAAGAGAAGTATTTAATATGTGTATACTTCCGGTGTTGACATATTGTGTGGAGACCATACAAGACTAACCTTCAAATCTGCCTCCAAGTTAGAAATACCACAAAGGGCCATCGAGCGAGTTATGCCGGGGGTAAGCTTAAGAGATAAAATAACTAACCATGGTATAAGACAAGGAACTGTAGTGGACGATGGCGTGGAAAGTGTAGCAAGGAATAAATAGAATGTGGCAAGACACTTAACGAGACAGCAAGGAATAAAATGGACAAATTATATTCTCAAATGTAGGACAACACAAACGAAACAACGGAAGACCATCTAGGAAATGGGTAGACAACGTAAGGAAGAGGACTGACAAGAACTGGTTGCAGATAGCACAAGACGGAATTGAGTGGGAGGAAAAGTTGGAGGAATATGTTCGAGGGAGGGGACAACTAAATGCTGAGGAAGATACAAAAATAGGTTTATTGATTATATAACACAAAATTAAAACTAAATAAGCCATAAATCTTGCTTTTTGTGATTTTTTAACACTGTTAGTAGGGAACCATTTAAATAAATCACAGACTCGTTCTTCCTATTACTTTAAACACATACTATGTGATTATATCCTTCCATATTTAATTCCGAGCTTTGCAACAGAAACAAGTATACATCCAACACCCAAGACATTCTCGGTTACCAATTCTTTAAAGAAGGAAAAATACGAAGCGGAAATAATAGAAGCTTCCCAATAGCGACCAAGTCTAAATTAAAACATCATCTTCCCCTTTGAGGATTAGAAACAGAAACTTTCGCGACAGGGTCCCACAGGATTCGGATCATTTCTTTCTCCTCCTTTCTCTCTCTCCCTTTCTCCAGATTGAATATCGTCCTTCTGCGTTGGAAAATGCGGAAGAAGCGCAAAAAGTTTACGCCATCCGAAGAACGTCCGGCCAGATCCAGCGGCCATAGATTAAAATTCGGCCCGCAGCTCTGTAATTGAGGTTACGTCGGTCGCAGGAGACTTCCTCGTTGTATTAACTAAGAATTAATGCGACTTTAATGAGAGTTTTAATACAGGGACCGGAACACTCCCCCTGCCTCCCCAATTCTCTCTGTAGCTTATGGGTACGCAATTAAAACGTTAGGTTGGTGGTGCGATAAGGGGGGAAAGGAGATTTACTATTTCCTAATCGTTTAAGGTTTTATTTCGCGAAGGAAAAAATGTATACCAAGGGATTTTTAAGAGATTTACCTTGGAAAGTCTATACGTCTGTTTGTCCATTAGCAAACGTCAGATTTGATCTACCGCAATAATCGCTTCCTTAAAAGTAGAAGAGGCTGAAGCAGAATAAAGAGCGATTTTGAAAAAGTTGTAAGGAGGAAGTTAATCAATCAATTTATCAAAATTTTCTGTGCACCAGTTTTAGTTACAAGTGAATCGTGAAAGGTAAGTAATTATTAGAAATTACTCCGTTCAGATGACGTCTTTTCAGGTGTAAACGTTCACCCAACAAGGCCCTGAAGTCATTCATCACATTTCGTAGCATTTCCAATGGAATTTGAACCACCTCCTGTCGTGAATCCTAAAAAATTGCACCAGCTACTTCTTCACTCAGCAAGGCTTACTGTTGTGGTGCGATATGCCGTCAGCGAAGACCATAAGGTCCTTTTCGAAGATGCTTTTGGCAATGCTGTGACATTATAGAAAGACATGGTACATTGCAGAATATCTTCACATCATCTGCAAACTAGCTTTTAGTGGCGCAGAGAAATATCGTTAATAAAAACTTTAAACAAAGAGGATTGAGTCTGGGTTGGATTCTCGCAGCACGCCAAATGTACGGGGTGAATATTGTCTAAGTATAATCCTGATATTCCATATATTATTGTCTGTTTGTAATCAAGTTGATCATCCCTTTAAAATGCTAAATCTTCTATCTGTTCCGAAGATAATAAATACTGTCATTTCTCTGTGAATAATACAAAATAATAGTTCAGGACATCAGCTTTTGACCAGAGAAATGCCATTTTATTCTGTTGTTTGTCGTATTCACACTTTATCTACTGGGTGTCCTAAAAGTCTTTTTCAAATTGTTTTGTTCGCAGTGGTAGCCCTGTTCTTGGGAGTTTAGTCACTATAGAGCGTCTTACGGAAGTGCACAGTGTGTGCGTGAGTTCTGCAAAAACTTAATGGATGAAACGCATTTTCACTTTAATGCAGATATAAAATTGCAGAACTCTCGGTGGTAGAAATGGCAGAGGTGCAGCAATCGTAAATTCCGAACGACATATGAAGATAATTAACACCTTTTTATGCCAACCTAGCAAGATTTGAATTGTTCCATCAAGATGGAGCGACATCTTACACATTTAACGTGTCCTTACCAGTTGTTCGTAAAATTTTCCCTGCAAAATTGATACCAAGACTCGGTGACGTAAACTGGCTGACACATGGCCCCGATTTAACACCAATAGATTTTTTCCATTAAATCAAAAGTTGCAACACTCTTTACTCTATTATTATGGTGATTTGTAAACAGGTAATTTTGGGATCTACCGCATTCCAATCTCCAAGCGGCTCTATCCCTAAAACCACCTTCGCCCAGTTTTCTTTCCTGTATAGCTTCTTTAATTCCTTTTTGTCAACTCATTCTTGATCTTCCTTTTTTCTTCCATCAGCAGGCTTCCATGTCCAAATCTTTTGCGGCAGTCTGTCCTGGTCCACTCTCCTCATGTGGCCATACCACAATAGTTGTTTCCATTCTATTTCACATATTAATGATGTATCAAATTGGATTATTTCTCTTATTCTTTCATTTCTTCCATGATATAATAATGTCCTCTTATAACAGCGTCTCCAGTACATCATCTCCATTGACATTATTTTGTTTCCCATTATCTTATTCAGCGCCCACACTTCACTTGTTAGGTATTCAAAGAAGTTATGTCCGTTGGAGCGTACACCCCTGTCAGTATTAATTTGCGACCGAACTCCACCAGAGCAAGTCCCCAGTCCGGTTGAGTAAGGAGTAAGGAAAATGGCTGGCAATAATCGTAAGGTAATGTGCTGAAACTGATAGGTATATTTCTGTAAGTACTATGGAAAATCAACTGAACCAAACAACATTCAGCTCTGCCAGGAAATCCGTTACTAGAAATGTATTGGGCGTGGGCGAGTCACCAGCGTCCTAGAACTGGAGCCCTTCGGCTAAGGGTGGGAAGTCCCTACAGAAATTTCTCTACTCCTCCAGATTGGGGTTTGAAGCGACGCCTTTGCTCTCCATCCTTCATAAAAGTAAACATTCTATGCAAGGAAAGAAAAAGAACAATGATTTTAGGATGCTGAAATGGACAAGGTATTAGCAATAATATCCAAAAGATTATAATATCGACATAGCAGTGCTAAAGGAAACCAAGAAGAAAAGAAGCGGAGATGAATTCCGTGGCACCTATATTCATTTCTATAGTGGAGTGGACAAAGATAAGAGGGCAAGAGTAGGGATTTCTATTGCATTACATAAAAAAATCCAAAACATGATTAGAAACGGGTCGGCTATAAACGAACCTTTAATCACAACGGTCCTAGAAGTATTTGGTCACAACACTCTTTACTCGCTGGATTAATTAGAAGAGAATATTCGAAGAGAAATGGGTTCTATCATGCAGAGAATGTACCGAGGAGTTCTCAAAAAATTTGCCACCACACGGTTAGAAAAGTATACAGCAAAATAAAAAGAAATATACCCAATAAATAAAAATAAATAATTCATTAAGAAATAAACAATTTTTCATTGAACCTGGCCATTATTTTATTATATAGTTTTTAATTTTAAAAGGACTTTTGCGACACTTTGCAGTTACTTCACGTTCCTCTTTATAACACAAACATAAATTCTTTTTTAACATTAAAACTCACTGTTGAACAGTTAAACTTAGCGCTCTGATTATGATACCATTAACAATAAAAAGTCTAACAACCCTTTTAGATTGCTAAAAATCAAATAAAACACCAAACAGGAAATGCACCTTATATGTTTAACCAGAGTATCCCGTCAGATTCCGTTTATATTTCATAAATTTCCTCGATTAGCAGCATTTCCCGTAATTTGTCGTATTCCATCCCCACCTTTTCAGCCTTTTCCATCTGACGAATTCTGTCTGATTTACGACTGATGTCCCTCACCCGGCTCGCATTAGCGCCGACGACAATTTATGCGGATAAACAATGGCTTCGGGACGATGTTTACCGCAATTCCATTCCGTAATAAATATAGGCTCGTTCGTATGTGGTTGTGTACATGTACTGCGGCGCACGGGGCCGTAACTAAATGGTGCGTTCCCCCTTCCCATCCCACCGGTATATCAATAAAGTATATAATGGAACAAGAACCGGTGGCTGTCGATCCATCAAACGCTGTCAAAACACGGCGTATTTAAATTTAGTATCCGCACGATACCAAATGATCATTTTTTTTTGATTGGGGGCATGGCGTGGGTGGATGGTGTTTAGATCGAAATTTATGTTAGTAAGTAATTAGCTTAAAAAGGGTGTTCTAGTTTGAGGTTACTTTTTAAATTTGAGATAGAATGTATAAGTTATTTGAAGTGTAACAACTGCAAGTGATTAAAGATTCCTAAGTATCAACTAAAGTAAGAAGATGTTTTGCACTTTGGTCCGAACAAAACTATTTATTCAGTTCTGCAGAAATGTGCGTTAAACGTCCCAAAGTTTGTACACTACCTCATATTAGTTCGGACACGCAAATAAATTTTTAAAAAACGAGAAAATATTCAATCTCATACAAAACTTAGAATTTTTATTATATTTTATTAATAGCTATTAAAATTGAAGTATAAAAGCAAAAACAATAATTTAATAATTCTAAAAACATTCCGTACATCCAAGAAAGTTCCTTTTGCGCGAAGAACAGCTTTCACAATCCAAGGCATCCGCACCACTAGTTTTTCAAGGATTCTATTTGGCATATTAGTCCATTCCTTTTGTAAAATATTCCACAGGTGGTTTACGGAGGTGGGGAATACTTTTCGGAGCCTACTATCCAATTCATCCCATAACAGCTCGATGGAGTTTAGATTGGAGCTTTGTGGCGGCCATGTCATTATTTGTAAAATGCCATTATCTTGTCCTTCATTTAAGAATTTTTTTCATATCACTGCTGAGTGTTGAGAGTTGTTTTCCTGCATGAATACAAAATTTTCGCCGATTAGACGTTGCTCCGATGGTATTGCATTTTCTTGCAGAATTTCTAAATAACCTTCTCTTCGCAAAATACCGGCGTAGAAAAAACAATCCCAAACAAGCACAGAACTTCTTCCTTGCTTGACAGTTGGCACCACCGAATCCTGCAACATACTTTGGCCTTTGACTATTCTTACAAAATCGCGCCTTGATTGACCAAATACAACTTTGCCTCATCACTCCATAGCATCCTTTCCAATCATCCACTGTCCAATTTCTATGTGTTTCTGCCAATTGTAGTCATTTTTGCCTGTTGCCCCGTGGGGATTTTTCTGTTGCAATGCGGCCGTGAAGATTTGCAGCTTTTAATCTTCTTTTCACTCTAGTAACAGAGACTTTTCTTGCATTGGTGGTGTCAGTCTGCTATTTTGCCTGCTCAGCAATATATATTGTGACAGGTGTTTTCGCGGTCGCTGTATGTGAAATAAACAGCAGAGCGGTTTCTCTCGAAAAATTTCAATTACGCAATCGCACTAAACACACTACCAGTGGAGAAGATCGTCTGTGGAGTCTAGAACACCATTAGCACATTGGAAACGAACACAGCTGAGACTATACGACAAGAGGCCTGCGCCATACTAAGCGACACACGGCCACCAAAGAAGAATCTCAATATAGAGGAGTTGAAGGCACTAGTCGAGATGAGGCGGAACGAGAACATCATTATGTTCCCAACAGATAGAGGCAACGGTACAGTGGTCCTCAATACAAGGGACTACAAAGACAAGATGCAGAAACTTCGAGAGGATCCTACGTACAAGCCCATCACAACAGATCCAATAACATACCTGGAGAAGACTACGCACCATTGAGTGAAGAAACGAAGAGATTCATCATACTCACAGAGAAATCTTTCAAAGTTTCCAAAATAATGGTCCACAGTAAGTAGCATAGGATCACTGACCCAAGCCCCTGCCCGATACAGTGAAAAGATGACCTCCTACGTCAAGAATGCGGACCACCTCATCGACATTCTACGTCAACAACATGTGAAAAGTACATACATCTTAGGCAGCTTCGATGTGATTTCGCTATTCACACAAGTACCGATTAAACAAACAGTCAACATCATCAGAAACAAGCACCAAATGGAAGATTATCTGATAAACCTAATAGAGTTTTGTTTGAAAAGCATCTACTTCACATACAACGGTCATACGTATAGACAGATAGAAGGAGCGCCAATAGGATCAGCGCTATCACCCATCATAGCTAATAAATTCATGGAAGATTTTGAAACCAATGCGTTGGACACGGCCAAGTACAGACCCAAGCTATGCCTCAGACATGTGGACGATGCTTTCATCATACAGACACACAGCGAAGATAAATCATGTAGCTTATCTTCTCGCCCCTCAATAGTAACCATCCAAAGATCAAGTTCACCATGTTCAGTAAGCGCAAGTGTATGAATTACTGACTTGAAACTGCTTAAAAACATGTTTATTTGGCCTATTTTATTACATACGTGCTGTAGATTTCGATGTAATAAATTTAGAGACATATTACATGACAACGCTGGTTGCTTTTAGTAAATTGATGGGGAAAGAGTCTAAAACATTTTACCACTTTCTAATCAGAAACACACATGGTATCAATTGAGAACTCGCTCCCACTTTGAATGTTGAATTTCTACCTTTAGAATGTAATTTATCAACTCTTATTCTTCGCTTTCTTCTCCTCATATCCTCAAGATCTTTCTGTTATCTGGTGTAGAACTATTTCCTTAGTCCAAAAGAATATACCTATCTAAAGATACCTTCCTATTCTTCATAGTTTGTCTTTCCGTGGTAAACCTTTACCATAGACTCCGGATGACTGCGGTAGGTTCCGGACGGCACCGGCTAACCGGAATATTACGGTCCGGTGATCCACCATCTATATGCAAATTATGAACCGAACGTTACAACTACAGAGACGGACTCCGAGCTCGATGAATCCCGCGCAAACGAGAGCCTTTCTTTTCGACGTATTCGTTTGACATCGACATGCGAAGCGCGTAATCCATGCGGACGTATGACCGTCCTGATATTATTTGAAAAAAAAAAAAGCTTACGCTTCGGGGAGCATCGCGATTGAATCGACGGGTTTGGAGTCGTTCAGGTAGCGTCTATATTTAGTTTATCGACGTATATACATATACGTATATGAAGTTGTAAAAGCTCTGTCGGTGTATTGTAGCGGTTTAAAAGCATCGGTATACGATACAATGCTTACAAAGCTCGTGCATGCGATGATATTGTGTTATTTTGTACGTTACATTGTTGAGAACTGTAACGCGTTTTGCTGATACATTTGGCTTTATCGAGTCTTTATTGAATAGCTTCAATTCGTTGTGAGATGGAGTTTCTTAGCTTGTAGACGGCGATAAGGTTATTAAAAATAGAAACGTATTCCCTAAGATGGGTTCTAAAAGATCTTTTTAAAGGAACGCAGAGAATTTGCATATCTTTATCTATTTTCTGGACTTCTTACCTTTTTGCTGCTTTTTCATGATATATAACTCTTGCTAGAGTTTATCTTTATATTCGTCTAAAACTTCGTTTAAATCTTCTACAAAGAAGCTGATATCATTGTATAACGTATGTACTTTTCAGGATATGATTATCCTTAAAAAAATACACTACATTCTTCTGTTATTTGCTATTTTTTGTTTGTGTTGAAATTCACTCTGAGGGGATGAAACACCCCTTCGAAAATTCACAGATCTTCAGTTTTTTTGATTTAATTTTTGAACGGAATTAGTTAGAACAAAGATTTAAATGCAAATGTTGTACCTGATCGAAAGGACTTTCAGAACACGCGAACGTGGTATACACAGGACGTTGCGTTTAAGCACCACCCATTTATGCTGGAAAACTTAACGCAAATTTATTTATCTTTAACGTCCCCTATTGATTTTAAAGCATTTTAAGTTGTACAGGGTGTTCCAAAGATGTAGAATAAGTTATATCTTATACCACATAAAGCAGATCCTTTTATATATTGCACGCTATTAAGAAGAACCATCATTAATTAGTAAAATTGCATCAGTTAGTATACCCTGATGTTCATAGTTCATACAAATATAAACAGGGTATTACACGTGATAACAAATCGTTAACATTAAATAGTAATGAATGAAGTGCTTATTGCAGTCCGTATTTAAGTTATGTATGTATAATTGAGTATGGTAACGAAGGTCGTCAAAAATGCTTAAGAAATTTTGAAAGCAATGGGGAGAAAACGGAGGGTCTTGATTGGAAACGTTTAAATTCGTGGGATGTTCGAATGGTCCGGGTCGATTCTCTATATAACCGGACTTGTACCAGGCATATGCAAACTACCGGCCCATCAGTCTTCTTCCGGTTATGAGCAACATCGCCGACCGGATAATACTCGCCAGACTGCGGGAGGAAACGGACGACCTCGACGTTATCCCCGACTGCCAATTCGGTTTCCGCAGAGAGCATAGCACCATTCACCAAGTGCTGCGCTTCGTCGAATACATAAAAGAGGGCTTCAACCGGGAATGCATGGGGGCGGTATTCCTCGACGTCACCAAAGCCTTCGACTAGGTCTGGCACCAGGGCCTACTACTGAAGATGCACCGGCATCTCCAAGGCAATGGTCAAGCTCGTTCACTCCTTTCTCCGCAAGAGGACCTTCCAAGTCAAGCTGGAAGGACGGCGGTCCACCACGAGGGCGGCCACAGCAGGCGTGCCGCAAGGGTCAGCGATCTCACCCGTGCTGTTCAACATCTACACCAGCAACATCCCCACAACCGCGCACGTCGACCTGGCAATGCACGCGTACGATGTCTGCATCTACTCCAGGTCTCTCAACGCCAGAGTGATCGACCGACGCCTCCAGACAGCACTCGACACTTTGCGGGATTGGTACGCAAAGTGGAGAATCGCCGTCCATCCCCAGAAAAGCACGGACGCGATAGGAGGTTGCCGAAGAAGGAAGTTCGGCAACGCGCAGGATCTCACCTTCCAAGGAGGCATCATTCCTTGGCAACGTGAAGTCACATACCTGGGAGTCACGCTAGATTCCCGGGTAAACTGGGCAGTCCACATACACCGCGTGCTCGACCGCGGACGTAAGATGGAGAAGTTGAGGGAAAAGATTCCCGGTACTTCGTACCCCCCATTCGATCTACGATCTACGCATATGCCAACAAATTGATATATTTAGAGGACGACAATCGATTATGTATTTTTGATTGCAATTTTGTGACATTATTTCGCAAATGGATATTAAGATCATAATTTGAGATAACAACCAGGTCAGAAAATCCAAATCCATAGACGTCCAGTGGTTGAATTATACCAGTCGTTTTCTTTGGTATTGTTAGTATTTGAAGATCTTTGTTGGATGCGATTTTTTGAAATAGTCTGGACAATGAGCTGTCCATCAGTCTAAAGGCATAAGACTTTTTTGTCCAATGCTTGATAAATTGTTAAACAAACCAGTGGTTTGGTTCAATGCTTAATAAATTGTTAAATAAATCAGTGGTTAATTTACTTAGAGATGAGGCTTGAATAACAACGTTTGCAGATCGAAATAGGGTTTGTTGCATTTGGGGATCCAAATTTGCCACCAGGTTCTTTTAGTACTATCAGTAGTGGAGACATAAGTTTACCAGATGCAGATATTATTGGGGGAATAGTGTAACTGTGGGAGGTTGCTCGTACGAGCTGAATGACAGCTTTAACTTTCTTCGTGCCTTGGAATGCTAGTGGACGTCCAGAACATACCTCTAAGTTGAAACTGCTTTAATCTGCATTATATATTTGCTCGGCACCATAACTCTGGATTACTGGTTTAACTTCATTAATAAAATCGGTAGCAATCTTTTCTAATTGCAGAGTATCTGATCCATATGGGCGGTTAATAAGGTTAGTGATTCTGCGCGAAACAATTCTATATGTTCTTTTGAAATTCAGTATCCAGTTCTTTGAAGATTTGAAGTTTTCTAGCTTAATATCTTCGTTAGCTTCTTATGCCCATTTTCCTATATCTATATCGTGTATAATAGTATTCAGTCCACTCGTTTCCGTAAATCTTTCTTTCATTTGTATTAACTATGAACGTCAGGACATACTAACTGATGCAATTTTATTAATTAATGATGGTCCTTCTGAATAGCATGGAATATATAGAAGGTTTTGCTTTAAGTAACGTAAGATATGACTTGTTCTGCTCACCCTGTACAACTGAAAATGCTTTAAAACCAATCTGTGAATTGTCGGAGGGGTATTTTTCAGCACAAACAAAAAAATTTTTATTTTCAAGTCTCAATATCCTCTATTTTTTTGGCCAGTGCTATTCGGTAGTGTATTTTTTCAAGAAAAAGAAAAGAAAGGAATGTAATATACAAGAAACGGTAGTGGAAAATTGGAGTCCTCGAATGATACAAAAGGAACAAGGGATCCTTCCACCATTTCACAATTTCGAAGCGCGCCGATTATGCATATACACTACATTAACTTCTAATTGCTTCGGACGATTCCGCGCGATAAATTCGGCAAAATTACTAGAAAAATGCAACGTTTAGACTTCGCTTAGTCTCTTTCGCTACGCTCGAGACTGTAATGCGGAGTGGAAATACTCGCATTTGCAAAGAGAACTAGTTCTGGACCTTAAAAGTCGGAATATATCCTGGCCTGTTACTCAAATATTTCTCTTTGCTGTACAGACAAAGGATTACGAGACTTACAAAGCGATTATATGTATGTACTATTGGAAGAAAGAAGACAGATGATCAAATACATCGGATGGAAACGCGGTGGCGTATAAGCGGTACTTAGCGGTTATAGCGGATAGAACATAGATCGTCCTAGGCAATGGTGACGGTAAACTCACGCTTTGTTTTTGTTATATAGAGTTTTCTTAAATTCTACGTTGAAAAAGCGGAGTCAATATAGTAAATGAATTGATTCCGGTCTATTAACGCGATGAAATAAGAAAAATCAACACTGTAGCATCATAAATAAAGTGTTCACAGGTATAGCAGTAAACTCCACTCACACAAATTAATTAATTATGCGGAACGCAGCGTTTCGAGAGCACGTGGGCTCCCATTGTCAACCGTGTTACCGACTGACAATGGGAGCCCACAATGGGAGCCCACGTGCTCCCGAAACGCTGCGTTCCGCATAATTAATTAATTTGTGTGAGTGGAGTTTACTGCTATACCTGTGAATTGTACATCCACACAGTCCTTGCAATCGTCATAAATAAAGTGTAGTTATCAAATTAGTATGCTGAAATCATATTGGTATTTGAAATTACTTATTCTATCCATTTAAAAGAGGCGGTTTTTAATTCTATTGTAAATACAAAGATATGGCGCAGTCAGTAGGATTCCCAGACTTGTGTCACTATTTCGAACCTATTTGGCCTGCCTACACTTCTTCTTCTTAAACACTTATAAAATCCCCCTATGGCTGGTAACCTCGTCACTTGCATCCGTTCCTCATATTTCGCTGCCGTATAAAAGAGTTGGCACTGCTATCCTCTTGTAAAATTTTATTTGTGGAACCCCCCTTGTTTTGTTTTTTAACGATCTGCTGATTGTTCTACAGATATATGTGAATTTAGATTTTCTTCTATATCTTTGTTTCGATCTTAAGCTACATCGTAACTTAAATACCTAAAGTGCCAACATTTAATGACTTGCTGAATAGCCAACGTTAAGTTCTTGTTAAGAATCTGTCAAGATTAGAAAGTGTAAACACAAAATATATTCACGGTCAACTGTGGGGAATATATCAGCAAAAGAATCAAAGTCACAGTTAGAGGTGGGTATGCAGAGGGCCATAAAATTCGTACAATTGCTAATGAGATACTCCGATATTGAGAGAAATTACTAGGCTTAGGTGAACTGCTTATTGAAACATCTGATCAACTATATAATTATGTCTCTTGAGATGTTAGAAAAATACAATGCCTCACAACAGAGATATCAAACAGTAATTCCAGTGGGATAAATAATTTACTCATTAAAAGATGTAGATGCACTCAGCAGACAAAGGGAACGCCATCACTGTATTAAACTACGATTACACCCAGAAAATCCGGATTCTGCTTGATTCAGAAAACTACAAGAAGCTCCCCCGAGATCTCACAGGACAAATACTCCGAAAAACCAACCAGCTACTCAGGATCTCACAGATCCCCACACATGAACAAACCGGCCTCATCAAATCCGAAGCTCTTCCACCGAGGTTGTACGGACTCTCTAAAATACACAAACCAGATGTCCCCCTACGCCCAATAGTCAGCGCCATAGGGTCCGCTACCTATCCTATTGCCAAATACCTGACAAACCGCCTTCAGCCCTACGTTGGAACCACGACTTCACATATAAAAGATTCTGCCTACTTCATCGACAAAACTAAGACACATACTCCCAAACAGAAAGACCTATTAGTCAGTTTTGACGTAGTTTCACTGTTCACAATGGTCCCTATCAAGAGTGCCCTTGAACAACTCCACAACATCGTTCCTCGGGAAATTACGAAGCTCTTCGAACACGTGCCCACCACAATCTATTTGATGGAGTGACCATGGGTAGCCCCCTGGCACCGATCATAGCGAACTTTTACATGGAGTTTCTTGAGAGCAAGGCACTTGTCACCGCCGTTCAAAAACCGCTCTGTTGGTATCGGTACGTCGATGACACCTTCGTTGTGTGGCCCCACGGAGCGGACACGCTAAGTGAGTTTCTACAACACCTCAAGTCCTTTCATCCACGAATTCAGTTCACTATGAAATTGGAAAAAGATGGACAGCTTCCTCTTCTTGACGTCCTGGTAAACAGAAACAGGGACGGTACACTGGGCCATAGGGTTTATCGAAAACCAACACATACCGATCGCTATCTTCGCTATAACTATAACCACCATCCAAAACAGAAATGTGCAGTGATCAAAACGTTGGTAGACCGTACCACGCGGATCTGTGAACCCCAACACATCGATCAGGAATTGCAACATCTGAACCAAGCGCTGCAGGCCAACGGCTACAGAAATCTGTAGATAAAGAGGGCAATGAGGCCAAACAACACGAAATGGACCCCCAACGAACATTAACTTTCCAGAGATTGGCAGGGAACAGCGTACTTACCCTATATATAAGAGCGTTAAGGACCGAATCAGCAGGACACTAGAGCGACACAATATAAAAACGATATACAAACCCACGCAGCAATTTCGCCACCAGCTACGTTCGTAAAAGGATCCCAGGGATCCCCTAACATCGCCCGGAGTATACAGCATTCTCTGTTCCTGTGGGTAACTATATATCGGCACTACGAAACGCAGCATTAACACCAGGCTAAAAGAGCACAAGCGCAACTGTCGTCTAGGCTAAACAGATATATCCGCGGTGGCGGAACACGCTCTTCAGAACGGGGATCATAACATTATTTTTGTCAATACCGAGGTTCTGTCAACAGTTTCACGCTACCACACTCACTTACAAAGAGAGGCAATAGATATTTACAAACACCCTGGTAATTTCAACAGAAAAGAATAGAATCTTGCAATCAACAAGATTTGGTACCCGGTTCTGCGAAACGCGCCAGTCGCACGTACTGCTAACAGAACTGACCAGCGCAGGATGTATAACGGCTGCACGCGAGGGTACGAATCATTCGACGCTGAGCCACCGAGGTGAACACTTCGACCTCGCCGCTGAAGATGTTTACCACAGATGTAAACGAAACGTCCGGAAGAAACGGACCACGGCTAAATACCGCGGAAGAACCTTTTTCGTGCTCATTAAACTCAAGAATTCTTGTGGCAAGTCCTTAAACAGCGTTGCTTGCGCTGTCAAAACTTCAAACAATTGCATTCAAAATCCTGATGATGAGTTCAGAGTGGATAAATTTAAGCGATTTTATTAAATGCTAACAGAAGATCCAAAGAATCATTTCCCAAAATTCTAAACCCGTCAGTATCCCCAGATGATCGATCCAAAGCAACACAGTATATTCCCTTATCTCTTTTCATTAGAATTCACCCTCGTGACATCACCGCAATTCGCTTTGGGGAAATTTGCCCCCCTCTGAAGCGGAGAATCTCTAATTATTCCAGAGGAAAAATGTATTGTTTTATTAGTGGAACGGGAGACGAAAGAGAGATCCAACGGAATCTTGCCGGAGGCCTCCGACGTCGAATAGATGAGGGCGGAAACGCGGCGAATTGAAGGGGTGCTTCGAGGAAGAGAAGGCGCCTCGGGGTCGGCAGGACGCTTTTAATGGCATATCGATGTTAATTGGCGACTTGATTTTGAACGCTATTTGTAAAACGGACGGAATTTCGCCGTGTCATTAGGTTTTAGTAATGATATCCTTACTTTGAGGATCACTGTGCGCTCTACTGAGCGGTTTAATTACTTTCCGCGAAGTATTTTTGCTTTTCTACCATTTCTTTTGTTGAAAACAAAGACTTGGTGAGATCTTTATTGGTAAATTTCGTATATACTGTAGGGCAACGGTGCTCAGACTGCTAGTGATCTACATTAAAATTGTTAGACAAGTGATCGAGTCTGTACATGCCGCAAGTATGTGTGGTACAGGATTGTACTGCAGACAGATAGGGTGTATCGTGGCGTAGGTATGTTAGGTCGTCACTACTCTAAAAAAGTTAATGAAGAAACCGATATTCAAGAATGCGTCTTTATCGGTCTTCACAAAACGATGTCTTAGTTACTTGAACTAAAAAATTACAAATATTTCGATGTCGGTGCATGGCACTGCATGTCTTCAGCGTACTTTAAGTAAGATGGTACCTAATTACTAAATGCCAATTTCAAACATGATGACATATGGTCGTCAGTTAGTAGATTGCGACATTTTGACTTAATTATTTTCATTTCAGAAGATGGCATTTTGCCTTAGAAGGGCAATTTGCCTTAGAAGGGCAATTTGCCTTAGATTCGGATATTTATCTTCAGATATAAAAGATTAGAATTTTGTATCGGATGCTGTGGTTTTGAGATATATGTCTGAGATAATCTGCACTACCTCATTTTCAACAGAAGATGAGCCCACATGACTCTTACGTCGGTGCGAAAAACTAAATCAGTGTGTTAAGCAGATTCATTATCTTCCAACTGAAATTTGAAAAATCGTCGTTGCAAGCTTCGAGCACGGATGTAATTCGCAATTTTTATTGCGATGTACCATAACCTCTCCCATGTTCAGAACTTTTGAAAACAAACTTTTTGATGGATAATGTAATGGAATGGGAAAAGCGGAGGGCAATCGTCATTAACTAGACACAATGCAACAGAACCATTTTTGTATCCAGTCAAGGTTGGTGCTCCATCTGTGGTCATAAAATTTAAGGAAGCATCCTACATATCTTCGTCGTAGGATTTTCCTTTCATAAGAATCATTGTTAAAAGTTCTTCTTTAGCCGACACATCATTAAATACTATTTGAATAAAAATACACAGCTAAGCAGCATCTGCCAAATTGGTGGATTCGTCGAACTGCAAAGAAAAGTATGTACATTCCATGATATCATATTTTAGTTTATCTGCCATGTCCCGGCTCATGACTTGAACACGCTTTGTGATTGGACGAAATAACCGAAGTTCTTTAATAGCGGACATGATCTCTGTTTTATTTTTAAAATCTCCAAATAAAACCTCACCCGCTTCAAAAAATCTTTTTTTCACGACCGTTCCACCTTCAAAGAGTTTCTTGTATTTCGCCAATATATGAGTAATTTTAAATGAAGCGATCGTTGCAGCTTTTGATTGCTGGCTGGTCATGTGACTATGCTTGTTGATTTTTTAAACAAGTCATCAAATCGTGTACTTTTCTTTTTCTTAATTCACTCTTTAATAATAATAATAATAATAATAATAATAATAATAATAATCCTTTAGTGCCCAACAGCCCAAGGGCCAATTACAGGACAAATTACAATACAATTCTTATTTAAAATAAAATAACTAAAATCGTGTTGCCTACAATAATAACATGCTGAAAATGTATATAATAATGAAACAAAAAAAAAAAAAAGAAAGACTCACAAAAATGGCTCCAGATCCCGTTTGTTTGTGTTCCTCACCATGTGACTGAGAGGTGCCTTAAGCAAAATGTTGGTATTAGCTCTAGGTACTTGAAATGTATTATAGTATGCGAGTATGATGAGTAGGTACGGTAAAGTTTATTTGCGCTAGAAGGGCTGGCGAGTCGACAGTATTTTTCAGGATCCTGCAAAGAAACTCCACACTGTTACGCTCGCGGCGGTCAGCAAGAGATAGAAAACCATGCTCAACAAGTAAGCTATAATACTCGATACCTCTTGCAGGATACACGTTGTCCATTCGAAAGGAGAGATATTTTAGAAATTTCTTTTGAACGCGTTCGATCATAAGCTCTTGGTGTAAATAACGGGGATACCAAACAATAGAGGCGTATTCAAGCTTAGAACGAACGTAGGCATAATATAAACGTTTCATTACACCTAAGTCTGAGAAATGCCTGCAAGAACGCATGACAAAACCGAGAGTTTTGGAAGCAGATGAACACATGGACGAAATATGTTCCGTAAATGACAGTCTATCATCGAACAAAACACCAAGATCAAAGTTTTGATATTGCGTGGTATGGCTGCATCATTAATTTGGTAATTATAGTATAAAGTAGTGTGAGTGTTATTGTAGGAAACCACAGTACACTTGTTGATGTTCAGAGGAGATAATTGACCTTGCTCCAAGTATTAATGCGAAGAAGATTGTCTTGTAAATGTTTTACAATCGAAAATGCTACCAACAGTATTAAATATCTTTACGTCATCTGCGTATGCTAAGACGTGACACGTAAACAGAGATAGTAAATCATTTATATAAAAATTGAAGAAAGTGGTCCAAGATTTGAACCTTGAGGAACACCTGATGTTGGAGAAAACGGCGTAGAGGAATAACCATTGTAGCAGACATAACACTTCCTTCCAGTAAGGTAAGACTCAATCAACGTCAGGAAACCCACACCAAAACCAAATTTGTCCATTTTTTGTAGTAGCATCTCGTGGTTAATGCAGTCGAAAGCTTTAGAAAAATCTACGTAAATAACATCCACCTGCTTTCGCTTATCAAGCGCTTCACTAAGATTTTGGCCAATGCATGCTAAATTAGTGATCGTCGACCTACCTGCAACAAAACCGTGCTGATGCTCAGATATGAAAGGAGTTATGCAGGTAGATATTTCTTTGTAAAGCAAATGTTCAAATACCTTAGCGAAATTGGGCAGTATACTTATAGGCCTATAATCAGCAATGTTAGATCGGTTTCCTTTCTTAAATACGGGGTAATTCTGCTAATTTTCCAAACCTTTGGAAAAGTTGACGTGCTTATCGCTAGGTGGAATATAGTTGACAGTGGATAGGACAGAACAGGAGCACAATCACGTACAAAGAAGCTCGGTATTCCATCATCTCCAGTTGTCATATTAGATTTAAGTCTCCTGATACTGTTCTCCACATCCAATTCAGAGAAGGCATGAACACAAAAATTATTATAATTGAGAAAAGAGTTGAAAGATACATTTTGAACACTAGGTTTATACACACTCGCAAAGACACTGGAAAAAGGCATCCACGATTTCGTTTGGCTGAGTAAATTCTCTGCCGTCATACTGCATACTTCCCGGAATTCTGGAAGAAGTTTTCTTGTTGTTAATGTAGCGCCAGAACAACTTAGGATCTCTGTTGATATTAATTTCAGCATCTGCCAAGTAAGCCTTGTATGTCTCTAATTTCATTCTTTGTGAGAGATCTCAATCGTTTGAATTCATTAAAATAGTATATCGCTTTTGTTCTTTTCCACTTCTTGAAGTAAAATTCTTTTAATTTAAGACGTTGTTTTATTTTAGCACTAAACCATGGAGGAAACGTGGAGGTAGGACGTTTAGTTTTTCAACTGAACGATCTATAACGGAGTATAATGTATTATAAAATGCCTCAACAGCGACATCCACATCACTGTATTCATCCAAGAAACTCCAGTCGACTGCAAAGCATATCGCTATATAAAGAGGAAATTCGCTTTGCTAAAGTTGTAGCTAACATTATTGTTACCTGGAAAATTTATCCACTCGACACATGTGTCAAAAGTAATCTCAATTTCGAGTGGTGGGTGAAAAGCATCAACGCTAACCAAAGGTTCAGAACTAAGACGGACATGTAGCTCACATGACATATTACAAAACACGAGATCCAGAATATTGCCATATATATTTTGAATAGTATTGAATTCTTTTAGATTTAAAATATTAACAAAATTGCTTAAAGATGTCACTTTACGATTATTGTTTACTAGTGCATCGGTTTTTTTATACTCCGGGCAGTTGAAATCGCCAAAAACAATAACATTTTTATTAATCAACTTAAAACTGAGAGCGTCCAAAAAAGTTTCATAGTCATCACATCCCATATCAGGTGGTAAATAGATATTGGCGATGTAAATTGTGTGCGATGCCATCTCGAACTTGCATAAGACGATATCAGCCAAAGGGACCAAATCAATCAACGCTCCCCTCTTTGCTGGGAAATCATAGTTTTTATGAGTAGTTTTATGATACCACCCTATGCTCCCATGCTTAGGCATTGCAAATGCACCTATCCACTTCACCATATAAAATTGTTGTTAAAATGATAAGTTTTACTTCTTTTAGCTGCACTAGTTTTGTATTATTATGTGCTGTGGATTCGAAAAGATGAAATAACGCCACACAGATTTTAGTGAGGTGGCATTTTATTTATAAACTTCGTGTCGCATTCGGGTTTCGACTTGGACTGACGGAGACTCCAATAGATGCGGTATCTATATAGGCGAGGACGAAATCTCGAACGTTATAGCAAAAGGAAGGAATACTTTCACGCATGTTATTGCAAAACTAAAGAGAAAAATACATCTATATTAGCTTCAGTTTAGTAGTGGACTACATACACATAATAATTCAAATAAATTTTACAATATAACAACGACATCTGCATTGAATGTGTTCAACTCGAACACATATCACGATCGCGACCGCTAGAGTGCACCAAGTATACTCTCATACAGGCACGAGAGAGTGTATGAAGCCATCCACATACATCCGACAATAGCGTAATACGCGGCCAGCGATATTGAGAGCGTAATGCCAGGGCATGGTCATCTACGTATGTATTACACGCGCGTGTAGTTACACATATATTATTTACTGTTCGACGTGCGGCAATTATGTCCTTGCTAGTGGGCATTTTGCGGTCTAAAATTTATCGTTTATATCCGCTACGGCGCCCCGGCGCGCAGGACAAATAGTTCGCAAAAGTGCATGGGCGAAGTACCGTTTCCAGTCGGCGTTGTGAAAGGGTGTGAGTTGAATTAAAAGCGTGCGTGGGAGGTGGATGTTGGGATTGGTTCGAAAAATTTGAAATAATGGCCGAATAATTTATGCACTGTATAGGGTCTTTGAGAAATACTCTAACATAAAATAGTGGCGTTTCAAACTGGCTTCGAATCGTTAACAACATTTTGGTCAATGGAATGGATTGCTTGGATATTGATGTGGGTGCATAAATTAAATGAAGAAAAAAGTGTTGCAGAATACTTTAAATCGTTTTACTTGCACAGATGAAATCTCGAAAGTTTGTAGTACATCATTGTTTCATTGATGGAGTGATGACAAGCTCTTATATGCTGCTTTGAGAATATAATCCTGTTTGTCCCAGTTTTTTCTCATTTCGTATGTATGAAAGATAGATTAATGTCCGTTGTAATGAGAAAGACGAAAAAGATCGACAAACTAATTTTGCGAATTATGAAATAGAATAATTGAATACTGAAAAGTTTAAATTTCCAAAATATTACCGATAGAAAAACCTGAAGAACAAATTACTATTAAACAAAACCAACAAAATTATTAACAGTAAGTCAAGAACAAAAGTAAATTAACAACGATTGTCAATGTTTTCAATACTTGAACTTCCTCTGCTATAAAAACATCTCCAAAATCTTCAAGAAGTTCCATATTTATTCGGAATATTTCTAACATATAACACATGGGCTGAAAAGTCCCGGGCCTAACACATAGATGACGCTAGTTCTATTGCAGTCACCTTTCTCTCAGTTAGTACTAATCTTCAAAAGACAGCTGTTAAAATTTCATGATATTCTATTCATTAGTTTGTGAGTTATTGTGCTAAGAGTCACGCTACTTTTTTTATTTTCAAAACAATGGATCAAAAACAATTTCATGTTTTAATTTTATACTGCTTCTTGATGGGAAAAAATACCGTTCAAGCGAAGCAATGGCTTGAAAAGTGTTATGGGAACTCCGCTCCATCAGAAACAACAATAAAACGTTGGTTTGCTGACTTCAAACGCGGTCGTAGAGACACCGATGATGCAGATCGCAGTGGACGTCCAAATGAGGCGGTAACACCAGAAAACCTCAAAAAAATCCACAAAATCGTTTTGAATGATCGAAAAGTGAAGTTGCGTGAGTTAGCTGACATCGTAAAGATATCAAAAGAACGTATTGGCTTTATATTGCACGAGCATTTGACTATGAGAAAGCTCTGTTCGAAGTGGGTGTCGCGTTCGCTCACTGTTGACCAAAAACAAGAACGTGTTGATGATTCTGAGCAGTGTTTGGCCATGTTTAAACGTAACAAACCGGAATTTTTGCGTCGATATGTGACAATGGATGAAACATGGATCCATCACTTCACTCCGGAATCGAAACGATCGTCATCTGAGTGGACAGCAACTGGTGAACCTCGTCCAAAGCGCCCGAAAGCACAACAATCGGCTGGAAAGGTTATGGCCTCGGTATTTTGGGATGTGCGTGGTGTAATATTCATCGACTATCTTGAGAAAGGAAATACCATCAACAGTGAATATTATATAGCGTTATTGGAGCGTTTGAAGGCCGAAATTGCAAAGAAACGACCGCGTATGGCAAAGAAAAAAATGTTGTTTCATCAAGACAACGCACCGTGTCACAAGTCAATCAAAACAATCGCAAAACTACATGAATTGAACTTCGAATTGCTCCCACATCCACCGTATTCGCCAGATTTGGCTCCCAGCGACTACTGGCTGTTCGCAGACCTCAGCCCATGTGTTACATATGTGTAGGAGTGCAAGCACAGTGTACACTGATCTGTTTCTTTAGTTTTGTAAGTTAAGTATATATTCTTGTGTTTGTGGGAAGAACCTTTTTATTTTTTTGTTGTTTCTTTTCTTTTGTTTGTATAGATAGCTATTATGCATATTACGTATTTACTTTACATATTGTCCTGTAATTGGATGTATCAATATCTGTTGGGTATTAAAAGTTATTATAATTAAAAAGAGTTTTCGTAAGTTCACTGGCTTAAAATCCAGTTGTTCCGATTGTGTTTCAAATGCAGCTGAATATAAAGGATGAACATTGGAACAGAAGATATTTTATTAATTATTTTATGACAAACTTTTTCCTTTTCTTATTACAAAATATCTCCGTCATAGTTTCAAAAGAAAAAAAGAACACCGAAAAAATACCTAATCACCCGGTAACCTTCATTATATGGAACATACAGACAACAAACCGAATGATCATTTGCATCCAACTAGGTTTGCTTAATGGAAATGCAATCAAGACGACAAACACTGATGCATACAGGCTCTATACAGCGCCCTCTACCGTTGATCATCACATACCGCCTCCGTTTCGAACCGCTTTCAAACTAACGCCAACAAAAGCTCGCCAATCTATTTCCTCTGTATGTGTGTATGTATCTACGTAATGAACTCGACGGCATGGGGCTTTTTGCATCAGTACAGAATGTACGGAGTTGGTGATGGTCCGAGTCCGGGCCTGGATCTCCGTTCTAGTTACGTCGTCTGCTATGCATGCGGGTCTATGCACTGGTCATGGTTGTCAAAGCATCGATTCAGCGTTTAATTAAATTTAGTTAAAGCCTAAATCGATCAGATCCGAGTAATTAGTTTTCTGGTTAATTTATAAACACAAGTTGGCCTCGAACTGCACGTATCTCGGCGAAAAACTCATGACGGAAGGTGGTGTAGGTATTCTATAGCGATGGATAACGTATGTTCTGTGTGGGAATTGGTTTTGAAATGAGCAATTTTGAAACAGCAACGAAATAACTAATTTGTTTCATTTATGTATGCAATTGTTTCGAAAATATTTCGAAAACAATTAACATTTTATATTTTGCAGTTGATAGACATGTTGGCCCGTATTCTTACGAATCTACTGCGTAACTTTCTAGAATACTTTATATTACAAGTTGTAACGTGAAAAGATGCGTACCTAAACATTTTACTCAATCACCAGAACCAGAAGGTGCTTTAACATCTCAACAGTCTCTGGAAAAATGTTTGTCAGACCTCTGCAAACCACCTCTCTAGCTTGCGTCACTTCATAATTACTGGGAAATTTTGTCGAACGTAAGATTTATTTTAATTTGGGAAACACCCTGTGATCACCAGGGGACAGATCCGGCGAATATGGCGGTTGCTCCAAAAATTCAAAGACTGATTGGTGTATAGGAGTCATTGCCTTAACTTCCCCCGGCGTTTCTCTTTAATGGCTTTTCGCAATTTGGAAATCAATTGTGCGTAGTAGGCCCCTGTAATGCTCTGTCCTTTTTGCAAATAGTCAGCCAGGATGATTCCTTAGGCATTCCAGAATACAGTTAGCAAAACTTTTTCATCAGACGGCACGACCTTAAATCTGCGTGGAGGAGGGAAATCGTGATGTTTCCACTCTCTACTTTGCACTTTGCACTTTGGCCTCGGGATCGTAGTGGTGCACCCACGACTCATTCATGGTCACATACCGACTAAGAAAGTTCTCTTTGTTTGCTTGGTATCTTCCCAAAAGACCCATATAGATCAACAACCGATTTCTTTCTTGATCAATGGTTAACATTCGAGGTACCCATTTTGCACATCCTTTTCATATTTAATTCCTTAATCCTATGTTGTGCACCACATGATTTAATCTTAAAAATGCTGACTAACTTTCATTTTATGACAGCTTATTAAATGTAGACTGATCCTTTAACATTTTGTTATGTTGATGATGCTGTTTCAACATTTTATGATCAATTTCTGGTACCCACTTCGACATAACTTACCTCCATAGCTCAATGCTGATATCAAGAGAAATCTAATGACGATTGCAAGGACTGTGTGGATGTACAATTCACAGGTATAGCAGTAAACTCCACTCACACAAATTAATTAATTATGCGAAACGCAGCGTTTCGAGAGCATGAGGGCTCCCATTGTCAACCGTGTTACCGACTGAAAGTAAAAACTGTATCACACATGCAAATTATTTTCTACGCAGGCTCTAAAATTTCTAAACCATATGACTATTTACAATCTACTAGGTGGCCTCATGCCTTTTACGGGAAAGGATGGGCCGAAAGCGAACCGTATCTTTAACAGGGCCTATGGTAATAAATCCATCAAACACGAGTGTGCAATTGGGAGTGGTTCTCTGTTCAATAAGTTTCCGTTCTTTTTCATATATACCGTTTCGTACGCGTCTAATTCTCTATACGAGTTCACGTTTTTAAGTAGTGTCAGATTTTTGAAATCAATCTTATGTCCGGATTTTACCATATGCTCTGCTACGCTTGATAGTTCAGGTTTGTCGAAACGATAGTGTCTAATTAGAAATAGACATCTACAGAAAAGAAACTAATTCCAACAGATTTATCACGTTTGATTCGCACCATTGCGAACAACAAAAAATGTCCGCGATTAGTTTTCTGGTCAATAGACTCGTCAGATTTCCGCTAAACAAGAGCAGATATGACAAAGAATTAAAGTATATCAAAGATGTAGCGAGGTACAATGGTTTCTCTTCTATGGATGTCGACCGTATTTTATGGAAGGTCCAATACAAACAACACACAATTCCACGACTTTGACATCAACAAACACCGGTAATAAGAAATTTATAACTCTTCCTTTTCACCCAACAGTAAAAGGGTTAAGTAAAATTTTCCGACAACTAAATATGAACGTGTCTTTTGTGTCAAGACAAGGCAAACAACTTAAAGAATCTCTTAGGGAATCCCAAAGATAAACCGGAGATGATAGAAAGGTCTGGAATATACCAAATCGCATGCAATGATTGTGAGAAAGTTTATATTGGACAAACAAAAAGGAGTAGCGAAACGAGGTTCAAAGAACATATTAGACACTATCGTTTCGACAAACCTCAACTATCAAGCGTAGCAGAACATATGGTAAAATCCGGACATAAGATTGATTTAAAAAATCTGACACTACTTAAAAACGTGAACTCGTATAGAGAATTAGACGCGTATGAAACGGTATATATGAAAAAGAACGGAAACTTATTGAACAGAGAACCACCCCCAATTGCACACTCGAGTTTGATGGATTTATTACCATAGACCCTGTTAAATGATACGGTTCGCTTTCGGTCCATCCTTTCCCGTAAAAGGCATGAGGCCACCTAGTAGATTGTAAATAGTCATATGGTTTAGAAATTTTAGGGCCTGCGTAGAAAATAATGTGCTTGTGTGATACAGTTTTTACTTTCAGTCGGTAACACGGTTGACAATGGGAGCCCACGTGCTCTAGAAACGCTGCGTTCCGCATAATTAATTAATTTGTGTGAGTGGAGTTTACTGCTATACCTGTCAAGAGAAATCTGAAAAATATTATTAGAATAAATGGAAGAAGACCGAATCATTTACGTTTCGAATGAAGTTGTCATGTTTAAGAAGCTGCCTGATCAAAACGAAAATTATAACAGCTTCGAGTTACACGCACTAAGAACAGTGCTGTTTTAAATAGCACTTACAATAACAACAGTTTCGCGTTTACTTTTGACGGTTTTATAAGTCCAAACCTTACCAGTCCAAGAGAATATCAGTACATCATCGATATAGTGATAGCAAAATCAAGATCAGAGACTCAAAATATAATTCATGGCATAAGTTAGAATGCTATATCTAGTTGTTGAACCAAATGGTATGTAGCTGTACAACTGATAGGAAAACTGCAAAATTTACTGCTTGATTTGGAACACTGAATGACCTAAAACAAATTTTGAAGATCCAACCGAAAGAAAACTTTAACATTGGAAAGCCTTTCACATGATGAACATCTTACACCTAACATTCGCATATGCACTTTGCTTAGGTCGAATTACATCGGACTAGCATGGCTCCACCTAGCGTCCCATGTGAAAACTAACAGTTTCCATTAAAATCCCATCGAATTACGTAAGAACTCCGCAACAAACGTTACTTTAAAACACCGATTCGATTCGCGTCCATCTTCCCATAGGATTCGGAACAATTCCGCTCACAGGTTCGAGCGCATTTATCACCGCGATGCAACTGTTGCTCGCCTAACGCGGCAAAAATCCAATTTACCGAGAAAAAATTACCTTCATTTCGGTCTAAATCCATCCTCAACTTCATCGTACTTCTCGTCGAAGTTCTAAAGTTCGTCGAACTGGCGCTGACGAGAACGCTATTACGCTTAATGACGATACATCAACCGGTACCGGGTGCTACGAAGTTGTAAATTGCCCGGAATCCGCTAGATTTAAACATCTGCCATCGCGGTGGCGGTAGTAGCCATGGTGCACCAGGCACCGATAGGTTTGCGTGTAGAAATTGTGCGGGGAAGATTAGATGCGATTTTCTTTTTTCTCCGAGAGGGAGGGGGTCTTTGTGGATGTATACGCGGAGATGTTTCGTTAAGAATCTCCATTCCTGTAATGGATTCGATGCTTTGAAGGAACGTGTAAAAACGCATTTTCACGATGAACTACAGTCTCCTTTGATGTAACGTAGCTTTATCGTTTTTACAGTGAGAACAGGGAAAATAGTCACGCATTTTACGATCCATCTTGGCAGTTTTGCTCCGTCCTATGATACTTGTAAAGATAGGTACTAAAAATGCATTACTTGAACAAGAACATAAAGGTGCAATTTTAAAACGACGTCAATGTGTTTCAATTAGTCACCACTCCACCATCAATATTCTCAAGGGGTATACTGCATTTGAACTTCATTATTTTGTTTGTGCAAATACAGATTGACAATCATTGATTATTTCTTAATAAATGTTGAAAACTGGGGGAAGGTAATAGATGTCAAAGTCCAAACAAACGCGGAAATAGGTAGCGACCACTACCTGCTACAGATGAAGATTAGCAAAAATTCAAAAAGGACGAAAGAAGACAAAAGGAAAAAATAAGAAGCTACAAATTGAAAGAGGAAGAAATTCGTTCGAAGTACCAATACAAGTCAAATCAACTGTTTGAACAAGAGACTAAAAACGAAATAGGGATAGAGGACAAATGGATAAGATTTAAAAACATCATGCTGAAGGCGGCACAAGAAAGCTGTGGAATAACAAAAATAGCAAATACGTACACAAAAAGAAGCAGATGGTGGACAGCAGAGATACAACTCAAAGTGAAAGATAAGAAAAATAAACGGATCAGATATATGCATACCAGGAAAGAGGAGGATTACAATATGTACAAAATGGCAAGAAAAGAAGCTAAAGAGAGTATCAAGAAGGCCAAAGAAAATTCTTGGAGAGAGTTCGGAATAAAACTGAGAGATAACTATAGAGAAAACCAAAAATTATTCTACGGAACAATAAAACAATTGAGACAGAAGAAGGCGCCGATATTGAAATATATAAAGGATGACAAAGGATATATACTAACTGAGGAAAAAGAGATAATGGAAAGATGGAAAAACTGTACTTTGAAGAACTCACAAAAATAAAACAAGACGGATACATAAGAGAAAAAGGGCATAAAACAAAAAACGACGATGAACGTATCACACCAATAAGCGACAAAGAAGTCAGAGAAGCAGTTAGCAAACTAAAACTAGGAAAGGCGGGCGGGGAGGATGGAATCACAGCTGAAATGATAAAATACATGGGAGACAAAGGTAACGAAGAACTACTTGACCTCTTAAACAACATTATAATAAAAAAAGAAATACCTAAGGAATGGAATATGGGAATAATTATGCCCATATACAAAAAGGGAGACTCTAAGGAATGCTCAAAGTTTAGAGGAATAACATTAACTAGCATCCCAGGAAAAGTATTGACAAGAAAACTAGAAAAAAGACTCCGAGAAAAACTGGAAACAACACCAGAAGATACTCAACATGGATTTAGAAAAAGAAGAAGCAGCCAGGACTTAATATTTGTAATCAGACAATTAGGAGAAAAACTAATAGGAAAAGGAAAGAAACTACATATATGTTTTATAGATCTTAAAAGAGCTTTTGATAGGGTAAGAAGAGAAGATGTATGGCAGAGTTTGAAAAGGAGAGGCTTAGAGAAAGGAATGATAGAGATGATTAAGGTATTGTATAAAAGCAATAAGAATAAGGAGAGAACTTCCAATGCAGAATCAGCTGAATTCGAATCGCAAATTGGATAAAAAAAGGGATGCGTATTGAGCACATTGTTATTCTCTATATTAATAGACGACGCTGCTAAAAATGCTAAACAAAAAGGAAAAAATATGAAAGTAGGAAACTGGAAAATGAATGCAATTAACGTACAGGAACTAATGTTTGCAGATGATATGGTACTGATAGCACACTCGGAAGAGACGTTACAGCAAAACTTGAAGATATACTAAGAACTAACAAAGATAAACATGGATATAAATACGAGGAAAACAAACACAATGATAATAGCAGCCGAAGAAAGAAAGCATAGCATCAAAATCGGGGAAAAAGCATTGGAACAAGTTAAAAGTTACAACTAGTTAGGAACAATCATTGAAGACAATGGGAGAATAGAGAAAGAGGTAAATGAGAGGATAGGGAAATCCGCAAAAATATATAACATATTGAGAAATTCGTTTCTGGATAAAAAAGAAATACCAAAAAAAATAAAGACAGAGGTGTATAAAAGAGTGGTCAGACCAACATTAACATATGGTAGTGAGTCATGGATAACCACGAATAGAATCAAAAGCAGAGTTACGGCCATGGAAATGAAATTCCTAAGAAGAATAGAAGGAGTAACTAGAAGAGACAGAATCAGAAACACGACAATCACTAATAGTCTGGGTATCAAACCAGTAGAAGTGGTCATAGAAGAGAGACAACTGGGATGGCTTGGACATCCACACAGAATGGAGGAAGATCAAATCACAAAGAGGATATTTGAAGCCAAAACAGAGGGCAAAAACAGATTAGGTAGACCCCGAAATACATGGAAGGAGCAGGTGTATAGAACATTTGAAAAGAGAAGTATGGGATGGATTGAAGCCCAACAACTGGCTCAGAACAGGAACCTGTGGAAGATAAAAATAAGAAAATAAATAGTCCGACATCGCAAGGTATAAAGGACATAGGATTAAAAAAGAAATGCAGATTGATATGAATGGGACATTACAAATGATGTAAAAGATCCAAGGTCTTATTTTCAATCAAAGAGTGGTGCCTCCTTTGTCTTGAGGTATCGAAAACGTGCATCCGGTTCAATCAATCTTAACTTGTAAGCAATAAGACCTCTGCTGGATATTCTTAGATGCTTCTTTGTTTTATGTGCAAAACGGCTGAACAAAAGAGACAACTGATATCTATAGCCAACATGCTAATGAGGATGAGTTTAATTCCAAATGCTCCTTGAGTTTATTTAATACCGTTAACTGATTTTCGAAAGTTTTACTACATAATATAATAATAACGAACTGCTTCTGGAATTGGACCGTGTCATGGTGAGGTAAACGAGGAGAAAATGAAATAAGAGTAAGTAGAAAAAACAAAGAAATAAAAATGAAAGAAGGAAGTGAAAAGGTGAAAAAAGAAAAGGTTTATCGGTCGAAGAAAATATTAGTACGTCATCGATATAGTGTTAGTAAAATCAAGATCAGGATACAAAATATAACTCATGGTGTAAATTAGAATGCTGTGTTTACTTGTTGAACCAAATGGTAACTAGTTGTGCAATTAATAGGAAAACCACAAAAATTTGCTGCTTGATTTGGAACACGGAATGACCTAAAATGAATTTTGAAGATCCAACCGGATGAACACTATAACATTGGAAAGCCTTTTACCTTTACATTACCTTAACATTAGCATATGCACTTTGCTTAGGTTGAATTACATCGGACTAGCACGGATCCACCTAGCGTCCCATATGAAAACTAACAGTTTCTTCAGGAAAAAACAGGGAAACCAAAGTAGCACGGTAAATCACTTGAAAATTTTTCCTTAGCGAAAAATCGGAACGGACTTATGCATACACCTGGTATTCACTACAGCATCTTACAACATACTGGACGAGGACCTCTCTCCTAAGGGATCCTTTATTAAGAGGGCGGTGATACTACCAAAATTCCATTGTAGAATTTTGTGAAACCAAAATTGTCCGTTATCTAGATGTGTTTGATTTTCAAAGGTATCCCTAAATAGAGGTTTATATTTGTCTAGAAACGTTATGGCACTTGTTACGGTATACGAACCACTCAAACTATGAACGATCGCATGGCAGTATTCTATCTGCACACTCAAGTTCACCCATCATTTAGTTTATTGCACGAATCCGAGGAAGTAATTATAAATATAAATAAAAAATATAAATTTTGCGTTATTTTTTTCTATAATAATCTTTATAGAAAAAATAACGCAAAATTCTGCATATCCTCTAGTTGTTATTTCAAAAATTCAAACCGACAGCACAACGAGCCGTACGATTCGATACGAATGCTAACTAAACAAAGGGTCCACGTAGGTACGGAGGTATACGGCTTTTAACTCAAATTGCTTCCGGTTATAACCGGTATTAGCATAGATATAGAGGGCGCAAGTGAGCTGAAATGACGCCGATATTTGGAGCACGTACCGTGGAATATGAAACGGTAACGATAACAGCTCTTGGCGTTGTTGCATAGATACCTTCGGCGTAACGTAGATATGTAGGAATAACAAGCCTGATGCAGCATGCATATAGTTTCCGGTTATCAACGTGGACTAGCTTTAATTTGGATGTCCAACGTCGAAACTGGAGGGGAGAAAAGATAATTATACCTGTTTCTTTTATTAGAGCATACATTTTTGTCCCTTTCTTCGAGTAGGGACCTGACATGGAGGAAATATTTTCGGAATCTTGTAAATGCTAATTGTTTTATTGTGGAGTACACAAGTCAATGGTTTAGTCGGTGTTTTATTTATTATTGAACAAAGTAATTACCGATTTATTTGTATAATTATTAAACTTTATTTAAAAATAGGGGGGTTGGTGGCTCAGTGCCCAACGCGCTTGGCTATCAATCCGGAGGTCACGGGTTCAAACTCCGGGGTTGTTTCCCAGCGTTGTGGCTTTTCTGCGGTTTTCTTCACTTTATAACTAATGCTGAGAACAAATATTACCTTAAGATGCTCCGCAAGCGCAGGCGCAATAATAGAAAGCTGTTGGGGGATGCGGAAGCATGAATTACTATTATTAATAGAGACCCGATTATATGCAAAGAAAAACTGGAATATATGCGCATATATATGCATCGACTTTTGAGAAAATATGCATAAACCTGGGGCATATACGCAATAAAATTGCGACAATATGCAAAATTTTTACATGAAATAAATAAGAGCAGAAATTTAAACATTAACTTTATTTCACAAGATTCTTTTACAACATATTTCTAAACCAATTTATAATTAAATGTTTTTCAAAATTGTGTAAAAGAAGGTTTTGTCTTCTATCAGAATACATATGTTTCGAAATAGAAAAGTTTCTTTCCAACATCCATCCCATGTAATTGGTGTATTTTTTAACATTGCAATACATTCTAAACTAAAATTAACGTCGAAATCGTTTACACGTTCTTGTTTTTGGTCAACAGTGAGCAAACGCGGCACCCACTTTGATCAGAGCTTTCTCATAGTCAAATGCTCATGCAATATAAAGCCAATACGTTCTTTTTATATCTTTACGATATGAGCTAACTCACGCAACTTCACTTTTCGATCATTCAAAACGATTTTGTGGATTTTTTTAATGTTTTCTGGTGTTACCGCCTCATTTGGACGTCCACTGCGTTCTGCATCATCGGTGTCTCTACGACCACGTTTGAAGTCAGCAAACCAACGTTTTATTGTTGCTTCTGATTGAGCGGAGTCCCCATAACACTTTTCAAGCCATTGCTTCGCTTGAACGATATTTTTCCCATCAAGAAGCAGTGTAAAATTAAAACACGAAATTGTTTTTAATCCATTGTTTTAGAAATAACAAAAGTAGCGTGACTCTTAGCACAATAACTCACAAACTAATGAGTAGAATATCATGACATTTTAACAGCTGTCTTTTGAAGGTTAGTACTAACTGAGAGAAAGGTGACTGCAATAAAACTAGCGTCATCTATGTATTAGGCCCGGGACTTTTCAGCCAATGTGTTAGTTTACGAATGGAACTTGAAACAAAGCTATAATTTGATTAAATATGCAAAAGGTTTTGTAGCAATTCCGTTGATGTTACTATCCTTTTACAGTTTTCTAGAGCAATGCAGTCAGCAGTGATTTCGAGAACTACATTTTTTATTCCTTCAAAATTATCGGCGTAAAAAGTTGCAGCGTCTAAGCATGTACGCCATCTCGTAATACTCGGTTCAAGAGACTTAACACCAAGTCGCTCCATGTAAAATTGGATTCGTAAAGGTGCTTTTAAAAATACTCCTTTGACATTACTAATTAAATCATTAATCGAAGGAAATTGATTCCTAATGTCTTCGGCTACACGATTGAACCCATGAGCTAAACACGTGCTATGAATAATGTTACTATAAAAACGGGGTTCGTCTAACATACCTAACATACCCTGTAAGGATGTTGGGTTCGAGTCCCTCCGAGACTGATATTTTTTCAGTAATTTAAATACGTTAGCTAATTGCAAAGAAGTTGTAATTTTATCATTGGCTTAACCCACTGCAATTTTAAATTTTGCCTTAACATTGTGGAATGATAAAAAATAGTGGATGAGAAAAGTAGAAAATTTAAAGACCTAAGAGGAAAATCCATTAAAGCATTAATTGATCTGGAGAACTCCACGACAAGCTGCCAAAAGGCGAAACGGAACCTTTCCCAGAATAAAACAAACAGGAAAGTGCAATTTCCTCCTATTTCCCGCCGAATTTCATAACCTATTAAACGCGAGTCTAACCGATATGACACCGTTTCGCCGTTCCCCAGTCGCCTACAACTACATCAACGGGTTTACGGTACCAGTAATTTGTTTGACATGTAAAATTTATACCGAAATAGCTTTTTGAACATTAAACGCGTAAAACGCTGCAATTTAACGTCCGCCTCCCGCACTTCCTGCCGGCGGGCTAACACACGAGGCTGCCGCGCGAAACAAAAAAAAATCAAAACAAATTGCAACGGAGGTGCACAAAAACCGAGCGAACATGAAAAAGCAAAGTCCACGCTTGCGTCTCTACCCGTTTCGCCGACGATTTTTGCTTAAACGATGCAATTTCCTGACAATTAAAAAACTCATCTGCCTTTGTCGCCGTCGCTAGACGGGAGCGTTTGGTTTCCAGCTGGAAGCAAAGTCTGATGGAGATGGGGTGAGTTATTCGGTAGTAAGGAGTCGTCTAGGATGCTGGGATTGATTGGAATGGGTCTTTTGTGGATTTTTTAATATCCCTGACCTAGGATGGAATTTGCGCTGATATTGATTCAAGAACGTCTTTTTTTGATGTAGGATTTATAGAGTGCGCCTGTGTCTGCATATAGTTCAACAATCTATTTCTTTGCTAAAAGTAAATAATTGGGCATACTTTTGTTTAACTTCTTCTTCTTCACTTCAGGTTTTTAGGTACTTCTACTGTTACGATACCCATCTTTTATTTGGTCACCCCACACTTCTTCCTAAATACATACAAACCTCACTCTGGCTGGCACCCTCGTCACTTGCATCGTAATATTATCGAACATGTGTGGGATAATCTTGATCGTAGAAAGACTCCATGGGTACTAAATACGTTAGATGCGTTGTGGAATATATAGCAAGAGGACTGGTATCGTATTCCGGACGATTATAGAACACCGCATGATAGCCTCCAGCTTCGTGTAAGAGACACTTTTAGAAATAAGGGCAGCCATACAAAATATTAAAAAAACTAAAAGTTCTGAAGATATTCAGCATACTATTTACTGATAACTCTATCGAGATGGAAATGTTCCATAGTGAATGTTATGATGCTAAAAGTGCATTTTATTAGGCCAAAAGAGGCCTCCCTAAATCACCTTCCTACAACAATTCTATCTCCGTTATTTCTTCTCTTTTGCCTCGGTATAAATTCCACTCGATTTAAAAACTTTCCAACGCTTCGCCTAAAACCCTTCATCAAAGCTGTTAGATCCTCACCGACACCATGTATATTTATATCAACTAGAGCCGCCTACACTCGAATACTTTACTCTGTTCTTTGCCTCAATTTTAAGCGAACTTCAATTTACATGCAAATGAAGCTTTTCCATCCCTTCGCTTTAGATGAGTAAAGCCATCGCCTTTCCTACATCTTTGGTGGTAAAAGTAAGAGAATCCTGTATTTAAAGAGGATAGAATTACTGGAAAAGAAAGGCCGATTAACGGTGTGTTGAGCGCGATTTTTTTTAGGACGAAAAAAAATCGTAAAATTTAAGTTTTGCCATTTAACTCGACCGTTGGTGAACAGATGACTATAGGATGAGGAAGCTGGCGTTCTACAAAGTAGAAACGAGGGGAGAAAGGTGTGTGTGTCTGTGTTTCGGTGTCCCATATTAACGAGTTTTTTTTCCCTGTCAACCGCGCCGGTGTATTGAATTGCCCAATGGCACTTGTTCCAGGTTGATTAAAATTTTTAGGTTATATGCATTGTAACGTTTTTATACATCCCCGCGTTCGTGTTAGTGGGGTTACGTCGGAGGGGAAGGTGTATCGGAGGATTACTTTTACCCCGTTGTAAAAGTTTATTCGTGCAATTTTATAGGATAGTTGTAAAATTTTATTGGTTTAATTCCGCGGCGCTAATATCGTGGGCAGCGAGGATAACGAGAATTGTTAGAATTTGCCTTCATACAAGTGCTTGCTAATGGTAGTGGATATACTCAAATATATAGGGGCTTGTAAAAGTATTGGATTATTGTTCTCTTTACGTAAAGTACTCTAAACGAAACGTTTCTGATGAAACTGCTTTACGCAGTATCCCTTTCAGTAGAACTACAGTGGTAGTATATATTTTTTATTTTTCGATATAGTCTGCTCCTACACTAATGCACTTGGAAGAATTCTTGTCCGATATCTGCAAACCACCTCTTTACAGCTTGCTTCATTTCATAATTACTGGAAAATTTCCTTTAATTTGGAGAACAGCCTGTAATTACTAGGGGCTTGAAGAAGTAGGTGAGGGGTGCAAAATAAAAGGGGCAAATTGCTGTTTTCTGTATAACATCGTCCATACTTAAGCTTTTAACAAAGAGAAAACAATTCAACATTTTCTCAATTAGATTTTGTAAAGCCGAAACATTTTACTAGCCCTAATTTACATTTACATATTACTATTCTTCATTAAATATATACAGATAAGCTGTTAAAATGTTCTTCCATACAATGAAGTATAAATACATTATAATGCGTAATACGATGTACCATACATGCATACACAACAGGAAAACGGAGACATATTGCTTCAACGAGCTTGAATTATTTTCGTATCGGTCATGCGTGCGGGCGAGTCCGGACCTGGTGCGCCGAAGATTTGGCTAACCCTATATATAAGACATTTCCTTGCTTGCGTAATCATTCTTAAAAGTATTACCTTTTAAAATACTTTAAGGCTGTTTCCATTAATTAACGTAAATATTCCCGACACTGCAAAGATTCTTAGAATTTCTCCTGAGGTCGCTATTTACATTTTAGAAATCGCATTTTAAGATTAGAATGGAGCCGATAAAAAAATATCTTGCTATCGTATATTAAAACAATTAAATGTAAGTAACGCAATTGCACGATTTCCTTCTCATAATTAAGATATTCTTTCGACAAATAGTTGGTAAAATATATTTTTATTTGATTTTTTCTTTTGACTTAATAGGTTGAAGCTATTTCCGAATAAAACAATTTAAAAAATAAAGATATGCGAGTTAGACCATGAAATCTCGCACAATATCTATTTAGAAACCTTTTAATATTCCTAACGGGATATTTAACAAGAGATATCGAACTTTGCGAAACAATCTTGCTAAAAATAAACCACCAAATATAATTCAAACGAACCATAAAAATTAATAGTCCATCTGGAATTCCCCAAGTGTCCAATTTTAAACGATAGCTCCCTTATTCTTTCTTTTTATCATATTTTTTAATTACAACGCCATCTGTATTTCACCCGTAGATTAGTCCCCAATCGAAAGTATGAAGATGAAGTCACAGCAGGGAAACGGAGATGGATTGTTTCAACGAACTTAGCTAATTTTTGGCATCGGTTGTGCGTGCGCGCGAGTCCGGCCCTGGCGCGCCGAAGATTTGGACACCCCTATTTATAAGGAATTTCCTTGCTTACGTAATCATTCTTAAAAGTATTATCTTTTAAAGTACTTAAAAGTTGTTCTCATTAATTAATGTAAATATTCTCGACACTATAAAGGTTCCTAGAATATTTCCTGAGGTCATGATTTACGCTTTAGATGTCACAAATTGTGTAGTAAAACATTTCATTATTTTCCCATAAGGTCTTTGACCCATTTTCGTAACTCTTCGTTTTATGAAATTTCCCAAGTCATCCGTGATAATCTGATTACGAGGGGAGGTCCAGAAGTTCGTGGAATGAAAGGGTTTAAAATAAAATAAAACAATAAATCTATTTTTCCTTTTCAATATAATCACCCTTAAGCACAATACATTTATTAGATCTATGAATTAATTTTTCTAAACCATCATAAAAATATTTTCGCCTCAAAATGGGCCAAAATTGCCTCCTTTACCTCATTGTCGTCGGAAAACTTTCTTCCACGTAAGTCTTTCTTTAAATTGGGGAACAAAATAAAAATCACTAGGTGCCAAGTCTGGACCGTAGGGTGGATGGACTATTGATTGAAAGCCATGCCTGTGCAGAGCAGCCATTGCAACTTTGCTCTTGTGAACCGGCGCATTGTCTTGCAAGGGCTACGCAGCCTTGATCAATTTTCCTCTACGTTTTTCCTTGATGGCCTCCTTTAATTTTTCTAATATCGCTGCGTAATATTCTCCGGTTATGCTCCTACCTTTTTCTTTGTAATCAATCAATAATATCCCCTCACTATCCCAAAAAACAATAGCCATTAACTTTCCAGCCGATTTTGACACTTTGAATTTCTTTGGCGGTGGTGTCTCCTTTTTATGCCATTGCATGGAGTCCTGTTTGGACTCACGCTCAAAGTGATGAACCCATCTTTCATCTCCGGTAACAATTCCCTCCAAAATCTGTGCAGGTTTGTCTCCACACAGCTCCAAAATTGTTTGAATGCACAGACGCGCTGCTGTTTCTGCAACGGCGTGAGCATTCTCAGTACCCATCTTGCACTGACTTTTGTCATACCCAGGTGGTCATGTAGGATAAGCAAAATGGTGGTATCTGATACTCCAACTAATGCAGATAATTGTTTTTTTTTCAAACGGGCATCTTGCAGTATAAATTTTTACACTTTTTCGACGATGTCTGGTGTGGTGGCCTCTACTGGCCGTCCTGAGCGGGGGTCGTCTTCAATCGACTCCCGACCATGTTCAAAAAGACCATGCCACTTATACATCGTTGATTTACTAGGGCACTGCTCCTCATAAACAGTTTCCATTTCATTCAATATGGTTTGAGCGTACTTTCCTTGCTTCGTAAGGAACTCTATCACAGTACGGTGTTCAATTTCCTCCATAGTTTCAGTTTTCTTCCGGATTGACTTGTTTAGCAGGCAACTATTCGTAAACGACTGACGCAATCAGAATGACACCTAGCGAGCGCTCCTATTCCCAGTCCATCCCCTCCATTCCACGAACTTCTGGACCTCCCCTCGTAATTGGATTTAATCGGTTGACGGGTAATGACCTCGTCGGTTCTATTTTTACATCAAGAGATCACGAACAATTATATCTAACAGTCGCGGATCAAATTCCATATTCTTCCATAACGCCTTAAGGGAATGAGACATTAGAGTAACATATTAGATCAATTCGAGCAACATCACCATAACCTTGCGCTTGCTAATATTCTGTCCATTCTCCACATCGACCCTGTGTATTGATTCATCACCCATTCAGCTTCTAAAAGACTCATTTCTTTCCCGAAAATAACCAAAAAAGAAAAACCGATATAAAACGGGAAGCGAATAATTTCGCACTTTATAAAATGGAATAGGAGCCACGCCAAAGTCCTGTAAAAATTTCCCGCAACTCACGACGAAGAAAAAAAAAATACACGGAAGAGGACAGGTCCAACGGCATCGTAATTTGAGGCGATTCTACGCCCCCTTCAGCTATTCTACCTCCCTATTTTTCTTTACTTTTTTCGTAGAGGATCGAGCGACATTTTCGTTAAAATTTAAAATGACCCGGGTCTAGTCTACTACTGTCGAAATTAACCACGTTGATTCGTTTTAATACGGTCAATTTGCAACGGAAATGAACGCCGATGTACTTAACAGGTCTAAGTACGGTACCGCGGGTGTCCGGGGGTTAAAACGCTGTCGTTTTTCCAAGCAGAGTGTCCTAGAGGAAATGTAGAGTTTGTACTTTAATTCCGAGAGAATGAAAAAAAAATGCCATTATACAGACCAAGGGAGTGGCGTGGAATGATAATTTTAGACTTTAGATAGTAAACAAGTTTAATTTAGGAGGAAGTTAGTTCAGGAACCGAGAAATTACGATTTTTATATTGTGGCATGTTGGTCTTAAAAGCCGAGAATTTAGCTAGGGTTTAATGATTATTTTGATAACTTTCTTTGGACAGTATCATGAGTAGATTCCGAAGTTTTGCCATCTCTACAAACTTTTTTATTCTTGTTGTATGTTTTGGTGAAGTTTTTATTAAGTTTTACATGAGAAGAAGGTGCGTAATATTAATAATTATTAAAAGTTTCGTGAGACACGTTAAAATTATTAAAAACAATGAGACAGTTGACTTTGGAAACTAAGATTTTGCTAGGGGAATTTGCTGATTATATAAAGAATTTGATAGCAACAATATTTCAATTGTTATAACATATACGATAAAATAGAAAAATGGAAAAAAATACTAAAAGTATTAAATACCTAGCAATTATGTGTTTTAATACGTCACTGTAAGCCTGAGATATCATTCACATGTGTAGTCACCCTATACACTGTTTGTGCGCGCCCTCTGTGGTTTAGCAATTCATGTGCTGCGCAGGAGAAGGATTGGGAAGGTGTACCCGCTTGTTTTCGCTGCTCTTTGTTTGAAAGATCTTACGTTGGAAAACCTGTTTGAAGAAGTTATATTAAGAGGCTTTAAGATTAAGAGATTAAGTCAGTATCTTATTAGGGTTGAACGTTCTATCAAAGACGATGATAATAAATACTTGTGGACTTTTGTACGCTCTCGACAGCCGAATTCGAGAATGCAAAATAGACAATCATAATTCATTTTTCGACAATCCTTCATTCATTGTCAATGCATTTTCACTTTTGCGAATTTTCGACCTCTTTCTCCACTAATTCCTCAAATTGTGGCCTCGTTCCACTACACGCCAACACACTGCCTGAGTCCGATATTCTCTCAGCTATCAAGTCAATGAAAAATAAGCTTATATCAGGACCTGATCAAGGGTCAAGCTTGATACTAAAGGATTGCTCATCGATATTTTTAAGACCACTGTTAGGAATTTTTAACCTGATTCTGAGAACCTTTACTTTCCCTGAAAAGTGGAAGCTTGCTAGAGTCTGTCCGATATTGAAGGACGTATCCAAATATAGACCAATCTCGATACTGTCAAACATCGCTAAGGTTTATATTTACAATATACTCTCAAATTAGCCCCGTTATAGTTGAGGAGCAGCATGGGTTTGTTGATGGAAAATCGACCGCAACAAACTTGTGCACCTCTCTTCAGTATGCTTCTCAAGTAATCGATGCCTACGGCCAAGTTTACGTCTTATACACGGATATATCCAAAGCCTTTGATCTCATTGACCATGGTACTCTTTTGATAAAACTCCAAGACATTGGCGTTAGCGATTCTGTTGTTAGGCTGCTTCAATCCTACCTTCATCAGCGAAAATTCTTTGTATCTTACAATGACTACATGTCCAAAGTATGCCCCGTTGCTTCTGGTGTTCCACAGGGCTCTAATCTCGGTCCGTTATTATTCTTAACACTTATTAATTACCTGTCGAAACACATTGATTACAAAGCTTTGGTGTTTGCCGACGATGTTAAATTGTATAGCTCCGTGGTTTCTCTAAAAGATTGCATTACACTACAGGGGAATTTGATATCCATTTCTAACTGGTGCTCGTCAAATAGATTGAATTTAAATATTTCTAAGGGCAGAGTCGTATCGCTCACAACGAAATGAACAAACTGCGTGACCTTTCCTCTTAAGCACTTAAACAGCGCATATATACATATGAACAAATACACTTTTAAATGTAGAGGTCTTTTGGTAAAGCTTAGATAAAATTACGTATGTACGAGGGGAAGTCCAGAAGTTCGTGGAATGGAGGGGATTGAGTGGGGATAGGGCCGCTCGCTAGGTGTCATTCTGATTGGCGACTCATCATTAGTATATAAGTTAAGTCGCAGCCCTACAGCGTCAGTCGTTTACGAATAGTTGCCTACTAAACAAGTCAATCCGGAAGAAAACTGAAACTATGGAGGAAATTGAACACCGTGCTGTGATAGAGTTCCTTACAAAGCAAGGAAAGACCGCTCAAACCATATTGAATGAAATGGAAACCGTTTATGGGGAACAGTGCCCTAGTAAATCAATGATTTATAAGTGGCATGATCTTTTTAAACATGGTCGGGAGTCGATTGAAGATGACCCCCGCTCAGGACGGCCAGTTAAGGCCACCACATCAGACAAATTTGTACTGCAAGATGCCCGTTTGAAGAAAAAAACAATTATCTGCACTAGTTGGAGTATCAGATTCCACCATTTTGCGTATCCCACATGACCACCAGGGTATGACAAAAGTCAGTGCAAGATGGGTACCGAGAATGCTCACGCCGCTGCAGAAACAGCAGCGCGTCTGTGCGTCCAAACAATTTTTGGAGCTGTGTGGAGACAAACCTGCACAGATTTTGGAGCGGATTGTTACCGGAGATGAAACATGGGTTCACCACTTTGAGCCTGAGTCCAAACAGGAGTCCATGCAATGGCATAGAAAGGGGACACCACCGCCAAAGGAATTGAAAGGCTGGAAAGCTGATGGCTACTGTTCTTTGGGATAGCGAGGGGATACTATTGATTGATTACAAAGAAAAAGGTAGGAGCATAGCCGGAGAATATTATGCAGCGATATTAGAAAAATTAAAAGAGGCCATCAAGGAAAAACGAGGAGGAAAATTGACCAAGGATGTGTTGCTCTTGCAAGACAATGCGGCGCTTCACAAGAGCAAAGTTGCAATGGCTGCTTTGCACAAGCATGGCTTTCAATCAATAGTCCATCCACCCTACAGTCCAGACTTGGCACCTAGTGATTTTTATTTGTTTCCCAATTTAAAAAAAGACTTACGTGGAAGAAAGTTTTTCGACGACAATGAGGTAAAGGAAGCAAATTTGACCCATTTTGAGGCGAAAGATAAAAAATATTTTTATGATGGTTTAGAAAATTTAATTCATAGATCTATTAAATGTATTGTGCTTAAGGGTGATTATATTGAAAAGGTAAAATAGATTTATTGTTTTATTTTATTTAAAACCCTTTCATTCCACCAACTTCTGGACCTCCCCTCGTATGTTATATTAGAACTTTTCTTTGTCAACCATATATAATCACTTCCCTAATATATGGATACCGTTGGATGTACAACATTTACAGTAATATAATTGTAAAGGAAATTGAAATAACCCTCTTAACGGTCTTTTTATGGCAATATGCCAGTCTTTCGCATTTTCTCTTTGACATTATTTATTAAAATTTACTTTGACATTGTTCAAAGTATTGTAGTGCCAAGTAAACTAATTTAAAAAGTTAAATGACCATGTAATTATTACATATACATATCAGAAAATTTTAGCCATTTAAGTTAAAAGAAGAAAACATATTCAGGAAACGCATATAGCACATTCACCTAACAATAACAATATGGCTGAGATCTTATTAAGTTTTACGACGTTATTATCAGTAGAGACCGGATTATATGCAAAGTACATACATTTTATTTTATTTATTTATTATATGTTACGTATATTTGTAGATTTCTTACACTGATTAAAGTTAATTAACGCTAATTAACTATAATCAACGTAATACATTTACATGTAGACGTAAAATATAATAAATAAATAAAATAAAACGGATACACTTTGCATATAATCCGGTCTCTAGTTATCAGTATTTGTAAGTTATTTATCTAATTGTACAGTACATTTATTTAGAGAAAGTCACTTGTTATTATTTTGTTAAACATATGGAAATTGAAAATTAGCATGGAATTTTACTAGCGGTTGTGAGTTGAACTAAATACATCTGCCGAATATCAATATCATTTAAAAAGGGTATTTATGTTTGAATTGTGTAACAGAAGATATATAACTATTTGAAAAAATATATTTCCTCCCTGACGTAACCGATATATTTTACTACATCTCTTCATTAAGTTGATTGCTAAAACTTTCGTCATCAAAGATGTTTCTTGCGATCCTACTACAACTTTGATCTAATTTCGTTGTTTTAGAGTTTTTAATATTAGTGTCAATTGTTTGCATTCTATTGAATTTGCTTCCATCAATCGTGCCGCAGAACGGAACAAGTACATCTTTTTAGAATGAACTAATATACAGGGTGCTCCATTAAAAAAACGCAACTTTAATATGTTTCGCGTCCCTTAATAACAAACACCTCTGACACCGATCCAGATCCTTTGTGGATGTTCGTTATTAGGAAGTAACACTATAGCTGCTAAAGGAATTGACCAACCTCGCATTTTTTTTTATTTTCTCGGATATACGTACGTAAATTTCAAAAGAGTAAATCCGTTTTCGACATGCTAATTTTCAAACGGGCCTTTTCATTTCATTGTCAGTCGGATCGCAAAGTGAAAACTGATGTATCCGAAAAGCCCATCGAGAGGACGACAAATGAATGCGGGGGATTTGGGCTAGTGCAAAGCCGCATTTTCATTCTAGCACCGGCCGGTGCGCGCGAGCTGCGGTGAATGGGTATTCAGCGGAGGCCATTTTACTCGAATCCCTGCAATCTACGATCGAACATTTTGTTGCGTCGGAGCATCAGATAAATAATGAATTGTTGGCCGGATGGTTGGCTTTTTTCAGCGTGTATCGGAACGCGCCTAGGCGATTCCATCGGAAACGGGTAATTTTGCAAATTAAATGTATTAAATTCGCCAATCGGAAAAACGCTTTTTCCCATTTTATGCGTTTTTGTAATTACAGCACGGTTTAGTTTCCTTTTTTCTTTTTGGCTCCGATTTTGCGAGATTTGAAAAGAGATGAATACTGAAATGCAGTCCATTGTTTGAGGTAAAGTAATTGTACGTATTAACTTATTTTTAAAGCAAGTTCCGTTGAACAAATCCCTGTTTAATTTCGACCTAAATCGCTAATTTTAATATATACAATACAACCTATTTATAACGTTATCAATTATAACCGAGATACGAATTTTTGAGCGCGAAATTTCGGTAAAACATCGAAGTCCGAAAATGATCGTCTTTATCATCCTATCGGGTAGATTTTGACGCGCTGGACAAGAATTTTTTGAGTAAACTTCGATATTTCTAACCTTTGTGTTTTAGTGGGGGATTTAATAGAGCGAAAAGTTTTAGGTTATATTCAAATTCGTAAGGGTCCTAATAAAGTAGGGTATTTAGGAATTTTGCAACCATTTAGTGATGTTATTAAGCGGTATGCTAAGGACCAAACTTATCCTTTAATATAAAATTTTTATATATATTATATATTGCTGCTATTAATTTATTTGAGTCTTTATTATTACGAATATGTATACCTTTTTTTACATTTACACTACCGCTCAAAAGTGTCTAGGCACCCCTGTTTTCATGGATTATTCATATAGTATTATGTTTACCAAAAAAAACATTATAATAAAATGAAATACGTATTTAAAATGTAGTTCAGTAAGATAAACGCCCATTATATCGCATAAGGTTGACTATCATTTACCTGCACTTGGTCGGATTACCATAAACTGTTTATTGCGATGCAATTACAATAACAATCCCTCTGAATTTACTGGGTAAATTTAGTCATCTGTTAGATTGTAGGTAATAATGTTTAAATTACCTTCCTAGAAGATTATAGTGAAATCTGTAACCTATTTACTCTATTCACGTGGTGAGTGAAATATCGTGTGACAATTTTTTAAAATGCCTCCGCGAAGAGAAATTAGTACGGAAACACGTGCACTTATAATAGCTTACCATAAAAGTGGCATAAGTAATCGACAAATTGCCAAAAAAATTAAAATACACCACGCTACGGTTGACTATAACGTAAAAAAAATATCGGGAAAATTTCTTAACAAAAGACGGAGTGGAAGGCCAAAAGCGACAACATCTGCAGATGTTCGCAGAATAGTGGTTACCAGCAAGTTAAATAGACGCAATACAGCCCCGGAAATCACCGCAGAATTAAATGTTGGTCGTCAAAAACTAGTCAGTGTTTCTACGTCGTTTACAGAAAGCCGGGCACCATGAACGTATTGCGATGAAAAAGCCATTACTACGCAAACAAAACAAGCAAAAGCGACTTAAATGGGCTCGTGAATACCAACACTGGACCATAGAAGAGTGGAACAACATCCAAATTTGAGCGGTTCGGAACCCGAAGACGCATATTCGTAAGAAGATCTGTGGGTGAACGTGCCAGAGAAGAGTGTATTGCTGCTACCGTGAAGCATGGTGGAGGTTCTATCATCATTTGGGGCTGTTTTGCTGGCACTAGTGTAGGGGACATTGTGAAAATTGACGCTATATTAAAAAAAGAAGGCTACCGCGAAATTTTGGAGAACCACGCAATACCTTCCGGAATTCGACTTTTGGGTCAAAATTTTATTTTCCAGCAAGATAATGACCCAAAACATTCCTCTAAATTATGTAAAGACTATTTACGCCATTTAGAAGAGGAAGGAACTCTCAAAATTATGGAATGGCCTCTACAGAGCCCCGACTTGAATCCAATCGAGTTACTATTGGAAGAACTAGATCGGGAAGTATGGAAATCGGTTCTACATCAGCTACTAACGTGTGGAACAAATTGCAATCGAGTTGGACCTCAATAACACAAGAAACTCTGGCAAAACTTATTGTGACAATGCAAAATTTTATCTTCCGGCAAGATAATGACCCAAAACATTCCTCTAAATTATGTAAAGACTGTTTACGCCATTTAGAAGAGGAAGGAACTCTCAAAATTATGGAATGGCCTCCCCAGAGCCCCGACTTGAATCAATCGAGTTACTATGGTAAGAACTAAATCGGGAAGTACGGAAATCGGCTCCGACATCAGCTACTGACGTGTGGAACAAATTGCAAACGAGTTGGACCTCAATAATACAAGAAACTCTGGCGAAACTTATTGCGAGAATGCCTCGATTGTGTGCTGCAATTATTAAATCAAGAGGAGGTCACATAGATGAAAGCAAAATTTAAATTATTTCACATTTATTTAATATATTTTTATTCATGTACGTGTATCTGTACATAAAAGATAAATATTATTAAAATTTTTGCTGTGAGTGCGAGTGGCTAAACACTTTTGGGCGGTAGTGTATATTTAATTTTAATTTAGGAGTTTCATATTCTTGATGTTGTTCCAGGTTAAGAGTTTATGAATTATGCCTTATTACGCGGAATGCTATTTGTTGCTCAGGCTGTTATAAATGGAGCTAGATTGGTTTCAATTTTATTACCTTTTTGATATTTAATTATGAGTTCAAACATCTTTGATTTTATAAAACATCAGGAGATAGTTTGGTTTATTTTTTATGTTTATCCTTAAGAGTAGTATGGTTAGTTTCTAGATTAGCTGAGAGTAGCCGTACTACTTTTGATTTTGCTAAAGGGGAATGTGAGTTGGTTTCTGGATTTAATGTAGAGTATAGGAGAAGAGGGTTTGCTTTAACTTTTTAAGCTGAGTATTCTACTATTTTACTTATAGGAATAACATGTGCTATATTATTTTTAGGAGGTAATATATTTAATTTTATATATTTTATTAAATTAGATTTTATGTCATTTGTATGGGTATGGGTTCGAGTAACTTGTTATCGTTATCGTTATGATAAGTTAATGTATTTGTGTTGAAAAAGATTTTTACTTGTGGCTTTAAATTAACTATAAACATTTGGGGGGTAAGATTTAGATTTGCTTAAATTTGATTATTAATATTTATTGTGATGTGTTGAATCGGTACGAAAATTTCAGATTTGAGCGGTTTGGAGTTTATTTGGGGGGCCAACGGAAACGTCGCATTTCTTTCTGGTCAAAACAATTAAATATTTTCGCCCCGAAAAATCGAAACGTGGCCCTCTATGGGTGTACTACGCCCGAGAAATTTCAGCCCCCTAGCTCTAACCGTTTAGGAGATATGAACCTTTGAAGGTTGAGGGGGTGCAAAACCCAATTTCTTCAATGAGCTCCGAATGGGTTCGAGTGACATATCAAAAGACGCGTATTTTCGCGTAGATTACGATAAAAACAGTTCGCTCCGCCATCTGCAACCGTTTGGGAGAAATTCGCGTTTGAAGTTTGAAAATTTCTAAAAATGCTTAACTCCGAAACTTTGAAGCGCCGTAGCTCCTAAACGGTTGGAGATAGAGGATTCCGGTTTACTCCGTATGAAAGTAGGTGTCGAGATCTTTAAAATGAATAGTAGAGTGGAGTTCCTACCATTCTATCGGGTAGATTTTGACGCGTTGAACAAGAAGTTTTTTAGGAAACATGAAGCCCGAAAGAAATTTTCCAACTCTGACGTGCTGTAACGTCGGAACGTATTTCGTATAAGCGAACGTCTAACTTTTCTTATGATAATTTAATTTGGTTGGTATTACCAACGTTACATATTTAATTATAACTAGTACGTGAATAAAACAGCATCGAAGTGGTTAAAGTTATCCACTTGAAACTTGGCGATTTAAATAGCGTTCTACATTTAGAAAAGTTTTCGCTATCACTCTCGTATAGTACAGCTGTGGTCATATGTATTCGCCACCCTTTTTTGTTTTTTATTCCGACGAATATATAAGAAATAAAAGAAAATTAGTCGATGAAAATGTTTCAATGTGAGTGTATACAGATATATACAGATATTGCTTAATATTTGGTAGCTCCTCCCAGGGCTTTTATCACCGCACGAATTCGTCGGGGTATACTGCTCACTAACTTGTAGCACTGTTCGGGGGTGATTTTATTCCACTCTTCGAATGTTTTTGTTTTTAAGCATTGCTTTGTGGTAGATGAGTATTTAGCCACATTTCGCTTTAAAATGTACCATAAATGCTCAATTGGCGATAAGTCCGGGGATTGTGCCGGCCATTCCAGGACCCGCACGTTATTTTCCTCGAACCAGCGCATTACTTCGCGAGATTTATGGCACGGTGCATTATCTTGTTGGAAGTAATACTCTGGCTCATCACTATCGAATAATTTTAACGCACACGGTTCCAGAACTTCTTCCAACATATCGATATACGTCCGACTGTTCATTCGGCCCTCGCAGACGAACAGTTCTCCGACGCCTGTTGCACTCATGGAACCCCAAACCATTATGCTACCACCCCCAAACTTGACAGTCGGGATGATACAGTCTGGATGAAAGGCCTCTCCTCGCCTGCGTCGCACGTATTGAGGCCCAGGTTTACCACAAAGCTACCAACAAAAACATGAATACTGCTACGTTTTGAAACCCATTAAAAAGAATAAAAACACTGTAGATACCAGGAATTGAATACAGAATACCGCAAATACAATAATTATGTATTACTTACTTCAATATTTGACTCATCCGTCCACATAACATTGGCCCAATTGTCAATGGTCCAATCGCGGTGACTTTTACTCTACAGCAGTCTTTTTTTCTTTTGTTGCGGAGACAACCGTGGTTTATGTCGAGCTTTGTATCCACCTAAATTTAATTCACAAAGGCGTCTTCTAACCGTGCGAGGAGAAATAGCAACATTATGTAGCCGGAAAAGCTCACTGGAAAGCTGTTTAGATCCTTTTTTCCGGTCTCGCAAAGATATCCGCTCTAAGATTCGCTCATCTCTGCTAGTTGTCTTCCTTTTTCGACCAGTTTTCGGTTTGTTTGTCAAAGATCCACTCTCTTTGTATCGTTTTATCGTCATTCTAACTGTCGATCGCGCACATTTCACTTGTCGGGCAATAGCAGACACTGACAACCCTTGCTTTTCTAACACCACAATTTGTCCTCGCTCTACCTCCGTCAATTCGCGTGTTTTCGGCATTACTTTTTACTGTATACTATCGTATTACACAGACAAAATCACATACACAATATCTTCACTCTAACTAGCTCAACCTTACTCTTACAACTTTTAAGAAAGACTGAAGAAATATTCAGAAATTACAATTTTACGTCTATTTTCTAATTTACTCAGAATGGCCTACAATAAACCATTAAACCCTCATTACCAGGTACCTAGTTAAGTCCGTCATCGGCCCTGCTTCTTAGAAATACAATAATATTCGTGTAACACGTTCAAAACGAGAGTGGCGAATACATATGGCCACAGCTGTATTGTAACTCAAATAAAATGGATTTAGCATTTTCTTTTTTCATGTTTTACCCTTACAATGAAGTCCGGAGAACGGAAGGCACTCACCTAAATTTTGAACTTCACATGGTAGAGTGACCGTATCACCCCTCACAACCCTAAAAGTATTCCCTCTGGTCAGAAAGCGTGGCGGAGGTGGTGTTACCGCTCCACCGCCCGAATAGATCGAACCTGAAAGAATTAGAAATTCCTCTTAAATTAAGAGTCGTAAAACATCGCAAAATAAAGAAATTTGTTGCTACAATAACCTTAGAAATTTAAGCCAATTTCCTTAACTATTCTTTAATTTTTTCCGTGACTGTATAACAAAAATACATAACACATTTCAAGCGCAAATCGCATATTTTGCATATCTCAGCGGAAATCCAATCAATAGATCCCGTACGCACCTCGCGCTTATCGAGAGATATAACAAAGTAGGCGCCTATTTTTAAAGCTAGTCCCATCAGTACGTTCTCAGTCGATGGCGCAAAAATTGCGTTATCTGTATTGTCACCTCAATTCTCGGTAAATTTGATTGAGCATGTTGGAAAGTCGTGATATAAAATCGTGCTAGCGACAGCTGATAATTGAAACATTAATCGTTTTCAAAACTGTGCTAAAATAAGGATGGCTTTGAAGTTGCTGTTATTGGTGTTCATCTGTTGCATGTGCAAAGTAAGCGTACGTAAGATATGAAGTATTTTTGTTAGGTAACTAGTTTAGTATTAATTAGTATATGCTATATACAGCAGATTTTTAGAATGTTATACTTTTATATTAGGAAGAAGTAAGATGATGCATGATAGGATACAGGATAGCTAGTGGATATTTGCCGAAAGAAAAAAATAAAGGAGAAATCACGTTAGACTGGTACACTAAACCTACCTATATACACTATCGCCCATATTAGTTCGGACACGCAAATGATTTAAAAAAAAAACGAGAAAATATTCATTTTTCCAAAATTTAACATTTTTATTGTATTTTATTAATAGCAATTAAAACCAAAGTATCCAATATCCAATAATTCTGACCAAAAAAAAAAACAAAAATTTCTTGGACATTCCGTACATCAAAGAAAGTCCCTTTTGCGCGAAAAACCAGCTTTCACAATCCGAGGCATCCGCTCCACTATTTTTTCAAGGACTCTATTTGGCGTATTAGTGCATTCTTCTTATAAAATATTCCACAGGTGGCCTACGGAGGTAGGACATACTTTTCGGAGCCTCCTATCCAATTTATCTCATAACAACTCGATAGGGTTTAGATCGGGGTTTTGCGGCGGCCATGTCATTATTTGTAGAGTGCCATTAGTTGTGTTTGGGATCGTTGTCCTGCATGAATACAATATATTCACCGATTAGACCGATGGTATTGCATTTTCTCGCAGTATTTCTAAATAACCCTCGCTTCAAGTCTTCTGTACCGGCGTAGGAAAAACAATCCCAAACGAGCACAGAACTGCTTCCTTCCTTAACAGTTGCCACTACGCAATCCTGCAAACATTCTTTGGCTTTTCGCTCTTCTTACAAAATCGCGCCTTGATTGTCCGAACACCTCAAACATTAACTCATCAGTCCATAGCACCCTTTTCAAATCACCCACTGTCCAATTTCTATGTGTTTCTGTCCACTATAGCCGTTTTTGCCTGTTTCCCTGTCGAAGTAGGGTATTTTTTGTTGGAATGCAGCCGTGTGAAGATTTACAACTTTTAATCTTCTTTTCACCGTAGTAACAGAAATTTTTCTTGTATGGTCGCGATTAATTTCGGCGGCGATTTCTGGTGCTGTCAGGCTTAACAATTTTATACGCCGATCGTCGGCGTGAGTTGTTATTCTCTTACGACCTGAACGTGCCCGATCTCTTAAACTATATCACTAACAGTCGATTTATTAACATGTACCCATTCGGAAATTTGACGCAGTGAATAACCTTCTTGATGAAAAACACAATACACTTTCGTGTGACCTGCTCCCACTCCAAAGAGCATTGTGACTTTATTACCTGTAATATTGTCCCAAAAATAATCCTATTTGTGGGGATGACGATTATTCTGAAAATTACTATGTTCAGTCAGAAAATATAATTTGGTTTTTAATCATTCTCTAATTGATATTCTTCAAAGTTTGTCTGTACAATAAACGTCATAAAGTACCTGATGTATTTTGTATAAAAATAAATAATGTTGACGAAAGTGACCAGTTGTTTCCTTTTATTTGGAATGTTCCATTATTTTTCCGATATACTGTGTGTACAACAAGTGCCTGTATTCTAACCAGCCTTACCTTTTTCAACATAACATAATGTTGCTATGTACAGGTCCTCACGTTTAACGAACCCACAACACAAACTTCTAATAGATACCATAAATTGCCCTTTTTTTTTACGTTTAACGTACGTCGTTTTTGGTTTCGCGGATAAATTCAATAATCACGGTAGAATTGAAAGAACTTGCCTCTACTAATAATAAAATATCTGTGAGATATTGCCACATATCTGTAAATATTCTCATGCTACTTACTGCTGAGTACTAAAAGTGATTTGAACTCACACTCAGTCCCGTGATCTGGTGGACAGGACGTTCTGCTGGTAACGGAGAAGTTGTGGGTTCGAATCCTACCGTGACTTTTTTTTCAGAAATTTTAAAAAGCCGGTAAAATGCATGAAAATCGTAATTTTATCATCAACACAGTTGTAGTCATATAAACATCACAACTTTTCTTTGATTAATGTACAAACACACAAATACACACATATGTGCGTAATAATACTTACATCTGTGTGCACATATCCTGTTACTGAATTTTATAGGTCGGTTTGGCAATAAAGTTTACTATTATAAAAAAAAAACAGCAACGTTTCAAATATCTCGCACATATTAAATAAATTAATACCCTCCTGAAAACTGAAACACCTTTCTTGCATTCCAGGTGCATTCGCAACAAATTAATTGTACAATAAACTTTGATTTGACCGAGGAAACCGATGATCAGAAGTATCAGGATTTCATGAGCGAGTTGGAAGAATTCACTTTCAGTCTTGTAGATAACTGTCCGGATCCTGCAATTATTGATTACCTAGTTTGGCAATACAGGTAATTATTGAATATGAAAATTATGTTTCTTCTTTTTTGTAAGTAACAATAATAAAAGCACCATATTCTGGAGAGATGAAAAGAAAACGAAGTTTAGATATTTTGGAGGGAATACCAGCTTATGTACTAGTGCAATGCACGCTCTAAACAAATTTTGAATCTCTAGCCGGCACGCATGACTGATACGAAAATTAAGCGAGATCGTTAAAGCAATTTGTCTGTGTTTCCTAGCTGTATAAAATGTTCTTCCATATAATGAAGTATAAATACATTATAACGCGTAATACGATGTACCATACGCGCATACACCGCAGAGAAATGGAGACAGATTGCTTTAACGCACTTGATCAATTTTCGTATCGGTCATGCGTGCGGGCGAGTCCGGACCTGGTGCGCCGACGATTTGGCAAACCCTATTTATAAGACACTTTCTTGCTAACGTAATCATTATTAAAAGTATTATCTTTTAAAGTACCTAAAAGGTGTTTTTATTAATTAATGTAAATGTTCGATATTGTAAAGGTTCCTAGAATTTTCCCTGAGGCCATTGTTTACATTTTAGATATCACCTATTAAGATTAGAATGGTACAGATAAGAAAATATCTTGCTATCGTATATTAAAACAATTAAATGTATGTAACGCAATTGCACGACTGCCTTCTCGTAATTAAGATATTCTTTTGACAAATAGTTGGTAAAATACATTTTCTTTTGCTTTTTGGTTTAAATTAATAGCTTAAAACTGTTTACAAACAAATCAATTAAAAAAATATATATGTGAGGTATACCATATAACACATGGGCTGAAAAGTCCCGGGCCTAACAAAGAAAACACGGTTCTTTTGGTTCAAAATTAACTTTATTCATCAACGTAATCTCTATCAAGAGCAACACATTCATTCCAGCGCCGCTCTAACATTTCAATACCACTTTTGTCGAACGATTTATCTTTTGCCTCAAAATAGGCCTCAGTTTCAGCGATAACCTCTTCATTCGTGCGAAATTTCTTACCGGCGAGCATTTTTTCGAGGTCTGCGAACAGCCCGTTGTCGCTGGGAGCCAAATCTGGCGAATACAGTGGATGTGGGAGCAATTCGAAGTTCAATTCATGTAGTTTTGACATTGTTTTGATTGACTTGTGACACGATGCGTTGTCTTGATAAAACAATTTTTTTTCTTTGCCATATGCGGTCGTTTCTTTGCAATTTCGGCCTTCAAACGCTCCAATAACGCTATATAATATTCACTGTTGATGGTATTTCCTTTCTCAAGATAGTCGATGAATATTACACCACGCACATCCCAAAATACCGAGGCCATAACCTTTCCAGCCGATTGTTGTGCTTTCGGGCGCTTTGGACGAGGTTCACCAGTTGCTGTCCACTCAGATGACGATCGCTTTGATTTCGGAGTGAAGTGATGGATCCATGTTTCATCCATTGTCACATATCGACGCAAAAATTCCGGTTTGTTACGTTTAAACATGGCCAAACACTGCTCAGAATCATCAACACGTTCTTGTTTTTGGTCAACAGTGAGCAAACACGGCACCTACTTTGAACAGAGCTTTCTCATAGTCAAATGCTCATGCTATATAAAGCCAATACGTTCTTTTGATATCTTTACGATGTCAGCTAACTCACGCAACTTCACTTTTCGATCATTCAAAACGATTTTGTGGATTTTTTAATGTTTTCTGGTGTTACCGCCTCATTTGGACGTCCACTGCGTTCTGCATCATCGGTGTCTCTACGATCACGTTTGAAGTCAGCAAACCAACGTTTTATTGTTGTTTCTGATGCAGCGGAGTGCCCATAACACTTTTCAAGCCATTGCTTCGCTTGAACGGTATTTTTTCCCATCAAGAAGCAGTGTAAAATTAAAACACGAAATTGTTTTTGATCCATTGTTTTGAAAATAGCGAAAGTAGCGTGACTCTTAGCACAATAACTCACAAACTAATGAATAGAATATCATGAAATTTTAACAGCTGTCTTTTGAAGGTTAGTACTAACTGAGAGAAAGGTGACTGCGATAAAACTAGCGTCATCTATGTGTTAGGCCCGGGACTTTTCAGTCCATGCGTTAATCGCACACAATATCCATTTAAAAACCTTATAATATTCTTAATATCTTGCTAAAAATAACACACCAAATATAATTCAAACGAACCATAAGAATTAATAGTCCACCTGGAATTCCTCAAGTGTCCAATTTTAAACCATAGGACCCTTATTCCTTTTTTTTATCATACTTTTCGATTACAACGCCATCTGTATTTCGCCGTAGATTAGTTCTCAATCGAAAGTATGAGGATGAAGTCGCGCAGTGTCATTGCCTAGAGGAACTTGACGATTTCGACCTTTGCATGAAAGTAGTATGGGAGATGAAAAAGTCCGATTTGCGAATAAAACGAGCCGAATACTACGGTTTTTGCGGCGCTAATTACGAGAAATTGGGCGAAGATAAATACACGAATGTCGGTGTTTTTCCGGATTATGAGAAAATGAGCCAGAACCTACGATGATCTTAATTGTTAAATTTGTCGATTAATTATTTTGTTGCGACGATAATGCTGCTATCTAAATTAGAAATAAATGATTCTGTACAAAGTTTTAATTACTAGCTAAGTAAACTGTTTTATTTCTGTATTGTAATTTTTATAGATTCGAGCTGTACGAAGACTTTAAAGACAAAATAGCTGAATGTCAGTGTAAGGAGATCAAAGCAGAATTCTTGGAATGTATGAACGTTATTAGAGGTGACATGAAGAAAGCTGTGATGAACAAGAGAACTGAGATTCACGAGACACAACAATGTTCTTAAAAAAAGAGTATTGAGAACTCTATACTAATTTTTTTTTAAAAGTCTTCAGTCTGCCATTTAATAATTTAAATTGATAATATAATTCCATCGATGAATTTAAATAAAATATAATAAATTATATGCTTTGTTTTTAATAATACAAACCACAACCTATGGAAAAATTAGATTATAACACATGGGCTGAAAAGTCCCGGGCCTAACACATAGATGGCGCTAGTTTTATTGCAGTCACCTTTCTCTCAGTTAGTACTAACCTTCAAAAGACAGCTGTTAAAATTTCATGATATTCTATTCATTAGTTTGTGAGTTATTGCGCTAAGAGTCACGTTACTTTTGTTATTTTCAAAACAATGGATCAAAAACAATTTCGTGTTTTAATTTTACACTGCTTCTTGATGGGAAAAAATACCGTTCAAGCGAAGCAATGGCTTGAAAAGTGTTATGGGGACTCCGCTCCATCAGAAACAACAATAAAACGTTGGTTTGCTGACTTCAAACGTGGTCGTAGAGACACCGATGATGCAGAACGCAGTGGACGTCCAAATGAGGCGGTAACACCAGAAAACAACAAAAAAATCCACAAAATCGTTTTCAATGATGGAAAAGTGAAGTTGAGTGAGTTACCTGATATCGTAAAGATATCAAAAGAATGTATTGGCTTTATATTGCATGAGCATTTGACTATAAGAAAGCGCTGTTCAAAGTGGGTGCCGCGTTTGCTCACTGTTGACCAAAAACAAGAACGTGTTGATGATTCTGAGCAGTGTTTGGCCATGTTTAAACGTAACAAACCGGAATCTCTGCGTCGATATGTGACAATGGATGAAACATGGATCCATCACTTTACTCCGGAATCAAAACGATCGTCATCTGAGTGGACAGCAACTGGTGAACCTCGTCCAAAGCGCCCGAAAGCACAACAATCGGCTGGAAAGGTTATGGCCTCGGTATTTTGGGATGTGCGTGGTGTAATATTCATCGACTATCTTGAGAAAGGAAATACCATCAACAGTGAATATTATATAGCGTTATTGGAGCCTTTGAAGGCCGAAATTGCAAATAAACGACCGCATATGGCAAAGAAACAAATTTTGTTTCATCAAGACAACGCACCGTGTCACAAGTCAATCAAAACAATGGCAAAACTACATGAATTGAACTTCGAATTGCTCCCACATCCACTGTATTCGCCAGATTTGGCTCCCAGCGACTACTGGCTGTTCGCAGACCTCAAAAAAATGCTCGCCGGTAAGAAATTTCGCACGAATGAAGAGGTTATCGCTGAAACTGAGGCCTATTTTGAGGCAAAAGATAAATCGTTCTACAAAAGTGGTATTGAAATGTTAGAGCGGCGCTGGAATGATTGATGGAGATTACATTGATGAATAAAGCTAATTTTGAACCAAAGAAACCGTGTTTTCTTTGTTAGGCCCGGGACTTTTCAGCCCATGTGTTAATAACTAGCCTTGGCAAAGTGGGGCAAGTTTCAGTGCCGTGCGGAGGACCTCGTGGAGGGGTGAAGCGCGCGGCACGGAGAATCGAGCACCCGTATCAAAGCAGCCGATTACTACGCGTTGGGGAACATGGTTAAAGGCTGCGTTCTGCGTTTTACTATTCCGAACATTTTGTTGATGTAAAGAAAATATGATACTGTCACTTGCTTCACTCTGCCGAGACTAGTAATGATAAACAAGCGGATGAGCTCTTGGGTAGGCCCTGAACTCTCTTTAAAAAAAATGAAATAGTTCTACATTATCTAATGTCTAAAGGTAATTTATTGTGGAAAATTATATTTCTATTCCGTGAAAACCAGCAAGATGACGTATTCAGCACGGTAAAATCTACGAAACTAGTTAATTGAGACGTTAAATAATGAAGAGACCATCGCGATTTTCCAATTAAAACATTCGCGATTGCAAATTTGAACGGGGATTTTCTTGGTCGTTCGACAACGAGGGGGATATCAATTAGTAACGCGTGTTTGCCGCAAATGTTTGCGTAATAGGGGACAGATCATCGCGCGAGGCATAGATTCTTGTTAACCGCACTCGATCCGACAATTATTAATGCACGGGTTCATCAATATCGGTGCGAAATTAACCGGTAATTATTTAGGACCGGTATCGACTAGCAATTCAATTAGAGGTTGGAATATACAGCGGGCTTTAGTTATGTTTGAATGATTAGATTGCCGTTTTTAATATGAATTTTGTTCGCGTCATTGCAATTGAGCATGTGCTGGAACTAATGTAGTTTGTCTCATGAAATGATGTACAAGCAATTTTTTTTTTAATCAATGGAGGTAAAGTATGAGTCGTTAATGCAACGCATTCGTGAAAACGTTTTCAGATGAAGTTTTATTCGGTAATACGGATGCGGGTTTGCAGCAGGTGAATGACAACAAAATTGGAATTTTCAGTTTACAATCAACTCTTCTCCCAAGATGTGATTTATTTTTATACCGTACGATCGATTAAATTTACTCTTTAGCAAGCGATGAAATGTTTCTTCTTTAAACTTAAGTTGGTAGAATAACTTTAAAAACGTGTAAATTGACTTATTCTGTGGCGTTAGTGATGTTGCGGTTGTCAGATTAGGTATTGACCTTTCAATAACTAGAGACCGGATTATACGCAAAGTGCATAACATATGGGCTAAAAAGTCCCGGGTCTAACAAAGAAAACACGTCTTTTTTGGTTCAAAATTAGCTTTATTCATCAACGTAATCTCCATCAAGAGCAACGCAATCATTCCAGTGCCGCTCTAACATTTCAATACCACTTTTGTAGAACGATTTATCTTTTGTCTCAAAATAGGCTTCAGTTTCAGCGATAACCTCTTCATTCGTGCGAAATTTCTTACCGGCGAGCATTTTTTTGAGGCCTGCAAACAGCCAGTAGTCGCTGGGAGCCAAATCTGGCGAATACGGTGGATGTGGGAGCAATTCGAAGTACAATTCATGTAGTTTTGCCATTGTTTTGATTGACTTGTGTCACGGTGCGTTGTCTTGATGAAACAAAATTTTTTTCTTTGCCATATGCGGTCGTTTATTTGCAATTTCAGCCTTCAAACGCTCCAATAACGCTATATAATATTCACTGTTGATGGTATTTCTTTTCTCAAGATAGTCGATGAATATTACACTACGCACATCCCAAAATACCGAGGCCATAACCTTTCCAGCCGATTGTTGTGCTTTCGGGCGCTTTGGACGAAGTTCACCAGTTGCTGTCCACTCAGATGACGATCGTTTTGATTCCGGAGTAAAGTGATGGATCCATGTTTCATCCATTGTCACATATCGACGCAGAGATTCCGGTTTGTTACGTTTAAACATGGCCAAGCGCTGATCAGAATCATCAACACGTTCTTGTTTTTGGTCAACAGTGAGCAAACGCGGCGCCAACTTTGAACAGAGCTTTCTCATAGTCAAATGCTCATGCAATATAAAGCCAATACGTTCTTTTGATATCTTTACGATGTCAGCTAACTCACGCAACTTTACTTTTCGATCATTCAAAACAATTTTGTGGATTTTTTTGATGTTTTCTGGTGTTACCGCCTCATTTGGACGTCCACTGCGTTCTGCATCATCGGTGTCTCTACGACCACATTTGAAGTCAGGAAACCAACGTTTTATTATTGTTTCTGATGGAGCGGAGTCCCCATAATACTTTTCAAGCCATTGCTTCGCTTGAACGGTATTTGTTCCCATCAAGAAGCAGTGTAAAATTAAAACACGAAATTGTTTTTGATCCATTGTTTTGAAAACAACAAAAGTAGCGTGACTCTCAGCACAATAACTCACAAACTAATGAATAGAATATAATGAAATTTTAACAGGTGTCTTTTGAAGGTTAGTACTAACTGAGAGAAAGATGACTGCAATAAAACTAGCGTCATCTATGTGTTAGGCCCGGGACTTTTCAGCCCATGTGTTATGTTTTATTTTATTTATTTATTATATTTTATTTTATTTATTTATTATATTTTATACGTCCGTTTGTAGATGTTTTACACTGACTAAAGTTAAATACCGCTAATTAACTTTACCTTCTGATATTCTGCAGGCCTTTCCCAGTGCGTTTTCAAATGGATATACCACTAACTTCTCCAATAACACTACCATATCCAAGTAGGAAGTCAATAGCTGTTCCTTCAGTGTCGGGTACTTTTCGGCGCGGGATGTTTTGCGTACTTTGAACAGACTCAAAACAACTTCTCTTTTGGACATGATAATACATTGTTTTACAAAATTTTACCAGTGATAAATAACTTGCGACAAACTATCATATATTGCTGGAATATTTGGCAACTCCGCACGAAATTCATCTATCGGTTGCGAAGAATACGATCATTCTCTATTTTCTAATTTTATACCAATTTTGTGTGAATAAACCAATACAGTACACATGACAAATGCATTTAATTTGTCACTAATCACTACCAACAATATATTTCGAAGAAATAATTACATGGCCTGCTAGAGGGTAAATTTATATCATCATACAGCAGTTTGCAATTTATTTGAATCAGGCGGGTTAATTTTTTTCCTTAGAGTGAACATAATAAAACGACAGTGCTACTTTGCGTTATTTTATGTAAAAAGCAAAGGAGTCTTAATACTAGAAACCATTCCAATACGTATGTATATAGTACATAAATACAACACAACGCCATTCTTGAATTTGCAGTTTTCGCCAGAAACTTTGATTTCATTTATTGACCCTTCCAACTTCCGACTTCCTCTAGCGAGAAGATCTGGAACTTCTTAAATACTTTCCAGAAGTAACTTATGGCGAATATCATAATATATCTTCTCCGCGAAGCTCTACGAATTATACTTTCCAATATATCGAAGACGGCCGCACTTAGCGGAATACCGGGTATATTTTCACTTGTTCCAATTTAAGTATCTATCAAGAGAAAAGTTTCCCCGGCATGTGGTACCAGCATACTGCTTGATAAACTGCAGCTTTCTTTGCAGATACGTTTTATAGAAACTAAACGATATACTACTGATTTTTTTTGTATTGAAATATCGTTCTCGTAATGGGGAAATAAGCCGATTCCTAAATCTCTTAATTTCTTTTAACTTATGCTGGATGATATTGATTTACCCATCCAAATGCATTTCTTATCTACCATTTACACATGAAGTTACTGCAATTTCAAAATTAAACCTTATTTTGAAAATAGAAATCATTTTCCATTAATAACTAATTCTACCGATGCGAAATATCTAGAAATGCACGCGAACGCGGCACGCAATATTATCGCAAGATACTCCGGCGTAATTACAAATTGCATATCGTGTCGGGGATCCCACGCTTTCCGACAGTTTTGACAGATAATAAAAAGACCTAGGCAGGCGCACGGTGATTACCTACGAGGGTAAACAAGCTCGAACGTCACGATCATTCGACCCCTACACTGGCGATCACGCCGCTTGGGCACGGCTTCATCATTTAGAAGCAGCACCAAGAGGTCACGTGATTCATTGACGGTAGATAATAAGAACTTGAACGAAATCGTTTGATTGGTGACGTCGATATGACGAATGACGCAACCGAACGATTATTATATTTCTTGTTCGTCGTATTTCACGCTCATGATTTATTTATTCATGTATATTCTAATGTATCTATTATTATTGTAGTCAAATATTGGGACAATTAGTATCTCATTAAGTAGGTGTAAATTTTAGACTTAGTAGAAATCTCGTCCCTACTTCTTACTAATTACTAGCAAATTATTTCCACATTATTATCTAGAGTTTTCTTTACTGCAAGGGCACTCAGGTAATTCTGTGATAGCCAATAAGACACACAGCGGTTTCTTTTGAACAAATTCCACAATTTCAGGAGAGAACAAGACATAGCTTCATCTAGTAGTAATTAGTCAGTTTCAATTCGTGAGCGAACCGATTAACTCGTAATTTAGTGTATTTTTGTAACTACCCACAAATATGGTATAAATATTGTATTTACGGATTTTAGTAAGAACGTGTTATAACTTCATCAAACCAGGAAGAGTTCATACAGCGAATATTGTTGTAATTGTTTTTAAATTGCTGATGCTTCTTATTAGATGGAAAGATGGTTTCGTTCCTGCTGCCTATCTTCGGTGGAGATTATCAAAAAGGACAGGAGACTATCATCTCGAAATCAATTTTGAAACTATAGAAAGCGGATTCAAGCAAAGTTAATACCGAATTTACGCGAAAAAGTGTTATTATAATTGATGACGCTTCTTATAATAGAGAAATTGAAAAGTCCCACCTTCAGACAGAGCTGTACAATATACACTAGGGTGAGAGAATAAAATAGACACCTACTAATTAAAAAAAAAAGATTCTATTCTCGCTATATATACAAAATATTTTAACATTTTTAAATTAGACTATTTTGTCGATCCACCTTCACTTGCGTGAAGTGCTGCGAGTCGTCGTGGCATAGAATCTATCAAGTGATTAATGGTGTCTTCTGGAATATTTAACCACTCTTCTGTAACAGCTGCCACGAGTTCTTCCTTATTGCTGGGTTTTCGGGGTCGTTTCGCCATATTTGTCTGGATTATGTGCCAAACATTCTCTATCGGATTCATGTCTGGTGATTGGCCTGGCCATGGTAAAATCCGAATCCCCTGTTCCTCTTTCCATGTGGTTATTGTTTTTGCTTTGTGGTAGGGTACTCCATCCTCCATAAAAGTTGCGTCTTCTTTAGATAAAATTGGCGTTGTCGAATATCGGTAGTAGTCCTTCTGTTAATATTTGGATATATTTTACCGCATTTATACTTCCGTCGCAGATTACTAATTGCGATCTTCCACCATACCATATCGCGCCCCACACCAAGATGTTCACACCGCCGTATTTCACCGTCTGATGCAAAAATTTGTCGTCCAGTTGCTGTGACGGACGTCTCCATACCCACGTACGACCACTATCACTGAATTGGCAGTATCTGCTTTCGTCTGAAAAAATGACAGACAGCCAAAACTCTTCGGGCTTCGTTCGCATTTCGATTGCCCAAGCCATTCGGCACCGTTTTTGAGACGCCGTAAGGAGAGGTTTCTTCTTTGCCACCCTTTTATACATCCCCACACTGTGGAGCTATCGCAGAACGGTGCGCCGACTTTTCTGTGAAGTTGCCGCAAGCTCAGCTGTACTTTTTCGCGGTTCTTTTAACACTTCGCGCACAAGCACCCTTTTACTTCTTTCAGAAAGTCCGGCACGACCTGATCTCGGCCCCACTGTTGTTTTTTCCTTGCGTTTAAATTGTGTAATCACACGGTTAACTGTGGACAACGGAATATTTAAAAATTTACTTATTTCACGTTTTCACTCTGGCCAACGATGCGACCCCGGGTGAAGTCGCCTATTATCACTCGAACCTTGTAAGCGAGGCATAGTTGTAACGATACTAAACTATGACGAATTCCTTCCGATACATCTACCCCTACCCTAATGACAAGAGAAACTTCTTAATTTCTTCTTAGAATTTATCTGTTTACGTATTTATACCGCTTTACCTGGTGTCTATTTTATTCTGTCACCCTAGTGCAATGAAAATCCATAAATATATCCATGATGTGCTTAGATTACCACCCTATCACCCTGACGTCAACTTAATTGAAATGGGCAAGTATGATGCAGTATGTCGGAGGGCGAAGTGTGACTTAAAACAGGCGAAGTGGAGACTTTTCAACACGTTCTTTAAAAGGAGACTGAAACGTAAGGTGTAAACACTCAAAGAGAACGGAAGGATAATATAGAAGCAAAGGAGCAGCATTATAAAAAAACAATAGAGGAATTAATAATCCATATTGACAAGTATTCTGATAGTACTGATTCAAGTGAGTACTCCACTAAAGATTTGGAGTTATCCACATAATTTAATTAGAACAAAATTATTATGAATTGTTACAAATTAATAAATCTTGCTTTATTTACTTAAAATTTGGTCATTGTAAAATCAGATTTTATAATTTATTTCGCATATTATTTACAGTAACTACCACTAAATTAAAAACTGCATAAAGTGTGCGCGTTTAGCACACGCAATGTTATAGCAAAAAGCTATAGATACATACATAATTAATCAAATTTATTGCGTATTCTTTACACTAATCTCACTCGCTCACTGTAACATCCCGCTTCCCCGTCTGCGCATCTCACGGGCGCAGGTATTTTAGACGACCTGTACACTTAAAAATTTGTCCGTGTAGGAACACTTTCAGTGAACAACTAAATAAACCATGTGTATATTTCTAAAATGTTTCTGTAATAATAAAAAGAACTTATTTAAAAGTTAGCCGTACGATTTTCTTTGTATATTTACAATCCGCGTGCATGTCACAAACATATTCTGGACATATAACAAATATTTTAGGGAAGTGGATTACACAAATGGACCGGTCAATCAGTCGTAAGAGAAGTAATAGTGAAAGAAGTTATAGAGGCAATGGAAACTATGAAAAATAACAAAGCGGCGGGTCCAGCAGGTATGCCCATGGAACATGAAATAAAACGGAAACTAGGATTATGATATGACCACGTGAGAAGAATGGACCTGGACAGGAAGACTAAGAAGGAGTTGGGGAAAAGGAATTAATGAAGGGATGGAGAAGAAACGACGTAGATGGCAAAATTAGCTGTTTACAAACCGCCATAATAATAATAATACTAAAAAAAAGAAACACCCTTTCGTAGTCTACGTGTTTGTCTGTTTTTGGCGCAGTGTACTTTCGAGTACATTTCGAATAATTTTATTAAAACCTTAATATATCATTTTCCAGGAAATATGAAAGCAGTCCGCCAATCTGTCTCTTAACAATAGATGAAAAACAAGTACACACACTGTTCTAAAGAATTAATAAGCTAGCTGTATCATCAAAATCGTCTTCATTTCTTACTACATTGGAATTCGGAAACTCCCACGTTCCTACAACAAACCTAAAATCACCTACACGTATCCCCATTCCATTCCACAGGCGTAGATTCGCGGAAACCGCCGCATCCCGTTCCGCTCCCGATTTAACCCCCAACACGTAACACGCGTATACCAATGAAATATTCAAAACCGTTCGCCGTTGTTGCGGTTGCCTACCTCCCTAACCCCGGCCCTGACGCGGTATCATCCCTATCCTTCGATTTAACAACGTGTCTAGCAACGAAATACAGCAACGGCCGTAATTCGATATTCATCCTTTTTTTTTTCATCCCTTTTCGCATAGCGCGCGGCCCCGGAGATTCCCCCTGGGGAACCGCCGCGTATTACTTCGGACCGTCGAAGCGCTCGTAATCTTTTTCGAGCGCCATTTGGCTAACCGAATTATTATATCCGAACTATACGGCTAGAATAGCGGTTTAGAATGAAGAAAAGGGATTGCATATGCATTCGGAGGGGTGGGGGATGGATTGGAGGTTTCGCAGGGAATTATTGGGACGGCGGGGATGATCGCTGCGATCGCTTGATACGATAAAAAGTACATCGGAGACAATCCGATTGGCCATCTGCGGTTGCGAAGTGGAACTAGTTTGTTACGATGAAATGTAGCGATAACGAGTCTGATTGTTATTTTGCGTGCTGTTCGATTGTGAATTGAGAAATTAATTTTGAATGGATTTTATGCGGCAAATGTTGGAAATGTATTTGCGATAGTGTTCTGTAAAAATTTCACCGTTAGTATACGAGGGCGACCTGAGATGTTTCCGGAATCGTCAAGAAAAACACGGTATTGGTGTGATTTTCTCGAAGATCGATAGAATTTTTCAAACGGCGCTACAATCTCTTCAAGCCGTCGGAAAAGGAGGATGTTTCGAGGTCTACAAAATAGCCATCTGTAGCGACGATGACGTCCTCATTTGAGGCAAATCTCCACTTTAACCTCGGTGCGCCATCTCTTGTCGATTCCGGAGACATTTCAGGTCGCCCTTGTAACAAATTGGACGCGTAAAGATGGTGTGACTAGAAAAAGTGTTTACGATTTAATAATACAAAAATTCACGTTTATATTGGGAAGGAGCCAATATAATTCTAAAGATACAGCTACTAGTAAAACAAATAACAATTACATCTATTCTAGCATGACAATCAAGTCCTTAGAAGGACCGTGATATATAGTACCTACTTCGTAAATATGAAAGTAAATGATGATTGCAAGGACTGTGTGGATGTACAATTCACAGGTATAGCAGTAAACTCCACTCATACAAATTAATTAATTATGCGGAACGCAGCGTTTCGAGAGCACGTGGGCTCCCATTGTCAACCGTGTTACCGACTGGACTACTCGTCGGTAACACGGTTGACAATGGGAGCCCACGTGCTCTCGAAACGCTGCGTTCCGCATAATTAATTAATTTGTGTGAGTGGAGTTTACTGCTATACCTATGAAAGTAAGCTTACATATAAAAGCGTCTCTATGAAAATAAAAAAACACATGGATTTTAGAATTACATTTACTAATTTGAAAGTGTTATTAACAAGGATTCAGATTTTCTCATACTAAGACAAATTTCTGAAGATGTGTCGAAAGATCCATTAAGTTGTCACAAGGATTACTTTAAATTTGTAAAATCCAATAGGTTGCAAAAAGTTTTTTAATAACTTTTAGAGTTTGTATAGAAAATATTGCATGCGTGATACAGTTTTACATTCATCGGAAACACGGTTGGCAATGGGAGTCCACGTGTTCTTAAAACGCTGCGTTCCGAATAATTATCAATTTGTGTGGAGTGCAGTTTACTGCAGTACCTGTGAATTATACAGCCACACAGCTCTTGCAATCGTTGTTGTAAAAGTATATTGATTAATGCAAATATCCTTCCTGGTCTTCATTTAAACAGAACCTTCTTTCTGCAAAAATCCTACAGCAAAGGATCTGTCCCCGGCAAAGAATTTTTTCTTCATATATTTTCTTTAGGTCTTTCAAATCTCACTTGACTGGAATTTTACTACCAAAAGACATCCCCACACAAACATGCTCCCACCTTCATGTTTGATAATTAGTACGTTAGTCATTAATTTGGATGATTAATTCACGAACTTGGGAAAACTTGAACAATCTATTCATTGTCTTTACCTAACATAATAATGCTGCTACATACAATTACTCATGGTACTGGTAGTAGCTGAATTTGGCATGTGTAGCTGTTGTCAGCAGCATTATTATGCTGAGTCGGTTTATTCATATTCTGACAAAGTTGCAAGTAGCGCAATCTAACGGATAAACACAAGCATGTGTTTATTCATCTTCTGACAGATAAAAAGGAGTTGGTAAATTGTTTATCAGAGGGATAAATTTACCTATTGTTAAATTCTACTATAACGTCACTTTATTTCGTGCGAATAAAGCGACCCTAAGTATTATTTTCTAGGCATTTCCCGATGTACTTTTATACATTGTCATAGTAATAGAAAATTTTAATAAGAAGATGTTTTTATCGTCCACACCTTTAATACTTTTTACCAGTCAAAATAACTAAAGCAAACGTGCAGTTTACTGTACCTTTTTTTTTGCTGGGACGTTATTTGTTTCCATCCGGGAGTGAAAGCGATATAACGCGGTATGTCCTACTAAAATATTAAAGAAGAAGAGACACATTTCGTAAAATATTATCGCCGAAAACGGGGGAAAAGCGAGTTGAAAAAATATATGTGTATATATAAACTAGGAAAGATGCGACGTCAAATAAAGACGAGTGAAAAATGGATTGTGTCGCCTCTTGGCGGGAAAGAAAAGATGTTTTATTTACCTATAGATAGTATTTATAAGTAGGCCTTGAGGTAGAAAAGAAAAGGTGAAAGAAATTCATTTATGGTTTGTCACTATTTTGACGAGGAAAAGAGAAACGGAAAATATTCAGGATAAGGTTTTCAGTTTGAAATGAATGCAAGTATATATTTCTCCTGAATTAATTGGAATTTCTGATTTCAAATTGATCTTTGCAGCCATTGGCTTCAATTAGAATAACAAACTAAAATAATGTAAAAGGTAGTTAGAACAGAACAATTTAAAATCTGTCAATATCAGTGGAGACAAGTGAAAATTATCTGGTGATTTTACGTTTGTTTTCTTACTAGCCATATGCTCTCTTTTGCTGTTATAAAGATTTGTTCGGCTTTGTAGTTGTTTCTAAAATATCTGGGTCTGAGAATGTGTAAATTTCTAACACGAAACCGGTCATTATATTATTAATTATATAAATTCAGATAATGTGAGATTCTAGTCTTTTTTATTAATTAATAAATTCGATGTGAATTACATAGCCTGGATCCAGTAGACGTTTATACGAAGTACACTAGGGTGACGGAATAAAATAGACACCAGGTAAAGCGGTATAAATATGTAAACAGCTAAATTCTAAGAACGAATTAAGAACTTTCTCTTGTCATTAGGGTAGGGGTTGATGTATCGGAAGGAATTCGTCATAGTGTAGTACCGTTACAACTATGCCTCGCTTACAAGGTTCGAGTGATATTAGCGACTTTACCCGGGATCGCATCGTTGGCCAGAGTGAACTCGGCGCTTCGCAACGTGAAATAAGTACATTTTTAAATATTCCGTTGTCCCCACAGTTAACCGTGTGATTACACAATTTAAACGCAAAGAAAAAACAAAAGTGGGGCCGAGACCAGGTCGTGCCGGACCTTCCGAAAGAAGTTAAAGGGTGCTTGTGCGCGAAGTGTTAAGAGAACCGCGAAAAGGTACAGTTGAACTTGCGGCAACTTCACAGAAAAGTCAGCGCACCGTTCTGCGATACCTCCACAGTGTGGGGATGTATAAGAGGGTGGTAAAGAAATAACCTCTCCTTACGGCGTTTCAAAAACGGCGCCGAATGGCTTGGGCAATCGAAATGTGAACGAAACCCGAAGAGTTCTGGCGGTCTGTCATTTTTTCTGACGAAAGCAGATACTGTCAATTCAGTGATAGTGGTCATCGCAATAGTAATCTGCGACGGAAATATAAATGTGGCAAAATATATCCAAATATTAACAGAAGGACTACTACCGATATTCGACAACGCCCATTTTATCTAAAGAAAACGCCACTTTTATGGAGGATGGAGCACCCTGCCACAAAGCAAGAACAACAATCACATGGAAAGAGGAACAGGGGATTCGGATTTTACCATGGCCAGGCCAATTACCAGACATGAATCCGATAGAGAATGTTTGGCACATAATCCAGACAAATATGGCGAAACGACCCCGAAAACCCAGCAATAAGGAAGAACTCGTGGCAGCTGTTACAGAAGAGTGGTTAAATATTCCAGAAGACACCATTAATCATTTAATAGATTCTATGCTACGACGATTCGCAGCACTTGACTCAAGTAAAGGTGGATTGACAAATATTAGTCTAATTTAAAAATTTTAAAATGTTTTGTATGTATATATAACGCCAATAACGTGCAGTCAAATCTAGAAGACACAACTGGTTGATCTTCAACAAGATAGGGGACGTATGCAACGACCTTAGTTTTATTACATATTTAATTGACACGATGCGTCTACGTAGCACTAAAGGCAGTTCGTCAGCTTCCACTTGTTAGGCGCAGATGGGTGTAGACCTCATCGCACCCAGACAGAGGCGCAAGGCTTTGTTTTGTAAAATATCAATTCTACATAGATTTGTAGCATTAGTGTTGCCATATAGGACACAGCCGTAATCAATAATAGATCTAATACACGCTCTACAAACATTCATGGAAGAACAAAAATCTGCACCCCACCTAATTTTTGTGATTATACGTAGAATATTTAGCAGTTTTTCCCCTTTCTGGATTATATGGTTAATATGAGAGGCCCATCTTTGTCTGTAATCGATTATAAGTCCCAGATACTTAACATTTTGATGAATTTGAAAACTATCCCCATCAAGTCTAATACTTGAAAGCGGAACTCTCCTTGACTTTGAAATTGTTGCTTTGCTGTTTATTCTTTTATGTAAACCAAATTATAAATATAGTTTGTAATAAAATTATTTTTACACATTGTAAATGCTACAACTTAGCTATTAGAATTGTAGTATTCTTTTATATTGTTTCAAATATGCTTGTAATCAATGGAGTGTACCAAGGTACATTTTATAAATATCTTTTTGATTGCAAGCTTATTTCAAAGAATACAAAAACTGGATATTTAATTAATATATTATTTACGATTTTCAAATTCCCGCCCATAATGTTTAGTACGGCCACTTCGCGACAGCGCTGAAACTTGTCTCCAATCGTTAATATAGGAGTTTCACCCGCGTGGAATGCACCTTCTTATCATTTGTAGTGTCTCTGAAGCGGTTCTTCTTAGTAGTCTGCATTTTACTTGCGACGTGGTAATGGAATTTAGAGGTAAACACCTTCTGCTTAAACCATTAACACTCTATGGAGTGGCCTGTGCCAGTTCTGGTTACGTACTTATATCCTTCATTCAGATGTAGTCGACTTCCGTCTGCTGCAGTGAGCGTGCACAGTCCTTTCTCATTAATTCTGAGACACACCTTGTGTGCTTTCTGGTAGGTACCGAACAGTACCTTTTCCATTTCATTGCGTTCAGAAATAGAAATTTAGGAATTTAGCAACTTTCTCCGTTCATAAATGTTTATAGGATAACTGCAAAATTATATAGACCTATAGGAATTCTACAGAGTACATTAGTCAAGTTTAAAAAGAGTGAAAACTAGAACAATTTCTAAATAAAAAAAATAGAAAGGAACATTGAACAACAAGAAGAAATGAACATATAGAAGGAACCCTGTATAACGATAAAAGAAACAACTTGAATAAAGAAAGAAATATGATGTACTGATTAATCTTAAGTAATACATATATACATTATCGCATGTGACAAAATCATTTGATGTTACATCTAATATTAATAACCAGGCCTGGACAAAGAGGAAATTGTAACTAACCTATATTATAGAGAGAATATTCCCCTTTCCCATTCAGCCGATTCCAATAATCGTATCCGGCTCCATATACATATCTATACATCTATTAATACAACATGACCGCAGCTCCATTCCAATCACACTAATCTGGCTAACCCGGCTGTTTGGCTTCTCATTGTATGGGACGCAAACGCTATACCCTAGAACGTGAAACGCGTAGTCTCGATTTGAGGTGGTTTCCACTCTAAACAGGAATAGTTCAATGCAATCATAACCGTTCCGATCATCCATACATAACAGCCAAATCTGTAAGTCGGGGTAGAACGATATATTACCCGATTTCAATAGCGATGTTGCATTTATTCTCTGCTGCGTTCGCGCAAATATTTTTCACGGAGCGTAAGTACAATAAAAGATTTTGAGCCGTCATTCCCTATCTTACTTGCTTCCGAAAGAGTTGCAAAATGTACTACTGATGAAATTTTAAAAGTAATGTTGAAGGCATTGAATAAATTTCAAGTTTCAACATCCTAACTTTCAATGTTTGTGACAATTTAAAACTTGCCCAAACAAATTCAAGACACAATACTTACTTATAAATATTAAAAATAAAGTCTGAACCGAAAGATGTGTGAATTCATTAATATTTTTATGAAATATCCGGCAATTATTTTGACCAGAATAAATATTTAACTTAAAAAATATGTTTTTACAAGTTTGCATTTCAAATACATGTTAATTACATACCATCAAAGCTAAATAGCAAAGCAGCAATAAATTGCCAATATCCCAAACCACTGGCCACGTCCGTCCGTCCATCCGAACACCCCCACGCAGCTTTCAAACCCCCCACCACCACCGATTTCCGATTAATCTCGGAAGCGATTGCATACGTCATCCCGGCGCAAAATAATATTGCATCGGATTAATTAATTTCCAATTGCACTAATACCTAGAACGAAGCCCTTTAGAAACGCTGAAAAGCCATCCGCTTCGTTCCACCGACCATATCTACCGATGTATGAGTTCGCGTCTGGTTTTTGCCGTTCTTTCCGATGCCACCGGTTACCGTGGTAACCTCTCATCTACGCCAACTTTGTTTTGCGGTTCGCGGGATGACGTGAGGCGAAAATTATGGCGTGATAGCCGAGCTGTCACTACCAGGTAACCGCCTGGTATCGTTTTTAAAGTACGACAAGCATATTGTTAGTTATAACAACAATAACGTGCATAGCAGCAGCAGGACCAACAACAAACAACGACGGCATGATATCCAGGCGTAATTTCAAGAGGACGTCATGAAAGTTACGGTAGGTAGTTTCTAATAACGTCGAGTATAACGTGGTCGCTGTTAATGATGAATATTTAATGGTAAATGGTTGAGATGTTGAAACTGGGGGAGGAGGGGACTTTGGACCTGGAAACGCATTATGGTGGGGACGTAAAAGATTGGAGGATTAAAAAAATATATAATTACGCAATTATTCAATTTCTTTTTAAATAGTAGTTTGGTAGACCTTTTAATTAGCTACATAAATGGTATCATTAAAATTTGACTACCTCACTTGACAAAACTTTTGAAATAAAAGTCATTTAAGGAGTGGAAAACATATATTTTACCAATAACAAAAAGCAAAAGATTTGGTTCACCTTTTGGAAAGGAAAGCTGTTTAAGGTATAGTCAAAGATTTTGGCACTTGTCGGAAACGCAGTAGTTTCAGATTTACTGGTGTTACGAGATATATTATTTTTGCCACACCAAATAAGTTTATTCAAATCATTCTGAATCAGACTACCCTCCGCTTTGGAAGATATACTCACATACAGTTTCAATTCATTAACATGTTAAACAATTGCTTTCGATTATTGAATAATATAAGCCATTTATCAAAAACGAAAGGAGAATTGGAGCCAAATTACTTCCTTACGGAGCGCCAAATGTCACTCGAATTGAGTTGGTACGAGTGATAACATTACTATTTGAATCCTATGCTTCAAATAAGAGACTATTCCGAAAAGTAACATACCATTTACATCATGTAGAGAAACTTTATAAAACATTAGCGCATGATCAATTTGATCGAAGACCTTTCAAATATTCAAATAGACAGCATAAACCTGTTTGCCCCACCCTAGTGAATTTCCGGTATAATTATGCTAATTTATGCTAATTATATTACGATAGGTGTCAACGATTGATTCCAAAATGAAATGCTCAAGTATTTTTGATACATTTTATAACATAGATATTGGAGCATTTGATAGAGTAAAACACCAAACAATCGTGGAAATTCTGGAAAGCGTGGACCTAGATGTGAAAGACATCAGAATAATCAATCTGCTTTCATCAGATTTGGGAATGACATAAAAGAAAAGATAAATATAACTACGAGGTGTAGGGTAAGGTTGCATTATCTCTGCATTACTGTTTAATATATACTCAGAGCACATATTCATGGAAGCTTTAGAACATACAGAATTTGGAGTGGAAATGGAGAAAAATTTAATAATGTCTGCTATGCAGGAAGGATTACAAAAACTTATGAATAGAATAACATATCACAGCCAATTGTATGGTCTGGACATAAACACGAAAAAGGCAAAATTAATGGTCATTGGCAAAGAGAAAATTGAGAACTGTCATCTGACAATAAATCAAAAACGGATAGAACGAGTGAACACCTACCTCGAAACTACTGTAAATTAACAATGGGGCAACTCACAAGAAATACGTAAGATAGTAGAATCGAAAAGGCCAGGTCTACTCATAATAAAATAAAAACTCTGTTCAGAAGCCATGACATAACATTAAACACCAAGGTAAAACTCCTGCGCTGTTATGTGTTCTCCGTTTTATTCTACGGGATAGAAGCTTACTGAAGCCACGACAACAAAACTGGAAGCATTTAAAACGTGGTTATATCGCAGGATACTAAAAATACCCTGGACGGAGCACATAGCAAACATCGAAGTTTTGAGAAGGATTGGAAAAGAAAAGGAAATGGTTATAGGATCTATTAGAAGAAGATATCACTATATGTTATTATCCATTAGTGATTATACATACACAATATCATATAGATAGCGCTAGGTGAGTGTTTGAAATACTACCAGTTTAGTGGAAATGAATGAAGCCCAGAACAACAGAAATCTTCGAAGTTCGTACTGAACTTAGACAGAAAGATATTGCAGTACAGTAATGTCCACTGAACAGAGTAGATTAATGTTAAGAAAAACAATTACGTTGTCCTTGCTTTTAACGTTACCATTACACCTGCCGAATATGAACAGCGTAATTCACACGCCAACAAATGAGGCAAAATAATTCAAGTTTCTGGTAAACAGGAACAAAACACAATGCATCGAGTCGTTAAAGCTACAGAAGATCACATAACTTGTAAATATATTTTAATAAAACTTCAAATTCCGAAAAATTTAAAATTCTCAAATTTTTTGACCAAGTTACCACATTCTCTATATTACACATACATATATAGGTGGTAAAATAATGTGAAAAATTTCGTAAGTATACGACGCAATTACTCCATTCCATGCCAGTTTTAAATTTGCAAATCCAAAACAAATAGGTACAAAGATAGCAGTACTTATAAGCTTTATCTTTATTAAAGAACGATACTTTTGTGTATTGGAATGATTGGGCATAATGGTACTGCAATTTGTAATATAATAAACTGGTTATAGAAAAGGAGAATTTATAGATTTCGTTGGGTACAAATTGAAAAAGAATTCAATAATGTTTTTGAATTTTCTTCCTGCCATTGTATTACTAAATATATCAGAAGTTTTAAGACACACAAATTACTATGTAGGTGCCATAAATTCCCGGTCTGTCAGGCTTATACAGGTTCAAGCGTGTTCAAACTCCGTCACGGCGTGCAAAACGTAAAAAATTGACAAAAGGTGTGGGATTATTGCACAACAATGCTGTCGTCCTTACTGCTACCATTTCATAAGCTGCCATCCTCGAATGTGGCTTTTATGAATTGGAACATCCACCGTGTAATAATAATAATAATAATATTTAATGCCCAACAGATACAAATATCCAATTACAAGGCAATGTTAAATAATGTACACATGCAAATACAAGTAAAGTATGTCAAATTAGAAAACTTAGTAACTAGTTGCTTTAATTTAAATTAAAAAAAAAAGTAGTTTACCAGTGGTTAGGAAAAAAGAGAGAACGGAAAAAGTATTCAACTAAGTGTAACGCACCCGCGGTCTACATACCGTCAAAAGGGACGGTAAAGTGCAGGTATGTATATCCAACTCGGCAAACTCCATAGAGTTGAAATTGCTACACAATCTGTGTATTGGGGACCTGATGGCGATGTTTGTTCTAGGTGCGAAACAGTAAAATGTATTTGTTTGCCTAGATCCTGAACGTGGTACAATGAAGTTGATTTTACTCAACAACTCAGGGACATCAAGACCATTATGAAGTAAAGTAAATAGGAATTTACACTCAGCCTGTTTTCGACGTAGTTCTAATGAATCAATATTAAATGCCTCTAGCAGAGCACTGTGGCTAAATCCTTGTATCGGGTAAGTATTAAATTTTTTAAAGTACAAGAACTTCAAACACCTTCTCTGAATCTGCTCTAGAAGATGTATCTGATAGATGTACATAGGTGACCAGACCAAGGACGCATACTCCAGTCGAGACCGAACAAAAGCGAAATAAAGAGGAGGAATGGCTGTTATAGAAGCAAATGGTCGTATAACACATATAATGAGTCCTAACATACTCAACGCTGATGTACAAATACTGGATATGTGCTCCATAAAGGTCAGCCTTGAGTCAAAGACGACGCCCAAGTCTCTCATAGAGGTCTCTCTAGGTAAAGAAGATCCAGCCAAGTGGTAGGTATATATAATTGGAGTCGTCTTACGAGTGTAGGTGACAATTTTGCATTTGTTTACATTAACTGTTAGTTTGTTGTTGACACACCACGTGTGGAATATATCGAGTTGGCTTTGCAAATTATTGCAATCCTGAGAATTATTAATTGTTGAGTACAACTTCAAGTCATCTGCGTATAACAACTTTGGACAGTTCAGTTGATAGCACAAATCATTTATATATATGAGGAACAGAAGTGGACCCAAGTTACTCCCTGAGGAACTCCAGAGCTCGGCGCGAAGTAATCAGACTCAAATTCCATGTATGTCACAAATTACTTTCTATCAAGAAGATATGATTGGAATAAAGACAAAAGAGAAGACGAAAATCCAATATTGTCCAATTTATTAATAAGCACGGTGTGGTCGATTCGATCAAAAGCTTTTGTTAGGTCAGTATACACAACATCTACCTGTCCACCGGCATCAATACTATCAGATAGGTATTGTGTAACTGTAACAAGATTAGTTACCGTAGATCGTTGAGCAACGAAACCGTGTTGGTCATTTGAAATCCAGGAGTCTAACTTGAGCATATATATACTTGTACAAACATTTCTCAAAAACTTTAGCAAAATTATTTAATAACGATATGGGACGATAGTTGGAAATAACACACTTCTCACCATTTTTAAAAACAGGCACCAATTTGGCAATCTTCCACACAGACGGGAAGGTGGATGTTTTGAGAGCAAGACTGAACAAGTAGCAAAGAGGAGAAGCAAATATATTTGCACAATCCCTAACAAGAAAGGCCGGAATGTCATCACTACCCGCCGTGCAATTATCCTTTAAGGATTTCATAGCACACACCACATCCATCTCAGTTACAGAACCAAGGTCAACCATAGTAGCGCACGAAGCAATTGGAGCAACAGGCGTCGGAGCAAATGAAGGAAGGTACACCGATTGGAAAAACTCCCGCAAGGCGCTCACTATGGAAGGTGGGTCGTTATACGTATTGCCGTAGTCGTCCTTCATAGTTCTAGGAATACCTCCCCCATACCTCCGAGATCGCACAAACTGCCAAAAATGTCTAGGATCGGTTGAAATGGAGAATTCAGCGCTCTGAATAAAATTCTTATATAACCGCCTAGAGTAGTGTAGTCCTGATATGGATCCTTGTGATTTTCATTTGTTTTCTAGTTTAAGCAAATAGCTTAGGGGACGTCGGTTTAAGGAAAAACCTGAGATTACTTTTACAAGGGTATCGTATTATTAATCAATCGTTGTAATAAATATATAGAAGTTAGGAGAGATTACAATAAAAATAAAATTTCTTATATCGTTCCAACTTTCTTCTTTCTATATCAGGCCGAGAATTTGTAGCGCCTACTTCGTAAGTACAATAACCTAGAAAACACGCTGTAGCTATGTTATTTTGAACATAAATAAACAGTAATGTGCCACATCATAGTTCAGTTCCTCCAGCCGGTCATCAACACAACTCAAGGTCGATTTAACTAAAGATAATTATATTAAACGCGTTATATATATCACAGATATCACTTGTCAGCGACGTGAGTCGGTATTAAAAACATGCAAAGTACGTTAGAAACCATCACAACCGCCTTGGCGTCGTCTAGAAAACTCGAAAATTGCGAATTGGTGCCTCTGGAAGAATCGCGGAGTGGCGAAGGGGTCATAGCCGTTGTAAATAGGGTGGTCTTTAGGGGAACGAATGCAGAAAATGAAATTCGTGCAGAGAATTTAGTCTTGAAGACGGCGCCAACGCACGCGATTTACAGGACGAGTTCCCCAATCCACGAAATGTACGAAAATGAAATTTACGCTTACGAAACGGCGTTACCAACCTTAGAAGGAACGTTCAAAAGATTCGGGATGAAATTCGTTAATTTCCCAAGATGCTATCTCACGAATACGAAAGAAAACGAGGAATATTTGGTGTTGGAAGATTTGAAGAGCGGCGGTTTCAAATTGTGGAGTAAGGAAAAGACTATGGACGATGGTCACTTGTTCGTAGTCCTTGAAAATCTCGCCAAATTCCATGCAGCGTCCTTTTATTTGAAGGAAAAGCAGAAGGATACGTGGAACGAGTTAGTAGGCGGTTTGAACAATGTTTCCAAAAAGTTCTTTTGCGATACTGAATTTTGCGAAGCCGTTATTGAGATGGCCAACACACTAGATCCACTTTTTAAGGACCAAAATGATACTCTACAAAGATTTCAAGCATTTAGAGACTACCAATTAAAAGAATTCATGTGTAGTATATGTAACGATAGAGATTCTGAATTTGTTATCGCTCACGGTGATGTGTGGTGCAACAACATCCTATTTAAATATGAGGTTGGTAACTTATATTCGTACTAATACCATATTATCCTTCATCTATGTTTTAGGACCAATCAAACCCATCAAAACCAACCGATATCGCAATATTGGATTACCAAGCTATAAGATTATCTTCAGTAGCTATAGATTTATCTTTTTTCTTATGCGTTTCTTGTTCCAAGGAATCCATGTCCTCTTTGGACACCTATCTCCAATATTACTACGAAAAACTCGCCCAGAACTTAAGCAAAATGGATTTTGATCCTGATATTGTATTTCCGAGATCGTCTCTCTTCTGTCAATGGAAAAGATATAACAAATTTGGTTTGTGTATGAGTCTAGTGACCCTACATGGTATCAATAGCGATAGTGATGAGTTTCCCAGCTTGGAGGAAGTGTTGAAGTACCCCCGAGGTTTTTGGTTCGCTCTAAATTTCAAATCTAGAAATGAGAAGAGATATCAGGAAAGGATTAAGGATGTTATCTTGCATTTTATTGAAAAGGATTATATTGGGAAACTAGAGCCATGTTTGTGGAGCAGAAAAAGATGAAGATCCGAGAATGTGAAGTAATAAATTACGTTTTAGTATTGTATGAGTTCTGACTAGCTGTTAAAGTGTTAGTAGTCCTTTTAAAATTATATATTTTGATAAAGGCACCAATTTTAGTTTTATTTTGCCATCATATACATGGCACCCATTAATACTTTAAAACCTGTAATTAGAGTCGCTGTTTGACCTATTACCATCGTTTCTTGAACTTATGTAGTCGTATGTTTCGGCAGTTTGTCTACTGTCGTCTTCAGGGTAGCCCCGAGAGGGGCTGTTACTTGCCAGACTCATCATTCGTTCGCTGATTTTGTCTGAGGTATTTATATTTCCTATTCTTTTATTATTGCAAACTTGTCGTATATAGGGATCGAACCCGAATTATTTTTCCTTGAATTTCGTATTTCACCTGACTTAACCACTAAGCCAATAAAGGAAAACTTGTATTAATAGTCACCTGTCTAAAGCGGCCACCTGAGGTAATGGATAGTTTCAAAGTTCCTCGAATCGACGATAAGGAAATTTCCATATATGAAAAAACCTTATTTACTACCATCCTTATAAACTCAAATTTTTACAACCTATCTGCATGAAAATTCACCTGCACCCAGTATTATTTCGTATTTGTGCGATGAGCATGATCTCAGTCAACTACAAATTGCCGGCGCAATACGTGCATGTTTATATTTGATCAAAGTGGGATCGCTTTCATTTCTATCCTAGTTTACATATAATGTGGTCTTTCACTTACTTGCGGTTAGTTTAAAGTTGTTTCCACATTCGAAAGGTTCTTAATTACGTACGTTGCTAAGAAGAAAACGTTTATCGCGAAAGTTGGCCGAAAAATATGGGTTTGGAAAACACAAATTAACGATATTATGAAGAATGAAGGTGAACTAAAAAAGTGGTTGGGGAAGAAACGAAGATTTTCAAAGTCAGAAGGATTGGCAGTGGATCAAATCGTCTGCAATTGGTTGTGCCGATTCCAATATTTGGGCAGCTACTTAATCAAAAGACACTGGAAACAGCAAGCAGTTTAAAGATGGACAATTTCTCAATATCTAATGGATGGTTGGAAATAAAATTACCATTGAATCCAACAAACTATTTTCCTCTTGATGTCTTGACACGTCTTCATTATGACACCACGCCAAAAAAAACATTTGCATTAAGAACTGAGACTTGTGCATGGAAAAAGGCAATAAAAGCACGTTTGACTATTTTACTTTGTGTAAATATGGAAGGGGAGAAAGAAGATCTATTAATAACACATGGGCTGAAAAGTCCCGGGCCTAACAAAGAAAACACGTTTTTTTTGGTTCAAAATTAGCTTTATTCATCAACGTAATCTCCATCAGGAGCAACGCAGTCATTCCAGCGCCGCTCTAACATTTCAATACCACTTTTGTAGAACGATTTATCTTTTGCCTCAAAATAGGCCTCAGTTTCAGCGATAACCTCTTCATTCGTGCGAAATTTCTTACCGGCGAGCATTTTTTTGAGGTGTGCGAACAGCCAGTAGTCGCTGGGAGCCAAACCTGGCGAATACGGTGGATGTGGGAGCAATTCGAAGTTCAATTCGTGTAGTTTTGCCATTGCTTTGATTGACTTGTGACACGGTGCGTTGTCTTGATGAAACAAATTTTTTTTCTTTGCCATATGCGGTCGTTTCTTTGCAAATTAGGCACCAATAACGCTATATAATATTCACTGTTTGTGGTATTTTATTTATCAAGATATTCGATGAATATTAAACCACGCACAAACCAAAAAAACGAGGCCATAACCTTTCCAGTCGATTGTTGTGCTTTTGGGCGCTTTGGACGAGGTTCACCAGTTGCTGTCCACTCAGATGACGATCGTTTTGATTCCGGAGTGAAGTGATGGATCCATGTTTCATCCATTGTCACATATCGAAGCAAAAATTCCGGTTTGTTACGATTAAACATGGCCAAACACTGCTCAGAATCATCAACACGTTCTTGTTTATGGTCAACAGTGAGCAAACGCGGCACCCACTTTGAACAGAGCTTTCTCATAGTCAAATGCTCATGCAATATAAAGCCAATACGTTCTTTTGATATCTTTACGATGTCAGCTAACTCACGCAACTTCACTTTTCGATCATTCAAAACGATTTTGTGGATTTTTTTATGTTTTCTGGTGTTACCGCCTCATTTAGACGTCCACTGCGTTCTGCATCATCGGTGTCTCTACGACCACGTTTGAAGTCAGCAAACCAACGTTTTATTGTTGTTTCTGATGGAGCGGAGTCCCCATAACACTTTTCAAGCCATTGCTTCGCTTGAACGGTATTTTTCCCCATCAAGAAGCAGTGTAAAATTAAAGCACGAAATTGTTTTTGATCCATAGTTTTGAAAATAACAAAAGTAGCGCGACTCTTAGCACAATAACTCACAAACTAATGAATAGAATATCATGAAATTTTAACAGCTGTCTTTTGAAGGTTAGTACTAACTGGGAGAAAGGTGACTGCAATAAAACTAGCGTCATCTATGTGTTAGGCCCGGGACTTTTCAGCCCATGTGTTAATTGGAAAAATAATAAATCCTCGCCATTTTAAAGGAAATCATGTTCAAAAATTACTCGTAGATGGAATTCTAACAAAGAGGCATGTTCAGACGGTGATGTAAATGGATACAGACAGATATCTGTTGATAGTCATGTACCTACAGACAGCCCTAACTTCGGTATTACAGAAACTGTTGAAGAATTGTGCAATAATGATGAACGACTGATAGTGTTGTTGACGAATATGAAACTCCAAAACCTACTTCATCTAGTACGAATGAAGTGCTGTGTGAAATTAAGAGATATACACAATTATTTACTGTGTAATGACAATGGTGACTTTTTTATGGGTGTTTCTCGAATTTTGTGAAATTGTAGTTTTTAAATCGAAGCTGAAAAATTTAAAGCAAACCAAATTTCAACCATACTTTGAAAAAACCGTAACAAAACATATTTTTTCGTATGAATATGTTGTAATTATATGAATAAACAATTCCCCAAAATCCTCCCTCCCTCCTTCTAAATATTTTCTTCGAAATACTTTAAAGGATACAAATCACTTACTTGATCATTTCCAGCTATAAGGACGAAAATTTAACGTCAGTCTGTAGCATAGGCTTAATTCTCCCCATTCAAAACCATTAGCATCATCCAAAGCATCTTCCGAGATCAATACATTCGAATCGGCTCTCAGCTCCGCGAAAATAACGGCGGAGAAAAACACTCCCCCCTTCCAGGGAAGGAGAAGACCTAATTTCCATAAGTGGCTCGCAATCAAATTTAAAAATATCTGCCTCTCAACGAAACGTGTTCTTCCTTTAATAAGGCGCAGGGGAAAAAGAGAAAAAACTGCGGACCGAGGAAAGCAAAACGTCAAATTAAACGTTTTTAAGTGGCGCCCTCTAGTTATATTCTCAACTTCTTTCTTTCGTAAACGCGTTATGTATCCGAAGATGTTTCGGGAGGAGAGACGATTTTGAAAGAAAAACTGGGTGGCGTTGAAGATAAATGGACTTATTACGGTCAATACGTTTCAGCCAATAAGGAATAAAATATCGCGTTTGTTTTGTTTGTTTTATGCGTTTTTGCGTCTTTTCTTTTTGATGGAATATGAAAGGATCTTGAGAAATATTTTTATATACGTAGGAGGCTTGTCTGACAAGGAAAGGTTCCCGGGTGTCAAAGTCAGATCTGAATGAAACTTGGCAAGCAAGTAGAGTGTGATGAGACTTGTTTGTGTTGAAATTTACACTGAGCGGCTGAAACACCCCTTTGAAAATTCACAGATTTTCAGTTTTCTTGATTTAATTCTCGAACGAAAATAGATAGAACAAAAATTTAAATGCAAAGGTCTCTCAGGACACGTCAATGTGGTATATATAGAGTGTTGTATTTAAGCGCCACCCTCTTATGCAAGAGCTGATCATGGTAATATGGAAAAGAAATTGACGTAAATCGTTCATCTTTAACATCCTTTATTCATTTTAAAGCATTTTTAAAAGGTGCGCAACTAAGTTGTCGCTGTTTTTTTTTGTAGTGAAAATGCAACATTATTATGAAAAATGCTTACAAATGAGTCATTCAAAGTATTGGCTATCGCTAGCTACAACTTTCTCCCATCTTTTTGGCAGAGCTCGAATACCGTTACGGTAATAGTCTTCAGCTTTTGATGCTATCCACGAATCGAGTAATTTTTCGATGTCTTCATATGAGCGGAACTGTTGACCAGCCAGATCATGTTCCATCGAACGGAACAGGTGACAATCGGACGTCGCAATATCTGGAGAATATGACGGATGGGGTAGGACTTCCCATTTGAGCGTTTCCACATAGGTTTTAACGGGTTTGGCAACATGTTGTAGAATCACTTTTTCGAGTCTCTGTTCGTATTGTGACCGTTGTTCGCACAGTGCTCAACCACATCAATTGAAGTTGATACCGTTCACAAGTGATGATTTTGTTCAGCATCAACAGCTCATAATAAATAACACCGACCCGCTCCCACGAAATGCACAGCACAACCTTCGCAGCGTGAATATTCGGCCGAGCCGACGACTAGAAGCATGACCGGATAGTCCTGATGACCTTCTTTTCTTTGGATTGCTGTAATGAATCCATTTTTCATCGCCCATCACGATGCGATGAAGAGAACCCTTTCTTTTTTGCCGCTGGAGCAGTTGTTTACAGATGAAAAAACGACGCTTAACGTGCCTTGGCTTCAAATCATAAGGAACCCAAATTCATTGCTTTTGGATCATCCCCAGCGTATGCAATCGCTTGGAAATGACTTGGCGGGTAACTTCTAATGCTGATGAAAGCTCTTGTTGCGTTTGGCATGGATCCTCATCGAGCAATGTCTCCAATTCGGCGTCTTCGAAGGTTTCGCGCTTTCCTTCACGCGGACGGTCGTCAACATCTAAATCACCGTCTTTGAAGCGACGGAACAAATCACGGCACGTTGTTTTACTTAGAGCAGCATCTCCGTAAACTTTGTAGAGCTCTCGATGGCTTTAGCCGCCGTTTTCTTCGAATGAAAGAAGAAAATCAACAGTTCCCGCATATGACGATTATTTAGCACAAGATCAGACACACAACCAACTGTATCAAAACGGTTTGCTTATTATATGTCTAAGCTTGGTTCATAACGTTTTGGATATCTCGAAATCGACCAACACCTATTGTTGGCGTAGTCTATTGACAAACCGCGGGAACTTGCGCACCCTATAACTATACAAGGTGTTCCAAAGGCAATATTCACATAAGGATTTTATATCTTATGCTACGCACGTACTACAAACATATGTATACATATATCAGAAACGGGAAACAGTTATTCTATATAATCCCACTTCTTACAATTTAGGTAGCTCAATTTGGTTCACATTGACGATTTGAATTAAATTTGATTGAAGTACATAACCGCAATCGCCAATTGATATGGTATCAGATGCAGCTGTTGTCAGTGTAAGCGTATATAAATAAATAATTTGTTATCGTAAATATTCAGAAACATCACAATCGTTTAAAACGAATTATCACCACATCCTATTATTTGAAAACTTCTCATTTTTAGGACATATATATTTTGATATTGGTGGTATTTGTTCGATTCTAGATATCTTGATAATATATCACAACATTTATTTTTTATTAAGGTATAAAAAAACAAACATATAATAGACGTAACGTCCTGGTTTTGTAATATAACATTTATATACCTACTCGGCGAATGTAAAAACAACCAAAAATCGTATATAATGGCTGTGTTACAAGTGTATCTAATACAATTCTATAGCCATGCATTTGTTCATATTAACGGCTAGCTTGTTGTTAATACACCACAGGTTGAATATATTAAGTTACAGCTGCGAGCAAATGCTGTAGGCACTCTAATCAAACATGTGTTTCGCGTAGCAGGTAGCGCTTCTTAGAACAAGGGTACTGCGAATTTATACCTGATCGTTATCTAAAGTAGAAATTCCTAGAAAATATAAATTACGAAGTTATATAAGACAGAAATTAAAATTTTTAGGTTGAGTAATATATTTCGCGTAGAGAAAGAAACGTCGTTTGTCGGTTTCAAAAGTTCATTTAGAGTGCGGACTTTCTTTTGTAAGTTTGTGTATACGCAATATGCCAAAAGTAGCCCCAAATATCTGAGGCTTTTCGAGGCCAGATAATTTTATTGCGCAAACAAGGACTGTCACAAATAAAAATTGCTAAGACAATAAAATGTTCGCGTTGTGCAGTGCAAAACACAATTAGCCGCTACCAAAGGACTGGAGAGTATCATAATCTACCCAAGAGTGGTAGAAAACGTGTAACGACTGTGCGAGAAGAACGATTGATAGAGCGTATCGCGCTCCCGGATAGGCACAAATCCGCGATAGCGATTTCTGCAGAGCTCCGCGCTCAACGAGACGCACCAATCTCCGTGCGTACGGTAAGAAGAAGGTTAACTGCGGCGAATTTACGTGCCCGGAAACCGCGACACAAGCCTTTGCTGACCGAGCTACACCCCAAGCAATGCTTTACGTGGGCAAAGAAGTACCGACATTGGACTGTAGATGACTGGGCCAAAGTACTTTGGTCCGATGAATCTAATATAGACGTAAGTGCTTAAAAATACTTCATAATCCTTGCAATATACATAAATTGAACTCAGCGTCCCTACTTTTCTCACCAAAATAGAAATATTCAAAAAGTTAACGTCCTTCGTTTATTCTGTGCAGGTGCACAGCGTTTCCGGAGCAAGTTATGTTCGGAGGAGGTCCGGCGAAGCATTTTCCCCAGTGTGTATTTTACCTACTGTTAAACACGGCGGTGGAAGCATTATGATTTGGGGGTGTATGTCTGCACAAGGGGTAGGGGAAGTCCATGTGTGCGAGGGCCACATGAATGGGGCACGCTACATAGGGATGTTGGAAGAGGTTCTCGAACCATCAATTGTCAGATTTTATGATATAGACTTAGAGGAGTATTACTTTCAGCAAAACAATGCCCCTTGCTACAAGGCTCGACCTGCAATGAAATGGTTTACTGGTAACCAAGATTTTGGACTGGCCCCCACAATCGGCTGACCTCTCGCCTAAAGCAAACAGTGTTATGGAATGGGCGTCTATTTCCCCAGAAACATGTTACAAACTGGTAGCTACTACGCCTAAAAGAATTAAAGCTGTAATAAAGGCTGGAGGAGGCAGCATTAAATACTGAATTATGTGTTTTTTTGGTTTTGAGATTCTCGTCTTATCGTAACGCTAAAAAAGTTACCTTGCCTATAACATTTGCTCGCAGCTGTATATCTACGTATAATAACTTTGGCCAGATGGATTGATAACACAAATCGTTGATAAATATCGGGAACAAAAGCCTATACATGCCACAAACTGTTATCTATCACGAAGACACGAATGGGATAAAGTTAGAAGCGAAGACGAAATTCCAACACTGTTCAATTAAGCAAGATGTGATCGATCCGATCAAAGGCTCTTGCCAGGTCTTCCACAATCCACAGCATCAGACACATATTGAGTAATAGTAACAGGTTTAGTTACTGTAGATCGCTGCAGCAATAAAATTCTTGAAAAGCGTCCACTGTGTTGTTGTGGATCGCCACACGTGTTATCGTTATCATCCTTTATAGTTTTAGGAATACTCTCCCCCCCTCTTCCCTCCCCTCATCCTTACAGGAATACAGAAATTAAAAGAATCACTCCTCTATATCTTGTCATCACGGTTTCACAAATTTATACCTAAATCTCCGTTTAATTTCGGACCCATTCTGCAAGAAACAATTTTATTCCTTCCCTTAAAGATATAAATCACTCCGTTCTTCGGGATTAATTGAATTAATCTCGGTTCTTTCCTCGGCGTGCCGCTGTTACAGCGTCTAACCTACGTACGTGAACCACATCAACCGTCTCTTCGTTCGACGAGTGTTTACTTTTTGGCGAGGATCGACTTCGACGGCGTTTGAGAGTGGAAGTGTAGCAAAATACTTATCTAGACGTGACCTATTAAAGCTGCATTTCAGCGTGGGGAAAGGTACACAACATGAAATCGAAAAGAATAAAACGAACCGATTGCAGACACAATAAAATCGCCGCGCTTAAGTGTTTTCAATTACGGCGACAGGAAATCAGATTGTTTTCTTGGGAAATGCGATCGGTCCATCGCCGAGCTTTCGTGAAATTTGTTCTTGAAAGGGATGTTGTGGAATGGGGACGAGTGCGAAATTGGATGGGAGGGACCTTTTAGGTTGAATTGCTATGGTAAGTTAATGCAAATGAAAGGAATGTGTTAGCAATAAGGTAAGTGTGGGAGAGATGACCATATTTATTTGTCGCGTAAAGATATAACGAAAGTAATACAAAAAGAAGAAGCATATGCACTACCGCTCAAAAGTGTTCAGGCACCCCTGTTTTCATGAATTATTCATATAGTATTATGTTTACCAAAAAACATTATAATAAAATGAAATACGTATTTAAAATGTAGTTCAGTAAGATAAACACCCATTATATCGCATAAGGTTTACTATCATTTACCTGCACTTGGTTAGATTATCATAAACTGTTTATTGCGGTGCAATTACAATAAGAATCTCTCTGAATTTACTGGATACATTTAGTCATCTGTTAGATTGTAGGTAATAATGTTTATATTACCTTCCTAGAAGATTATAGTGAAATCTGTAACCAATGGTCAGTTGCACTGTGGTATTAGTCTATTCAAGTCGTGAGCGAAATATCGTGTGACAATTTTTTAAAATGCCTTCGCGAAGAGAAATTAGTACGGAAACACGTGCGCTTATAATAGCTTACCATAAAAGTGGCATAAGTAATCGACAAATTGCCAAAAAAATTAAAATACACCACGCTACGGTTGACTATAACGTAAAAAAATATCGGGAAACTGGCAGTTGTCTTAATAAAAGACGGAGTGGAAGGCCAAAAGCGACAATATCTGCAGATGATCGCAGAATAGTGGTTACCAGCAAGTTAAATAGACTCACAACAGCCCCGAAAATCACCGCAGAATTAAATGTTGGTTGCCAAAAACTAGTCAGTGTTTCTACAGTCAAACGTCGCCTACAGCACGCCGGGCTCCGTGGACGTATTGCGATGAAAAAGCCATTACTACGCAAATAAAACAAGCAAAAGCGACCTAAATGGGCTCGTGAACACCAACACTGGACCATAGAAGAGTGGAACAACGTCCTATGGACGGATGAGTCCAAATTTGAGCTGTTCGGAACCCGAAGACGCATATTCGTAAGAAGATCTGTGGGTGAACGTGCCAGAGAAGAGTGTATTGCTGCTACCGTGAAGCATGGTGGAGGTTCTATCATCATTTGGGGCTGGTTTGCTGGCACTAGTGTAGGGGACATTGTGAAAATTGACGGTATATTAAAAAAAGAAGGCTAACGCGAAATTTTGGAGAACCACGCAATACCTTCCGGAATTCGACTTTTGCGTCAAAATTTTATCTTTCAGCAAGATAATGACCCAAAACATTCCTCTAAATTATGTAAAGACTATTTACGCCATTTAGAAGAGGAAGGAAATCTCAAAATTATGGAATGGCCTCCCCCAGAGCCCCGACTTGAATCCAATCGAGTTACTATGGGAAGAACTAGATCGGGAAGTACGGAAATCGGCTCCGACATCAGCTACTGACGTGTGGAACAAATTGCAATCGAGTTGGACCTCAATAACACAAGAAACTTTGGCAAAACTTATTGCCAGAATGCCTCGATTGTGTGGTGCAATTATTAAATCAAGAGGAGGTCATATAGATGAAAACAAAATTTAAATTAAACGTTTTAATTTTCACATTTATTTAATATATTTTTATTCATGTAGGTGTATCTGTACATAAAAAATAAATATTATTAACATTTTTGCTGAGTTTTTATACATTTTTGCTGTCAGTGAGAGTGCCTAAACACTTTTGAGCGGTAGTGTACATACCTAATAGAAATTGTTAAGAAATGATGCGATTACAAAAAAAATATTAATTATTTCCGAGTTTTTTTGACCTATGGTCAAATTTTCTACACTTCTGGCAGAAGTCGCCATGAGACATACAACTTTGATACATTGGTTCCAATCAACAGTTTCTTTAGTCTATAGCCCTCTCCACATCCTACACTCAAATTTTCATTCACTTCTATTTTTATCACTTTCTAGATTTATTTCTTCATCTTCCTGGCTGCTTGAGGATTTCATTTCTCTTTTCTTGTTGTTCTTAACCGTCTTTTTTGTAACACATTTAAAAGGCTCCCTAGAAAGTAACACCAAGATAAGAAAACGCTGTAAATACAGCTTTCTCATGGTATTAGTGAAATCAATTCACGAGAAAGATATGTGAAGAGACTAAAACGCTAACACACGGACATGTTTCTGTATCTTGGTGTTATTTTCTAGGCATTATTTTAGATGCGTTTTAAATACGTCATGGTAAGCCTGAGAAATCATTCACATGTTCAGTTCTCCTTGCCTACCATGAGAAAGCTGTATTTACAGCGTTTTGGTGTATTTTCCATGTTTGTCTGGCTTTTTTTTGTTTTGAATCTTATGTTGGTTTCTTTGGGCTTTTCTTTCTTTTCCTTCGGAAATTTCTAAATGTGCACCTGAAGTTAAAATAGCTGCAACTTATTTGGCCCCTTTTTTAACAACAGTTATTTTTTTCTTTTTGGAATAGGAGGCGACAAATCAAACAGTATTTTTGAAGGAGTAATTTTTATGTTACATGTGAATGGTTGTGCTTCTAGACCGTCAGTTAGGTGTTTTGAAGCCTCTATCTGTTTTTGAGGTGCAAAATCTCCTGTTGTAGACGAAGAAGCTTCTCTTCAATAGAAAAAGCGTAATCTGGTATGATATTACGATTGGAAAGTAGAATTTCCGTCGCTCTAAACTCTGGTGAATCACTTTGTGTTGTAGTAGCCTTGCCTCAAATTGCATTCAGTAACTCACCAAGCTGATATCTGGCAATGCGCCACACAGTGGGGCAACGGCGGAAATAAGTGTGTCCGGCAAAATCACCTTAAGAAATACACCGATTTCCAATTGTAAAATAGTGAATATCAATTAGGTATGAACGTCTAGACACAAGCCCAAGACATATAACAAGTGAATAAACCAATTTGCGCTATAAATACCACATATAATTCGATTAAGTTAGGATCAGACTGCGTTAATGCAAGCAATCTTAAAGTATAGGCCGGTTATATTTGCATATTTAGAAATTCTAATCATTTAACTGGGATGTAAGCGAAAATTCGGCAAATTCTAATATACTCTGTAAATAGTTCAAATGTTTTAACGTCATTGAACTTATTTCAAAACAAAAATATCTTCCCTTGGTATTACGATGTTTATAACTACGTATCATGTAACCATAAAGGTGTCCACCAAACTGTCTTATTAGAATTTTTGGAACCTCTTGTGGGAATTTCATTATAAAACTTTCGGCTGAACTATAATCCATTTGAAAAAAATAGTTTTAGCTTAACAGTATTGCAGTGTACAAGGTGTTGATATCAACTTTCTTATTTTATGTTTAATAGTATATCTCATTTACGAACAACTTGCAGAATATTACATTACATTACATTGTATTACACTATAGACTAGGGTGACAAAATAAAATAGACACCTAATAATTAAAAAAAAGATGCTATTCTCGTTACATATACAAAATATTTTAATTTTTTTAAATTAGACTAATATTTTGTCGATCCACCTTTACTTGCGTGAAGTGCTGCGAGTCGTCGTGGCATAGAATCTATTAAATGATTAATGCTGTCTTCTAGAATATTTAACCACTCTTTTGTAACAGCTGCCACGAGTTCTTCCTTATTGCTGGGTTTTCGGGGTCGTTCCGCCATATTTGTCTGGATTATGTGCCAAACATTCTCTATCGGATTCATGTCTGGTGATTGGCCTGGCCATGGTAAAATCCGAATCCCCCGTTCCTCTTTCCATGTGGTTGTTGTTCTTGCTTTGTGGCAGGGTGCTCCATCCTCCATAAAAATGGCGTCTCCTTTAGATAAAATGGCGTTGTCGAATATCGGTAGTAGTCCTTCTGTTAATATTTGGATATATTTTGCCGCATTTATATTTCCGTCGCAGATTACTAATTGCGATCTTCCACCATACCATATCGCGCCCCACACCATGATGTTCACACCGCCGTATTTCACCGTCTGATGCAAAAATTTGTCGTCCAGTTGCTGTGACGAACGTCTCCATACCCACGTACGACCACTATCACTGAATTGGCAGTATCTGCTTTCGTCTGAAAAAATGACAGACCGCCGAAACTCTTCGGGCTTCGTTCGCATTTCGATTGCCCAAGCCATTCGACGCCGTTTTTGAAACGCCGTAAGAGGTTTTTTCTTTGCCACCCTTTTATACATCCCCACACTGTGGAGGTATCGCAGAACGGCGCGCTGACTTTTCTGTGAAGTTGCCGTAAGCTCATCTGTACTTTTTCGCGGTTCTCTTAACACTTCGCGCACAAGCACCCTCTTACTTCTTTTAGAAGGTCCGGCACGACCTGGTCTCGGCTCCACTGTTGCTTTTTCCTTGCGTTTAAATTGTGTAATCACACGGTTAACTGTGCTTTACCTGGTGTCTATTTTATTCTGTCACCCTGGTGTATTACATCACACGACAATCCCTTGAAACTGTATTTTTTCCCATATTTCAATTTAGGGGTTAGTAAAATTTGTATAACATTTGACCTCAAGTTATAATGGACTATCTAGTTATCAGTTACAGTGATTCGACTGAATATTTGTCAAAAGTCGGTCATTAGAACGTTCAGTCGTTTTATTATTTCATCCGTGAAAAGTTCCCTAATGTTGCTGAAGATCAGATATCTTTAATTTCCAACGTCCTTACAAGCAGATTTCTTCCTAATTTTAATGTTAAGTGGAGATCAGATAATCGAGACAAAAACGTGTTTAAAAAGAAGGAAAACATGACGGTGCGTACGATACAGATTTTCCTCATGTTCGGTGGGAGAGGATGGCCTACTAAAGCCTTTGAAGATTGTGGAGAAAAACGTCAACGAACCAAAATACTCGAAATGCGAACATCACACACCCAAGCCTTAATAAATGCTGCCTTCTCCTCCCAGTCAGCTGACCACGACGAATTTTCCAGGGCTAATCATGCAATTGGTGTCATATGCTCTATAATAACCTTATCGGATAATATTATGCAAGTATATTAGCAAAAATCCTATGAATAATATTTAATGTTAACGATTGCAAGGATTCTGTAGTTGTATAATTCATAAATTAATAATTTATTCGGAATAAATTATTAATTTGTGCGCTACGATATGAAGGTTTACTGGGAATATTTAATGTGGTTAGAATATTATCCACAGAAAATTAAATATATGTTTATGAAAAAATAATAACAGTTTGCATTTTCAAAGGCACTAATTGTTTCTGTTAAGATTATTATTGAAAATCACCGTCGACCAGGTTATAATGTAACCGATCTGACCATCCCATAGATTTTGACGCGATTATCAAGGTGGGTGTGGGTATACTGAAAGGGTCTCGATCTATTTCTCACTTAAAAGTTTACAGTCAACGAAACTTTCTTAAATTATTGACGAACAAAAAGAAAATTACATAAAATGAATGACACTTTACCACAAATAAAAAGAACAAATTAATAACACTTACCACCATTCAAAATTCCGTAACATATCGTGATATTTTCCAAGAAACAAACAACGAACTTTATAATTAAAATTATTTTCATATTGTCCCTTAACGCACACAGGTCCTTTGACAGTTCACTTCGCAGTTTTTACTTGATGATACAATAATAGTTCAGTTCGCGAACTCACTGCACAGACACTAATTACGGCTGCTAACAATAAGTTAATAATGCATAAATTTGATATCCTGCGTCTTGTGCGAATATAGATATTGTAAGTGATTAATGACGACAGTGCGGAATATGTTCTTATTTTTAATGGAAGAAAAAGGAGTCACATCCCACGGTAGATTTGGTGTGAAAATCCTTTCTTAAATAGGATTTTAAATTGTTATTGTGTTTGTTGTTGGTTATCTTATATTAATAAATAAATAGAAAGAGGATTTAGTGCTGAATATAAATTGAATAGAAATGATTCAATTATCAAATTAATTGTCCTCAAATTCTTCTTCTAGATTTTATTTATTTTCTTATTACTCTTGCTCTAATTTGAACGTATTTATTGTATATTTTTTATTTAAACGTAAAGGTTTCTAAAAAGATGTTGCATTTAGTGCAAGATCAAAAGATAGCGAATTTCTTAGCTCAATACTATTTTTTTCTCTTGCATTAAAAACATCATCTCACCCACCAAAATCAACTAATCCAAACCGAATACCAACTCCATTACTTTCCCAAAATTATCCATAATAACTCAATCAATAAACAAAACACTTGGATTATACGAATTTTTCAAATATTTCCCCCCAAAATAGAATCAAAAATAAAACCACAGCAACGCAATTTATCGTCTCGGAAAGACGGGAAATTCCCGAAAGTAGCGTACAAGCGACTTCGAACTCCGAGAGATACCACGTGGCGCTTAGTGAAAGTACGCAAAAACAGAAAACTATCGCGTGCCGCAGCCGACTACTTCTCCGCCGGTCCGATCGTCCTATGAAGCGCGAATGATACGTCGTACATCGCGGCAGGCCGATTGCGCGTCCTCCCCAGCGCCCTCTACGGCAGCTTGCGAACTACTGCGAGAGGCGAAAGCTTGGCGCCTACACAAAAGCGCGCGTTGAAACGGTGAATGGCGAAACGGACGTTCTCGGCGGGCGCGCTTTCGTTTCTTGCAAACTGGGAAAACCGGTCGTCTCCGACAATGGTAAAAAGGGTAGGGAAGGATAATATATACCGTGTCCAAAGTTATTTGTTCGCTGGGCAATAAATAAGATGTGTTATAAGCGTGTTAGACGAATAAAGTGATTTGTGCGACAGAAATACGCAATTATTGGGTGAAATTTTGATAGAATTTGGGGGAAAATCGATAATAATAATTTTATTGTCGAGCAGATTTACGAGGGTGGATCTCTATGCTGCGTCCTGACTCCCTCACAGTAAAATTACAGTGGCATAATATTTTTTATTTTTCAATATAGTCTCCGTCTACACTATTGCATTTGGTCCATCGATGCTCCAACATCTCAACAAGCTCCTGGTAAAATTGTTATCCGACCTCTGCAAACCACCTTTCTACAACTTGCATCACCTCATAATACTGGAAACTTTAGCCCCACGTAAGATTTCTTTTAATTTGGGGAACAATTTGTAATCACTAGTAATTCAAAGCCTGCTTGGTGTATAGCAGCCATAGCGATACCAGATGTATGGCTAGGGGCATTATCCTGATGGAATAGTACATCGTTGTGGTTCTACGTCGGAGAGTAAAGCATGAGATGAAATATGGGTTATTATATGATTTTGAAACAAAATGAATATTAAAGACCCAAAGTTAGACCCCTGAGGAATTCTCGAAGAGGGAATAAATTCCATTAAAGAAAACACACTGACGTCTATTAAACAGATACGATTGAAACAATCGTATCAGAGAATCTCTAAATCCAAAGGAGATTAATTTATAGGGAATCAAGGAATGATTGAGATCGTCGAAAGCTTTACCAAAATCAATACATAGAACATCAACCTGAGTACGAGCATCTAGGACTATGCAAATTGATATAAATTAATCATCTCCTTTCAACAAAGCTATGTTGAGAAGATGAAATGCTATTCTTGATGCTAGGATAAAAATCAGTGCATAGGTATTATTCAAAGCAAAGTTTGATAGGAGAGATATAGGGACGTATCGGATAGATTATCACTTTTGAATATAAGCACAGCGCGAGCAATCTTCCTTTTATCCGGGAACAATGAAGTTTTTAAAGTTAAAGGAAAGATTCCTGACAAAGGATTCACCAACATAACACATGGGCTGAAAAGTCCCGGGCCTAACACATAGATGACGCTAGTTCTATTGCAGTCACCTTTCTCTCAGTTAGTACTAACCTTCAAAAGACAGCTGTTCAAATTTAATGATATTCTATTCATTAGTTTGTGAGTTGTTGTGCTTAGAGTCACGCTACTTTTGTTATTTTCAAAACAATGGATCAGAAACAATTTCGTGTTTTAATTTTACACTGCTTCTTGATGGGAAAAAATACTGTTCAAGCGAAGCAATGGCTTGAAAAGTGTTATGGGGACTCCGCTCCATCAGAAACAACAATAAAACGTTGGATTGCTGACTTCAAACGTGGTCGTAGAGACACCTATGATGCAGAACGCAGTGGACGTCCAAATGAGGCGGTAACACCAGAAAACATAAAAAAAAACCACAAAATCATTTTGAATGATCGAAAAGTGAAGTTGCGTGAGTTAGCTGACATCGCAAAGATATCAAAAGAACGTATTGGCTTTATATTGCATGAGCATTTGACTACGAGGAAGCTCTGTTCGAAGTGGGTGCCGCGTTTGCTCACTGTTGACCAAAAACAAGAACGTGTTGATGTTTCTGAGCAGTGTTTGGCCATGTTTAAACGTAACAAACCGGAATTTTTGCGTCGATATGTGAGAGTGGATGAAACATGGATCCATCACTTCACTACGGAATCAAAACGGTCGTCATCTGAGTGGACAGCAACTGGTGAACTTCGTCCAAAGCGCCCGAAAGCACAACAATCGACTGGAAAGGTTATGGCCTCGGTATTTTGGGATGTGCGTGGTGTAATATTCATCGACTATCTTGAGAAAGGAAATACCATCAACAGTGAATATTATATAGCGTTATTAGAGCGTTTGAAGGCCGAAATTGCAAAGAAACGACCGCATATGGCAAAGAAAAAAAATTTGTTTCATCAAGACAACGCACCGTGTCACAAGTCAATCAAAACAATGGCAAAACTACATGAATTGAACTTCGAATTGCTCCCACATCCACCGTATTCGCCAGATTTAGCTCCCAGCGACTACTGGCTGTTCGCAGACCTCAGAAAAATGCTCGCCCGTAAGAAATTTCGCACGAATGAAGAGGTTGTCGCTGAAACTGAGGCCTATTTTGAGACAAAAGATAAATCGTTCTACAAAAGTGGTATTGAAAAGTTAGAGCGGCGCTGGAATGATTGCGTTGCTCTTGATGGAGGTTACGTTGATGAATAAAGCTAATTTTGAACCAAAAAAAAACATGTTTTCTTTGTTAGGCCCGGGACTTTTCAGCCCATGTGTTATATTTGCACTCTTTAATGAAAAATGAGAGAATTTAGTCATCACTGGAACTGGGAGTATTTTTTAGTTTATTTATACAATGCAGGCTAAAATTTCCAGAAAACTCAGATAAGAATGCATTAGTAGAAATGATCACTTGTGTCCACAAAGAAATTATTTTAACCGGCAAAGGAACACAGATACTAACCTGAACATTTAGATTTTAATAAAGTTCTAGTAATATCGGTTGAGTCGGCCGATGCTTGTTGGAAATCCATATTGAAGAAATGGTCGAGGAAGTAAAACTCAAATATTTTACAAAAATTTCAAATAGTGATAGCGAAACATGTTATAATAACATTGTGATAAATATATTGGAAATTTTTGTAAAATATTTGAGTTTTACTTCTTCGACCATTGTTCAAAGCTCTAGTAACTGTAATATTACCGTGATACGTATAAAAAGACAAGATAGAGTTTAAGCCAACTTCACCTATTGATTTGTACGACTATGTTACCGTTAATTGGCAAAAATGGAAGCAGGAATTCGAAATATTTATTAAAGCTTCAGGCGAAGCCTCAGAAAAGGGTGAATATGTGAAGAGAGTAAAGTTTTTAAATTCACCTCGAACATTTCGATGGTTTCAACTAGGATTCGGGATGGGTTCGAATCCTACGGGATACCGCGAAATTTTTAATTTCATGATTTAATTAATTTAGACGTTAGAAAGCCCATGGGAATTGACTTGTTATCATTTGGAGCCAGCGGACGTTGCATACAATTTGATTGGAGTGCAAGAACGAGGATATACCAGACGGTGCAAATAAATTGCTAAGAAGTTGAAGCGAGGTCATTCAGCTTCAGTCCACAACATCGTTCTAGATAGCGAAAGTTGGATTTAATTGTGTAAGAGGATGAAAATAAATAATACGAGGGATGTCTTTTAAGTTTTGCATACTAAGATATAGAGGGCGCTACTAATAAAATATCAATACTAAAAATTAACCCTCATCTTTAATCCCATCTCCTTCTAAATCCAAAGTTTCAATGCGATACGTATAGTGTTGTACCCATAAAAATGGAATTAAACCGAGAACATTTTCGCGCAATAACTTTTCATAATTCTCGAAGACAATTATCTCAATAGGAATGCCGTGCCGAATTGGTTCGCGTTTTCGGCAATGCACCACCACATCACTCAACAATTTCTCATTGGAATGGAGAAAACAAACCTGGACGTATTAGTCTTAACCACGATCCAAGATCGGATACACCAAAACGGCTCACTCATTAAAACGTCAGTGTTGTGCCCAAGATCATCGACGAAGATCGACATGTGACATATCGCGAGATTGGGGCATTATTGGGGATTCTCAACTCAACAAATTTTGCATGAAGAATGGTGTGTCAAAAAACTAGTTTCCCCTTGAATATCGCATTTGTTGACCAGAGAAAACACCTAAGGTGAATTGGTGTCCAAATAGTCTAGACTACTTCAAGGGAAACTCTAAAATCGTGTGATCAATCTTGGATTTACTCATGCGAGCCAAAAAAATCAACGTCAGTCGTCTGCCTGGGTGTTCCAACACGAAAAAAATCCGGCAAAAGTAATTTGCCCTCGAAGTGTCTTCAAAAAGATAGTTGCGACATTTAGCTCAAAAACAGATCGCGTAGCAACAATTCCTCAACAAGATCAAAAAACTGTTACTGCCTATTGATATACAACCATTTCCTTGCCGCAAGTCATCGCTGAACTTTAAAAAACCAATCCCCAAACGATGAATCATCGTCCACCAAGACAATTTCTTTATCTTTCCGAAAATCAAGAACGAACTGCGTGGTCAAAAGTATCAGTCGTTAGAAGGAGCAATCAATGCTTACAAAAACGTAATTTTAACTGCACCAACAATCGAAAGAATAACTGCTTGCAGAATTGGTTCGAACGCATGCAAAAATTCATTAACTTCCGCGAAAAACAATAAAATCTTTAAAAGCTACCCACTGTTTTATTCCAAATCTATATGCAAAATTTAAAAGACAACCCTCGTAATACGCCGTTTTGGTACTGCAAAGTGAGCCAACACCAATCAAACTCTATTACTTTCAATAACACATCGGGAAATAAGGTATTCAATCGGTTTTCTCTGTTTCGCAGTGATAAGTTAATCTCAGACACACAACCTGCATAAATACACATATAGAAAAGTAATGCATACTGTAGGCAAGCATATATCTTTAACATGTGTACTAGAAATTGACGTTTTAATTGGTGGGGGCGGGTTAGGAGGGTAAGGAAGGGGAGAATATGAATGTTTTTGCGAAGCCAAGCAAAACCCTGCGTCCTCAGAGAGCTACGCTACGTGCTACATGTGCTGATTGCGCTTTTTAGCGATCTTTCCTCTTTGATGATGAGTAACGGGATGCCGGGAGTTGATCCTATTGTTTCCCGTTTTGCTTTTGTTCCCGTACAAGAGTACGGTAGGAAAAGAGGGTTTGCGCGAGTCTTTTTTATGTAATTGCACGTAAAAAATGATTACTTACATACTAGATGCATCTCCGTATCGAGATGGGAGTTGCAGTTGAGAATTTTTAGATGAGTAAAACGCTGGTTGTTAGCTAATAGAGGGATTTTATTTACTAGCATCGCAATACGGTACACGACTATACTCTGAAAGTATTTCTAATCGAGAATATGACTTTAACAAAATTATTATAGTTTAGCTATACGCCAAGACCAATAACTCTGTCTCATGCCCTGTAAATTACACAAGATACTATGAATTATATCGGAATCACCTGCAAATTTTTAATTGATTTGATTTCGATTGAACCCATACATATTATATAAACATAAATCATTTGCGTATTGAACTGGATTGATATCGTCCCCAAGAAAACAATGTAATTTATGAGTACTAACATTGCATAAGGTAGCCTTATAGAATTCCGAGACTTCAATTTGTATAAGGGGTTAAAACAAGACGGATACATAGGAGAAAAAGAGCATAAAACAAAAAAACGACGATAAACGTATCACACCAATAAGCGACGAAGAAGTCAGAGAAGCAGTTAGCAAACTAAAACTAGGCAAGGCGGCCGGGGAGGATGGAATCACAGCTGAAATGATAAAATATATGGGAGACAAAGGTAACGAAGGACTACTTGACCTCTTAAACAACATTATAATAAAAAAGAGAACTACCTAAGGAATGGAATATGGGAATAATTACGCCCGTATACAAAAAGACTATAAGGAATGCTCAAACTATAGAGGAATAACATTAACTAGCATCCCAGGAAAAGTATTGACAAGAGCACTAGAAAAAAGACTCCGAGAGAAACTCGAAACAACTCTAGAAGATATTCAACATGGATTTAAAAAAAAGGAAGAAGCACCCAGGACTTAATATTTGTAATCAGACAATTAGGAGAAAAACTAATAGGGAAAGGAAAGGAAATACATATATGTTTTGTAGATCTTAAAAAAGCTTTTGATAGGGTAAGAAGAGATGTATAGCAGAGCCTGGAAAGGAGAGGTTTAGAGAAAGGAATGATAGAGATGATTAAGGCATTGTATAAAAGCAATAAGAATAAGGTGAGAACTTCCAATGCAGAATCAGCTGAATTCGAATCGCAAATTGGATTAAAACAGGGATGCGTCTTGAGCCCATTGTTATTCTCTATATTAACAGACGACGCTGTTAAAAAAGCTAAACAAAAAGGAAAAAATGTGAAAGTAGGAAACTGGAAAATGAATGCAATTAACGTACAGGAACTAATGTTTGCAGATGATAAGGTACTGATAGCACACTCGGAAGAGACATTACAGCAAAACTTAACGATATACCAAGAAGAACTAACAAATATAAACATGGAGATAAATACGAGGAAAACAAACATAATGATAATTGCAGCAGAAGAAAGAAAACATAGCAGCAAAATCGGGGAAAAAGCATTGGAACAAGTTAAAAGTTATAACTACTTAGGAACAATCATTGAAGACAATGGGAGAATAGAGAAAGAGGTAAATGAGAGGATAGGGAAATCCGCAAAAATATATATTACATATTGAGAAATTCTTTTCTGGATTAAAACGAAATACCAAAAAAAAAAGACAGAGGTGTATAAAAGAGTGGTCAGACCAACATTAACATATGGTAGTGGGTCATGGATAATCACGAATAGAATCAAAAGCAGAGTTACGGCCATGGAAATGAGATTCCTAAGAAGAATAGAAGGAGTAACTAGAAGAGACAGAATCAGAAACACGACAATCACTAATAGTCTGGGTATCAAGCCAATAGAAATAATTATAGAAGAGAGACAACTGGCATGGCTTGGACATCTACACAGAATGGAAGAAGATCGAGTCACAAAGAGGGGATTTGAAGCCAAAACAGAGGGCAAAAACAGAATAGGTAGACCCCGAAACACCTGGAAGGAGCAGGTGTATAGAACATTGGAAAAGAGAAGTATGGGATGGATTGAAGCCAAACAACTGGCTCAGAACAGGAACCTGTGGAAGATAAAAATAAGAAAATAAATAGGCCGACACCGCAAGGTATAAAGGACATACGATTAAAAAAAAATAAAATAATGGGTTACTCAAGCTTTTTCCAACAGTGTAAGTTTTTCAAAATAGTACTAAGTGTATACATAAGTTTTCTCAAGTTCTTTGGTAAAAAGAATCACGTAATTTTTTTATTCGAAATATCGACCATCGGCTTTTACACATTTCATCCATGTCTCAAGTAATTTATGGACACCATGCCACAAAAACTGCTTGCCTTTTGCGGCAAACCATTCGCCGAGCCATTTTCCAACTTCCTCGAAATTGCTGAAGTGCTGATCTGCAAGCGCGTGCCCCATTGAAGCGAAGAGGTGATAGTCAGATGGTGCTAGGTCCGCGGGATATGTCGGGTGCGGTGGGATGTCTCATCCAGGCGATTTCAAGGTGTCTTTCACTGGTTTTGTTGTGTGAGAGGGCGCATTGTCGCGTAACAAAATCACTTTGCTATGTCTCCTGGCCCATTCCGGTCGTCTTTCGATTAATGCGCGGTGTAAATTAATCATTCGTTGATGATAGTAATACATAATATTGCTCTAACTAGTATCCGAGACGGTACTTTAAAAGAAGCCATTTCATTCAATGCAACTTTATTGGATTTCAAAATAATTCTGTAATCCCTCCACTGCACTGAGAGCTTTTCATACTTTAACCCTGTATATTGATAAACCCTATGCAGTTGCCAACAGAATAAAATGACAAACAGCTTTTATTTAAAATATCTGTTCGTATTGCTGCGAAAAGATTACCGTAAGAGTGTCAGGCTTCAATGTAGTACACTGTATATACTTGATGTCTATATGCTAAAAGACTTTTTGAATGTGGTAATTTTTTTTCTTTTTATCTCTGTTCGTTCGGCAATTATATCGGAAGAATGAAACATAGTGGTGTTACTCTCCTTCAAAGCGAGTTTAATTCAAATCCGAATTTTACGTTAATTATAGTATTTGAAACGAGAAACGTACTGCTTTATAATATTTTTACCTGCAAATAAAATTGTGTAATAAGAATGAAAAGCTTTATTTTGTAAAAAAAAGTAAATTGACAAAATAGCGATTATCCTTCAGAGTAGCAACCTTCTTCGGATGAAAATATTTCTAACTTATCCATTCGCGAATCAAAGCCATAATCCTCGTCTTAGCGGCTCTCATCTCCTCGGTATCATAGGCGGAAATTGACCCTAGATCGGCGCAATGCGCAGCGTCTATAGAATATAAATTTCGTGTTAAATATAATAAAATCTAAAGATATTTTTTATATTAAATTCATCTTATGTGGTAAGTCTTTTGAAACGGACAAACTTAATTATAAAGAAAAAAAAAATAAATCTGACATCAATATCAATATACGAGGATAATTCTCTATGCTGTATCCCTGACCCCAATGGAATGCGAATGAATGGAATTTGGGTGTTTGAGCCTCAGCTATTACCTCGTTTTAGCCTACGTATTTATCATAAAAGTGTCCACAAGCTTAGTTAATATCACTTTGTTCTTCAAGAAATGACTAATCACAATGTCCATAAGTGTTCTATATAAACCAATGTAGTCAGACATTTTAGCTTGGGGTTTTGAGGGTAATGGTACATAATTAACACTATGTACACTATCGCTCAAAAGTGTGTAGGCACCCCTGTTTTCATGGATTATTCATATAGTATTATGTTTACCAAAAAAACATTATAATAAAATGAAATACGTATTTAAAATGTAGTTCAGTAAGATAAACACCCATTATATCGCATAAGGTTTACTATCATTTACCTGCACTTGGTCGGATTACCATAAACTATTTATTGCGGTGCAATTACAATAATAATCATTCTGAATTTACTGGGTAAATTTAGTCATCTGTTAGATTGTAGGTAATAATGTTTAAATTACCTTCCTAGAAGATTATAGTGAAATCTGTAACTCTATTCACGTCGTGAGCGAAATATCGTGTGACAATTTTTTAAAATGCCTCCGCGAAGAGAAATTAGTACGGAAACACGTGCGCTTAGAATAGCTTACCATAAAAGTGGCATAAGTAATCAACAAATTGCCAAAAAAAATGAAAATACACCACGCTACGGTTGACTATAACGTAAAAAAATATGGGGAAACTGGCAGTTTTCTTAATAAAAGACGGAGTGGAAGGCCAAAAGCGACAACATCTGCAGATGATCGCAGAATAGTGGTAACCAGCAAGTTAAATAGACGCAAAACAGCCCCGGAAATCACCGCAGAATTAAATGTTGGTCGCCAAAAACCAGTCAGTGTTTCTACAGTCAAACGTCGCCTACAGAAAGCCGGACTCCATGGACGTATTACGATGAAAAAGCAATTACTACGCAAACAAAACAAGCAAAAGCGACTTAAATGGGCTCCAACACTGGACCATAGAAGAGTGGAACAACGTCCTATGGACGGATGAGTCCAAGTTTGAGCTGTTCGGAACCCGAAGACGCATATTCGTAAGAAGATCTGTGGGTGAACGTGCCAGAGAAGAGTGTATTGCTGGTACCGTGAAGCATGGTGGAGGTTCTATCATTATTTGTGGCTATTTTGCTGGCACTAGTGTAGAGGACATTGTGAAAATTGACGGTATACTAGTAAAAGAAGGCTACCGCGAAATTTTGGAGAACCACGCAATACCTTCCGGAATTCGACTTTTGGGTCAAAATTTTATCTTCCAGCAAGATAATGACCCAAAACATTTCTCTAAATTATGTAGACTATTTACGCCATTTAGAAGAGGAAGGAACTCTCAAAATTACGGAATGGCCTCCCCAGAGCCCCGACTTGAATCCAATCGAGTTACTATGGGAAGAACTAGATCGGGAAGTACGGAAATCGGCTCCGACATCAGCTACTGACGTGTGGAACAAAATTGCAATCGAGTTGGACCTCAATAACACAAGATACTCCGGCAAAACTTATTGCGAGAATGCCTCGATTATGTGCTGCAATTATTAAATCAAGAGGAGGTCACATAGATGAAAGCAAAATTTAAATTAAACGTTTTAATTTTCACATTTATTTAATATATTTCTATTCATGTACGTGTATCTGTACATAAAAAATAAATATTATTAACATTTTTGCTGAGTTTTTATACAACTTTGCTGTCAGTGAGAGTGCCTAAACACTTTTGAGCGGTAGTGTACATAACATTGAATTTCGTCATTTGAGTGATACAAGTTCTCATTGATTAATGATGAATTACTTTTTATTACTGAAAACATTTACACAGGTTACATTTGTCAGAATCAAATCTAACATACGGTCACCGGAATTTAAGATAGCATTGATCTGATTTAGGTTTAAAAAATGAATTAAATTGTTAGTGGACTGAGTTATACTGCTATTTCTTTCCTCATGAATAAATTGTGGAATATTGAAATCACCTATGGTAATAGTTTTACCATCATAGATTGAATGAATGTTTTCAACAAGTGAAAAAAAGTCTGGTACAGATGTGTCACAAACATGTAAATTTTATATGACCCAAATATGAATATGAAATATGTAATTGCACAATAGATTGTGTAAGAGACGATGGAAAAGTTCTAACCTCGAATGAAGCTATACTTTCGTCATTGAAGCTAAGAAGTAATTAGAAAGAAGACGTACGAGGTACAGAAAAGACCTGAACCGCTGTATCAAATGAAGTACAGAAAACTGAATACCAAATCATCAGATGTTATTTCTAAATGGCACTGAGAATCAAGCTGTTGCTGCTCAAATAAAATACCTGAAGCAACAGCATATTAATTTACATTTTAATGTTTAATCCTAAAGTTTTGTTTGAAATCAAGTTTTGTTTGATATTTTTAATTTACGTATACTCCTAAAACACGCATTTGAAGAAATTTGAGTGAAAAAAAATGATTGTATTATCTAACCCGAACGAATTGTTAATCTATACATTGCTTTTTCCGAGTTAATTCGGATTAGTGAGGTTCTACTACGTTTTAAAAAGCTGCAATAACTAGAAATAATAGCAGTGGAGAGGAATGGTAATTTCATCCAATTCTTGAATGGATGTGAATAAAATCATCGTCCGCATGTTATAATTTTTATGAAACGCTTCTGTATCGAATTGAGAAGCTCAAACACCTAATCTAGGATTAATTTATTTATATGGAAACATCTACCCTATCTCGTAACCGATGCATAATTTAGAAACGCTGCGACGTTCGTTGTAATTCGAAATTGCTAGTCAGATATCGCCATTAAACGCGATATGCACGTACATAGCGGATAATAGAGAGTGTATGTAGCTATTGAGAGACAACAGAATGCCAACGTGACATGCCGCTACACAACGATAACAATAGAAAGTGGAAAAGCTTCCGATTTATTACAATAACGGCTTTACGGCTACATACAGCACGGATTTTATTAAAATTTAAACCTATCGAAAGTACCAATTAAAATGGACGTGGAAAGCGTCGAAATTTGGAGCGTTTGTTCTGTTCTCTACCGAACATAAAACCGCATTTATAACGATTAATTCATATTTGTATCCGTTGTATATTATAACCGCAATTACGAGCCCCCTGCAGGGTCCTATTGTAGCGCCATTATTGCGATGAAAGGAATAAAAAACCTAGTTACTGTTTTATTATTAAAAAGATACACTGTTCCATATTATGCAGGAGTACACCACTGTTCGTAATAAGTTGGACACTTTAAATTTTAACAGCACATTTTAAAAAGAAGTGCTTTTATTCGTGCAATAATTCTATAAGCATGTATATAATTTACTAATTAAAAAAATAAGTTGATAAATAAGAATATTACTTTTCAAAATCGGGAAATAATTATTTTAAGTAATCTTATCACACTATGAATGAAACCCGAATTCTACGAATCTGACTGAGTTCCTACAAAGGTGGTATTTACCCCATAAAGTATGCATAAATTACATTAACAATGAATCTAGTTTAGACATTCCACATCGGGGATGATTTTCAAATAATGTGGTGGAGCAATAGCTTGGTTCAGTTTAAAACAGCGGCGTGTTGGCCTGTCCACAACTGAAGCTGAATTTGTTGCAGCAGGTGAAGCCAGCGAAGAACTCATTTTGCTAATGAGGTTATATAGTGAACTTAACAACTCGTATTGCGAGTGGACAATCAAAGTTCTATAAGACTGATTAAAAATCCTCAGTTTCATAAGTCGAAACACCTAGATGTACGTTATAAGTTTGTGCGCGAAAAAGTACAGTCTTGTAAATTAGAAGTAAGTTATATAAACTCCCAGAAACAAGAAGCGGGCATATTTACAAAGGCGCTGCCAAAAGCTCGGTTTGAAACCTTAAGGAGCGCTATTGATATTAACACATGGGCTGAAAAGTCCCGGGCCTAACACATAGATGACGCTAGCTTTATTGCAGTCATCTTTCTCTCAGTTAGTACTAACCTTCATAAGACAGCTGTTAAAATTTCATGATATAGCCTAAACATCCAGCCTTGCCCAAGCAAAACCAGATTAATTTTTTAAGGAATGAAGGTGTTACTGTTTCAAATTTAAGGGTAACGATCGATTGTAAAACTTAGGTTGTGATTCAGAGTGCTGCCTTAAGAGTATATTATGTATGAGGGAGTTCTGTTTCATAAAACACATTTTATGAATGAACGTTGGTATTGTATTAACGTTGAGGATATTCTTGAACATCCCTGAAGCAAAATACATAGTATAGTATATGTCCACAAAATTTCCATAATAACACATGGGCTGAAAAGTCCCGGGCCTAACACATAGATGACGCTAGCTTTATTGCAGTCACCTTTCTCTCAGTTAGTACTAACCTTCAAAGGACAGCTGTTAAAATTTCATGATATTCTATTCATTAGTTTGTGAGTTATTGTGCTAAGAGTCACGCTACTTTTGTTATTTTCAAAACAATGGATCAAAAACAATTTCGTGTTTTAATTTTACAATGCTTCTTGATGGGAAAAAATACCGTTCAAGCGGAGCAATGGCTTGAAAAGTGTTATGGGGACTCCGCTCCATCAGAAACAACAATAAAACGTTGGTTTGCTGACTTCAAACGTGGTCGTAGAGACACCGATGATGCAGAACGCAGTGGACGTCCAAATGAGGCGGTAACACCAGAAAACATCAAAAAAATCCACAAAATCGTTTTGAATGATCGAAAAGTGAAGTTGCGTGAGTTAGCTGACATCGTAAAGATATCAAAAGAACGTATTGGCTTTATATTGCATGAGCATTTGACTATGAGAAAGCTCTGTTCAAAGTGGGTGCCGCGTTTGCTCACTGTTGACCAAAAACAAGAACGTGTTGATGATTCTGAGCAGTGTTTGGCCATGTTTAAACGTAACAAACCGGAATTTTTGCGTCGATATGCGACAATGGATGAAACATGGACCCATCGTTTCATTCCGGAATCAAAACGATCGTCATCTGAGTGGACAGCAACTGGTGAACCTCGTCCAAAGCGCCCGAAAACACAACAATCGGCTGGAAAGGTTATGGCCTTGGTAGTTTGGGATGTGCGTGGTGTAATATTCATCGACTGTCTTGAGAAAGGAAATACCATCAACAGTGAATATTATATAGCGTTATTGGAGCGTTTGAAGGCCGAAATTGCAAAGAAACGACCGCATATGGCAAAGAAAAACAACCTGTTTCGTCAAGACAACGCACCATGTTACAAGTCAATCAAAACAATGGCAAAACTACATGAATTGAACTTTGAATTGCTCCCACACCCACTGTATTCGCCAGATTTGGCTCCCAGCGACTACTGGCTGTTCGCAGACCTCAAAAAAGTGCTCGCCGGTAAGAAATTTCGCACGAATGAAGAGGTTATCGCTGAAACTGAGGCCTATTTTGAGGCAAAAGATAAATCGTTCTCCAAAAGTGGTATTGAAATGTTAGAGCGGCGCTGGAATGATTGCGTTGCTCTTGATGGAGATTACGTTGATGAATAAAGCTAATTTTGAACCAGAAAAACGTGTTTTCTTTGTTAGGCCCGGGACTTTTCAGCTCATGTGTTACATCATGTACTGTGTCAAATTAGGGGAAGTGTTGAATATGTTTATAAGTAAATTGAAATGTGTTATATACAGCACATGTAATATACAGTTTTCTCAAGTAACTTGTATAATCTAAGTGCTAAATCAAAAATTAACTGCAACAACTATCCTATTTAAAATACCCTGTATAATTCGAAACATCAAATTGGAAACAATGATCCGACATACCTGGAACTATAATGACCGGTGCTTCTTCATTAATGTCACTTTGCACGCCTATAGACATCCACGGATCCAGAGACCCGTGCACCGACACTAATCTAGTAACCTCCGGATATACAGAGCCGTAGAAAAGATTGGTTCGATTAACTGCGACGTTAAGAATATATTCATCGGCACTGAAATATTTTAAATATTTAAATACACATAACGGATTAATTAATCCCTAGATTTTCAAGAGTATCCAACCTGAATAGCTGATTGCAGATTTCTAAAACGAATTGGTTACTAAATTCAGCGAATGGTTGATTTTCAGACCCCGTTTGTAGCCAACCGAATTCAGTGCAACATTGATAAATCCATGCGCGTCCTGAAGGGGTCAAAACAAAACATTTTAACCGACCAATTTACGTGAGTAGCTTCAAAAATCCTCACCAGCATCCCCGGTTATCTGAGAACTGCTGTAATATTCTATATAAAACTTCAAATCACTGATACACCATCCACCGTTGAAATAATTCATGTACCCCACCATCTTGTCCAAGCTGCTACCGCCGAAAGAGTTGAACCAATTGCATTCCGACTGGATGGTGGCGCTGCTCTCGGCGTATTGAATCGCCCAAGCCCATGGATTCGCGAAATTACTGAAGAAATACGAAATTTCCGGCTCTGAGGTATCGATGGTATCGCAGGTACTAAAAGGAGATCGAAGGTATAGAAATAATGCAAAGAACTTTGGGACGGAGGATTACTTAAACAATTCTGACATTTGCTGGACGCCTTCTTCGGTTGCCAGGCTGGCCATGACTTGGTCCATGGCTTCGGTAATGCTGTTGTAGCATGCTTCATCAACCCGTCTTATTTCTTGGCCGATATGATCGAAATATTCTGGAAAAAGATGTGTAAATATGTACGGGAACCAGCGAAAAAGTTTAGTGATGCTAAAGTAATGGACAAGATGGAAAGTGAGGAAGATTATACATCGGAAGATTGACGAAATAAAAGGAGAAGAGAGAGGGAAGATCAAGAGGTAATATTTAGGAAGAGTAAGAAAATTACTTGATCACGCCAAAAATAAACAGCTGAGGAAAAGAAATTAATTGGTATAATGACCGAATTGATGAAAGATGTAAAGGAAATAAAGCATGAGATGCTAAAACAAGAAAACGAAGACATAAAGAAACAAATGGAACTCGTGAAAATAAACACGATGGAAAAGAGAAACATGAATAAAAACATTGTAATATCAGATCTGAAGATAGCATCGTAAGATATAACTGATTTAAAAATGAGAATAAAAAATTTTATAAAGAGCAAGTTGGGTAATTTTATAAAAGAAGCGGACAAAATAAGAGTGGCAGTGTACAAGATAATCTAATGCAAAATAAAAATAAATTAAGACAATTAAGAGATAAAATATTTAAAGAGGAAAAAATAATCAAAGAAAAAATAAAATGCTGTAAACTACAAGATAAAGAAATACCAATACAAGACCAATGAACTGTTTGAATAAGAGATCAAAAACAGAGGCCAAAAACAGAATAGGTAGACTCCGAAACACCTGCAAAGGACAAATATATAGAACATTAGAAAGAAGAAATATGGGTTGGATTGAAGCCAACTGTGGAAGACAAAAATAAGAGAATAGTAGTCCGACCGCAAGGTACAAAGGATGTAGGATTAAAAAAGAAAATTACTTCTATTTTTTATATGACCCGACGATATTGTGCATGAAATTCTGTTGTTGCAATACTTTCCATGGTGCAATCTCCTCTTCAAATTCTTCAAATTGGATTATACATTATAATTGTTAAAACTAATTACCATAGAAATCTGAAGATGCTCTTAAAGGTCCACTAGAAGACCATGCAGCATCGATTAAATGGGGATACTTAATCCTAGCCCAAGTAACCATGGTTCCAGCATAGGATCCACCTACGATTACCACTTTACTATTACTACCACCCGGTATGATAGATTTTTGATATTCAATGAAATAAACCAAATCCGCTAAAGACTGATCGATGCTCAGGTAACTCAGATTTTCAGAACTGTGATCCCTGCAAATTATATCGTAGTACTTTGCTCTAGGATCGATTTCCTGAAGACTTACGCTGTGGGATGAGTATTTCCATAGTATCTATGTTCAGTATAGAATAAATATCCGCTATGTTCGACTGCCATATCGAACATCAAGCCAGTCATCAGATAACTTGGGCTTATCTCCCATTCACCGCCGATCATGATGAAGATCGGACCACCTTCTGCGTAGAATTGATCGTTGCTGTAATATCTCTACCAAATTAAAAGTAAACGTTTAGATTATTTGTTTTGTGAGGCAAATTTTTTCAAATTTACCATGGTAAATGTTCTAGTGTCTCTGGGATTGAAATGATCGATTCTCTGAGTTAATGTTCTGAGTACCGGAGCTCTGGCTCTTGCGTTAGGTGCACCGATAGGTGGTAGGCCATGTTTCCATTTAAGGAATTGGAAACCCTTTAGGAATGGATTTAGAAATGAATATATAATATCACATTTAATCGAAGTTTACTTACATAACTACTACCAAACACCAACACCAATAGTAACAGCAAAGCAATCTTCAGCATTTTGTGAACGACTGAATTCGCCAAATGATACAGCTTTGCTTATTTTAAGGTAAGTGCCAAAATATATCGATAAATTTCTTATCTTAACTATTATCATGGCGGCTCAGGTTCCTTGACTCCAATGTAAAATATTGAAGATAATAATAGCAACGAGTACATCAAGATTTTCTGAATTAATAAAAGCACTTACCTCCTCAAAGATAAGCGAATTCATGAAAGCTAAATGAAGTAATCGGCATTGACTTTTTGTGGAACCTAAGTGAATTTAATCTAAATATAAATTTAGGAAATTATCGGATAGATCTTACATTGGAATATAATAACCAGACATCTTAAATTGTAACACATACATATTTTTAAGAGATAATTATTGTAACTACAGCTGTAATGCGTAAACAAAAAAATATATGAGTTATATCAAATTACTGGTGCATAATTCCCTAGTATCATCCTGTGCTCTGGACCGCTATCTGAAGATGACTTTTAAAATAAAATCTTTAAAAACATTCAATGGTTATTGCCATAGCAGTATTGCAAACAATATTGATGTATGGTTTAATATGGAATCATCCGCAAAATGTTGGCAACAATTTTTGCTTTGAATCCATTTTGAATTTTTGTGGATTAACTTGGTAAAACATTACATTTTCATGATTTTCAAAACTACCGTTTTTTACTATTTATTAGTTTTAGCCTATTAAATAACCTCAGACCATGAACACTCTTTTTTGGCAAATTTCTAAATAAATTTCGGAGGTGGTAAAGACAGTACGTTGGTCACAAAAAGCTACTACAAAAATAATTAGAGAAATAGTTAGCCAAAAACAAGTTTTATTTTTTAAAATTTCCATCTACATCAATACACCTATTCCATCACTTTAGCAATGTCGCAATACCTGCTGTATAAAAGTGTTTGGATTGTCGTCTTGTTAAACATCGTTATCACCCTGAAAATGTTTTGCCATCAAGATACTTTTTGGGTGGACCAAACACATGGTGGTCGCTTAGGACTAGTTCAGGACTGTAAGCCGAATGTTCACGAATTTCCTACCCTAATTCTGCAACTCTCGCTTGGATCAAGTTAGTCAAATACAGTCTGGCATTACCGTGATGCAACAATCTTCGTCTCGTCAATAGGTCTGGACGGTTTCATCGAATTGTATCCCGAAACAACAACAAAACTGTACAGTATGATTCAACAGTCACGTTCCCGTTTCTCTGGAGCATTTCTTGAGACTCCCAGAACACGGTAAGCATAATCTTACCAGCTGAGGGCACAACCATTGTTGCAAGGAGAAGTCCATTCGAATCCTTCTGTGTTCCTTTGTCAGTTCTCCTACCGTTAGGAAACGTTTCAAAAATTCAAACGATCCCATGGCATTTCGTAGGCTAAATCATGAGAATATCCTGTTACAGTTGCTATCCTGCTTATTGTTACCCGCTTATCAGCTCGAATCACCTCTTCCACCCATCGAAGTGATCGTCAACAACTTTTGAGTACCCTTGACAAAATTGGCTTCCTGCGACAAACACTTTTCACCATAAACAGAAGACATTTCGTTATGGGTATCTTTGGCAGGAAATCTTCCGCACTTGGGTGTCATCTAGCTGGATTGTGTTGATACACGTAAGATTTCTTTTAATTTGGGGAACAACCTGTAATCATTGGGAACCAGATCTGGCAAATATGGCGGGCGCTCCACTAATTGAAAGCCTATTTGGTGGATAGCAGCAATAGCAATACCAGATATATGGCTGGGAGCATTATCTTGATGGAACAACACAGCGTGCCTTAACCTTCCTCGGGGTTTCTCTTTAATAGCGTCTGTCCTTTTTGCAAATACTCAATCAGGATGATTTTCCTTGAGTATCCTAAAAACGCAGGTGGTAAAACCATTCCAGCAGACTGCACGACCTTAAATATGCATGGATGAGGAGAACCGTGATGTTTTCGTTATCTATTTTTCACCTAAAGACAATAATTGAAAATGCGGCTTAAAATTGGTAATATTGTAGAACAACACAGTGAAAGCATTTTCAAGAAATTACGTAGCAGCTTTATACGCCAAGAAAGGCCAAGTAAATTGCAGTAAGTGCGTCTAATACAAATACACTAGGGTGACAGAATAAAATAGACACCAGGTAAAGCGGTATAAATTTGTAAACAGCTAAATTCTAAGAACGAATTAAGAACTTTCTCTTGTCATTAAGGTAGGGGTAGATGTATCGGAAAGAATTCGTCATAGTTTAGTATCGTTACAACTGTACCTCGCTTACAAGGTTCGAATAATATTAGCGACTTCACCCGGGGTCGCATCGTTGGCCAGAGTGAACGCGGCGCTTCGCAACGTGAAATAAGTAAATTATTAAATATTCCGTTGTCCACAGTTAACCGTGCGATTACACAATTTAAACGCAAGGAAAAAACACCAGTGGAGGCGAGACCAGGTCGTGCCGGAACTTCTGAAAGAAGTAAAAGAGTGCTAAAAAGTGCGAAAAAGTACAGCTGAGCTTGCGGCAACTTCACAGAAAACTCAGCGCACCGTTCTGCGATACGTCCACAGTGTGGGGATGTATAAAGGGGTGGCAAAGAAAAAACCTCTCCTTACGGCGTTTCAAAAACGGCGCCGAATGGCTTGGGCAATCGAACTGCGAACGAAGCCCGAAGAGTTTTGGCGGTCTGTCATTTTTTCAGACGAAAGCAGATACTGCCAATTCAGTGATAGTGGTCGTACGTGAGTATGGAGACGTTCGTCGCAGCAACTGGACGACAAATTTTTGCATCAGACGGTGAAATACGGCGGTGTGAACATCATGGTGTGTGGCGCGATATGGTATGGTGGAAGATCGCAATTAGTAATCTGCGACGGAAATATAAATGCGGCAAAATATATCCAAATATTAACAGAAGGACTACTACCGATATTCGACAACGCCATTTTATCTAAAGAAGACGCCACTTTTATGGAGGATGGAGCACCCTGCCACAAAGCAACAACAACAACCACATGGAAAAAGGAACAGAGGATTCGGATTTTACCATGGCCAGACCAATCACCAGACAAGAATCCGATAGAGAATGTTTGGAACATAATCCAGACAAATTTGGCGAAACGACCCCGAAAACCCAGCAATAAGGAAGAACTCGTGGCAGCTGTTACAGAAGACTGGTTAAATATTCCAGAAGACCCCATTAATCATTTAATAGATTCTATGCCACGACGACTCGCAGCACTTCACGCAAGTAAAGGTGGATCGACAAAATATTAGTCTAATTTAAAAATTTGAAATATTTTATATATATAACGAGAATAGAATCTTTTTTTTAATTAGTAGGTGTATATTTTATTCTGTCACCCTAGTGTAGTGACATGATGGTTAAACGTAAGATCATTATCTACAGAGAGACCTAAATTTTTCACATTACTTTAAAATTTCAGGGGTGTGCTGTTAATTGTGTATCTGACGTTAGGAAGTATGTTCGATCTTGCTTTAGAACTGCCGAAGATTGTAAAGTATGATTTAGCTTCATTTAAAAATAGGCAATGTGTCCTTGCAATGTATTTGAAGAATTCTTAAAACCACATGAAAACGGCCTATGACGGATGAAATTATAAAAATGATTCATCAAAAAATGCTTGTGAAAGATAGACCTAATCTTCAACTTTCCCACAGCAGTTAGTGACTTTCCCTCGTATTATGTTGCAAATACTAAAGTGTTAAACCTTATAAAACGTTCAGTTGTTATGGTTTTTAGCATCGTGAAATCACCCAGTTTGAAACTTGTCATTTATCTGTATTTTCGACAATCAGTAATAAATAAAACACGATCGATGTTTCTAGAATGGTTATCTGAAAGCGGTAATTTTAATATACCTATAGAATGTTATTAAATAAATTCCTATGCTAGCAGCTAGTGTAAAAAAAGTTTATATTAACTAGTAGCACATTTTTAGTTTTTGTAATTCTAAAAATATTGCACTATTCATTGAAACAATTGTTATATTGGCATGATACCGAAGAAGATCAACAGTTCCATTTCTTTTTTGCCTCGCCATATTAAGAACACATCAAACTTCGCATATATACGTTGCAACCAAGCGATTTCCTCATTTCGAACAAAGACCACTTCAACGGGATAGTTCCAATATAAAGTGGAAACATATTTTTATTCAATATATCACACGCGACAACAAATATTCCGCATTATTACCTTAACGTTATCATATCTGAAGTGCCTATTGCGTCCTAAAAAAAATCCCAGCTAGATACGATCAATTCGTTTATTTAAAGTTGCTAATTTTATAGCGACATGTTATCGTCGGTTTCGTGCTCGAGTGGAGCTCCGAATTGAACCTGAATTAAACGGTGTCTAGTACGACGTAAACTATGACATCGTTAGCTATAATAAGTCTCTTTGTCGTAACCATTTTGGCTATCGAAGTGAGTGAAAATGAATCCCCATTGAGGACGATAGAATGTACTTTAATATTTTGCGCAGGCTAAAATTATTCTGCGACATCTGGGTCCACCTCCTGACGATGCTCCAAATAGGAAAGCCACCAGAGCTCCAGTATGGCAGACCATCAGCCAAAGAGTGGATCATTTCAATCCAAGGGACACTAGAATATGGGCGATGGTAACTTCAATACTTATTCTTTTTATGATAATGTGGTTACCATTTATATTTCTATTTACTCCGTAGAGATATATCAGCAATGATCAATTTTTTGAAGCTGGAGGTCCGATCTTCATTTATCTCGGAGGCGAGTGGCAAATTTCAACGTCTAGCTTAACAACCGGTCAAATATTTGATATAGCCGAGCAACATAAAGGTTATATGTTCTATACTGAACATAGATATTATGGTTACAGTTACCCGACAGTGTGAGTAGAAAAACCTTTAGATTCTGTTAAGATTTCTTGGAAAAAAACAGATAATTCTTTTAGGAACATGAGTACGGAGAACTTAAAGTATTTGTCCTTAGATCAAGCTATAGCTGATGTTGCCTATTTTATTCAGTACGTTAAGGCAAATATCGAAGGCCTGGCTAATAGTAAGGTACTTAATTTTATGTAATAGTAATAGAATTTAAATCTTTAGTTTTTTACGGTACCTTCTACGAGGGGAGGTCCAGAAGTTCGTGGAATGAAAGGGTTTTAAATAAAATAAAACAATAAATCTATTTTTCCTTTTCAATATAATCACCCTTAAGCACCATACATTTATTAGATCTATGAATTATTTTTTCTAAACCATTATAAAAATATTTTCTTTTGCCTCAAAATGGGCCAAAATTGCCTCCTTTACCTCATTGTAGTCGGAAAACTTTCTTCCACGTTAGTCCTTTTTTAAATTGGGGAACAAATAAAAATCACTAGGTGCCAGGCCTGGACTGTAGGGTGGATGGATTATTGATTGAAAGCCATGCTTGTGCAGAGCAGCCATTGCAACTTTGCTCTTGTGAACCGGCGCATTGTCTTGTAAGAGCAACACACGCTTGCTCAATTTTCCTCGACGTTTTTTCTTGATGGCCTCCTTTAATTTTTCTAATATCGCTGCGTAATATTCTTGGGTTATGGTCCTACCTTTTTCTTTGTAATCAATCAATAATATCCCCTCACAATCCCAAAAAACAGTAGCCATCAACTTTCCAGCCGATTCTGACACTTTGAATTTCTTTGGCGGTGGTGTCCCCTTTTTGTGCCATTGCGTGGACTCCTGTTTGGACTCGGGCTCAAAGTAACGAACCCACGTTTCATCTCCGGTAACAATCCGCTCCAAAATCTGTGCAAGTTTGTCTCCACACAGCTCCAAAAATTGTTTGGACGCACAGACGCGCTGCTGTTTCTGTAGCGGTGTGAGCATTCTCGGTAGCCATCTTGCATTGACTTTTGTCATATCCAGGTGGCCATGTTGGATACGCAAAATAGTGGTATCTGATACTCCAACTAATGCAGATAATTGTTTTTTCTTCAAACGGGCATCTTGCAATAGAAATTTTTGCACTTTTTCGACGATGTCTGATGTGGTGGCCTCAACTGGCCGTCCTGAGCGGGGGTCGTCTTCAATCAACTCTCGACCATGTTTAAAAAGAGCATGCCACTTATAAATCGTCGATTTACTAGAGCACTATTCCCCATAAACGGTTTCTATTTCATTCAATATGGTTTGAGCGTTCTTTCCTTGCTTTGTAATGAACTGTATCACAGCACGGTATTCAATTTCCTCCATAGTTTCAGTTTTCTTCCGGATTGACTTGTTTAGCAGGCAACTATTCGTAAACGACTGACGCTATAGGGCTGCAATTTAACTTATATACTAATGATGAGTTGCCAATCAGAATAACACCTAGCAAGCGCCGTTATCCCCGCTCCATCCCTTCCATTCCACAAACTTCTGGACCTCCCCTCGCAAAATGCTTGTGAATCTAAAAGGTATAAGTAGAAGTAAACAGAGATGTATTATATGTAATCTCCAAATAACATTAGGATTAACATATGTGTCGTATGAAGAAGCTATCAAATTCAAGTTGAAAATATTGGGATTGCTTAAAATTTTCTTTGTAAAGAGGAATCTTGAATGTAGTGGAATTGCACCATACTTTCTAAATATACGTGCTTGGGTTCTATATTTTATCGGTAGGTAATTCATATACACTGTTTAAATTAATTAATTTATTAAAATGGTAATACGTTTTTAAAAATTCGAAGTATTTGAATACACCATTTTAATATAAACTTAACAAACTTGACAAGTTTTAATGCGATGTTGTTGAGACTACTGTCGTTAAAAATGTAATATATCTAAAGAAATATTCCATTTTACAGAAGAGATTAACAATGTCACTGATTCCCATAAAACAGCTAAAAATTGAACCTCGACAGCAACTATCGAAAGCAAAGTATTGTAATTTTCTCCAATAGTAAAGCAGCCATAATGACGCTGAGTTCTAACACCATCAGCTCGAAATTAATCTGCAAATGCCTAGAAAAACTAAATAATTTGGGCAGGGAAAACAGAGTTGTACCATGCTGGGTACCAGGACACACTGGGATCAGCTGCGATGAGAAAGCTAACCTATTAGCAAAAAAAGGCAGCCAAAACCTCATTTGCGGTAACGGAACCATTTTGTTATATAAAGGGACAAGCACCTATAAAAAAAGAACTCAAGGACAGAGCGGAGAATCTTCCTGATGTGAGACATTCCAAGGCATTCCTTGAAAATTCCTATAAGCAAAAAGCAAAGACCATGCGAGAACTAAGTAGAAACAGACTATGAATCCTCACATGTCTTCTTATAGAGCATTGTCAGCTTGGGGAATACATAACAAGGATGGGTCTGAAACAGAATAGCGACTGTAGATTTTGCAGGCACGCCTAACATCTAACTGCACTCTTATCATAGAGACCTGCGCCGATCATCGCGACAAAAAACGGTATATACGAGGGAGAAATGCCCTTCTCTGAAACCATCACAGCTATTGCAGTTTGTTAAAGCTTTAAACTGTAAATGCGGGCAAACCCTAGCAGCTTACAGCTCATATAAGAAGGCACGATAGATCCATAGGGCGTAGTGCAATATCACCCTCAATTTACCTAATCTATCCTATTGGTATGGGCTGAGTTACAGTGTCGAAAAATTCTTCGTGGATCATATTACAATCCGCTCTGATAGCAATTTATAATTCTTGAAACGTTTTCGGTGGTATATTTGACGGAGCAATACGCCTTTTGCTTTAGATTTTAAATGTATTCAATTTAACTACCAGTTGGGGTTACTCTAATGTCTGGTCGATGTAAATTTTATGAAAGTTCTCGAGGTTTGTTAGATAAAGACCGATATTATCATCCCACTGCTGCTGCTGCTGCGTGCAGAAGAGCAACTGATCGCAGAATACGTTTTAATTTGTTGTTAACAGCATTTTTTAGCGTATTCTTGTTAGGAGCTTGGATTTGCTATTGACAGCCAAACAATTTAAAATTAATAGGTTTTTCAAATGTATTGAGTAATTAAAATATTCCTTTGAACATTGAAACAACCAAGGTAAAAAGATTTGTAGGAGTACTTGCGTGGATGTTCTTAGGACATGGGATATTGCTCCCCATTTACTTTCGGCCCTTTTTTGCATAATTCTATTTCTAACTACCACCTTCTGTCTAATTTCGTGACAATGTTGTTTGTAGAAAAGTAAAAGGATTTAGTGCCTTTCTAAGAACTGATCATATACAAGTTTTGAAAAAGTATGGAGTACATATGCGACACAGACTACACTCATTACGCTTGGGCAACTTCCCTTTAATAATTTGCCAACTTTTCACTTACAAATAGAATCAGAAACAAACATAAGCACTCTTTGATGCCAACAGGATTCAGTATCTGGTAAATTATTTAAGCTTTCTTCTACCATATGGCTGACAATGATTGCAAAAACTGCGAGGTCCTATAATTCGATAATTCTCACGCGCTTCTAAAACATTGCGCTCCAAATATGCGATTAATTCCTGCAGTGTGGAGTGTACCGATGTAATTACTGCTTATTGACATTGCTTCAACTTTCTGGCATATTTTCTTTACTACTAAATAGGAATCTCATTCAATCTTTGAATATAAAACACAACGTTCACCACAGAGACACCTAAAATATCCCCACGTTCATCTACGCTTACACCGTTCAGATAGTAGCCTTTAATTTTTACTCTAAGGCGAAGCATCACTCCTTGTAACAGCAAATATCGATTTGTTCTTATCCAAGGTCGTCGTGATTGGTGGATCTTATTCAGCATCAATGGCGACATGGATACGCTTCAAGTACCCTCACCTCGTCAACGTTGGATACGCTTCCAGTGCCCCAGTTAGGGCAGTAGCCGACTTCTACGGTAAGTTCGAAGTCAACAGTTGTCATTCAAATTTTTAACGAAATAAATTGATATTTTCCCAGAATATTACGAGGTGATCGACCATAACATCGGTTTGGTCTCGCAGCAGTGCTTGGACACGATAGCAGAAGGTATTTCTCAGCTCGAAGCTCGGTTGGAAGCGGAAGGTGGTATTACCGAAATGTCCGAGAGATTATAGTAAGAGACTAAGCAATTATTTGGCGTGTGTTTACAACTTTGGTACTTTAAATCACGCAGCACATGTACTACGATACAAAACATAGAACCCTTCAGATCTTTCCTCTTCAACATTGCCGTTGCCGAAATTTTCGCTGGTCTAGTGCAATACGCTGGACCTACCTCTATACAGGACGACTGCGACCAATTGCTAGGATATTCCGGCGATTCCTTAGATAAATTAATTGAATACATAAGGGCTTACTATGGGAACGATTGCATCGATGACTATGACGAGTTTATCCGTCAATATAGTGCTGTTGAGAATACAAATGATGCTTGTAAGTTTTCAAGTGGCTCTTATTAAATTTTGGAAAGTCATACGAAATTCTTTTTCTCAAGGGAGACCATGGTTATACCAGACCTGTACTGAATATGGTTATTACCAAACTACCACCTCCAATTATCAACCATTCGGTGATACGTTCGCCTTAGATTTTTTCGTTAACATGTGCACAGATTTGTTTGGACAAGAGTAAGTGAGATAACATACAAGCTTGATCCTTTAGGACAAGTCAACTTTTTTGTCCTTTTTGCAAAATTTCAACATTAAATTGTTGAAATACCAAACTGCATACCACTATAAAGGTACAAACAGTTCTTTTCTTTAAAATAAAATTATAGCTTTGGAAATCAGATCTTAGATACTGGCATAATCCGAACCAACATATTCTATGGTTCCTTAACTCCCGAAATTACCAAAGTGGTTTCAGTTCATGGCACTGTCGATCCGTGGCACGCGTTAGGCATCCTGGAAGATCTAAACCCTCTAGCTCCAGCTATTTTAATTAACGGTAACTAGCATCAAACCTAACACTTCGTCTTGATGATTTAACTAACTTATTTAATCACAATAGGAACTTCCCATTGCGCAGATTTGAGCTCCATAAGAGATACTGATCCACCGCAATTGGCTGCGGCTAAGAGGAAAGTCCAGGAACTTGTGGCCGAGTGGTTGGCATAAGGTGGAAGACGATGAATAAAAGAATGTTGAAATTATAGGATAAATACATTGCTTCGAGTTAAGTTTGTCTTTTTTTTTAATTCACAAAGATCGCATGAAGGTATTCTTTTTGATATAAGAATTGAAAGGAATTAGGGGGGAATTTACTGAAAAATGCAGGTGGAATGCTGTGTATAAGAAGTAATTTAGACAGTAAGGGGGTTTGGTGTTCTTCGTGCTAGTAAGAAGTTCTAGAAACAATGTGGGTTTGGCAAGGTTATCGAGAATAAAATATGTAAGCACCCTGGAGGTAGACAAATTTTTCGCATGCCTAGTTACTTTGTCACAATTCGATGAATAACACATGGGCTGGAAAGTCCCGGGACTAACAAAGAAAATACGGTTTCTTTGGTTCAAAATTAAGAGCAAGGCAATCATTCCAGCGCCGTTCTAAGATTTCAATACTACTTTTGCAGAACTATTTATGTTTTGCCTCAAAATAGGCCTCAGTTTCAGCGATAACCTCTTCATTCGTGCGAAATTTCTTACCGGCGAGCATTTTTTTCAGGTCTGCGAACAGCCAGTAGTCGCTGGTAGCCAAATCTGGCGAATACGGTGGATGTGAGAGCAATTCGAAGTTCAATTCGTGTAGTTTTACCATTGTTTTGATTGACTTGTGACACGGTGCGTTGCCTTGATGAAACAAATTTTTTCTTTGCCATATGCGGTCGTTTCTTAGCGATTTCGGCCTTCAAACGCTCCAATAACGCTATATAATATTCACTGTTGATGGTATTTCCTTTCTCAAGATAGTCGATGAATATTACACCACGCACATCCCAAAATACCGAGGCCATAACCTTTCCAGCCGATTGTTGTGCTTTCGGGCGCTTTGGACGAGGTTCACCAGTTGCTGTCCACTCAGATGACGATCGTTTTGATTCCAAAGTGAAGTGATGGTTCCATGTTTCATCCATTGTCACATATCGACGCAAAAATTCCGGTTTGTTACGTTTAAACATGGCCAAACATTGCTCAGAATCATCAACACGTTCTTGTTTTTGGTCAACAGTGAGCAAACGCGGCACCCACTTTGAACAGAGCTTTTTCATAGTCAAATGCTCATGCAATATATAACCAATACGTTCTTTTGATATCTTTACGATGTCAGCTAACTCACGCAACTTCGCTTTTCGATCATTCAAAACGATTTTGTGGATTTTTTTTGATGTTTTCTGGTGTTACCGCCTCATTTGGACGTCCACTGCGTTCTGCATCATCGGTGACTCTACGACCACGTTTCAAGTCAGCAAACCAACGTTTTATTGTTGTTTCTGATGGAGCGGAGTTCCCATAACACTTTTCAAGCCATTGCTTCGCTTTTTCCTATCAAGAAGCAGTGTAAAATTAAAACACGAATTGTTTTAGATCCATAATTGAGATTAGCACGACATAAAATAGTTATAGCACGAAAAAATAATTAACAATATTAATGAAATCCGATTAATTTCTTTAAACGTATTCCAATATTACGTGACTAGATTGAAATGGAAAAACATGAATAAATCTAAAAGGTTTCGTTCAATACATTATACACTACAAAAGCATATTACACGTTACATTAACGCTATATCTTAAGTGCTGTTTGTGTCGTAAAAACGACGTCGCGGCAAGATATGACCAAAGCGTTTATTTAAAATTGCTAATATCATTGCAATATATTACCGCCCACTTCATGCTCGAATGCGGCTTTAAATTGGACAAAAATTAAAAGGTGTACAGTTCGGCTTTAACTATGACACCGTTGACTATAATAGGTTTCTTCATCGTATCCATTTCCGCCATTGACGTAAGTGAGCGTAAATGCCCATTGAAGATGATCTAATATATTTTCTACAACACTTTACGTAGGCCAAACTTATACTACGTCACTTGGGACCACCTCCAGATGATATCCCAAATAGGAAAGCCACCCTGGAGCCTGTATGGCACACCATCACTCAAAGAGTGGACCATTTCAATCCAAGAGATACTAGAACATGGTCCATGGTAACTTGAATACCTTGATACTTTCTTAGTAACGTAATATATATTTATATTTGTGTTTCCGTCATAGAGATATATCAGTAATGATCAATTTTTCGAAAACGACGGTCCGATCTTCATTTATCTAGGCGGCGAATGGACAATCCGCACGTCTACCTTAAAAACCGGCCAAATATTCGATATGGCCGAGCAACATGGAGGTTATATGTTTTATACTGAACATAGATATTATGGTGAGAGCTATCCGACAGTGTAAGTTGAAAAGCCTTTAGATTCGGTTAAGATTTCTTGGGAAAAATATTCTTCTAGGAACATGAGTACGGAGAACTTGAGGTATTTGTCCGTAGATCAAGCTATAGCTGATGTTGCTTATTTCATTCACTACGTTAAGGAAAACATCGAAGGCCTGGCTAATAGTAAGGTACTTGGTTTTAATAACTGCCGAGAATAGAATAAGCAATAACAAAACGTGTAGTATATGAAGAAACTATTACATTCAGAATGAAACTAGCTGTTACTATAAGGCACTCCTGAAATATTTTTCTATTCTTATTATGCTGCTTTCGAAATTAAGAGATTTAAATGTACCAAGTAAATCTTAAATGTGATGGAGTTGCACCAAACTTGATAAATATCTTTAGATTCTATATTTTATCCGTAGGTAATTCATAAACACCGTTTAAAATAATTAATTTATCAAAATGGTAACAAATTTTTAAAAATTCGATATATCTAAATACTTCATTTTGTTCTAAATTTCTTCGAACAAGTTTTAATGTGATCTTGTTGAGACCATTGTCGTTAAAAAAATAACATTTCTAATGCAGGAAAACACACAAATACTCTGTTTTATTGCTGTAGTTTTAGTAAGAAGTATTGCTGCAATACTTCTTACAAAAAAACTAACGACTAACAACGGCAGGGATTCCCACAAAACGCTTGGGACCTTAATGATATCAGACTGGATTATAGTGTTGTACAATTCTTCTGTGAATCATATCCCAGTCTTCAATGATAGCAATTTGAAACAATTCTTGAAGTATTTTCGGAGGTATATTTCGTACAACAACACGTCTTCTTAAAGTATCTCGATAGTATTACATTAAATTACCATTTCGGCCTACTCAAATTTCTCTCGCCAATGGTCCAAATTTTACAGGACTTCAAAATTCATTAGGTAATTTAAATATATTACTTAGCTTAGTGCATTGGAATGACTAAATTCGTCCAAGTACAGTTTTTCTGTCAAGTAACGAGCTGCGTCGATGACTTTGTCATTTGCAATACATATTTCATCGATGAACCACGTCGTAGACCAAAGCGCGCATCATTTGAGGTGATCCAAGTCTTGAATTTCCCCACATTCACAAAGATATTGTTGATCCTCAGTTTTTCACTTGAATTTATTGGTTTTTACAGGTACCACACCGGTTCGTATTCTATTTAGGATTCTCCAAATTTTCCAGTTCAAGATTGAACCTGCACAAAGGCTGATCGTAGTTGTCAGGTGGTCCCAACATGGCACACTGAAGAAAGTTTATCTTTGATTTAAGTCTTTCTCGTTGCTATTCTTGGTCATAGAGGACATGACGCTCGTCGAAGATTTGCTTAAATTCTTCGCCCACTACTGCGAAGGCCGTTGCTTCGTACAGTTTATTGATCTGGGCTGATTACATTCAGCCAGCGATAATTTTAGAGGTTTGGTTTAGAGCGATATCGATTTGTTTTGCATGGCTTGATCTGTACCAAACTGGGCACGCATATTCCGCGGTGGAAAAAAAACGGAGTACTTGTGTGGATGTACTTAAGACTTGGGGCTTTGGTTACTATTTACTTCCGGCTAGTTTGTGTATAATGCTATTCCCAGCTACCATTCTCTGTCTGGTCTTGTGATAATGATGTTTGTAGTGAAGTAAAAGGATTTGGTGTCTATCTAGGACCTAGACATTTAGAAGTTTTGAAAAAGAATGGAATACATATGCAATACAGGCTACATCTATTACCTTTGGGTAGATTTCCCTTAATAATTTGTCAATTTTTCACTTAAAAGTAGAATCAGATATAAATATAAGCATTCTTTGACACTAACAAGACTCAGTATCTAGTAAATTATCCAAAATATTTTACTGTATTGCTTTGCTATGATTGCAAGAACTGCGTGGTTGTGTAATTCGGTAATTCCCACCCAATATAATTAAATTAAATGGAATAGAGTGTAACTTGTGTTTACTATACTGTTTATTGATATAGCTTCAATCATCTGGCCTATTTCCCTTACTATTAAATAGGAATCTCCTTCAGCTGTTGAATATAAAACAGCATTCACCACACCAAGACCTAAGATATCCTCAGTTTCATCAGTATTTACCCTGCTCAGATACTAGTCTTTAACTTCTTCAATGTAAAGCATTACTGTTTGTAACAGCAACTTAATATCGATTTGTTACCCAAGGTCGTCGTGATTGGTGGATCTTATTCAGCATCAATGGCCACATGGATGCGTTTAAAGTATCCTCACCTCGTTGACATTGCATACGCATCCAGTGCCCCAGTTAGGGCAGTAGCTGACTTCTACGGTAAACCCAAAGAAATCAGGAGTTTCCTTTCAAATTTTGACGATGAAAAATTGTTTGCTTTCCAGAATATTTCGAGGTGGTCGACCATAATATCGGTTTAGTCTCCCAGGAGTGCTTGGATACGATATCAGAAGGAATTTCCCAGCTCGAATCGCGATTGGAAACAAAAGATGGTATTAATGAAATGTCTGAGAAATTACGGTAAAAAACTAAGGAAATTTTTAACGAATTCTTTTACAACTTCGATACCTCTGTTCAAATAAAACAGCACCTGTACCCTGATCCAAAATAAGGAACCCTTTAGATCCTTCCTTTTCAACGCCATCGCCGGATTTTTCGCTGGTTTAGTACAATACGCTAGACCTACCTCTATCCGGGATGACTGCAATCGATTGCTAGGATATTCTGGCGATTCCTTGGATAAATTAATTGCCTATGTAAGGGCTCCCTATAACGACGAATGTATCGATGATTATGACGCATTTATACGTCAATACAGTGCTGTAGAGAACACAGATGATAGTCGTAAGTTTTAAGTGTAATTTGTCGAATTTCGAAAGCCCATTTGAGCATGTAATTTTAAGAAAGATCATGGACGTATCAGACTTGCACTGAATATGGTTACTACCAAACTACCACGTCTAACCATCAACCGTTCGGTAACACATTCGCTTTGGATCACTTCGTTAATACGTGCAAAGATTTGTTCGAAAAAGAGTATGTACGAAAATATACGAGGACGATCTGAAATGTTTCCGGAATCGGCAAAAGATGACGCACGAAGGTTGAAATGGATTCATTGTTCGGTAAGGGGAACCTTTTTTATGGCAATTGTCAAAATTTCAGACGTCTATTGCCTATAGTTATTGTTTAAGAGTGTTTTGTGCAAGTCGGGCGATTTCACAAAAAAAAAATGGATAAAATCGAATTTCGTCTAGTGATAAAACACTTCTGGATGGCTGGAAAAACGGCCACGGAAATTCGAAATATTTTGCTGGAGATTCATGACGGATGCACTCCATCAGCTTCTAGGTGAGCGAATTCAAACGTGGCCGCACAAGCACAAGTTACGAACCAAGCAATGGACGCCCAAAACCCGCTACTTTAGTGGACTTTTCCGGGCGAATCGGCTCCGAAGAAGGCAAAGACCGTTCCATCGGTCAGAAAGGTGATAGCGACCATTTTTGGGATTCCCAAGGTGTGATCCTCATCGACTATCTGCAGAAGGGCAGGAAGATCACGGGGTAATACAGTATTTAAGGAGAAACGGCCGCGTTTGCAGCGGAAAAATGTGCTTTTCCACTAAGACAATGCACCGCCCCCAGCGACTTTTTTCTATTCCCAAAAGAATCACTGGGAAGAAAGAGATATGCCTCAAATGAGGCGATAATCGCCGCTACAGACGGCTATTTTGCAAACCTCGAAACATCCCGCTTTTGCGACAAGTGCATTGATCTTAAATAATAAAAAACCACACCAATACCGTATTATTCTTGTCGATTCCGAAAACATTTCAGATCGTCCTCATAATATTCCAACAATGAATTATTAAACTATCAAAAGTCTTAGCACCATAAAAGCTCTACTCAAATTCTAGCTTTGGAAACGAGATTTTGAACATTGGTATAAACCGAACTAACACATTTTACGGCTCCTTAACTCCCGAAATTACCAAAGTGGTGTCCGTTCATGGCACTGTCGATCCGTGGCACGCGTTAGGCATCGTGGAAGATCTAAATCCTCTAGCCCCAGCAATTTTAATTAACGGTAACTAGTATCGAATCTCATGCTTCGTCTTGATGATTTAACTACTTGTTTGATCACTATAGGAAGTTCACATTGCGCCGATTTACACTCCATAAAGGATACTGATCTGCCGCAGTTGGCCGCCGCTAAAAGGAGAGTTCAAGAACTGGTGGCCGAGTGGTTAGAATAATGTAGATGATGAATAAAAATATTTGTTGAAATTATTAAAGAAATACATTTGTTTGCTACATGAAATTCTGTGAAAGAACTGTTTTTTTCGCTTTGATATATGATTTTCCGTATGTTAAGTAACAACAATAATAAAATTTATTTTTCTAGCAATATAGAAGTAATTACAGGACAAAATAAGAAAGCTGTATGTATTTATATAAGAATGCAACAACTAGAAAAAAAAAAGATAGTATAAATGTAATTTAACGCAAAACTAAACATGTATATAGCGTTTAGAGTATTTATATACAGCTGTGGCCATATGTATTCGCCACCCTTTTTTGTTTTTTATTCCGACGAATATATAAGAAATAAAAGAAAATTGATCGATGAAAATGTTTCATTGTGAGTGTATACAGATATTGCTTAATATTTGGTAGCTCCTCCCTGGGCTTTTATCACCGCACGAATTCGTCGGAGCATACAGCTCACTAAGTTGTAGCACTGTTCGGGGGTGATTTTATTCCACTCTTCGAATGTTTTTGTTTTTAAGCATTGCTTTGTGGTACATGAGTATTTAGCTACATTTCGCTTTAAAATGTACCATAAATGCGCCAATTGGCGATAAGTCCGGGGATTGTGCCGGCCATTCCAGGACCCGCACGTTATTTTCCTCGAACCAGCGCATTACTTCGCGAGATTTATGGCACGGTGCATTATCTTGTTGGAAGTAATACTCTGGCTCATCATTATCGAATAATTTTAACGCACACGGTTCCAGAACTTCTTTCAACATGTCGATGTACGTCCGACTGTTCATTCGGCCCTCGCAGACGAACAGTTCTCTGACGCCTGTTGCACTCATGGAATCCCAAACCATTATGCTACCACTCCCAAACTTGACAGTCGGGATAATACAGTCTGGATGGAGGCTCAGGTTTACCACAAGGCTACCAACAAAAACATGAATACTGTTACATTTTGGAACCCATTAAAAAGAATAAAAACACTGTAGATACCAGGAATTGAATACAGAATATCGCAAATACAATAATTATGTATTACTTACCTCAATATTTGACTCATCCGTCCACATAACATTGGCCCAATTGTCAATGGTCCAGTCGCGGTGACTTTTAGCTCACAGCAGTCTCTTTTTCTTTTGTTGCGGAGACAACCGTGGTTTATGTCCAGCTTTGTATCCACCTAAATTTAATTCACAAACACGACTTCTAACCGTGCGAGGAGAAATAGCAACATTATGTAGCCGGGAAAGCTCACTGGAAAGCTGTTTAGACCCTTTTTCCGGTCTCGCAAAGACATCCGCTCTAAGACTCGCTCATCTCTGCTAGTTGTCTTCTTTTTTCGACCAGTTTTCGGTTTGTTTGTCAAAGATCCACTCTCTTTGTATCGTTTTATCGTCATTCTAACTGTCGATCGCGCACATTTCACTTGTCGAGCAATAGCAGACACTGACAACCCTTGCTTTTCTAACACCACAATTTGTCCTCGCTCTACCTCCGTCAATTCGCGTGTTTTCGGCATTACTTTTTACTGTATACTATCGTATTACACAGACAAAATCACATACACAATATCTTCACTCTAACTAGCTCAACCTTACTCTTACAACTTTTAAGAAAGACTGAAGAAATATTCAGAAATTACAATTTTACGTCTATTTTCTAATTTACTCAGAATGGCCTACAATAAACCATCAAACCCTCATTACCAGATACCTAGTTAAGTCCGTCATTGATCCTGCTTCCTAGAAATACAATAATATTCGTGTAACATGTTCAAAACGAGAGTGGCGAATACATATGGCCACAGCTGTAGATCAAAGGAAAAATGTTGTTATAATTAGTCTCGGCAAAGTGGGGCAGGTAACATTACAGTACGGAAGACAACGTGGAGGAGCCGAAAGGTCGTATGAAGACAAGTGTTCAGTAACGTTTACGTATTCGCATCATTTATGATTGTCACCTTCATTAGTGAGCATAGGTGACGTGGACGCAGAAATGTTTATACACAAAATAATGATAAAAAATATATTATCAAACGTGCTGAAACACTTACTATTTTAAGAAATTTTCACGAAATCGCAAACTGGGAGGCATCTATTAAATATTACAATAATTTAATATGGTTCCATGCTTGTTTCAGTCAAATAAGTACCGCGACAGAATCCAGAAACGACATCGAATCATTTTGTTATTTTTCAATTCCCTCCGCTAGTCCATAGTAGTTCTTGCGAATACTGTCTAAATTGCCTGACTATCTTGAAATATTTTCTGGCTTTTCTCGATAGCTTTGCCGTATCTTTCAATTCTGTTGTTAAGGACTTAACATTGTTTTGTGTTTTTATAAGTGAATTTTAAGTTTCTAAGGAAATGCATTTTATATGATTTTATTTTCTTTGCAACCGTATGGGTTAGCATTATTACCTTATTTTCATTTTTATTATTTATTTATTTTGCTCTCTTAGAATATATCCAATTTCATTTCAATATGTATGTACATTAAGCATTGTATGTGTATGCAAGCCGGCCACACAATATTCTAGCTAAAACTGCCTAATTTAAAAATCATTCAGTGCAACGTCGTCGAATAAATAATGGGAGTTTTGTTAAAATTTAATATACACAAGCACAGGCAGTCGTCTCCCGCGCGACGGTCGATGTATTAGCGATCGTGCACTCTCGGTCACCTTTCGTACCTCGTCGTAACGTGTACAGTAACGTCGTCGTATGATTATTAGAGGTTTCTAATATTTTCTAGTTTTGGCGGGAATCGTCGAGGACGTTTTGGTAAGGTTGTCGAATCGCATGTATAGATTTCTTTAATAAGTACAAATTCTCGATTTTCTATCATCGTACGTCGAGGCTACTGTGTCCGTTGTCGTCTATACATATTTTTAGTCTTCGGTTAAGTTTGTGTAGGAAATCATTTTGGTGGGATTGTCGGCGCGCATGTATAGACATCTTCTACAAGTACGATCACTCCGCTTCTTGTTGACGGTTGTTGCGGCTGCAGCGCCCGTTGTCTTTTGTACGTTGGTTCGGTCCTTTGTCGTATCGGGACTTTTTTCATAATGTTGTTCGTCGTAGCGGACGAGTTTCACGGACCATTTTTCTTATATGTAATGTCGGCATCATCGCTCCGTTTTACTTGTCGGTGCGCAGTTCGCACATTTGCTGGCTACTGGCTTTTTCCCTTCTTTGGGGCGCAGTAGCAGAGAGCTAAAGATTGCACAGAGCGTATTATTTCAAACGAGAACGCCTGGGTAGCTGTGACATTACTTTTGTTTTGAGATCGGCTATTATCGCTACTGTCGCCCTCGACCAGACGTTCAAGCTCTAAGAGAGGGTGGGTTCCCCTATAAATGTGTAAATAACGAACGTATTTGGTTCAAGTACAAATATATACCAATGATACAGGGCCAAGTCCCTTAGGCAAATTTAAAACAAGGAAAATATATTAGGCTCCCGGAAAGGGACATATAAATAAGCATAGCACCGAGGTGCGCTTATAAATTTACGAAATAAATAGGGTTGGCTCCCCTATAAAAAGGTAGTGGTGCATGCAAACAGATAGAGGCATTAGTACATGCCTCTTACAAAGCTTCTGCGGAAGCATATAAGAAACATACATATACACATGCTAATATACATTACACGTATAAGAGAGCTCGAATAACTGCAATTATTGCAAATATATATATCTTACGTACATCGTAACTCTACATAGGCAAGAGTGGAAACCGTGTACACATTTTATTTTTAAATATATTTTTTTTGCGCATGCGCATTGAGTTTCACTGTACAACCTTTCCTCTAGTAAATAAGCGAACATACTCTACAAGTAAGTATTGGTCAAGTAATTCAGGAATTTACGAGCAGGCTACAGCGACGCTGTTCTTCAAACCAGGGGAACGTAACACCTGTTTTAATTATTCTTTCGACATAGTCACGAACAGATGGCATAAAGTTTCTTAACGATGGCCGACTTGGTAATGTATAAATCGAATACTTGCCCCAGAAGGAGACAAACGGTTATTAATCTAGTAAAGTGAACGGTACATTACACAGAATAAGTATCAAATAGTAATTGTTCCCTGTATCGTTTGCCACGGATTGCAGAACAGTGTTTTATGATACAGGTCAAAAAGTTGTCGCACTTTACACATTTAATTCTATCGCTTTCGTATTCTAAATCCGGCATAGTCGCTATTACGTTTTCTAGTTTATTCGAAATACGCCGTTTCCAAAACATACCTAAATACGAAGTATTCTAAGTATATGTGTACCGACATGTACTCACAACAACAAGCCGAATAATACTGAACAAGCGTACTTCGATAAGGGTACCCCTTCACGTTTCACGGCACTGAAACTTACCCTTATTTGCATTACAAAATAATAAACACAATCGGTCTGCGTTGATAGTCAATTAGTTTCGAAGCATCCTGTATATCGAGGAAAATGAATTTGTTCGTAAAAAAGAAGCTATAGACTATAGTTATTAATAGAATATACAAAATTTTGTATTAGAAAAAATAAGAAAGAAATATCCGCTTTTACTTGAAAAAGTAACAAATATTACTGCCATATAAATATACAGGGTGTAGCAAAACAACTTTGACAAAATTTGAGGAATGATAGAGGAGATCAAAACGAACGTTTTATTATCACAAAATTTATGTCAGATATGGATAATTACTTCATTAGAGAAGAAGATCGGCAAGTCGTTCGATGTACTTTTGTTCGATTTATTTAATGAAATTTATTTTTAAATTATGATTGTTTATTCGTCTAAATTACAAATCCTTTATATCTCTTATCCATTAAAAATTTAGAAAATAAAAATCATATACAGGGTGAGTACGAATAATATTTGCAAACTTCGTGGAATGAGAGAGGCGAATAAAATTAACGTTTTACGTTCGTGAACTATAGGTCGAAAATGCGTAGTTACTTCACCGGGTACAATTAAAGATTGTCAAGTCACCCCATAGGTTTTTATTTGACTTATAGACATTTCGTATAATTAGAAAGTTTTAAGCTTTAAGTTACTCCACCTGCATTGTCCTGCAGATTTCGTCAATAATATTTTTCACTACATCCATATATTTCCATAAATAAATAGAAAATCAACTTTACTTCAAGGAGGATGTTTATTTTTGATGTTTCCTTGTATTATTCCGTATCTAGCTAAACCTAGACCTTATTTCATCCATATGTAAACATCATAATCATCATACAAAATCTTAAGTAATAATTAGATATTGCTGCATTATCAATCAATCATCTCATGTAAGGATGTCTTTATTTATTCCAATAGGGTCTACTATTTAAATATATATATATAAATGTAATTCGCGTATATATTGCTAAATTGTTTTTTTTATCAAATATCAAAATATAATAGTACGTTAAATTTGCCGAGACTAGTGATAAGGCACGCGCTGGTAGACCCTGTTCTTTAGTTACCGTTGGAAACATTGAGAGATTGAGACATATGATCGACGAAGATCCAAGATGTACCTATCAAGCGATTGGGGTAACTCTTGGTGTTGGTATTCCAACAATCATTTTCTTCTAATATACTTACACTTTGCAATACCTTAACTGCTATAGTTAAGGGTTATACGTTACCTAAATTCAAAGCGTGGTTGAGGGCATGAGTGACCAAATTTAGGTTTACGCTAGAATTAGGCATGTTCTCTCTTTTAATTTTATTATCGCTGTATCATAAGCAGTTTTGTTGGATTTTGAATTCAGTCTTTTCATGTTTTTTTGTAATTATGTAACTTTTTAGTTTATAACCTCCACGTTTTGTAATTATTTGGTGCAGAAAAAATAAACTCTATTATTATTATTGTTATATACTAAATTTCAATATGGTAGAAAAACTATTCAGAATATTTCCGGAACTATAGGACAAAAGATGGCCTTTAAATTTTAAGATGGTATTAGCAAATAATCTTGTTCCAAATATCTTCATAGAAGTAGAAAAAAAAATAGTTCGGATGATTCAGGCAATACTGTCCTTTATGGTGTTTATTGTGTTCTCTTTCTAAATATTTGATGCCTAAAAATGCCGACTGTACTCATTATGTAAAGTTTATAGAACAATACGATGTATTCTGTTAAAATAAAATTAACATTTTTTAATATATCAGGGTGAACAGCATTTTTATTACTTCATTAATTAACTGACAATAAGGTGGCGACAATAAGGAAACGATTTTCCAAAAACGGAATTTTCAAAACAACTGTCTTCATTTATTAACCACAACATTGACATCATCAAAAAAAATATTACATATAAATACAAAAATTGAGAAGGGAAACTGGCGGTAGGGGCGGGGAAATTTGCAAGAATTTTTTTTAAAGAAAAAATTAAATCCTATATCTTTATATGTACGCCTATTTAATATATTAAATTTATACGTATTTATATATTTATAATTGTTTATGTATAAGTCGATAATATGCACTTTATTTGTTTGCTATAGTAACGATGGGGGCTCGCGGGTAAAACAATGGGGGACAGGATAAGGGTCATATATTACAGTTTCGTTTATTTGTTCTACTATGCAGCTTATGTAGATATTTTTTTTAGAAAAAAAAAATTACCTATAAATCTAGTTAATTACAAATATTTATAATGTATAAATATATATTTGTCAGCAAAAAAAAAATATACAATAAAATACAAGTAATTGCTTCTCGGTATTTTGATATTAAAAACGAAGAAATGAAAATATAATAATAATTAATAATCGGTCTGCGTTGACAGTCAATTAGTTTCGAAGCATCCTGTATATCGAGGAAAATGAATTGTTCGTAAAAAAAAAAGCTATAGACTATAGTTATTAATAGAATATAGAAAATTTTGTATTAGGAAAAATAAGAAAGAAACATCCGCTTTTACTTGAAAAAGTAACAAATATTACTGCGATATAAATATACAGGGTGTAGCAAAACAATTTTGACAAAATTTGAGGAATGATAGAGGAGATCAAAATTAACGTTTTATTTTCATAAAATTTATGTCAGATATGCATAATTACTTCATTACAGATAGCTGAAGATCGGCAAGTCGTTCGACGTACTTTTGTCCGATTTATTTAATGAAATTTATTTTTAAATTATGACTGTTTATTCGTCTAAATTACAAATCCTTTATATCTCTTATCCATTAAAAATTTAGAAAATAAAAATCATATACAGGGTGAGTACGAATAATATTTGCAAACTTCGAGGAATGAGAGAGGGGAACAAAATTAACGTTTTACGTTCGTGAACTATAGGTCGAAAATGCGTAGTAACTTCACCGGGTACAATTAAAGATTGTCAAGTCACCCCATAGGTTTTTATTTGACTTATAGACATTTTGTATAATTAGAAAGTTTTAAGCTTTAAGTTACTCCACCTGCATTGTCCTGCAGATTTCGTCAATAATATTTTTCACTACATCCATATATTTCCATAAATAAATAGAAAATCAACTTTACTTCAAGGAGGATGTTTATTTCTGATGTATCCTTGTATTACTCCGTATCTAGCTAAACATAGACCTTATTTCATCCATATGCAAACAGCATAATCACCATACAAAATCTTAAGTAATAATTAGATATTGCTGCATTATCAATCAATCATCTCATGTAAGGATGTCTTTATTTATTCAAATAGGGTCTACTATTTAAATATATATATATATATATCTAATTGGCGTATATATTGCTAAATTGTTTTTTTATCAAATATCAAAATATAATAGTACGTTAAATTTAAATATAATTCTATAAATTTTTTGATTACAGAAATACTTTATAATTCATTCTTCTTTAAATATGTTATTTTGCTTTAAATAGCTAAGAATATGGTGATAATATATATTTTAATTCAATAATATACATTTTATACACATTTTCGAAAAAGAGAAAAAAAAATCGGGAAGAAGATAGTTTGACAAAGGAATCCGTAAGGTAACAAAAGACATATTTCCATGGATTACTATGTTATACCTATAAAGATTGTCTATTAACCTAGAAGGATAGAAAGAAGAAAAGAAAGTATTCTTTATACATCATCCTACATATTACTAACATAAGTAAATGAAATAAATTCAGTCAGTCTTGTATGATCGCGTCGAAATTACCGTTCGAATTCTTTAAACGTTTAACCTCCAGCCGATGAAAGTAGATGGCGCGATGCGTTCGGTGTTCCTTCATTTCGTTCTAGATCGTCTCCATGTTACGTTAGACGTACTGAGGTTCGATAATTTCGGTGTCCTGTCTGCAGAAGGTCATCGATAACGTTCTGCAGATGTTTAGCGCTACTCATGCATACGAAGAGTCTTTAGTTAGGTTGCTCGACGTGCTAGAGCGACTGGTGTTGGACAATCTGCAAGGTGAAGAAGAATTGGTGCGGTGGGATGATCTAACATCCTTTCAAAATAAGATTTTAATGAAATTTCAGAGTTTAATTAAAATCTGAATTTGATACCCGAAAAACCCCTTTTGCAAGTTCAGGATCAACGATTTACATATTTCGATGAATGCAAAAAAATTCAAATCATAAAAGGAAACACCAATTACCTTCTTTGGTTTTCAAATTGCATTGAATTCGACTTGTTGCTAATCTTATGATTGGCCAGGAAGGTGTTGACGGAGTCATCCGAGCTGTAGCTATCATGCTCGCTAAAATCCAGACAAAAGCAAATGATTAAAACCTTCAAAAACGGAAAGGCTGTAAAAATATTCACCTATCCGAATTCTCCGTGCTATCCTCAAGGTCATTCTGGATGACCGCTTGCAGATCCTCTATCCTCTTCAACGCCAATCGTAGATCTGCCCTCACCGTCGAAGATTCCGCTTCCAAGGCTTCGTATCTCTTCTCCAGCTCCTTCCTCTTCAGTAGGGACTCGCTTTCTTTCGTTAAGGCGCTGTTGTGTTCGTCTCGAAGCTCCCTGAAACGAGAGTAGAATGAGATTTGCCGTGAAAGTTGCGATTGCGAAACGGTGTTCGGTATACCTAAGGCTTCTCTGCAACTTTCTGATTTGATCTTGTGCGGATTGCTCCTTTGTTCGCGAATTGACTAGATCGTTTTGAAGTTTCTCCATCGTCTCCTTTAATCGGGATATTTGAACTTCTAATCTTGTTCGTGTCGTTTGTTCTAGGTCCAGTTTTGATTCTAATTCCTTGACTTTCAACTCGGTTCTATTTATATAATAATAATAATAATTTTATTATAATTTGCGAGGTCTGCCAGGTGTACAAGTATGAAATGCGGATTTCAGACAACAGATGGCGCACCAATGCTGTTTGTGCTTTAAAGATTTCACACTGCTCCATTTTGTTACGTCACTAACAAATTTGAAAAGCGTGTGCATAGTATTGTGTTCTATATATCGAAATTTATATCGAACAAAGACGATTTTTTATTTTCATTTGAAGAAGATTGCCGCTGAATCATACCGGTTACTTCGAGAAGCTTACGGTGGACATGCTCCATCGCAAAATACGTGTGCGTTTCGAAAGAGGCGACTTCGATGCTGAAGACAAGGGAGGTGGAAAAACGCCAAAAAAATACGAAGATGTGGAATTTCAAGTATTGTTGGACGAAGATGATTCGCAAACACAAGAACAACTCGCCAAGCAATTGAATACCGCATGAATTGAATGACAGGCAAATGGAAAAGCGCAAAAATCATGGACGGACTCAGGCACGCCATCCACATCGACTACAAGACCGAATTGCTTTGGTAGAAGGACAATGCTATGTGTTTGATGGGACCAGTTGTTGTGGTGATCATTCTTCCGCATTTCATACTTCTACACCTGGTAATTTCATGTGTTACTAAGGAGGTTGACAGTTACAAATACCTATTATTCCCCCCCAGTAAAAAAGAAACAAAAAATGGAAACTTTGTAGTTAAACATCAATACAAGCCAAGTACCAATCACAATTCAAATTTACCACCAACCTCTTAACTAAAATGTTAGACGACGCGTCTCCGGCATTTTCCAACGAATCCAACTTGCTAGTTAACTCGGCCAGTTGTTCCTTGAGACTGTTCCGTTCCGCCTCCAATTCCCCGACCAACGAGACCTGTTCCTGCAAAGCCAATTGATCCAGCGACATCTGCTGTATCGTCGTCTTATATTTCTTGAGGACTTCGGCTAGTTCCTCTTCGTTCTCCTCCACTTGCAGTTGCAAATCGGCTTTCTCGCGATTGACTATGTTCGTCTTCTCCTCCAAGTCGTTCTTCTGCCGCACGGCCTCCTCGAGCTGAGCTTGCGTCTCGGATAGGTCGCCTTCCAGGATCTGCTTCGTCTTTACGGCGGCCGATCGAGCACATTCCAAGTCTTCAATTTGGTTCTTCAGTTGTCTGATCAAGGTCTTACCTGGAAAATGATAAATTTGATTTTAATCAATTACCTGGAACTTTAAAATAAAATCCATACTTGGATTTTCGGCTTTTTGCCTCTCTAATTGGGCCTGGGTGTCTCTCAATAGAGCCTTGGTTCGCTTAAGGTCCCTCTTCAATCGTTGAAGAACGGCTTCATCGCAAGCCTTCTCGCTTCTGTCATTCTCCAGGGCGACCGTTAATCTTCTTTCGAGTTCGTGCTTCTCCCGGAGCAAGATGGTCCTTTCTTCATGTTCGTTTTCTAATTGGGCTTCCAAGGCTACAAGGCAAGTTGAATTAGACTTCAAAAATTTTGAACGAAACAGTGACGTACCTTTAACTTTCTTTTGGGCGTTACACCTGACCTCCTCCAACTCTTCATCGTGTTGTTGCGTTTCTTTTTTGGCCGTCTTCCTTTGCTGTTCTAAGCTCATCTCCAGCTTCAATTTCGCCTGTTCCAGCAACTGCACTTGACCGGCTAACTCGTCCAATTCTTCCTCCTGGTCGTGCAACCTTCTTTCGCAATCGATCTTCTGTTTCCTCAGCAAGGTGACTTCCTCTTCCGTTTTACCGCCGTAAGTTAATTCGTCCAGTTCCTTTTGGAGCAGCGTTAATTTCTCCTCTTTCAAATCGAGCTCCAAACGCAGATCCTAACAAAATAAAGATCAGATTTAGATGGGGACAAAAGAGAAGCGTATTATCTTACAGCAACGTTGCTTTCAAGCGTGAATTTTTCAGCTACGATGACCTCCTTCTCTCTGCTCAATCTTTCTTTAGCCTGTCTCTCTTTTTTGAGTTCGTCTTGAAGCAACTGCAGCTCCGAGTCAAATTTTCGTTGTTTTTTCTCTAACAGATTGTTGCGTCCGCTTTGTTCTTCCAATAACAGTTTGAGGTCGTTCATTTCGCCGTTTAGTTTTTGGACTTTGCGCTTCCATTGCCCTACGACTTGCCGTTGCTCTTCAACCTCCTCATAGGCGTCTGTAAGCTAAGAATGTAAGGGATTATATTTAGCGTTTTGAAGTGTTGATGATGTTTAAATAAGTGCACTGGTTACGTTTTTCTCTTGTTTTGTTTGAGAACCTTCCACGATGTTACGTTTGGATTAATAATTCGGCTCGAAACTCCAAAGACATCGCCAAAAATAGATTTTGGTTAATTTTAGATTTCGCCTTTTTACTATAAAATTTTCAACGATACAAATCGGTACAACGGCATCCAAATACACCTCATTTAACCTCAATGGATTTCAACATGTAGAAAGGGTATGGTGAACACAACCAGTTGGGAAAATTGTGTGGAACAACGTAACTTAAGTGTCCGAAAACTGAGAGAAAAGTTTAGTGTCGGAGAAATTCAAATTAGCAATACGTTTGGAAAGTAAAAATGAAATGTGGAAAAAACTTTTTCAGAATGAATGGAAATTTGGAGCAAAAACGAAAATCTTCAAGAATTGTTAATTTGGCCATTGATAGGAATTTTCTGGACCATCAATCGAAGAAAATACATTGGGAGCAGCTTAAACTTTGCAGCTAATTGACTTGAACGTATCTAAAGGATCGTTGGAAAGATTTTAGCATAAAATTTTATTGTCGTATGTGATGAATATGTTCACGTAAATTTGCAAACTGTTGATGGCTGGAAAGATAAGTTGCAAATAATATTGAAGAATTACCTTCCAAAAGGGATTTTGAGGAATATTTTTGTATAATTAATTAATTGACAGAATATAAATAAACAGTGTAGACGAGGAGAACTGGGTAAACATTATGAACAGCTCTGGTACAAGACGAAAATATTGATAAAACAACAATACAAGAAGCAGACGTAAAAGGTATGGCTGATATAGATTTAATAGAACTGACAGAAGTCTTGAGGGGTACTAAAAACAGAAAAACGACCTGTGTGGACGACATCAACACGACATCTTTGGAAATGCTGGGGATTTATACTACACCTAAGACTTCTACACGTATTTGATAAATGTTGGAAATATAGTTTATCTTTGAAGAAGAAGAAGAAGTTTACTATTTTGGCGTATTTGAAGATAAAATTAAGTTCTTTTTCTTTGTAACAACTCGAGAAGAAAATATATTTTATAACTAACCTGTAGTTGAAGTAATATGCAAAAAGTATTGACAATTGTTACGAACACTGTGGAAAATTTAACAGATCCGTGAATGCTCCGATTTTATTTCGCACTACTGTATATTAGATAAAATCACCCACCTCTAAATAACGGACACCTCCATATACCGTATATTTCCATAAAGAAAAAAACTAAATATTCCCCACGCAATAAGACAAAAATCATCCACACCAACCTTTTTCTCCAATTGCTTCTTCAATCCGACCAACTGTTCGAGATCGTCCTCGTGTTGCTGCTGAAGCCTTCGTTTCGTGAACTCCAGCTCCCTCATGGCCCTCTCGTAGCGTTGCTTGTACACGGCCTCGCCGTCCGGATCCTCGTCGTCCTCCGAGATACCGTTCAATTCGGACCTCGCGTACAGCAGTTCCATTTCCAGCCGTTCCGAGGCGTTCTGCAGCTCCTTGTTCTTCTGCTGCACCTCGCTGAGTTCCCTTTCGAGGCGAATCCGGTCGGCGGTCTCGGCGTCGAGACGCTCCGCGGCTAACGTCGAGGTGGAGTGTTCTTCGGCGAGGTCGGCTGTCATCTCGCTCAGCTAAATTTAAGATGGAAAAAAAAGAAGGATCAGACTCGATGTAAAATGGTGAGAAACGAGCTACACGTGCCGTTACTAAATGGTGCGGTCGAATGTACAGTGACCGCAATGAATATGAATAGGACTTTTTAGCTCCTTTTGTTTTGGTATAATAAAGCGTTCATAAATAAAAGGAGTTCAAATAAATTTTACATCTAGTAGTCCATTCCTTTTGTCGTAACTTGTACCATTTTCAGTTGCATTAGTTGTTAAATTAACAGGGTATAGCACAAGATAAATAAATACGAATACAGTAGAAATAAAATATATTAAAAAAAAAGAAAAAAAAGTGCCAATGAGTTCAGGACCAGCGACTTAGAAAAAAGCAGCTGCTCTTCCTCTTAAACTTAAAAACGACCCACACATACAATTAATGAAATATAACTATAACGCGTTAACTAAAAACTGCAACAAGAATAAAAACTAAGAAAAAACATAAAGAATGGAATGCTAAAGGTAGAAAGAAATAAAGAAAACAAAAATGAAAATGCTGACTAATTATATACATAATAACGTTTACGCAGCTGACAAGTAAACAGTGTTGGTTTTAAATTACGAATGTCCAAAGGATTTGGTGAAGGCATCTTTTAAACATCTCTAGACTGTGAACTGGAGGAGTAACTAGATTTTTAAATCTCAAATTAACATCATGAACATCCGTTCTAAAACACATCTAAAGGATTGCCTAGAAAATAACACCAACGATAAAGACGCTGTTAAATAGTCTGTAATACTAATCTTTGGTGTTATTTTTTAGGCATTCCTTAAGATGTGTTTTAAATATGTCATGGGAAGCCTGAGAAATCATTCGGATGTGCAGTTTACCCTATACACCGCCCTTGGTGCGAGCGCCCTCTCGGGACTAACAATCCCTGTATTGCTCGAGAGAAGGGTGAGAAGCTGTACCCGCTTCTTCTCACTGTGTCTGACTTTGCAGGCAAGTGTTTCATTCTTTTGGCACTAGTTAGCGTCGAGAATAATCACTTGAATTGTAGAATTAGATATCGTGATAGGAGCAGAGAGGGAATAACAATGTGTCGAGCATAAAACAGCTCGAAACAACGTGTAGTCAGAAACATGTCCGTGTGTTAACGTTTTATGTCTCTTCACATGTCTTTCACTTGAATGATTTCACCAATACCATGAGAAAAGCTGTATTTAACAGCGTCTTAATCTTTGGTATCCGTTCTAAAGACAATCTTACAGTAGAAATTAGCATTTGAAGATCATTATTTATATTAGAAACAGCCTCACGCCCTTTCATTTAATTAAAAGAATAATAAGTTTGCATCTTAGGCATTTTACAATATTAGATGTATAGATAATGTACTGTATAGGACCATCTGGCGTCCCCGAGGGACACCAGATACCTAGAAAGTGGGAAAGATAACGTACCATCATACGAAACTATTTGAGTTCTGTTTAATAAGTATAAAACGAAGAATGATATTGAATTAGCACAAAAATCGACATACTTTAAAACAGCAACTAAAAAATAATGATTAATGGTATCAAAAGCCTTTGAGTAGTCTAATAAAATCAAAGCAGTAACTTGGTTGTCATCAATACTACGTATCAAAGCATCTACAACGTTTGTGTACCAATGCAGATTCGCAGCTACAGCCCCAGCGAAATCCTAACTACTGGTCAGGTAAAATATTATGAGTATCAAGAAAATGTCGAATTTGTAAAATAACTGCTTCCTCTAGCAGTGTTGACAATACGGGAAGGATACAAATTGACCGGAAATGAGAGAAATCTGCAGGTGTCTTAGATACCGTAATAGCTGTAATAACATTACTTTTCCAGCAATCAGGAAAAAGACGCTGTAACAAGCATGTGTTAATTATATGTGTAATTGTCGGCAGCAAGCGTGGGCAGCCTAAAATTAACAATGAACGTAGTATTTCAGGCTTTCACGGCCGTTCGACATAGTTGTAACGGTTGTCGGGTTCCGCCGTGTCACTAGGTTTTTATGCCTGACGATTCGCGAGCAACCGCGGTTCACATTTTCAAAGGTACCTTTGAAACATACGTACAATACAACGTACATTACTATTGTAATTTAGTGAATCGATGTCAGCACATAAATGGGCTGGTAATTCGGAGTTTTTGTTATTATTATAAATATTCAATGACTTTAGGTTCCGCCATAGAAATTTAACGTCTTGCATTTAAAAAGACTTAAGTAAGCGCATTTTTCACGACGAATAGCAGAAAAGATGCGTTAGTCTTATCTCTCTCTCGCAGAGCACTTGCTAGAACGTTATTTCTGAATTTCATTAATTTCATATGAGTTAACGTTCTTTTAAACAACTCTTTCGGGGCATGGATATTACATAGATCAATAATAAATTAATTAAAAACGCAAAGTTATCATTAGTATTGAGCAAATTATAAATACAATGCGATGGAATTGTAGTTAAGTCGTTAGCAAAAGCCACCGGGTCAACCCGCGAGAAATCTCTGAAAGTACAGGTGCGAAAACTAGGTGATAACATACCAAACTCTAATCGAACGTAAACAACAAAATGATCAGATATAATTAAGTTATGTAACACATTGCAGCTGGTGAATGAGGTATCAGATAATATTAAAATCAGCCCGATAAGTGTAGCAAAACTTTCCGTGTCACATGTAGCACTGTTGACTTTGATACCAAGAGAATCAGACATGTTAGAAAATAAAGGACATGCTCGGCCACCAGAATCCAAAAGTTTAATATTAAAATCCTCCAAAACAACTAACTCATGAGTGTCCACCACCAGATCAGACAGCACGTTTTCAAATTCGTCAATAAAAGACGCAGCATCGACGGAAAGTGATCTGCAAACAACTTCCATCGTAACTTTAATACTACTGATATGTAATTTAACCCTAAGACATTCAAAATGTATATTATCTAATACACCAAATAAAGAATATCTCAAACAATCTCTAAAGTAGATGTCTAGACGACCAGTACGCCTACCAGCTCTATCTTCTCTGATCAAAATATAATTATTCAAAGAAATTATATTATTACTGACGGCTTCCATCAAGAAATGCGAGTCTCCTTTCGAAAAAGAAAATATTCAAATAATTTTCTTTGTTTAAATAATCTTTTGATTCCAGTTTGTACTATGTTGCTATGCTATTGCAGAAGCTTGAATACCGCACTATATTTTGAAACAAAGTATGAAATTACTTTCATGATTATAGCGATAACCACTGCTTATTTCTTTTGTGACAATCTCGAAATGGAAACCGTAATTTCAAAAACGTTATTGGAACATAGTCAAGCTTATCTCTTAAGTTTTTCAAAAGAAAAAAACAAATCTCCCATTACTTATTTTAAGGAAACATTAAAAGAGTAAAGGTTTACTTTTCGACAAAAAAAGCATTCACATGTTAAAAGGAAAACTTCCTCAACCTTCTTTGTTTTTAAATTCCATAACTTTTATTTCAAAAGCAAAAACATAGCATAGTTTTTGCGTATACAGAATTTCTATGAGAGAGACTCTAAAATAAATCTCTGACCTCAAAACGAACGTCAACAACAGTTTCATTGGAGTCGATCTACGTAAAATATTGCCAATTCGAAATGTTCCTATTACCGTCTAAATTGAACGTGGATACATCAACAGCCTCGGGGAATAACATCCAACGTCAAAGTAAACACAAACATGTCACGTCAAAAGCCATGTGTTAAAGATTATTAAAGTTGTTGAATTAAATGTACGTATACATACAGGGTGAGTCAAAAATTTGGGAAAATCTATTGGTTTCCCCGAACGATGATGAAATCAAAATGAATGCGGAGGCTTTCACGGCTGACGTAAATAATAAACGAACTGTTTTTGGAATTGGGGCGAGTCACAATGAATAAATATATTGGGTTGGCAAGAAAGTATTTGTCGATTTTAAATGTAGATGGGAGTAGTATTTCTTCTGAATGATTCCTGTCAATCTTACAATTACATAGTTTTGCCGTATTGCTCCAACTTAGTGCCAATTGATTACCACTTATTCAAAGTCTTACAAAATTCCTTGAATGGTAAAAACTTCAATGATGACACTGTGGAATTACATCTAATTCAATTTTTTTCTGATGAAGACCTGAAGTTCTATGAGCGTGGGATAATGCAGTTGACACGAAAGATGGAAAAAGTTGATTGATCGAAATGGAAAATATATTATTGAATAAAAAAAATCATGTTTGATTTGCGTAAGAAATTCGGCGGTAAAAATAATAATAACAAAAACAATTCGTTTGTTACAGATGAGACTAAAATATTTTAACTGTGAAAGGCGTTTACCGACGAGAGCGTCAAGACTTGAACCGAGAACGTTGATAATTCTGCTTAAAATGTCGCCACCAGGCACCACGGCTATCATCAATACTGTCTGCTTATGACTAGAAGTTGTTAAAACTCATCATCACTAAATATCTTGCGCCTTCCGAGAACTTTAAAGTCAACACAATCGCACAACTGAACCAACAGACCATCTCGTTAAAAAATTTTAACGAAAAAGCTCACCACTAGACCAGTTTAGATCGGTACCAAATCGAACGGGACCCCACTGCTAGTATATAGCAAGCCGGAGTGTGAGACAAGATGCTAACGTCTCTGTTCGACGACGTTCGAATGACCCAACCTATCCACAGACAACTATGTAAGAGGAGAATTCTACATCACAATCTTCAGTTATAAATTAACCAGTTACTCAGCAACTCAAGCTTGGTGAAGATAACGTGCTTTGGACTGTCGCCACTTTGGTTCTAGAGTGAAGATTTTAACTTGGAAATCACCTTTTCAAATGAAATGCATTTTAGCCTTAGCGCATTCGTCAACAAACGAAATTATCAAGATTTTGGGCTGATGGAAATCCTCACCACGTTTAGGTGAGGTATCTTATCTCATGGAAGGACCGATTACAATTTTATTTGAAGAAAGTGGAGGAGAAATCACGGTCAATATCAATGGCAAGTGCAACAAGGACATTTTAACAGAATATTTCTGGTGTTAACTGCTAAATATTAACATGAACCATGTTTTTGCTCAACAAGATGGTACTAATCCGTCACACATCTTATGAGATCTTTTAACTTTTAGGAGAAAAGTTCCTGAGCAGGTTGTTTGGAGAATTGGTAACGTGAAAGTTCATGCGATTTCTCACCCTTGGACTATGTTTGAGAGAGCTGTCAGAATTTAGACCACAAGCTCAAGATAGCAGAAGACTTGCTTTTCAGAATTTTAAATTTCTGATGCACTTATTGGGGAAGCCTTTATATGCTCTATATACATATATTATACATACTTTTTTCCACACTTCATTTTAAATATTTTTCATTCAAAATACATCATACTTTAGTTTAATAATTTAAGAAATATTTGCAGTTTTTGAAAACAAAAAACGTTTTACAAAATATTCACTCATATCTTTAATTCAATCCCAATTGTTTTAAAAGATAAATTTTTATCAAAAAATTTTCAAAAATTAAATTTTCGATACCCCATATTAATCGTTAGAAGCCGTGAAAACCTGCATATTACCACACAATTGCATCTTTTCCTCATCAAATGTAAAAAATAACGTCCTTTTGTCGTACATACGTAAATAGAATTTTTATAAGTTGAAAGTATCTAGTTGCCTGGCAATATTCAACGTGAATTTAAGAACAACATTTAAGAAAATCATATTTCTCCAAAGTAGCTATAAAATTTTGATTGGGAAATCAAAACAAAATCGTAAAAATTATTTCTTTCTCGCTTAACTCACAAAAAAAAGTCAAAAATAAAGTTCTCGCCAAACGTCAGTTTCTTTGTTTTATTAAATACCGACGTTCACTTACAAAGAAAGGTTGCCGGGTGTCAAATTCAGATCTTAATGAAACTTGGTAGGTAAGTAGAGTACGTTGAGGTTTGAAAATAAAAAAAAATTGTTTGTGCTGAAATTCCCTCTGAGGGGGTGAAACACCCCTTCGAAAATTCAGATTTTATGCAAATGTTGTACCTTATCGAAAGTTCTTTCAGGATACGTGAATGTGGTATATACAGGCTGTTGGATTTAAGCACCAGCGTCTTATGCTAGAGCCGATTTTAATAACATGGAAAAGAAATTAACACAAGTTGTTAATCTTTAACATCCTTTGTTGATTTTGATGATGTTCCAAAGGTGATATTAACATAGGAACTTATATCTTATGCTGTGCATGTACTGTATATACAAACATCAGAAAAGGGAAATAGTTACTATATATAATCCCACTCCATATAGTTTAGGTAGCGCAATTTGCTTCGCATGAATTAATTTTTATTGCAGTACAATCACATCCTATTATTTGAAAAATCACAGATAAGACATTATTGCCTTTTAATACCATTTTTAAGGATATACATATTTTGACATTGGCGCTATTTGTTCGATTCTAGATACTTGATAATATACCACGAAATTGGTTTTTTGTTAAGGCGTGGAAAGACAAATACATAATAGAGATAACGTTGTGGTCTTATAATGCACGGCGAATTCAAAAGCAAGCAGAAACCGTATATAAAGGCTATGTTACAAGTGCATCTAACACAGTCCTATAGTATATAATATAATATCTGTATTTTGTAAACTTATGTCTGGCAAGTTTAAGCCCCAAGTACAACAAATCCTATTTCGACCTGTAAATGTTGTTACTCAAGCATCATCTTCAGGTAAATTAATCACCGATTCATCTAACAATTGGTTTAGGCCAAAAAGTCTTATACTTTTAGACTCATTGACAGGTAACTGTCCAGAGTCTTTCAAGAAAAAGGTCCCATTCAAAAAATATGTTCAAATACTGAAGACCAAAGAAAACAATAGGTATGATTGAACCATTCCCCATTTGCGAAATAATGTCATATTCTCTCTGAATATATTAATTTATTTGCATATGCCTGGTACAAGACCGATTATATAGAAAAGCGACCTGGGCCATTCAAACATCCAACGAATTTTACCTTCTCAAACCAAGACCTTCTGTTTCATCTCCGTTTCTTTAAATGTGAGGCTTTTGTATTCATTCGTTATTCTTGGTGCGAAAACATTCTATGCCCTAAGAACTTTTTGACGACTTTCATTACCATACCAAATCATAATAATTGAAATACGCATTAAAATAAATACTTTATTCATTATTATTAATTATTAAGGATTTGTTAACACGTGTAAACCCGTATTTACACTGATATGAATTATGAACATTAAGGCATAATAACTAATGCAATTTTACTAATTAATGACGGTTTTTCTTAATAGAAGACATATGTATGCAAGATATAGATGGTTTTGGTGTTAGTGGCATAAGGTATGACTTGCTCTACACCTTTGGAACACGCTGTATAATTGAAAATGTTTCAAAATCAATAAATGATGTTAAAGATTAATAACTTCTTTTCCATGTTGCTATGATCAGCTCTAACATAAGACGGCGGCGCTTAAATGCAACACTCTGTATATACAACATTTACATGTACTTAAAGACCCTTCGATAAGGTACAACATTTGTATTTAAATTTTTGTTCCATCTATTTCCGTTCAAGACTTATCTGTAAATTTTAGAAGGGGTGTTTCACACCCTCAGAATGAATTTCGGCACAAACAAAAAATTTTCTACTTACCTACCAAGTTTCATTAAGATCTGAATTTGACAACCGGGAACCTTCCCTTGTTAGACGGGGTTATTAAAAAAAATCCACACCATTGCAAAAAAATACAAAAAGAAGTGGTTATTTACACAAAAAAGGCGTGTGCGAAAAAAAAACAGGTGATGGAAGGAATAAGAAAACAGATTAAAAGAGAGAAGTTAGTATTCAAGTAGGAATTTTAGCAAAAATATAAACGATTTCCTTCTGAATTGTGCCATTTTTTTTATTGTTCAAAACACAATATAAACGGAATTAAAAGAACATAAAAATTTCGAATCCTTTTTTTTTTAATTTATTTATAGATGCACAATAACTGAAATAATAATTTACAGATAGCTATAATCACTTATCAGATTTATCAAGAGACACGATTAAATATTTAGAATTACAACAATGACAGACAATTGACAGAGACAAGGATTGTCGATAAAACAGAAATTTTGTGAGTTCCAAAAAGATGAAGACAAAAAAACAAATTCTTTCGTTTTTTACTCAAGATAGACACAAAACATTCCACTAGAAACTAGAAAACGTAGAAAAACAAAAGAAAATTCACAATAAATCGACATTTAATTTGCTGGTAACATACAGGGTGATGCCGCAGGAGGTGGTATATTATCACTACGTGTCAATACCTCGTCTACTTCCGCTTCCGTAAGATCCTCAGTTAAATCTTTGCCTATAGACGATCGACTGCAGCTGTTGGCTCTGCTGAATAACTGGAAGCCTTTGATCATTATATTAGTGGCACTCTTCGATCTTCCCATCAAGGCCCTCTCTTTGACGCTCATGTTATTGTTGTCATCCCTCCTCCGTCCGGTGGATTTCCATTCCTCCATAACATGGTCGGTTCTTTTGAGGAAATCTTGAATCTTATCCGTTAAACAATTACTAGCGGTGTCCTTTTCAGTATGGGCCGGAATCGGGGTTACATTTTGCTTTAACTTCCCTTTACACCCCAATACGAAGGTGAGATTCGCATCGAAAACCACAGGCGCTTCTTCCTTACCAACCAAATCATCTAGGTCAACAGTAGCGCTCGTCTGGGGGTACACCCTCCTAGGAACGGGGGTCGTAGACTTGTTAGACCTCCAACTGAGCGAATCTACAGGACTCGGGGAGCGATTCACGCTATGAACGGGCGTAGTCGACCTAGAAACAACGGTGAGATTCCTCAAAGGTCTACTCTGAAACCTCGACGATACGCTATCGCTGGAAAACGGCGCGGATTCATCGAAATTCCTTCGCTGAGGTGTTATTCGTGGAGGTAACGGCGGTAACTTGGAAGAGATGCTTCTTTCCGGCGTCAAAAAGCTTTTATCGGTAGCGAGGGAACTTCTGGAATCGTAGGATGAAGTATAATTTTGACCTTGAGCGTATGACGACGTCGTGCTTCTTGGATACGAGAAAGATGTGGTGTTTTTCGATGATAAGCTGTCTAAGTAATTCGAGGATAGACTTGAGTTGTACGAAGATCCAGCGGATGTGTTATAGTTCAATTCCGGATGGCTATCCAGGTAAGCTGAAGTTAACATTGGAATCTTCTTAGCGGTGTAAGTTGAGGATGTCGTTGAAGGCGTGTAGCTTGGAATACTCGTAGTGACACTAGAAGTGCTGGGTTTGTAGTCTAAATCGTCCGTATCATCGTCAACAGCGACTTCTTCGTCGGAATCATCTTGAACGTATTTAGATTTAAAGATTTTCTTATACGACGACGGCGTTAGCGGCATCTTCGTCTTGTTATTCGATATGCGGCGAAATAAATCGATTTTTTGCGATTAGAAAAAAGGAAAAAAAAACTTCTATTTCAGCGATCACTATGCATGGCCTAACTGGTTAAAAAATCGACGCACAACTGACGCCAGTTGTAGTGCAAAATACTAAAATTAAGTGTGGCAAGTCCAGTTTCGAAGACGGAGACGGTGCAAGCGATCCTAGCTCCATCTTTATCGTTGGAGATTTATTTTTAACGTTGCAATGTACAGGCACACCGTTCGGATGTACACAAGTTTCGAATACGCAGGCGTTTTTTTTTTTGCCTTCGAAGATAAATTAGATATTGTATTAAAAACGTGACCCTTCTTCAAGCTACCGAGTTGATGTAAAATATGTGGAAAGATGAGCAGAAGGTAACGCGGTATTTTCGGAAGTTATAAATTTTAAATGGGTAGATCTAAGAACTGAAAATATTACGTTTATAGGCAGTGGAGATTGCCGCAGGCGAAAGATATATTGGGAAGCTAAATATAGCTACTGCTGAAGATTATACAAGGGGCGTTCATAAAATTATTGCGCCTAAAATATATATTAAAACGTAATCGAACTTGGTTCAGAAAAAAATCTGTTAAATCAAATTGCACAACTCCAATTTCAAATGTGAATAGTTATTTAGATATATACTAGGTGTATGCATAAGTTTTTCTCGTAAAAACGTAATTTACAACGGAAATTATTTCCAATGACGATTGCAAGGCTGTGTGGATGTACAATTCACAGGTATAGCAGTAAACTCCACTCACACAAATTTATAACAGAAATTTATAACTCTTCCTTTCACCCAACAGTAAAAGGGTTAAGTAAAATTTTCCGACAACTAAATATGAACGTGTCTTTTGTGTCAAAAAACAACTTAAAGAATCTCTTAGGGAATCCCAAAGATAAACCGGAGATGATAAAAAGGTCTGGAATATACTAAATCGCATGCAATGATTGTGAGAAAGTTTATATTGGACAAACAAAAAGGAGTATCGAAACGAGGTTCAAAGAGCATATTAGACACCATGGTTTCGACAAACCTGAACTATCAAGCGTAGCAGAGCATATGGTAAAATCCGGACATAAGATTGATTTAAAAAATCTGACACTACTTAAAAACGTAAACTCGTATAGAGAATTAGACGCGTACGAAACGATATGTATGAAAAAGAACGGAAACTTATTGAGCAGAGAACCACCCCCAATTGCACACTCGAGTTTGATGGATTTATTACCATAGGCCCTGTTAAAGATACGGTTCGCTTTCGGTCCATCCTTTCCCGAAAAAGGCATTAGACCACCGAGTAGATTGTAAATAGTCATATGTTTTAGAAATTTTAGAGCCTGCGTAGAAAATAATTTGCTTGTGTGATACAGTTTTTACTTTCAGTCGGTAACACGGTTGACAATGAGAGCCCACGTGCTCTCGAAACGCTGCGTTCCGCATAATTAATAAATTTGTGTGAGTGGAGTTCACTGCTATACCTGTGAAATTATTTCCTTTTATGCAAAATAGTGGCCATCGGTTTCTACACATTATACCCATCTTTCAGGTAATTAGTGGATACCATGCCAGAAAAACTGCATTTTCCAATATCCTCTAAAATGCAGAAGTGCTGCTCTGCGTGCGCGAGCTTCATAGATGCGAAGAGGTGATTGAGATGGCTCCAGGTCTGGGGAGTACGGCGGATGGGGTAGGATGTCTCATCCAAGCGATTTCAAGGTGTCTTTCATTGGTTTTGCTGTGTGCCCATTGTCGTGTAACAAAATCACTTTAAAAGATGCTGTTACAAATTTGATGTATGCATGGAACCGATGAGATCCAACAATGGTTGCTAAATAGTGAAGAAAAATTCTAGATTTCAATAATCAAGAAGATGAGGATGATTTGGCACTTAGTATGTACAGCTGTGGACATATGTATTCGCCACTCTCGTTTTGAACGTGTTACACGAATATTATTGTATTTCTAAGAAGCAGGGTCGATGACGGACTTAACTAGGTACCTGGTAATGAGGGTTTAATGGTTTATTGTAGGCCATTCTGAGTAAATTAGAAAATAGACGTAAAATTGTAATTTCTGAATATTTCTTCAGTCTTTCTTAAAAGTTGTAAGAGTAAGGTTGAGCTAGTTAGAATGAAGATATTGTGTCTGTGATTTTGTCTGTGTAATACGATAGTATACAGTAAAAAGTAATGCCGAAAACACGCGAATTGACGGAGGTAGAGCGAGGACAAATTGTGGTGTTAGAAAAGCAAGGGTTGTCGGTGTCTGCTATTGCCCGACAAGTGAAATGTGCGCGATCGACAGTTAGAATGACGATAAAACGATACAAAGAGAGTGGATCTTTGACAAACAAACCGAAAACTGGTCGAAAAAAGAAGACAACTAGCAGAGATGAGCGAGTCTTAGAGCGGATGTCTTTGCGAGACCGGAAAAAAGGGTCTAAACAGCTCTCCAGTGAGCTTTTCCGGCTATATAATGTTGCTATTTCTCCTCGCACGGTTAGAAGACGCCTTTGCGAATTAAATTTAGGTGGATGCAAAGTTCGACATAAACCACGGTTGTCTCCGCGACAAAAGAAAAAGGGACTGCTGTGGGCTAAAAGTCACCGCGGCGACTGGACCATTGACAATTGGGCCAATGTTATGTGGACGGATGAGTCAAATATTGAGGTAAGTAATACATAATTATTGTATTTGCGATATTCTGTATTCAATTCCTGGTATCTACAGTGTTTTTATTCTTTTTAATGGGTTCCAAAATGTAACAGTATTCATGTTTTTGTTGGTAGCTTTGTGGTAAAGAAAAAACGGAAACATGGTTAGACAGAAGCTGTAACTGAAACACGTGATATTTTAAACACATTACTGTCATATATTTCCTATTAACACAATATACATTAGTATAGGTATAGATGTACATCAATTGCTAGACTGAACTGGAAATACCATTACACAATTTTGACGAAGAAATACTCCATTTATCGTGAGCAAAGCGTCAGTGGAAAGTCCATTATAATATGATCACGATTTTCATGGCACTATATCGAGCCGTATTTAACCTATATCAAATTGAAGGTATTATCAGAAGAATATGCACGTAAGAATATCGTAGAATGTACAGATGTCTCCCAATGTGAAAAAAATATTTGCCACTTAAAAACGACAACAATGTGGCGCCTCTTAACACTCTGACTTACATAGTAAGAAATTGCCTTCCTAAAATGCCGTTATGTATAACGACATTCAAGATTTGAATTTACTAGAAAAGTAGTTGTGGTTACATGGAACATCCGACACAACTTGTCGAATTCGTGAAAAAGTTTTTGTCCAAATAATAAGTTTTAATTTAAATAGGATTCTCGGTCATTTAAAACCTACGTCCTTGTGATACCCCTAATTAAAAGTAGGATGAAACCTAATACCGGACACGCGGCGTAATATTCGAAAAACATGGAATTCAAGTGGTACATCTACACCAGCACGTTGTCCATAATTTAGATAGCGTTTCAAAATAGAACGGATAGGAAAGCCTCTGGCCGATGGAACTCGGCCAAAAGATTTTATTTTGAAACGTTTAGAAGGAAATCGGACAAGCAACATAATGTTGTAACCGAAAAGCAAAATCTGGAAGCAACCTATTTTAAAATATAGTACGTTGCATCAGGAGGAGACCTCGTGAAAGATGATATCGGTATAATTCATATTTGAGGAGGAGATATACCTGTAACTTTATTGTTCCAGAAAAGGAGTATTAAAGGTAGACAGGAATAACTAGATTCGAGGTTATACGAGGCGAAGTCATTAAATAAGTCACAAACTAATGACGATTGCAAGGACTGTGTGGATGTACAATTCACAGGTATAGCAGTAAACTCCACTCACACAAATTAATTAATTATGCGGAACGCAGCGTTTCGAGAGCACGTGGGCTCTCATTGTCAACCGTGTTACCGACCTGTGAAGTCACAAACTGTGGGAAAACAGAAAATATTGGTGAGCTATCTCCATATCTATCACTAGATGTCACCACAATCCAACTTTATGATACTTAAGTTACAGTTGCCGTGTGCGTATGCAGGCAGTGTTAAAATGGCGACTGTGCTCGAAGAGTGTACAGTGGAAGTGCATCGTGCTATTGTGCGTTTTTTTCTGGGCAAAAGGGCTTGCTGGTGAGAACTTCTTAAACAACAGGCTTACAGTCCAGACCCAGCAACTATCATCTGTTCGGTTCACTCAAAAAGCATCGCGGCGGCAAACATTTCGAGGGGTGATAATGATGTCCAACAAGAGGTACGCACGTGGTTCAGACAGCAACCCAAACACTTTCATGCACCAGGCATTGGCTTATTAATAAAGCGATGGGATAAGTATATAATATAGATGGAGACTTTCTGGAGCGATAAAACTGGTTTTTCTTTTGGCTGACTGCGAGAGCGGAACTGACATGCGAGATCATACCTACATAATATCAAGTTTATATCTCAAAGAGTTGTAGTGCTGTGGCTGATTCTTGAATTGTGTGTCGTGATTGTTCATAAAAATGGATCCTGTAAAACAAAGAGCCGTAATAAAATACTTCCAGAAAAAGAACAAAAGAACAACTCAAATCCATAAAGACATTAAGGAACTTATTGGTGAGTCTGCAGTTTCTTATGATATAGTCAAACGCTTGTGTCGAGATTTTAAGTGCGGAAGAACATCCTATCAAAACCAACAATGCCGGTGGTCCTTCAATAACGGTAGGGACAAACAAAAACATTAAAAACGTACACGATATCGTACTGCAAGACCGATGAGTAGGCATCAATGACATTGTGGTAGATACTGGCTCATCATATCATGTGATGCAAATATGAGTGGATAATGGTATTCAGAATCGATATCAGGTGTTTCATGAAGGAATCCCCCAGGAAATAGCATAGGTCTTATTATCTTACATATAAGATGTAGTAGCGACTTTGTAGCAGCTAGTTTTAAAAAGCACTTAAGCTAGATGCATCCATTGCTGAGGAGCATATTCTATCAACAACAAAATGGAGCGTTGGGAAAGACTCAAGTAACTTTTCCTTGGTGGTGGTGAGCGCCCCTACGGGGTTATGAGCTTATTTTAGTCTGCCCTATACTCAGGAGCTTTAAAATATAGTAGGACTGGTGGTAAAGCACCGTTAATTTTTTTACCAACGGCGAATGATGACTCGGGAAGGTACCCACTCAAAGAAGTACCGGCACTATACTTGACATTTGTTTCGAACGCACGACACCTGAATAGTCAAATTCAGATACAGACCTTCTTACCACTGGACCACCGAACTGTTCGAAACCATTAATCCTATTGGACAACATTTAACAACCAGAAACTCATAGAAAATCTCTTTACTTAATCTAAAGAAAGTAGAGACCTCGACCGTCTTTCCAACTAAATAAAAATTATTTACATATTTCGAATTCCATCCCGATGAATGACGCTTGCTTCGTCCAATACACCTACGCTACATTTTCACCTTACAAATTTAAAATCACAACCACACGTTTAACGTAATTCATTCCCCAATTCATACAGCTTAATGTAACACTTCGAAAACAACTCCTTGCCACCGCCAACTAGATAATCTCGAAACGGAAAATAAAGAAACACGAGAAAAATGTGTTGCACCATTGAGAAATATGTACGAACCTACGTAGATGAATGCCATTTATATTTATCGCTCCCATCTTCTCTCCTTCTCCAAAATAATAGCATATCGAGAAAATAAATTGCTCTAAATTGCTTGTCCTTTTTTTCCCCCAGTATTTATGTTTGTTTTGCCACGAAACGCGTATAACACACTTAACTTGTTTTTCTTGACAATTTATATGGAGGATGGCTGTCGCCCGAGTGAGCAGACGTGGAATTTCACTTTTGCTGACAAAATAAAGACGTCCGGGCTCGAATATGTGACGTTAAAATTACGTCGTCTGAGAATTCCGAGTGGGACGCGATTTTATTTTGTTTTTTTTTTCGCGAGAAAAAAAGTAAAAGTCGGATACCTCCGTGCGGTAGCCTAGCTACGTGCACGCAATATCTTAGAAGTAGGCGGCTATAGTTAGTCATTTGTTTTTTCTTTGCGAATCTAACGGCCTACTATGATTTTCACGGTCTTTTGATTACATATGCATCTGATTAATGTTTATTTATTTTTAAAGCGGTTATAAGTTTCCAGTGTTCCAGATTTTTACGGCTGTGGTTTATACTGCAGGAACAAATCCTATGTATTTTAATTCAGGATTGAAGCTGTTTATAAAAATATTAAAAATATGAATAAAGTGTATAAAAAGCGTAATTACAATTATTACTATTATCTACAGAGTGTCGTCTAATTTAATATCCATTTTATATACATGGGACGGAAGTGTATTTTAATAGAAATTATTCGACAAAAAAGAGGAGACATGATTTTTTTTTAATAGTAGGTTAAAGAGAATAATTAATTTGTACCAAAATGCGATCGATTGATTCAAATTTGAAGCCGAGACGAGGTATTAGGTTGAAGAAGGCTATGAGCTTTCAACTGTCTTTATTCCAAAACTCAATAAAGTAGTTTGGAATGTATAGGCATTTCGAAATATATATACTTCATCATCAATATATTGACGAGAGTTTACACGTCAAGAAGTTTTTTGAAAAATAAAAAATTTAGAATTAAAAGTTATATTCCAAAAATGCGGTAACATTAGATTAAATTTGGTTAGAATTACACCTAATATACCGCCGTCATATCAAGAGTAACACATATATATATACGAGGGTGAGCTGAAAAGTTCGGTAACAAACTATGAGATGACGTCTGTGTGAAAGCAATCTTTGACGCTATTGTATAGCTTGATGTTTCAAATACATGCGTGTTAAACTCCATGTCGATATGTCAAGTAGTTTGTGGTATACACTCGTTCAAAACAGAGCAGTTTTGGCGCGTTTTAGAAATGCACAATATTGAAATTCGCGCAGTGATTAAATATCGATGGATAATATGTGGTATATAAAAATGACATGGTAGATGTGTTAGGCGAGGATGCTCTTTCTTTTAAGACTGTTTACAAATGGGCGGATGAATTTAAAGAAGGTCGTACGACTGTAAATGACGATCCCCGTTCTGGACGCCCAAAAACAGCCACTTCTGCAGAAAGTGTGGAAAAAGTTTTGAAATTTGTGAAAGCTGATCGCCGATCAACATTGAAAGATCTTGGTAAGGCTATAGGCATTTCCAGAGAACGGATGGCGTACATTTACATGTTAAATTAGACATGTCTAAGCGGTGTGCAAGATAGGTGTCGCATTTGCTCATACCACCGCAAAAACTCAAATGTGTGGAATGTTCTACAGCCATTTTGGAGCGGTTTCGGCAAAATATAACAGATTTTTTGCGCCAATTTGTGACTTGCAATGAAACGTGGGTCCATCATTATACCCCGTAAAGTAAACAGCAATCCAAACAGTGGACTAAACGTGGCGAACCGGCTCCAAAGAAGGCCAAAATCTTCTACCGATTACCTTCCAAAGAGACAATACTATTTGAGCGCAGCTATCGTATAAAAAAAGACTCGGAAGAAAGCAAAAAAGAGTCCTTTTCCATGAAGACAGTGCGGCAGTTTACAAGAGCGCAATTATCGAAGCAAAATTGGCCAAATTAAGATTCGAAGCGCTTGAGCATCCCCCTTGTTCACCGGATTTAGCCCCGTCATCTCTTTCCCAAGCCTAAGAAATACCTCGGCGATATAAGATTTGCTTCATTTGAGATGGTGATAACTGCCGTGGACTACTATTTTTAGGAGCTCAAGGAGCTCATTTAAATACTGCTATTTGCTATGCTTTAGTTACCGAATTATTTAGCTTGCCCTCGTACGTATATATTGCTATTAATTCATTGTCATCAAAAGTTTCTCCTTTTTGGATTTTACTTAAGGCTTTAATATTTCTAAGTATTAGAAAAAGTAAGTTCATACATTTAATATCCTTATATCTGTATACTCCTCATCAAGTAAACTTTTACAAAAAAATTATTCAAACCAAACCACTCCAAAAACAACTGACGTAAAATTGTATCAAGAATTATGTCTACCTTTAAGAAAAGAAAAAAAAACTCATTGGGAATATTGTACACATCTTTTGAAGTACTCTGTGTTATTTTGCCTTACGTATCTGAGTGATTCGATACGATATGAACATTTAATCTAAATCGATAAATAAAAAAGATCTCTCTTCAAGTTAACTGATTGACTTTGTTATTACGAGGGCGATTTGAAAAGTTTCATTGATCGGCAAAGACATCCTTTCTTACGGCAACTGCCAAAATTTCAGACGTCTACTGTCAATAGTTGTTGTTTAAGAGTGTGTTTTCTGTCGCAAGTCAGGCGGATAAAATCGAATTCCGTGCAGTAATAAAATACTTTTGCATCGCCGGGAAAATCGGCATGGAAATTCGAAATATTTTGCTAGAGGTTCATGGCGGATGTACTCTGACCTTTTCGCTCATCAGCTTCTGGGTGAGCGAGTTCAAACGTGGCCACACAAGCACAAGAGTCGAACCACGCAGTGGGCGCCCAAAAACCGGTACCAACGATGAGATGGTCGACAAGATTCATGATGTCGTGTTAACCGAGAGATAGTAGGCATCTCAGAAGAATGCGTTGACCGTATACTACACGAAATTTTCACACCGGAGTAAAACGGAAATCGAGTGACCGTTTCGGAGGAGTGTCTGGCCAGGATCCAACGCAATCCAAGGGATTCTTTCATGCGTATCGTAACCGTGGATGAGAATTGGATCCACCACTACATACCGGAGACCAAAGAAAAGTCGAAGCAGTGGACTTTTCCGGGCGAATCGACTCTGAAGAAAGCAAAGACCGTTCCATCGTTCGGAAAAGGTCATGACGGTCATTTTTTTGGGATTTCCAAGGCGTACTACAGCGATTTATTAACCCGACTTGATGAGTATTGAAGGAGAAACGGCCTCGTTTGCAGCGGAAAAAAGTGCTTTTCCACCACGACAACGCACCGGCTCATTCATCCCGCACCATGTGAAAAAAAAAATCTCCCATAATCCCAATTATTATCCCTACCAATCGAAAAGTTGCACGACCTTATTTGTACATTAAAAAAAATCATCACATACTTCATATCTATCGTCGAAATCCCCCGAAATAGCAACCACCCCAACGTATACGTAAATCAAAATCTTCTTACCTTGGCCTCCAACTTGTCGTTCTGATGTTTTAGGCTGATCCTCTCCGATTCCAGTTTCTCCAATTTCGTCTTAAGCACTTCCAGTTCCTCCTGTAAATGGGACGCGAAACGTAAGCAGTGTTTACACGAAGATGCGCTAAGAAGCAACGGCAAACGTAACAGACGAGTTAATTGATCGAGACGTAATAGTACCGATTATTCGCTAATAAAAACCAATCTCGAGCACTGCGAAAGCTAATTTAGACCTATAACAATCTTCGAACCGTGTTCGAATTGAATGAGGAGTCTTAAATGGGTAATGTGGAACAATTTACGGCCGTCCTTGCTTAGCTCCGCTTTTTAACAATAATAATTCGCAATTCACACGGTATGAAATACAGTAAAGATTTTTATTATTATGTAATTTGCACGTAACAGCTAGGTGTAATTGGTTTAATTGACTTGCAACCCAGGTGCAAGCAGAAATTGTTTTCTTTTAACAAGAGTAGAAGGTCTATTCGATAAATGTTGTAATTCTGTATGATAATTGTTGTTAATAGACGTATTTGCTTTGTTGGAAAAAAATGAATTGATCACAGTTTTAATTGAATAAACCTTGCTGTAGGCTGTAATTAAACTCTGTCACAAACGTTCATTTATTACTAGTCTCGGCAATGGGGGCAGGTTTCAGTGCCGTGTGGAGGATAACGTGGAGTACCCGTATCAAAGCATGATTGTTCAGTATTATTCGACTGGTCGTTGTGAATACTTGCCAGTAAACACACACTTAGAAAGTATCGCATTTAGGTACGTTTAGGAAACGGCGTATTTCAAATAAACTAGAAAACGTAATAGCGTGTATGCCGGATTTAGAATACGAAGGCAATAGAATAATATTCCTGCGTCCGTACCGCCTGTGCTTACTGATGAAGCTCACGATTATAAATGATGCGAATACGTAAAAGTTTCTGAACACTCGCTTTGATATAGCTGCTCGGACCCTCCACGTTGCACTATAACTTGCCCGACTTTGTCGACGCTATTTATTACGTATGCTAGGGACTTTCATATTGGGGAAAAAATAGTCAAAAGATCCGAAAGATAAATTCTAAAAGAATGACTTACCGTCTTCAACTTAAGTTCCTCCTCAGTCCTATGAACATTCAACAAGGGCGTCACCCTCACCAGCAACCTCCACCACGGCCAATCCCTCACTAGCAAGAACTTCCTAACGTTTCTTTGAATGCACCTGACCGCCAGATCTTGCAGCTTCCTCTGAGACAGCTTCTTCCTCGCCAAGTAACCCCTGCAGTGAGCCTGTAGGCTGATGACCATCCCAGCAAGCTTTTCATCTCTCTGCGATTCCAACTGCGTCAAAACACCACTCCTGAAGAATATCTGTAACAAAAAGAAGCACATTTTACCATCCAGCATTGACGGGGACAGATCTAAAAGTTTGGCCAAACCTTATCGTCGCTTTTCGTATCGGAATTTTTGCTCACGAACGATTCGGAACTCGAGAATGTGGTTCGCGATCTTGTCACCGATGAGACGTCTTCATATTCGAGTTCTAACTCGTTGGAGATGTTCCCGGAATCGTCGGAGTTATCGTCCGAAAGGTAATCTTTATGTTTCTCGGCGCAGACGCCTTTGGAAAAGTCCATTTCGTCCACGCTCAATTTCGGAAGGATTTTGAACACTTTCTCGTCATCCCTGACATCGGCTTCGGCTATTTTGGTTAGAGCGAAGGTGTCTTCGACGTTCAACACGCAATTGGCTTTTAAAGAAGGATTATTGTTTAAGTTTTCGCAGCTTAGGAAGCTTGCGTCGACGGAGAATTCTTTAGCGGTCTTCAAACTTTGTTCAATCCTCTCTATGGCTTGGAATTCTTTAATCCTTTGGTTCTTGCTGTAGGTGTCCGTTCTTTTTAGTATATTTTTACGAAGCGTAAACATGGGGTTGGTATTGTACCTCTTTTTAGGGGACTCTAGCTCGCAAAATTTGGCTTCCATGCTTAACTTTTTCACGCCGAAGGTGTCACCTTTCTTTGCCAACTCTAGTTTATCTAAAGATTTGTTCTTAACTTCTTTACCCTTCTGGTTCCTTTTATCAGGTTCAGTTGTAGATTCGTCCTTCCTCAATTCTTCCAAGAATTGCCTAACTATATTTCTTTCTTCATCAGTAACTATTTCCACTTTCAACTTGCTTGCGGTTGTCGTAACGATATTTTTGTTATAAGTCAGGTTTCTGGTCAATTTTCTTTTCGTTTCTGTTACGTCCTTCTTCAATTTGGAACAATCCTGATCTTCAATCTGATTCTTGCTAATATCTTGGTGTTCGTCTTTTATGCTACTGCTTTGATAGGATGTAATTTTCCCTTTCCCCACGACATTCTTATCACTATCTTCGTTCCTATCTAATTTGCCAACACCAGCATCTTTCTGGGTATCAATTTTAATATCCGATGACGTCTTCTTACCTTTCCTAATAGCTCTAGCCACACTCTCTTCGCCACTTTTCACATTTTGGCCCAAACATCGTGCCGGTTCGCCACTATTATATTTGATGTCGTCTTTGACATTTCTAGACAACCCGTTTAAGTTCTGACAACTGACAGTTCTTTCCAAATCAACAGAGACCAACCTTTTTTGACTCGGGCCAAACTTGTTTTCGTTCTGATTGATTTTCGCTGCCAAATTTTGCACGCTCTGACATTTCTCCTCATATTTGATCGTAGTACATCGCATAGTCGAATCTAAGAATTGATTTAGATTGCTAGGAGTACTAGGGAAGGTCTTGTTCAGGTTAGTTTTGACTGGAATTTTGCTCGCTGGAGGCCTCTTGCTCAAACCCGAAATGTCGTAGCAACTGACAGCTCGGGGTATCAAGGATGGTCTGATTTCGCTACTTTTAACGGAATCCTTCGATTTCTTGGCTTCTATTTTTGGAGATGAAATGGTAATTTCTTTGTTTGGATCCTTTTTGATGTCTCTGGGTTTAGCTACAGGTGGTTTTTCGGGTTTGTTGGTTTTCTGGGTCGATTTTCTTTCATTGCTTAAAGATTTTTGTAATGGAGGTTTGGCAGATGAAGATTTTTGATGATTTCTCTCTTTGCCATCGGATTTTTTACGCGTCAGCACTTTATTTGCAGTTTTTGTGTATTGCTTGTTAGGAACTCTCTTAGCGGAGTTAGATTTCTTATCTTCATCGCCAGAAAGACTATTCAACCTTTTAACCACGTCTTTGACCTTGATTTGTGGAATATCTTCAGAGCCCTGAAGAATTTTGCGTTTTACCTCTTTATCTGGCACCTCATCTTTAATTTGCTGCTTCAACTCCTTTCTTTTAGCATCTGGAACCTTCCAAAAATCGATCTCGCTCAAAAATTTTTGGGTTTCGACCAAATTCTTATAGTTGATCTCGGAATACGTGGCACCCAAATCCTGATCCAGTCGGCATAAGCTCTTCGTTGTAATCTGAGTCAAGTTTAAGCTATTGAAAGACATCTGCGCTGAGCTAGAGTCCGACAGCGCCTTCTTGAGTATGCACTTGGATTCTATTATGCTGCAGGTCTTCGATTTCTGAAGTTTCGGCTTGGAATGGGGAGGTTTTGAGGTCGGAGTATACTCGTTCAAGATCTTATCGAAATTATCTATGGCCGTCTTCAATTTTTCCTTCACGTCATCTACTTCTACAATTGTAATATTGTCTGCATCAGGATCTGGATGGTTTTGGACGAAGATTTTAAGATTATCGCGTCTGTTTTCGATTAAATCACTGGTGGGGGTGGCACAGCTTACGGAACTCAGAGAAGTTTCGCTTTCCTCGTAATTCGTAAGCGTGGAGCAGTCGGAGCTTAAAGCTGGGTAAGACGTATCACTTCTGGTGTCAATGCAATTGGTTGAATTGGAGAAACTAGCTTCTGCGTCCATGTTTAAGCTGCTCAATGATAGATTGACGCCTGCAAATACTTCTTCGGAAAAAGATGTTGTTTTTTCGCTGGTGGTGGAAGCAAACGATACATTTTCATAAACATGGGTTTCTTCAGTTGCACCTGCGGTAAGTTTAGGAGAATTTTGTTTAGGTCTTGCGATTTCTTTCGCTTTACTTTCGATTTTAACCGGAGTACTGGTCTTTCCTAAGAATTTCTTGTGGCTGTTATAGAGTTTCTTGATCACAGGCGCTACCACGCCGTTTTTGGCGCTAAATTTGAATTTATCCGAAGGCATTGTCTCCACGTTCTCGTTTTAACACAAAAATAACACTACTCCAACATCATTTATAGTTTATTGTTCGTTATTTTCTTTTGTAAGAGGAAAGACCGCTAGAGAATTGAGGGAAAATTTAAAACGATTTTACGTTGGCATTCCTCAGAATTCAAATCTTATATTTTACACGATTAATCATGTCAAAGAAGAATGAACATTATTTAATGCTGATTCATAGGGAAGCGTCAATAAAGTGCGCGATGAATATGTAATAGGCGACGACGTGAAGGAATATGGAATGAGGTAGGTGAGGTGTGAGAGAATTTACATTAAATTTTAAAGTCAGACGTTAACTGTGGAAAATTCAACTCTGTTTAATCTACAGTCCATTCAGTTTAAGAATGAAGCGTATGGCAAAATGGGATAATATTTTCGACGTTTACTATTGGCAGATGCCTAAGGCAAAATTACACACGACAAAAAGTTGTCTGCGTGCACGAAAGTTATGTTGAATAAAACGAAATATACTAGAGACCCGATTATATGCAAAGTGCATATATTTTGTTGACATTAATAATGTGACAATTGCCTAATTCGTTCAAGAACGTTTATCAAATTTCTTTTTACCTGGAAGTATACCTTGTGGGAAAATTTTACTGATGTTGTCCGACGCTACACCATACATGATAAAAGCCGCGCAAAATTTAAACATTTTTTATTACATTATAGATACCACTTGTTTAGCTCATGGGTTCAATCGTGTAGCCGAAGGCATTACGAATCAATTTCCCTTGATTAATGATTTAATTAGAAATGTCAAAAAAGTATTTTTAAAAGCACCTTTACGAATGCAATTTAAAAGGAGCGACTTTCCGGTGTTAAGTTGCCTCCTGAACCGATTATTGCGAGATGGGATACATGGTTAGACGCTGCATTTTTTTACGCCGATAATTTTGAAGGAATACAAAATGTAATTCTTGAAATCACTGCTGACTACATTGCTCTAGAAAACTGTAAAAAGATAGTAACATCAACAGAATTGCTACAAAATCTTTTGTACATTCAGTCAAATTATAGCTTTGTTTCAAGTTCCATTCGTAAACTAGAAACGCAAGGGATGTCGCTCTCGGAATCGATGGAAATAGTAGACGAATTTGATATGCTATGTATGAAGGTTTTCTTTGAAAAACTGAGAATTGTTGTAACACAACTGATATTTTAACACATGGGCTGAAAAGTCCCGGGCCTAACACATATATGACGCTAGTTTTATTGCAGTCACCTTTCTCTCAGTTAGTGCTAACCTTCAAAAGACAGCTGTTAAAATTTCATGATATTCTATTCATTAGTTTCTGAGTTATTGTGCTAGGAGTCACGCTACTTTTGTTATTTTCAAAACAATGAATCAAAAACAATTTCGTGTTTTAATTTTACACTGCATCTTGATGGGAAAAAATATCGTTCAAGCGAAGCAATGGCTTGAAAAGTGTTATGGGGACTCCACTCCATCAGAAACAACAATAAAACGTTGGTTTGCTGACTTCAAACGTGGTCGTAGAGACACCGATGATGCAGAACGAAGTGGACGTCCAAATGAGGCGGTAACACCAGAAAACATAAAAAAAATCCACAAAATCGTTTTGAATGATCGAAAAGTGAAGTTGCGTGAGTTAGCTGACATCGTAAAGATATCAAAAGAACGTATTGGCTTTATATTGCATGAGCATTTGACTATGAGAAAGCTCTGTTCAAAGTGGGTGCCGCGTTTGCTCACTGTTGACCAAAAACAAGAACGTGTTGATGATTCTGAGCAGTGTTTGGCCATGTTTAAACGTAACAAACCGGAATTTTTGCGTCGATATGTGACAATGTATAAAACACGGATCCATCACTTTACTACGGAATCAAAACGATCGTCATCTGAGTGGACAGCAACTGGTGAACCTCGTCCAAAGCGCCCGAAAGCACAACAATCGGCTGGAAAAGTTATGGCCTCGGTATTTTGGGATGTGCGTGGTGTAATATTCATCGACTATCTTGAGAAAGGAAATACCATCAACAGTGAATGTTATATAGCGTTATTGGAGCGTTTGAAAGCCGAAATTGCAAAGAAACGACCGCATATGGCAAAGAAAAAAATTTTGTTTCATCAAGACAACGCACCGTGTCACAAGTCAATCAAAACAATGGCAAAACTACATGAATTGAACTTCGAATTGCTCCCACATCCACCGTATTCGCCAGATTTGGCTCTCAGCGACTACTGACCCAAAAAAATGCTCGCCGGTAAGAAATTTCGCACGAATGAAGAGGTTATCGCTGAGACTGAGGCCTATTTTGAGGCAAAAGATAAATCGTTCTACAAAAGTGGTATTGAAATGTTAGGGCGGCGCTGGAATGATTGCGTTGCTCTTGATGGAGATTACGTTGATGAATAAAGCTAGTTTTGAACAAAAAAAAACGTGTTTTCTTTGTTAGGTCCGGGACTTTTCAGCCCATGTGTTACTTTCAAATCAGCAGCATCAACGCAGTGTAATACGGATGCCGATAGCAGCGCCATCTACTACATTCTTAAAGCCAATGGACTATAGGGAAAACGTTTTTTTAAAGTAAAATAAGGAAAGGTTCCTTCTAGTAAGTGAAATCGCTTTGAAAACGCATGTATATAGTAATTGATCACCTAGAACATTCCCAAATGAACTTTCGAAACAATATCTTAATTCTATCTGGCATCACGGTAACAATTAGCTTAATGTGAATTTAAGGTAGGGGCATTATATTGTCAACTTTCCAAAGATAATGGTGTAATTACACAATAACAATAACATGTCAAAAATTAAGTCCATAGTAATTAATTATTCTAAATGTAGAACATGTTTGATAACCATTAGAAAATTTGGTAACAATTCTATTGCTGCTTGTGAAAGTGGAAACCGTTTCGCAATTTCATATTGGTATCGATTCGAAAGATTACGTGCTTTAAATTTTATTGCGACAAATCCTTCCTTTTCGTTGAAAATATAGAATAATTCAAAAATATTTTACCTCGCAAAGTTGCCATCATTTTCTAATGAATCAAGTGTTAGGCTTAGAACGCTTTGTATCTAGCCGGTGTAAAATTTGGGATCTAAATAACTTATTGTTACTCTATAAACCCAGAAAGTTTCATTTAGTGGTCGGCAATAAAGTAATTGCCTATTTTAAATATACACTACCATCCATAAATTTGGAAACAAAAAGAAACTCCTTTAAAATAATACAACTGATAAGCATATCGTGAAATCGATTAATCAAGTTTAATGATTATATAAAAAAAGATCATGTTACCTATGTACATTTGTTTCCTTCTTAGATCACCGGCAATATTCGATATTAAAGTTATGAAACTAATCCTTTACTTATACAGCGTAGTTTATATATGTACATAGATGAAAAATAAGGTAAAATAAAATAATTAGGAACAAACATTTCGGCATAATGGCGGCTCAATTTCAGGGATACCGTCAATAAGAATTTCCTTAAGATCGTCAATTGTTTCTGAATTGCTGGCGAACCCCAAAAGAAAACATGCAAGGGCATCAAATTCGAGCATTTTCTATTTTTCCACAAGCTGCAAATCATTTTTCCACGTTATGAACACGTCATTCTCTAGTGTATGGTAGACACAAACATATTAGGGTTACATTGTGGCATTACTTTAACTGTATGGGTTGTTCAAGCGACATTTATATTTTGGAATTCGATGAAACATCACCATTTCGAAAAAGTCCATTTTGAAAACGTAAAAGTGCATTCGGAAAGTGTCGCGTGTCTTGAGAAGTCGGACATTTTTTTCTCCTAGAGGGTATTGAGATGTTGAAACACCGATAGACCAAGTGCATTAGTGTAGATGGAGACTATGTCGAAAAATTTAATAAAAATAATGTCACTGTAATGTTATTGTAAGGGGGTCAGGGGTACAGCGATTCACTCTCGTATTTTTTACGACTTGTATAAGTACGAAACGTTGTATTACGTTTTTTAATTCAAAGAGGAGTTTTCAACTTACAATTATTCGCATCGCTATGCGACCTGTGTAAACAATTATATTTTGCCTCCTCCTCGCAGGAAGGCAATTTTTCGTGGAGCAATTTTAAATTTAGATATGGAAACCAGCAAACAATTAGAAAGTGTTGGATAAATTTGCTTTACTCCCATGACTATGAGGATGAAGACAATGTACCGCTAGCCATCATTAGAAAACAGTTAGCATCTGAAGCTGAAGTTATTGATAGTGCATCATCGGACGTTCTCAAATTATTAAAAGCAATAAATCCCGATATTGTTTGCGCAATTACCGATGTTAGTTTATGGAATGACGATAAAGAGATGGATGATGCACATGAAGAGGGAGATGGGGTGAGTGAAGATGACGACACTCCGATTGAGATAAAAAATACAGTGACTTACGCGCAAGCTGTAGGAATTTTTAATCAAGCGTTAGATTGGGCTGAAGAAAAAGTGCTCCGTAAACTACAGGCAATGGCATTAGAAAGCGTAAATTTACACAAATAAAAATAGGATATTATATTTCAAAATAATGTAAAATTTATTTTTATATTTTTTAATATTATATCTGTTATATTATTCATTGTTCATAATTTATTTTTCAATAAATATAACACATGGGCTGAAAAGTCCCGGGTCTAACAAACAAAACACGGTTTTTTTTTGGTTCAAAATTAGCTTTATTCGTCAACGTAATCTCCATCAAGAGCAACGCAATCATTCCAGCGCCGCTCTAACATTTCAATACCACTTTTGTAGAACGATTTATCTTTTGCCTCAAAATAGGCCTCAGTTTCAGCGATAACCTCTTCATTCGTGCGAAATTTCTTACCGGCGAGCATTTTTTTGAGGCCTGCGAACAGCCAGTAGTCGCTGGGAGCCAAATCTCGCGAATACGGTGGATGTGGGAGCAATTCGAAGTTCAATTCATGTAGTTTTGCCATTGTTTTGATTGACTTGTGACACGGTGCGTTATCTTGATGAAACAAAATTTTTTTCTTTGCCATATGCGGTCGTTTCTTTGCAATTTCGGCCTTCAAACGCTCCAATAACGCTATATAATATTCACTGTTGATGGTATTTCCTTTCTCAAGATAGTCGATGAATATTATATATTATATAATATGTTGTGCTTTCGGGCGCTTTGGACGAGGTTCACCAGTTGCTGCTCAGACTCATCAACACGTTCGTGTTTTTGGTCAACAGTGAGCAAACGCGGCACCCACTTTGAACAGAGCTTTCTCATAGTCAAATGCTCATGCAATATAAAGCCAATACGTTCTTTTGATATCTTTACGATGTCAGGTAACTCACGCAACTTCACTTTTCGATCATTCAAAACGATTTTGTGGATTTTTTTGATGTTTTCTGGTGTTACCGCCTCATTGGGACGTCCACTGCGTCACATCATCGGTGTCTCTACGACCACGTTTGAAGGCAGCAAACCAACGTTTTATTGTTGTTTCTGATGGATCGGAGTCCCCATAATACTTTTCAAGCCATTGCTTCGCTTGAACGGTATTTTTTCCCATCAAGAAGCAGTGTAAACTTAAAACATGAAATTGTTTTTGATCCATTGTTTTTTGAAAATAACAAAAGTAGCGTGACTCAGCACAATAACTCACAAACTAATGAATAGAATATGAAATTTTAACAGCTGCCTTTTGAAGGTTAGTACTAACTGAGAGAAAGGTGACTGCATAAAACTAGCGTCATCTATGTGTTAGGCCCGGGACTTTTCAGCCCATGTGTTATATATTTTCTTTTATGCAATTTATTTATAAATAAAATAAAGCTCGCTAATGTAAAGTTTCAGTAAAGTGAACAGTGCTTGGCTGACATCGTTGACATAATCGAGCATCTACTGTATTAAGTTTCCTTTATTGTAATTATTGTAATTATTGCTTTTCTTTTCTTTTCTTTGACTAACTTCAGGCACGTACATTCAAATTATTCGATATTTATTGAAATAAATATTATTATTTTTATAAAGCATTATATTAGCTCCGTCTTAACATTCTTCGCGAGAATAATTTCTTTTTATCCTCATGGTTAAAACTGGTTTCTTTCAACCAACTAGATCTATCAGAGCAAACCAGAATGAGAAAAAAATTAACCAGCCCAATCAATTTACGCCATCCGATCTAATAGCATCGTTTATAGTGAAATTAACGAGATTCAAATCAATTACTCTATGGTCTGTTTATTCTGACTTAGTAGGTCACTGAACTAAGTGGATATCTTACGATCTTTTACTTTTATTTTCTATTTCACAATTACATCTCCTTATAGTTCCAAGATTAATCTTTAAAGTTATAAACCAAACGAAACAGTCTCTCGTCTTTTTACACCCTGCATAATCCTATTAAAGAGGGAAATATTTTGAGACGATCAAGTTCAATTTTAAAAGAAAAAAAAAACAGGAGACCGCTATAAAGTCAAGTGTATACCAGCAGTAAATTCGTCTTGCTTCACCTCACTCGCGATTCAGAAAACTAGGCCGTGTCACGGCGATGTGAACGTGTGCATAAAACAAATACATGCCTTCGCATTGCGCGCATGCTACAGAGTAGGTCACTATAATATCGGTACGGTGTCCCGCATAGGAGCGAAGGAAAGAAATAATGGGTAATCGTTAGTAACGTATGCATTTTACTATTGACGACCAACGAATATGAAAGAAGAAAGTAGATTGACCGCCACATTAAAAAAAATTCAAAACAAAGGAGGATTTCGTACTCGATCCGAAACGTCGAGTAAAACAATGCTAGATCACCATTTAAGGGGCTACTAAATGATACCGAACAACCACAGTATGGTGATTTGGGTTACCAGAGCTTTGGTGCAATGAATTAGTTGTGATCTATTGACCTGCGTACAATTGTGGTAAGTAATTAGGTTTGGTCTGCTATGGAAATCGATTAGACAATTGCATGGTATTAGTTCCTTTTTAAGATTAACTGTTAGGTGGTTCATAGTTGTCGCAATCTAGTTCATCACTGGAAATAAACTCGGACGAAGACCTGTCTTTTGTGGTCGAGATAATTGAGACGGCATTTATCTTGTTATTGGCGTGTTCCTTCTCCTTGTATTTAAAACTATATTTGCGTTAGATGTTCTAAAATGACAAGAAGTAAGGAATTAGACAGCCTTTGGGAAATTAACTCGTGCATTTCTTTGGAACTAGATGATTTAGCAATTTTATTAAGTTGCGGATAATGATAGCTTTAATTATAAAGAAACGTTGACGGGGTGTGAATTCATATCGAAATATAAAAAAGAAAGAAAACGGGTCCAATCTCACATGCACATTTACACATCATCTAGCCAAAACACTCCAGAAAAGGACTACAGAATCAAAACGGATGCAAAAAAAACATCAGCATCACGGCAGTAAAACTAATTTAAAAGAAAACAAATTTAAAATTGTATAAAGACGTACACAACAAATTAAAATGCCAAAAAAAAGGGACAAATCTTGGCAAAGAACTTGCCTTCCTTTCTTTAGTTTTTACCTAAAAGCAGCTTAAACTTTCACGGAATTTGAAACTTTACTGAAATAAATTTACAGTAGAAGCTGCATCGTTAAATCTGATCCACTTTGTGACCATCCTTTTATATCAATCCATCATTCAGATAATATTTTTTTTGTTTTCACGTTTTCCAATTTAACTTTTGTCCTTTTCATTGTCAAAGAGTAATAACAGTGTATAATTTGGTTACAAGTTGCATTCCATTTGGCGACTGTTATTATTTCCTATCCATTACTAAAGTTTTGTAATTTTCTGGATTTTCCTTTCAAAAAAAAAAAAAGTTGGTAGAGAGTTGTACCATTAACATCTACACTGCTCTATATGTTCTGTCATTATTTCTTATATTTGAGGTACCGTTTTGCAAAACGAAGTAAACAGTTAAGCACAGTCTGTACTGAGCGATAGCAAACATTTTTTCAAAGATTTACCCCAAGTGTTTGATTTATTTCTAAATGCGTAGCGTGACTGTCATTTGTAATCATTTTCAATGAAGAAACGTGCTTATTTTTCCTATAGAGTTGAAGAATGGAAAAAATCATGTTCCACCTTTTTCACGCCATCAAAATAATAGGATTTGTCGAAATTTGCGAAATAGGACTCTGTTTTGTTAATGACCTTCTTCATCTGAAACCAATCGCTTTGTAGCCATTTTTTTCAAGTTTGGAAGAAGAAATAAGTCACAACAGCTCAAATCAGGTGAATCTGCTGGAGGCGGCACCAATTCGTTGGCAAAGAATTCCTTTTGTCCAGTAGGTGGGGCGTTTTCCTTCTTAGCTCAGCGTCAAATCAGTCCTATAAATCTGGATAGTAGTCCCTTGATTGTTCTTTCCTTCCACAAACAATGAATGAAGATCATATTTTGGGAATCTCAAAAAAATTGGTGCCATAATTTTTCCAGCTGATGGACTCGCTTTTGCCGGGAAAGAAAACCCAATTGGGCGACTGAGTTTAGATTGATCACATACAGTGCAGAAACCCATCCGTATTGCGCTGAAAAATGTCCAAATATTGCTTTGAAGTTATAACGTGATTTCGTTTTTGATCGATTGTCAGACAGCTTTCTCATACACAATTTTTAGTGAAGCATGTTTTGCACATCTTCAATAATTAAAATGAATAATAAATGTTTTATTTCTTCTTGCATATTATACGAATAAACATTATAATTGTATATAAAATGATATATTACACGTATGAATATGAAATTAATTAAGCCAGATTTTACAACAAATTAACCTGTAATAGTAGTTGGACGATTTTAACTATGATTAACTCTATATATGGGAAAGATTGTAGTAGCTATTGGGGATCATTCCTATTCTTTAGATTTTCCATATTTTATAAATTATGACAAAAATTCCCCTTGCTGTATATGGTATTATGAACCTGAATGACTTCGCTGCTACATTCCAAAACTACTCCTTATACTGGCATCACCTCCAGGGTGACACGTAGAAAGTTACAATAGAAATTTTTACAGACATTTCTTCTGCGAAACTTTCTGCCTTTAGGCGATTTAACACCTTAAATAACACGAAATTAAACACCTCCTCGTAACGCTCATATAACCATCTTAAAAATTATCCAATACACAGCGAAAAAATTCGTTAACTATAAAGAGAAAATTGGCAAGAGATTCTGAGGTAAGATTAACGTAAATATAAACAAATTAATCGTGACGTTTCAAACATTCTCTTTTTTTTACATAAACAAACAGCTCGCACCTTCTAATCTAACGAGGCAGCATCTACATGCTAGCTTTCGCAGTATATTAAGTGGCGAAGACACGCCTTTTAGAATTAATAAAAGCACTTTCTATGTAAGTACTTACATATGTTCATTCGTACATATCTAATGCCCGTTTACAATAAGCCACATCGTGTGAGCCTGTGCGCATAATTCCAGCAATAATGAATGCATTATCTGATTGAGTGTATACGTCAATGTGACTAGAGAAAATGGAAAAATCGAAAACGATTGTTTAACAAGCAATAAATACACTTTCACGAGTTCCAGCGCTATGAATCAATAGTTTCTTTCACGTATTTCTAATTGAGTGGTAAAAAAATTGGATGTATGCAAGCCATGAAGCAAAGGAGATCTTTATATAGAGTGACCGCCATAAAGTTCTGCCGTTTCAAACATGTAATCATCTTATTAATTTATGAGTATTTGGAAGTTGAATAGGTGCAAATTAGATTTGTCGAGTTGCTATTTGTTATTGGAATGTACAATCAGTGAAACTCCCTTATAAACATAAACAAGCAAGACTGAAATTTGCGCAAGATGACACGGGGTGGGGTCATGAGGGGGAACAACGTCTTATTTTTTGACGAAAAGAAACTTAACTTGGACGGGGCTTGTGGTTTCAAATATTATTGGCAGCATTTGCGTAAGAACATACGAAATTTTGGTGGTGGTAGTGTAATGGTTTTACGCGAATGAAAAAGTCCTGGGCCTAACACATAGATGACGCTAGTTTTATTGCAGTCACCTTTCCCTCAGTTAGTACTAACTTTCAAAAGACGGCTGTTAAAATTTCATGATATTCTATTCATTAGTTCGTGAGTTATTGTGCTAAGAGTCACGCTACTTTTGTTATTTTCAAAACAATGGACCAAAAACAATTTCGTGTTTTAATTTTACACTGCTTCTTGACGGGAAAAAATACCGTTCAAGCGAAGCAATGGCTTGAAAAGTATTATGGGGACTCCGCTCCATCAGAAACAACAATAAAACATTGGTTTGCTGACTTCAAACGCGGTCGTAGAGACACCGATGATGCAGATCGCAGTGGACGTCCAAATAAGGCGGTAACACCAGAAAACATCAAAAAAATTCACAAAATCGTTTTGAATGATCGAAAAGTGAAGTTGCGTGAGTTAGCTGACATCGTAAAGATATCAAAAGAACGTATTGGCTTTATATTGCATGAGCATTTGACTATGAGAAAGCTCTGTTCAAAGTGGGTGCCGCGTTTGCTCACTGTTGACCAAAAACAAGAACAAGTTGATGATTCTCAGCAGTGTTTGGCCATGTTTAAACGTAACAAACCGGAATTTTTGCGTCGATATGTGACAATGAATGAAACATGGATCCATCACTTCACTCCGGAATCAAAGCGATCGATATCTGAGTGGACAGCAACTGGTGAACCTCGTCCAAAGCGCCCGAAAGCACAACAATCGGCTGGAAAGGTTATGGCCTCGGTATTTTGGGATGTGCGTGGTGTAATATTCATCGACTATCATGAGAAAGGAAATACCATCAACAGTGAATATTATATAGCGTTATTGGAGCGTTTGAAGGCCGAAATTGCAAAGAAACGACCGCATATGGCAAAGAAAAAAATTTTGTTTCATCGAGACAACGCACCGTGTCACAAGTCAATCAAAACAATGGCAAAACTACATGAATTGAACTTCGAATTGCTCCCACATCCACCGTATTCGCCAGATTTGGCTCCCAGCGACTACTGGCTGTTTGCAGACGTCAAAAAAATGCTCGCCGGTAAGAAATTTCGCACGAATGAAGAGGTTATCGCTGAAACTGAGGCCTATTTTAAGGCAAAAGACAAATCGTTTTACAAAAGTGGTATTGAAATGTTAGGGCGGCGCTGGAATGATTGCGTTGCTCTTGATGGAGATTACGTTGATGAATAAAGCTAGTTTTGAACAAAAAAAAACGTGTTTTCTTTGTTAGGCTCGGGACTTTTCAGTCGATGTGTTATGTCGTTTTGATAAATCTAAATTTTCAAAGTAATCGATATAAATCTTCGTCCTTTTCAAAAAGGAATAAATAGACGAATGGACTTTTCTTTAATACAAAAATAAATCATGCACAAACTCAGGAGCATTGCTTAAAAGTTCATTTAAGTATCAAGCTAAAAGAAATATATCAAAATAACCGTTTAAAATGACCGAGGTGATCTTTGCTCGATTCGAGTACTAGGATTACGGCAATCGATTCTATGGGGTCGTTCCTATCCCGCAACATATCCTTAAGAATTCTGTAGATGGAAATAATATTCTAAACCAAGTTAGTTAGCTAGTTCTAAAGCAAATCCATTTTTGTCGAATAAAACTTCGTTGAAATCATAAAATATCTAATTCCAGGACTATGAAATGCCATTAAAAAGTCCTTGATAAAAATGTAACGGTTATCTACAATGGTTGAACGTATGTAGGTAATTAAGGAAACTTGTCACCGTGATCTTTGCTTGATTTGAATGTTATAATTATGGCAATCGATTCTATAGAATCGTTTCTATCCAGAAACATATCCTTAAAAATTGTGTAGATCCTGAGAAAAAGATTAGGGAGTTCCAAAATAAATCAATAGAATTTTTATTGAACGAAATTCCTGGACAAAAAGATTATTCAATGATTTTATAAAATGTCTGGTAAAAGTATACAGGCTGTCTTTTATTTTGGATAAGTATTAAGTAAAGTATCATCTTTATATACCGTGAGCGAAAGAGAACCATTTCACTCTATACCTTGTAATCTATTCCCTTACTTAAACCTATCATAACCTATTCTTATAAATAGATACCGGATTATATGCAAAGTGGAAATATTTTATTTTATTTATTTATTACATTTTACGTCTATTTGTAAATGTCTTACACTGATTAAATTAACAGTAATTAACTTTAATCAGTGTAATACATCTACATATAGACGTAAAATATAATAAATAAATAAAATAAAATATTTCCACTTTGCATATAATCCGGTCTCTAGTTATAAACATTGATTTAAATACGAATTTCTTTTCATCTAATCATATTCATCCAAATTAAACGGAACTAATTGAAAGTATCGTGTCACTTATGAAAACAATAGAAAAAAAGGGAAAACCACGTAATACATCATCGGTTTTCTAAATCGGACGAAATGTCAGCGGAAAGTGTTACAGATACCGCATTAATTTCATTTAAATTCCATCCGTATGGCGTGGGGTTCGCTTTTTTTTTTAAACGAACGTTTACCTACATTCGATCGTATCTGCGTGAATTTGATTGCTTGCACTAAAACGCGATGATCGAATAGAAAATAATGTTTTATTCAAATGTCGTGTGTGTAAGGTTAATTTTTGACAACCTACGCTTCACTTTCCTTCTTTGTTTGCGAATGGGCGGCGTCGATCGTTCAATTTTCCATTTTTATTATGCTTTTTCTAGTAGCTTTTAATTAATGTAGCGCGTTGAGAAACTTTGTTTATGTCATTAATGGACGTTGAAATAACGCTTACTCAATGAATATCTGCGTTATAAAAACATTTTGATTTGAATTAAATGATAATTTGTTTCATAATCAAAAATTGTAGTAGGCTTTTAAACTTCTATTCTCATAAGTGATATCTCAAATTAACCAAGGACGTTATGAACAATTTCTTTTCAACCAATTTTCGTTTAAAGATCCCTAAAATAGTGAAAACTAAGTTACTAATCAAATAAAAAAAGAACTATATTACTAATGTCGAGGATAATTCATAATAATTCTGAATTTAGACCTATTAACGTGTTACCTAGATTAGAAAAGACCCCAAAGTATACAGCCAAAGGACTATGATAAAACTTTCAGTACAAATTGGTACAAAGGAAAGTTAAGAAAACTAACAAAGCTGCAGAGGTTCCTCTTGGACTTAGAAAGGGGTTTCGAAAGGATCAACCAGGACAATCGACCGGAATCGAAAACAGGGTCACGTCGGAATTAGGAACATTGCATTTAGATGATTAGAAGATCACTTAAGTGAAAAGTTACAAATGAGACAAGAATTGACATCCAGGAAATTTCATTAGGGGTTCCGCATGGATCTAAATTAGGGTCCTTATTGTTTCTTACGTATATCAATGACAAGTGTGAGACTAATATATAAAACTACTATAAAATTAAACATTTCGCAACGTAGGGATCTTGGAAATGGAAGAAACCAACTCCTCTCCGTTTCAATAACATCGATTCAACGAAATTTAATTGACGATTTTTTTAGGTGTAACAAAAAATGTCTGTACACTACCGCTATATATATGGAGGAGGAGTGACAACTATAAGAGGTATACAAATACACAGCAATATTAATACTAATATCTTAACATCCTGTATTACAGATGTCAATTGTATTTTCATATATTCATAGTGCAGTTTACACAAAGAATACCCTAATATACTATACTTTAAAACCAATTTGCATTTTAGAACACCTGCCTTATTTTATATTTTACGATAGTACTGTAGTTACTGTAATCAGATTCATGTAAATTCTCGAAGTGTAGGTTTAAAATTTGTTACAGTTTATCATGCGTGTAAGATCGTAGTTAAAAATGCTGAAATAACAAGAAATATAAATTGAAAAACATTCAGCCATTATAGCATTACGTGGTGAAAGGTATTCAATAGAACAAATTCCTAAAAAAGGAAAGGATATCAAAAAACAAACTATTTATAACTCTTCAGATAATGCAGGAAACAGTAATAATAATTGTAACGTCCTAACTACTGAGCCACCAGCCCGACTGTGAAAATGCCAGTGTTGAAACAACAATATAAGAAAAGCTACAGGAACGGGCCGCCCAACACAAGGATTGGACCTTCAACCAATGGCATAAAGTGTTTATGGTCAGATGAACCCAAATTCCAAACCAATGGTTCAAAAAATCAGTCATTTGTGAGATGGCAGACTGGATAAAGAATGATGATTTCTACTGTGAAAGATGGTAGAAATAGTATGATCTAGAACCTATTTGATCTCACTCGAGAAAAAAGGTAAGCTGATACGAATAATTTGGCCCGCCCCGCCCTCCAAATCTGTTACCAGTAGAAATAGTGTGGGATGAATTGAACTGAAGATTTCAACAAAAAGGACTTAGCAAACCACGAGATCCTTAGTAGAAGGTTTAAGTAGCATGGTCAAGAAATTCCAGGAAATTATCGATATGCAATCTTCAATTACAAGAATACCAAGAATACGTGCTGCCATAATTCAACCTCATGGAATTTTGTAATATTTTCTTTGCCTTTTTCGTTCGTAAACATTCTTTTCGCGATATCAAATATAAATATAAATAAATATGGTTACAAGCTAACTTTATATAATAATCATATTTATTATCCAACAGTACAAGTACCAAAATTTTCTTCAGACAAATACGAGTGCATCAACCAAAGCTGTTGACGATAACATCCAAGAATCACCTCAAAGAAGTATCAAATATGTCACAATTAAGGCATATACCAGGGGCCTTCAAACTTTTCAGCTTAATAGCCACACTGACACCCCCACAAAGTTCCGAGGATCCAGCTCACCATGCTAACATGCAATTTTGAATTACGCGCAAATTTCAACACGTTACAGTAACGTAGCGCCATCTTGTGGGGAGTCACGGATCAGATTGTCGGTTCTGGCACGCTGGGGTTGGTTCGCGGGCCGTAGTTTGGAGACCCCTGGCATATACGAATATATTTGTCACACATGTGCACCACAGACGACGTGAACATTAAGTTAGTGTGTGCCGAGAACGTATACAATGATGGAACACATCGCGCAGATGCTCGAGGAACAAAAACAAAAGCTTGCTCAATAAGAAGGAAGAATCAGCTTTGTTTGAGCAATTTGTACAAAAATGAGAGATAGACGTTAGTGCGTCCAACTTCTGAAGATGCTACTGAAAAGGAGTCCAGCAATGTTTTATACGGAAAACTGGTGCAAGGGTAGATGTTATTTTCTATAAACCATAAGTATTTAAGAAAACAACTTTGCACATTGTCAATGGCTTTTTTATGAACATCGTAATTTGAACACCATACTCAAGTACGTGCAAGCTCAATTTCAGAACGCACAAAAGAAAAAAATAACAAGGCTTATTATGAGGATACGTTAGTAAACATCCTGTTGTTGGGCAATATAAAACCCATAGTCTTGATCTTTAGTGTTATTTCCTTTAGAATAGGAAAGATGACTTCTCCACTTCATTATAGATATTAATTTCTATATTTTCTACAGTCTCAGGTAATCATTGTATAAGGTTATATAAAAGAAAATCTTAATATCATCATCGAACATCAGAATCTTGCAATCCACAAGATGAAAGATATCGTTTTTGAATAAAAGAAAAAGTGAAGGGTACAGATTGGAACCCTGTGGCACACCCGATGTAATTAATCCATCTGCTTATTCGAAACCACTGTAGGGCACGTAATATTTCAATGCAAATCAATTTTATAGCTGTCCCCATATACAGCTGCGACCAAATGTTATAGGCACCCTAATGTGTTTCGCGCAGCAGGTGGCGCTTTTTAGAACAAGGGTACTGCGGACCTATACCTGGTCGTTATCTAAAGTAGAAATTCCTTGAAAATATAAATTACGAAGTTATATAAGACAGAAATTAAAATTTTTAGGTTGAGTAATATATTGCGAGTAGAGAAAGAAACGTCGTTTGTCGGTTTCAAAAGTTCATTTAGAGTGCGGATCTTCTTTTGTAAGTTTGTGTATACGCAATATACCAAAAATAGCCCCAAATATCTGAGGCTTTACGAGGCCAGATAATTTTATTGCACAAACAAGGACTGTCACAAATAAAAATTGCTAAGACAATAAAATGTTCGCGTTGTGCAGTGCAAAACACAATTAGCCGCTACCAAAGGACCGGAGAGTATCATAATCTACCCAAGAGCGGTAGAAAACGTGTAACGACTGTGCGAGAAGAACGATTGATAGAGCGTATCGCGCTCCGGGACAGGCACAAATCCGCGATAGCGATTTCTGCAGAGTTCCGCGCTCAACGAGACGCACCAATCTCCGTGCGTACGGTAAGAAGAAGGTTAACTGCGGCGAATTTACGTGCCCGGAAACCGCGAGACAAGCCTTTGCTGACCGAGCTACACCGCAAGCAACGCTTTACGTGGGCAAAGAAGTACCCACATTGGACTGTAGATGACTGGGCCAAAGTACTTTGGTTCGACATGAAGATAGACGTAAGTGCTTAAAAATACTTCATAATCCTTGCAATATACATAAATTGAAGTCAACGCCCCTACTTTTCTCACCAAAATAGAAATATTCAAAAAGTTAACGTCCCTCGTTTATTCTGTGCGGGTGCACAGCGTTTCCGGAGCAAGTTATGTTCGGAGGAGGTCCGGCGAAGCATTTTTCCCAGAGTGTATTTTACTACTTTACTGTTAAACACGACGGTGGAAGCATTATGATTTGGGGGTGTATGTCTGCACAAGGTGTAGGGGAAGTCCACGTGTGCGATGGCCGCATGAATGGGGCACGCTACATGGGGATGTTGGAAGAGGTTCTCGAACCATCAATTATCAGATTTTATGATATGGACTCAGAGGAGTATTACTTTCAGCAAGACAATGCCTCTTGCCACAAGGCTCAACCTGTAATGAAATGGTTTACTGATAACCAAGATTTTGGACTGGCCCCCACAATCGCCTGACCTCCCGCCTATTGAAAATCTGTGGCATACATTGAAGGACAGGGTTCGTAAATACAACTATGCCTCTAAAGAAGCCCTAAAGCAAACAGTGTTTATGGAATGGGCGTCTATTTCCCCAGAAATATGTTACAAACTGGTAGCTACTATGCCTAAAAGGATTAAAGCTGTAATAAAGGCTAGAGGAGGCAGCATTAAATACTGATTTATTTAATAGAAGAACCTTATAAACTGAATTATGTGTTTTTTTTTTAGTTTTGAGATTCTCGTCTTATCGTAACGCTAAAAAAGTTACCCTGCCTATAACATTTGCTCGCAGCTGTATATGGACGGTAATGCATATTCCTATTTTAATTTAACGTTAAAAAAATTGAACTGTTTGTTAATGAAGTAATTCCAATCTAATCCTATTTATTTTAAACCATTCCACTAGCAGAGGATCAAAATATATGCAGTACAATTTCAATAATTACACCAGTACACCTTATATATAACACCAGTAATTACTCAGTCGCTTTTCCTTGCAACTAGGTCTTTCGTCTGGCGTGAAATAACAGTAATTAAAGTCAGATATCTTCTGCATAATTGGGCCTGTACATTGGTTTTGAACATTTCCAATTAGCACCAGCGTTCACGTTTCACAAATGATGTAACGGATCGTTCACAATAAAACAGCAACATGTGCAGGATATTCAGGGCAAATGTTTTAATTTTGTCCGCGAAAAAAATTCGCGGAGCTAATAAACAGGAAGCATGCATAAAGAAGAGAAAGATTGATTGGAGAGATAAAACATCGCTTATTTAAATGTGTTCTGATGGATTGGTTATGGTAGATTATAAAAGTATAAGACGCTGAATGGTTTCTTTTTTATTTAACGAGCACTGGATACAAAAAAATAGATGATGCTTCCAGAAAAAATTGCATTTAGATTTTCAGCTACAGTATGAAGAGAAAGGCTATAGAAAACTTGCACGAAAAACCTCTGTAGTTACTGCATGCGGTACTAAGAATTAGGCCAGCTCTGACTGAATTCTTAACAAGTCATGGCGTGGAATTTGTTAGACAGATATGGATGTTTAGGAGAAGAACGCACCCAGCGCTTCCAAAATCACAAGAAGCCCGTTTCGCCGTAAAAACACTGGGTCCCGCAACCAACAAACATGAACTGTTTGTGCTAGTGTGTGATGAAGTTCAAAGGATTATAATCTTTGCTTCATATAGCAATATTTATTTTTCCTATCTCCTACAGAAGCTGTATACATGGATGGTACATTTGACTTTTGTGCGAAGTTTTTCACACAATTATTTACGTTGCATGGAGTTAAAAACCGGGCATTATGTTCTTTTAATTTTCTGCCTTTTGCCAGACAAAACACAGAATACTTCTCAACAGTACTTTAACGTGTTGAAAATGGCGTAAACTTTTATCCTAAGCGTATTGTGATAGATTATGAAATTGCCGTGAGTAACCTCTCCCAAGCATGGTATCGGAAAATTCATTCAAGACGATAAGAATGATACTGAGAGGTACAAACATTGAAATATCTTTTTGGACTGCAATTTCTCAATTCCAATGAAATTGGTGATGCGTTTTCATTTGACTTAGCTCTAATTATGTCTAATAATTCCCAACTAGAAGAATTTCGTGATTAGTTAGTTGATAATTGCATCAGTCAAAGCTCCAAATTTCCACCTCACATTTGAGCAAGTTTATCTGCTTCACTTTGTAGTACAACGAATGCCTGCGGGTCTTTTCACTCGATATCGTCAACCGTGGTAACTAAGTGCCTATAGGAGTCACTCGGTGTCATGGAATATCATGGTAAATGTTATCCAGGTCTAATGTTGATTAACTTAAAATGTCAGCAGGAAAGCCAGTTATCCTGCATGAGAAAATTCTGGGAGTGGCCTGAGCCTTCGGATGTTCTTTGGTACAAAGAGCAATAAATTGAAAAGAAAATTGTGTGGCCGACTGAAATAAGCAGCCACACGTTTCAAATGGACTACTAATATCAATTATTTTCCATTTTTATTAATATATTTTTTTTAAGAGTTACTAAATTCTGTATAGGAAATTAAGTTGTACATACGTAGTTAGTTTCCTCTTAAATTGAGTTTGACTCAATGTTTAAGGTAGATTTTCTAAAGAAAAGGTGTTCCCTTCAATACTTTAATTATGTTGATGTTTTACAATTTTGTAATGACTGGTTTTTTTTTGGTTTCTGTCCATTTTTTAAAGTTTCCATCATAATAAATCTGTATATTTGAATTCTGTAGGGTAACTAGTAAAACCGTAAAACGTTTCTAATATCTTTTCAAAGAGAAACGAGATGCGGAAATTAGTAGCCCCGACAAACGGCGTGGGTTGCTGCTACAGAAAATAATTCTCCCCTCCCTTCTGTTGTAATTAAAATTTCTTTACGATTTATAAATCGATAGCAAACATATAAGTCTATATTGTATTGAAAATTCAACCCAAATCAACTGGTATCAAAGGAGGTATGGCATAAAAACTTCAAAATTTGGCGCTTTGTCACCCCGATTGACGGAGTTTTTATTCGCCTCGTTCAAATATTTTCCAGTTTATTGACTACTTATTAGATTTCCAAAGCGAGGTCTAGGTTAAAATAAATACTGCAAATAGATTACAAAAGATAGTCAAACCCGGCATCAGAAAAAAGCAAACGTAATTGTAACTGAAATTAAGGATTTTGAAGAGGATATTATTGCTAGGTTAATGTTTGTAAAACAAGTTTCTTACAAATAGGATCCAAATCTGTAAATACAGCTGTGGCCATATGTATTCGCCACTCTCGTTTTGAACGTGTTTAACGAATATTATTGCATTTCTAAGAAGCAGCGTCGATGACGGACTTAACTAGGTACCTGGTAATGAGGGTTTAATGGTTTATTGTAGGCCATTCTGAGTAAATTAGAAAATAGACGTAAAATTGTAATTTCTGAATATTTCTTCAGTCTTTCTTAAAAGTTGTAAGAGTAAGGTTGAGCTCGTTAGAGTGAAGATATTGTATCTGCGATTTTGTCTGTGTAATACGATAGTATACAGTAAAAAGTAATGCCGAAAACACGCGAATTGACGGAGGTAGAGCGAGGACAAATTGTGGTGTTAGAAAAGCAAGGGTTGTCGGTGTCTGCTATTGCCCGACAAGTGAAATGTGCGCGATCGACAGTTAGAATGACGATAAAACGATACAAAGAGAGTGGATCTTTGACAAACAAACCGAAAACTGGTCGAAAAAGGAAGACAACTAGCAGAGATGAGCGACTCTTAGAGCGGATGTCTTTGCGAGACCAAAAAAAAGGGTCTAAACAGCTTTCCAGTGAGCTTTTCCGGCTACATAATGTTGCTACTTCTCCTCGCACGGTTAGAAGACGCCTTTGCGAGTTAAATTTAGGTGGATACAAAGCTTGGCATAAACCACGGTTGTCTCCGCAACAAAAGAAAAAGAGACTGCTGTGGGCTAAAAGTCACCGCGACTGGACCATTGACAATTGGGCCAATGTTATGTGGACGGATGAGTCAAATATTGAGGTAAGTAATACATAATTATTGTATTTGCGGTATTCTGTTTTCAATTCCTGGTATCTACAGTGTTTTTATTCTTTTTAATGGGTTCCAAAATGTAACAGTATTCATGTTTTTGTTGGTAGCTTTGTGGTGAACCTGGGCCTCAATACGTGCGACGCAGACGAGGAGAGGCCTTCCATTCAGACTGTATCATCCCGACTCTCAAGTTTGGGAGTGGTAGCATAATGGTTTGGGGTTCCATGAGTGCAACAGGCGTTGGAAAACTGTTCGTCTGCGAGGGCCGAATGAACAGTCGGACGTACATCGACATGTTGGAAAAAGTTCTGGAACCGTGTGCGCTAAAATTATTCGATAATGATGAGCCAGAGTATTACTTCCAACAAGATAATGCACCGTGCCATAAATCTTGCGAAGTAATGTGCTGGTTCGAGGAAAATAACGTGCGGGTCCTGGAATGGCTGGCACAATCCTCGGACTTATCGCCAATTGAGCATTTATGGTACATTTTAAAGCGAAATGTAGCTAAATACTCATCTACCACAAAACAATGCTTAAAAACAAAAACATTCGAAGGGTGGAATAAAATCACCCCCGAACAGTGCTACAACTTAGTGAGCAGTATGCCCCGACGAATTCGTGCGGTGATAAAAGCCCAGGGAGGAGCTACCAAATATTAAGCAATATCTGTATACACTCACAATGAAACATTTTCATGAATCAATTTTCTTTTATTTCTTATATATTCGTCGGAATAAAAAACAAAAAAGGGTGGCGAATATGGCCACAGCTGTATATGTTACTTAGTGTACTTGACTTTGTATTATTTCTAATTGTGTTTAGAAGAATATAACAATTATTTTTATGTCCATGTTACGTATGCTTTATTTTAGAATAAAAGCGACTCTTTTAGAATGAAAAATATATCATTTTTATGTACGAACTTGTGTATAGACAAATATATTTCATATTGATATTGAAATTTGTTTTATATTTATATTCTGTATATTTTGGAATAAAACTAACTTTCTTAGATTAAAAACTACAGTTTTACAAGAAAAAAATATGCAGTAATTTAAAAATGTACATATTCCTTATTGTGCTAAAGTAAATACATATAATTGCAGATACCCCTCATTTGGCCCAACTATAAGGTGCGGCTATCGTAATGTAATATAGCATCTATTATAAATACATTTGAATCAAGGTTTAAATTGTGCTTAACTTTTTAGCCAAGGCTGTAGATAAAATTTAGAATTCTGGTCTAAAATATTTACCAGAAGATGAACATTTGTAAAGTAACTTTTAACTTCTTTCTATAAATCCTTCCTAGATTTGCCTACGAAAGATACGTATATAAAAAACAGTGTTCCGCAAGGCACAAACTTAGAACCAACAAATTTACCTTTACTCCAATATTAATTATCTTTTCTAGTCAAGTTTTCAGAACCCTTTCCCTCGCAAGTTCGTAAAATGTAGCGCCCAAAAGTAGCAACGAATACGAAAGCAATTGCCATACCCTAATGAATATAATCGGGCAGTTTAACTGGTCAAATTTCACTGGTGAAGGGATTATTTCGTCAAACAAGAGGTTTAAGGATATCAAAAAGGATAATTAACAATCGGATTTGAATACTCCTCATTTAGCCTAACTATAATGTCGGATTACTAGATCCTTTTCGATAGAAAAAGATTTATCGGGTAAATTGACCAAACTATAGGGTGCCGCTTTCTTTCATGTAATATAGCATCTATTATAAATACATTTGAATCAAGCTTTAAATTGTGCTTAATTTTTTTAGCCAAGGCTGTAGATAAAATTTAGAATTCTCGTATATTTACCAGAGGATGAAAATCTGCAAAATAAGTTCCAACTTTCTTCTATAAATCCTTCCTAGATTCGCTTACGAAAGATATTTATATAAAAAAATTGTGTTCCGCAAGGCACAAACTTAGGGCCAACAAATTTACTCCGATATTAATGATCTTTTCTAGTCAACTTTTCAGAATGCTTTTTCTCGCAAGCTCGAGAAATGTAGCGCCCAAAAGTAGCAACGAATACGAAAGCAATTGCCATACCCCAATGAATATAATCAGGCATTTTAATTAGTCAAACGTCACCGTCGAAGGGATTATTTCTTCAAACAAGACAGGTTAAAAGATATCAAAAAAAGGGAAACATCTTAAACAGCTGATAATACTAATTAAAACGTTACCAACGTAAAATCGTAGCGATCTCTTAAAATTTACCCACAAAACACAACAAGAACTTATTGACGAGCACTAATAGATTAACGAAAACATGCTTCGGGACCTTCCAGCGCAACAACCGGTGCAAATAGACACGAAAAAAGCACATATCTTTTACGAATCGACAAAGTTCGAAGCGCCTCTGCGGAACTCGCGATCGTACAAGAGCGACGAATGTCAAGTTTGAACGGTTTTCCGCGTTTAACGTTTACAACAGTTCTTACTTCTTCGGCCGACGTTACGAAACTGGTGCCATCCTACCAGTAGTACATAGTAGCAGGTGCACTTCGTGTTGTGTATCCCGCAGAGGTAACAAGTACAGGACAGGTTGTAGAGATACGGCAAGGCAATTGGATACGAGACGAAGAAAAGGAGTACGAGGAGAAGGTGTAAGGTGACCGATTCTATCTCTTCTAGGTTCCGATGTTGTTCGATATTGAATATGTTGCAGGAATTGCTTAGTGGAAATTATTTATTTGCCGTTTGAACGGAGTATCATAAACGATCGTTTCTATATGAGTATTGATTGATTTTTGAACGTGGAGACAGTTTGCACAAATAGAAATTTATTCTTTTTTTAATGATACCTAGTAATAGGTATCATATATTATATGCACTACCACTCATTTGATCTCTTAATATATTGTTACACTAAGAAATATTTTAAAAATATTTAGGAAAATTCATAGTAGTCTTCCTGAAATGATATTGTTGATAGAATATATTCATAACAATAACATTTATTTACAATATCCATTCAAACGTGAACACGTATTCCTGTATTAAATTTTATGATAGCAATAAAGCAATAATGCTTTAATAGTAGAACATTGTGGATGAATGTGTTATGAAATAGAATTTGGGAAGGGTACTGACAAGTAAATATCCCCCAGTGTTAAATTCAGATCTTGTATATACTATACACTTTAATTATTAAAAGTTCCACATTTCCGACAATTTGGAAAACTAGTAAAATAGTGCCAGTGTTTAAGGGAGGGGACCGGGCTAACATTGCGAATTACAGACCTATAAACATTTTAGCTAACTTCGCAAAAGTATTTGAACATATTTTATATAATAATATTTTTTTTAATGTTAAACCATTTCTGTCAATCCATCAACATGGATTTATGTCAGGTAGATCCACTCTAACGAACTTGGCAAATATCACCCAGTATATATCCGGAGTATTGGATAGGTCGATGTCGTCTATACTGGCCTTGCTAAAGCATTTGACCGTATTAATCACAAGTTACTTTGTGCTAAATTGGAAGCTATTGGCTTCTGCCTTGCGTTGGAAAAATTTCATCTTACCTCGCTAGAAGGAGTGGTTACGTTTTTTATAATGGCTATTCGTCCACTCGCTTCAAAATCTATCTGGAGTTCCGCAGGGTTCTAATCTCGGACCACTCTTATTTAACATTTTTCTGAATGATTTGCTAGATACATTGCGATGTCAGGCTTTAGCTTGCGCTGATGATCTTAAAATCTACAATGTTATCGATTCGCTAGTTGATTGCGTTAAGTTGCAGACTTACCTTACCCTTATTAATGATTGGTGTACTCTGAATGGCATATCTCTAAATATTGGCAAATGTTTAGTGATCTCTTATACCAGACGCTCTAATCCGATCATTTTTAATTACTCTGTTGATTCTATATTTATTGTAAGAACTGACTGCAAAAATTTGGGAGTACTTTTTGACACGAAACTAAGCTTTTCTGATCACATATCTGCTATATGTCTTTCTGCATCTAAATCTTTGGGCAATAAGTTTTGCCAGAGTTTCTTGTGTTATTGAGGTCCAACTCGATTGCAATTTGTTCCACACGTCAGTAGCTGATGTCGGAGCCGATTTCCGTACTTCCCGATCTAGTTCTTCCCATAGTAACTCGATTGGATTCAAGTCGGGGCTCTGGGGAGGCCATTCCATAATTTTGAGAGTTGCTTCCTCTTCTAAATGGCGTAAATAGTCTTTACATAATTTAGAGGAATGTTTTGGGTCATTATCTTGCCGGAAGATAAAATTTTGACCCAAAAGTCGAATTCCGGAAGGTATTGCGTGGTTCTCCAAAATTTCGCGGTAGCCTTCTTTTTTTAATATACCGTCAATTTTCACAATGTCCCCTACATTAGTGCCAGCAAAACAGCCCCAAATGATGATAGAACCCCCACCATGCTTCACGGTAGCAGCAATACACTCTTCTCTGGCACGTTCACCCACAGATCTAACGAATATGCGTCTTCGGGTTCCGAACAGCTCAAATTTGGACTCCACTCTTTTATGGTCCAGTGTTGGTGTTCACGAGCCCATTTAAGTCGCTTTTGCTTGTTTTGTTTGCGTAGTAATGGCTTTTTCATCGCAATACGTCCATGGAGCTCGGCTTTCTGTAGGCGACGTTTGACTGTAGAAACACTGACTAGTTTTTGGCGACCAACATTTAATTCTGCGGTGATTTGCGGGGCTCTTTTGCGTCTATTTAACTTGCTGGTAACCGCTATTCTGCGATCATCTGCAGATGTTGTCGCATTTGGCCTTCCACTCCGTCTTTTATTAAGAAAACTGCCAGTTTCCCGATATTTTTTTACGTTATAGTCAACCATAGCGTGGTGTATTTTCATTGTTTTGGCAATTTGTCGATTACTTATGCCACTTTTATGGTAAGCTATTATAAGCGCACGTGTTTCCGTACTAATTTCTCTTCGCGGAGGCATTTTAAAAAATTCTCACACGATATTTCGCTCACGACGTGAATAGAGTAAATACCACACTGCAGTGCTTTAGTGGATGCAATCTCTTTCGTGTTCTACCAAGATTTACACGTATTCCTCTTCAAGCACAAAACATTTGGACCAACACAATATTTGTGTTATTAAAAATGCAATTACATCTGTAAGAGTACCAACAGCGTTTCTCATCGTTATCGAATTTTCCAATAAATCCATCTCTGTTCCTCTTAAATTATCATACCATCATCTACAATCGATTAATCTCGACAAGAGCTAAGCCGATTAATTTTTTCTCACCGTTAAACTCCTTTCCCAAAAACGGTATTCGGTAGAGAAGTTTAATAATTTCGTAACGCCGCTGCTTCTTCCTCAATAAAAAATTTACCCGGCGGCCAAGTTATTAACCTTACTTTCAAACATCAAGCGGGTCCTTATCACGTTGTTTTATGTGTATACGTAATATGCTTATGTATATACACAGCAATTTCCTTTAACACGAGATTCACGATTATGCAAACAGAACTAATGCCTGGGAGCTAAACGAACCGTTTAAGTTTAAAGCCGTTTAGACGGCCATCATCTAATCCCTGGTAATTTAGAATTTCTTGCCTCCGGAGAGACATTAGCCGTTATCTGAGTTTAGTTCGCTTCTTTGTTGGTTCTATTCTGCAATGGAAGATAGGAAAGTATAAAACTCTGTTTGTTGAATTCGTGATGATTTCTAACTTTAGTTAAAATTATTTGTTTATGAGCCTAATCTAAGGTAGCCGTTAGAGTTCCAGAAGGTACACGGAATACTCGAGCTTGTAATGCTTATGTTGGAAACGTACAATATAGGTTTACTGGTAATCCTAATGCATTCCGAGCATTTGTAGATTCTAAAAGTGATTCTTCTAGAATCCCTGCTCCAAGCTCCATGAAAACGTTGAAGAGTTCATACAATCACAGTCTATTATTGATATATTGGCTAAAACTCTTGCCTAGTTACTTACAAATGCTAAATCTGTACTATCCGATTGTAATTCTATTCTTCAACGAATTGGCGAAGTGAATCCTTGAAAGTGAGGTTTACCGGAACAGTCTCGCTGAAGATTTCAGCATTAATCGGCCATCATATGGGTATCCCATCTTCCTTTGTATCTTTCCTCCATAATGCTGATATCTCTGTGAAATCTTTTCTCCTGTCCCTCACTAACATCACCTAAGTTTTCTGGAGAACGATCTAAGTGGCTGTGAAGATATCAATCTTGCTGCTATATGATTTACAAGAAAGAGCATCAGGTGTTAGACTCACGCCAGTTCATTGATTCCGTAAACTGCGGGTTACTTAAAAGTTGCTCTATCCGAGGACCATAAAAAATTCCTGCTTAGAGTTTTCGTTTGTCCTAAGCTTTGGAAAGTTAAGTAAAGCCTTACCAAATTGCTTAATAAGTCCCAGCTTGATACGGAGTGGTGGAAAGATGATTTTGTTTCTGTCAATTAAGGGTTCGTTAAGAACGTTGTGTTCTCCTTGAACTAAAACATTTCTTAAGGGCCAGTTTTCTAGTAATCCAGTAAGCTCTGCTATCTCAAAGGCATAAAAAATAAGGATATTTTGTGTAACCACTTTGCCATCCGAGGAGAATGTTTAGATCGACACACTGATGCTCTTCATACTTGAGATTTTTCAGAATTGATGGTATTGTCCAGTATTCCTCTTTCATAGTCGTGGATTGGCCAATAGGTATCGAACTACGTTTATTACCAATGTGTAAAAATACACATCTTAAACTTTGAGATGAACTGTCTGTAAAAAGACGCCATTCACCTGGTGTGTATTCATTTAACACCATTTTCTTCAAGAAACCTCTTATCTCATTACAAAACACTAAGTTGTTTTCTTTAGAGAAATACGGCAGCAGATCTTTCTCTTTGGTGCGATAAATTGTAATATTACCACCTGGACATACTAACTTCTGTTCCTTTAATCTGAAGGCAAGCATTTCGAACGACTCCTTTGGGAGGTCGAGATCTGTATGAAGGTCATTAAGTTCTTGTTGGCTGAAGCATTGGGGACTCGCTGATGGTCCTTCAAAGTCACTATCACCTTCACTTTTCTAGAACTGCACCTCATCACATCGTACCTGAGTCATCCCCCGGAAGCATAGGTAAATTACTGAACGTTGGAATAGGTATTTCTTCAGAATAAGGAAGAGGTCTCCTTCCTGGCTCAATGTTATTGCGATTAAAGACAGAACAAAAGTAGCAGTCATCATGATGGTTTCTAGGCTCCCTCCATACCATAGGTATTTCAAATTTTAAGCTTCTTTCTCTTTCCGTTTGTCCACTCTCGCAAATGTTCTACGCATGGTTTGCATACAAAATGTGGTGGCCGAGATTTATCCTGGTCTCCTAACTGGACGCCAAAATACGCCATATTTGGCATTATCTATATTAGTTAAAAACAAGATGTTAGATTTTACTCAATCGGAAAAAAAAAATTATTTGTTGGCCAGTGATAATCACCAAAGTATTCTAAGTATAAAATCCCGACTGTATGGACTCAAGTTCCAAATTTACCCAAAACCAATACCTAGATCAATCTATAGAAGCAACTAAATAACAACAAAATAGACTTGCTGTTACGGATTACCCTGTATACTATTTATTTCGCCATTAGAGAAGAAAACAAAGAACCCGTCGTCATTCCACTCAAAAAAGATCGTATAAAACCTCGGCTACTCTATTTTACGACCTCAACCATACACAATCCGCATTATCTCGTTTTTCCTTCCAACAAAAATAGCTACACGATCATGGCAGCTATTCCGTGAAAGATGGGTAATCGAATACTCGAGAAAAAAAAAGACAACTGACGTAGAGAACCGTGAATGACCAAATCAGAAATTGAGAACCTGATCTATGAAAAAGGAAGTTGAAGAAAAAACGAACTATATCGACCGCAAACATGGACGAACTCAGATAGCAAGTAGCAAGAGGTAACTTCGTAGCTTGGTACAGGTATTGCTTCTCTCTATATACATTTTTTATATTTACTATAGGTAGGTGAATATATAAAGCTATTTAAAATAAATTTACGGTTCTAAAATCGTTATTACAACATTTGGATTAAACTTTTCGATTCATGAAAGTCGCAGGTTTGTTTTTTATTTTATATATAAAAATTCGTTAGGTTTCGGATAACCAATTAGACTCATAAAACGTCTAGTTGTATTTTACAAATCAACAAAAAGAAAACATCCTGAAATATGGTAAATGAGAATTTAAATATCCATTTCCGTAAGCATTAGCATTAGTCTGAAGAGTGTTAAAGTTGCAAGAAAACTTCGTATAATATATGCAAAACAAAGTTGCCTATCATCGAAATATTTAAGTGCCATTGTCCATAATCAGTTCAGTTTCAGCCCGTCGTCTCTGTTGATATTTTAGGGTTTTTATATATTTCAGTCACTTTCCTGTTTAATGGGATATACTAGTTCTTTGTTGATGTTAGAACTTTGGTATCTTCGATTTGTCTCTTTGTTTCAACCGCACATTCCTCTCGTGTTTCTTGTTGGCTAAGCGTTGATGACTGGCTGATGGTTCTTCAAAATCACTATCACCTTCACTTTTCTGGAACTGCACCTCATCAAACGAAGTATCTGAGTCATCCTCCGGAAGCATAGGTAAGTTGAACGTTGGAATAGGTATTTCTTCAGAATAAGGAAGAGGTCTCCCTGGGTCAATGTTAGGGTATACTCATTTATATCGATTATTGCAATTAAAGTCTTTGATGTTGACAGAACAAAAATAGCAATCATCATGATGGTTTCTAGGCTCCCTCCATACCATAGGTATTCCAAATGTTAAGCGTCTTTCTCTTTCCGTCTGTCCACTCTCGCAAATGTTCTACGCATGTTTCGCATACAAAATGTGGTGCCCAAAATTTATCCTAGAATCCTAACTGTACGCCAAGATACGCCAAATATGCTCTTTTTATAAAGGCAGACGTGGGTGTTCTACTTTCTTTAAAAATGAATTCAGCACAAATGTAACAAAAAACACGTGGGTGGTCCACACAACTCCATCTGATTGTAGAAGCCATTGTTGTCATTCAAATTTTTAATATTCATGCAACAATTTAAAGTAAATACTTAGTAGATATTGACACAGTTATTATTAGCACGATACTAAACTGAACTGTGGGATGCATACATAGATATGGGAAAAACATGAAGTAGTGGAGATTAGGGTTGGGTTAGGTTAGACAGGTAGATTTTCCCAGTAATGGGGAATGCTGACAATTATAATTATATTATAATTCTAATTGCCGGTAAAAACAGACAATTTAGGTCTTCTAGATATTTAGTTAATTATTTTGATTTTGCTATTTATCCGTATGAGTAATAAATTTCACCGTGGTGTATCTCAAAAACTAGAGCTGTCAGGAAGAAATGCCAATTATTTTTGGAACCAGCACACCAAGTACTCTAAATCAGTTCGTATTTCACAGGCACCATGACAAAAAAAATATTTTGTTGGGTGGTGTAATACACAATTTTAGAAAAGATTCAAAGTCAATTTTTATCTTGTTCCGATAAAGTTAGCAAGCCAAAGAATGTCCATCGCAAAAGGTAAAGGAATTGGAGGAAGCTCGCTGCTAAATTTTATAGCGGTCACCAGAGGGGCTAAAGAAGAATACGACAGATGGGCCAGCTTAGGAAATCCTGGTTGGTCATATGCAGAAGTGCTTCCCTATTTCAAGAAAATGGAAAATTGCACCGTTAGTTATAGGGACGATTTATATCGAAGCTATAACAGTCCTTTATATGTTGAGGAGCCGTCTGGTGATGCTTTTATCGAATCTGCAGAGTATAACGGATATAAATTCGTTGACTAAAATGGAAAAACTAATAAAGGCGTATCGTATTTCCGAGCATAACATCAAACACGAATTAAGGCAAATCTAACAATGGGCTAATTATTGGGGAAATGAAGCAGTTAGTTAATAGTTTTAGGATAAATTTTTGTATTTGAAAAGTGCCTCGTATCTTGCTAATACCGTTCTAGGTGCAATGGTGAGAGCTGTTACATCAAACCAATTAAAAAGAGAATCAATCTGACCATACCAATTCGCAAGTTACCAAAATGCTGATAAAAGAAAAAAAAACAGCTTATAGAGTAGAATTTAAAAAATCCTAAATCAGTTCGTATTTTACAGGTATCACGACAAAAAAAAATATTTTATCGAGCAGCGTAATACAACTTATACAATTTCTCCTCTCTAACACTACATATTAAAAACATGTTGCAGAATCGTAGAAAGCTGCGACGATCGCGAATAGAAAAGGGGAACGTATTCGTCCCGCATTTAGTTGAAGCAACTGATTTCATTGCCGATAGATTTTCTCTCGGAATCGAAAAAGGACAAAAAAGGCGAAACGAATCGCTCCGGCCAATGGGAAACCGCAGACAAATTGATAATTGACAGTTGAATAACGTCTCCGTGACTGCGTAAAGACAAAACACGACCGCATACGTGGCAGTAGCGGCAGCGAGGTGTACTAATTATATAAAAAAAATAATTGAAGGTAAAACGAGAGAGCAATACGTAAGCTGACTTTGAAAATCTAGATGCGGTTTCAATGTCAATGCTATCCCGTTTCATGCCGACAACTTGACGAGCGTTTTCTTTAACATTCGTTGTGTTTTTCTTTTGTTTATACTTTTTGCTTGTTTATTTTCGTCCGACAATTCAAAGATTTTTGTTAAAAATAAATGATATTCTTAAATACACTTCCGCCCAAAATAGTCCGAAATCATTAATAAATTAAAAGCGAATCTTAACTCAAATTGTACTAATTATAATTAGACTCGGCGAAGGGAAGCAAGTTTCAGTGCCGTGCGGAGAACAACGTGGAAGGGTGAAGCGCGCGGCACGGAGCATCGAGTACCCGTATCGAAGGACACTTGTTCAGTATTATTCGACTGGTCGTTGTGAGTACTCGTCAGTACACACACTTAGAAGATATCGCATTTAGGTACGTTTCGGAAACGGCGTATTTGGAATAAACTAGAAAACGTAATAGCGAGTATGTCGGATTTAGAATACGAAGGCGATAGAATTAAATATTGTACGACAATTATTTGATGTGTACCAGCAGGCGGAAATGTGAGCTTCACCTAAAAAGTGTAAAACATTTTTCTGCAATCCATAGCAAACGATACGAAGAATACTGGCAATTGGTTACATGTAATATGTAAAATCACTCCTTTAAACCTTGTGGCGCAATTGATCCCTAAATGGTATCCACGAGTAAATGCTTTAATAGTTCATACGAAGATAGTATTTCTAAAGTCCCCAAAACGCATAAAAATATTTCACGAACTGTGTCCCAAAGTGCTTGAACCACCACAGCCGATTACTACGCGTTGGGGAACATGGTTAAAGGGTGCATTTTATTACTGCTAACAGTAAGGGAGGAAAATGGCACCGCTAACATTGGCAAAGCTGCTAGAAAGGATGCCAAGATTATTACATATTGCAGCACATTGTTTTTATAACTGTTACGGGACAGGGTTATTTTTCAAATGTCTACCTAAGAAAACTTTAGCCATTAGAGACGACAAATGCTATGGTGGAAAACTTAGTAAAGATCGTGTCACATGCCTTCTAGCAACGAATATGAGTGGCACTGAAAAACTAAAACCTCTCGTAATTGGCAGAAGTGCAAAGCCACGATGTTTTAAAGGGGTAAAATGGCTTCCTGTAGATTACGAGAACAACGTAAAGGCATGGATGACCTCTGAAATTTTTGAAAAATGGTTGGTTGAATTGGACAAGCAATTTTCACACGAGAATCGAAAAATAATAATGTTTATAGACAACTGCCCTGCTCATCCTGCGATACAACAGAAGCTAAAGGCCATCAAATTGCAGTATTTGCCACCAAACGGAACTTCCAAACTGCAACCTTTAGATCAAGGCATCATTAAAAGTTTCAAAGATCATTACAAAGGAAGAATCCTTAAAAAGACTTTATATGCATTAGAGAGTAACGGTTCTCCTAGCATATCACTTCTCGACTGTGTGAGAGAGGTTGCCATGACATGGCATGTGGATGTTAGACAAAAAATCATCCAAAACTGTTTTAAAAAGGCTGGTTTTGGTAACGAAGACGAGGACGAAGACGAAATTCCCCTTGCTCAACTAAAAGAACGACTGCAAAATTCAGAAGATAAAGAATTTCCTGTTGAAGTAAGGCAAGATTTTGAAAAGTATGTTGAGTTGCTAAATGTCGAGAATATATCTCTTGACACTTATCTTGAAATTGATAGTAACCTCTTAACTACTGACTATCCGACAGACGAAGACATTCTAAGGAGTGTATCAAGCATTACAGATGAAGAAACCTCCGAAGAAAGCGATGAAGAAATTGTGGAGCAACCATCACACAAACAAGTTTTACAAGCATTCGAGACACTAAAGAATTATTTTATGTCTCATGAACAAACATCCGATAAGACATATATGTTCATTAATAAAATTCAAAAATCGTATGAACACATCCGAGCGGCCAATGTTCGGCAACAGTTGATAACGGATTTCTTTAAAAAAACAATTTAATTATGCAATTGTTTTATGTTCCCATGTACAAGCACACATTTAATACCTATGTATATAGGACAATTTTTGTTTAATTTCATACATATACATATAGTACATATATATATCCTAATGCATGTAGTTTGTATTTTCAGTTTGTTTTTAAATCATTTTTTTATTTATTTTATATAGTATTGTTATTACATATTATGCTTTATAAATATATACATATAATGAAAAGTAAATTGTGAATTTTCTGTAACTCAAATTTTCTCTAACTCGAATTTTATTTGGGGATTTAGGTGGTTCGAGTTAGGGGACTTCATAAAGTACATAAATGGAAATAAATGCAACTTGCACTTATGTAAGACATAAACCTAAACCCTAATCTAACTTCACGCTACTCACAAGAGTAACCAATACACTGTCTGGCGGGAAATTTAAAATACGCGATTACATAAGATAGTCCAAAAATAACCAAACAAAATCTTCGCTTCAAGAAAGTTAATCACCTCAATGATCAAAAACGTCAAACATCCTACAAACAACCATAGAAAAATCGCAAAACCATAAATCATGTATACATCGACTTCAAAAACAAATCTTCGAATAACCCGTACACATTTTAAACATACAAGCAATCCATGGACGATCCAAAAAAAAAAACAAAATATACAATAAAACAATCGCCAATACTTCTCTCGAACTCGTGCGATTTTTTAACGGCACTTCTAACTTGTAGATCGCGCCATCTCTCTCGATCGGCGCGCGTAACCCAATTAAAAAACAAACGACGATCAAGCGCAACCGAGGCAAACTCGAAACGCGCCTGCTACGATCCATCAGGCGAGTATCAAGAGTAGAATACCACGTCTCGTAAGCGAGACGAGGATAGCCTAACGTTCGGGTTCGTAAAAATAGAAACGCGACTTCCGGTGTGAATGACCGTAGTAGTCCGTCCCTCTGGCGGTCGTTCCGTGCACGAAACGAACGAGCGGCGTTTTAAAAGTCGAAACGAGATCGAAGCGATCGACGGAAAGATATGTGACCTGTTGCGCAATCGAAAAATCTGGCCAATGGGGTGTGAGACGATCGGTTTGGTTTCATTGGTTTGGGATTTCTGTCTTTTAGGGGGAGGGGCGGGGAGGAAGGGTGATCATCATTAGGTAATTCGTAGGAAAGTGATTTATGGCCGTGTGAACTATTAGATACGGTTTAAATCGTTCGGTTTAATGGATACAAGTTGCCGAAATATATTCTAAATTATTTATAATGTTCGAAGTTTGATCGTAAAGGATCTTAAAATAATGTGCAAGTACTTCATTATTTCTTTAACTGATTGCCGTTTCCCAAACTGAATATGTATTTTTTCCAGAAACTTTAAGTTTCAAAAGAATAATTCATCCCATAAAAAAATTGTCAGAAAGATAGTAAACATCTTTCAAGAAAAATGTTTCAACCGAAACCAATGTCATAGAAAATGTTTCTTTTTTTGCGGTGATATGTCCATTTTGAATTAATATTCTGAACTACGGTATTAAGGAATGACTAAATGAAAAGTATATAGATATTTCTAAACCTCAATTGTTTCGTAGATTCATGAACAACACATGAACAAGTTCCCAATATAAATATATCTTTTGCTAAGAGATTAGCATAAATTTGTTCATTGTAACTTTTAATAAATGGTTTGAAGACATGTAAACAAGCAAAATAAAATATTTCGCACAATTTCTGTAAGTTACTTCAGCGAAGAGATGTAGAAATTTTAGGGGAGAAATCTGAATTGGAAGATGAAATAATATTCAATAATTTAATCAAAATTGCTAAACACGCTTTTAATGGTACCAAAACTGTACAGTGCCAAGTAAAATAAGACATACCAGAGCAAAGACGGGATTAAGTTATTTGAATCAACTACACCATGAACACCAAAGATATGGCAATATCTCTTACACAAGGAAACACATGGGCTGAAAAGTCCAGGGCCTAACAAAGAAAACACGGTTTCTTTGGTTCAAAATTAACTTTATTCAGCAACGTAATCTCCATCAAGAGCAACGCAATCATTTCAATACCACTTTTGTAGAACGATTTATCTTTTGCCTCAAAATAGGCCTCAGTTTCAGCGATAACCTCTTCATTCGTGCGAAATTTCTTACCGGCGAGCATTTTTTTGAGGCCTGCGAACAGGCCTGGGAGCCAAATCTGGCGAATACAGTGGATGTGGGAGCAATTCGAAGTTCAATTCATGTAGTTTTGCCATTGTTTTGATTGACTTGTGACACGGTGCGTTGTCTTGATGAAACAATTTTTTTTCTTTGCCATATGCGGTCGTTTCTTTGCAATTTCGGCCTTCAAACGCTCCAATAACGCTATGTAATATTCACTGTTGATGGTATTTCCTTTCTCAAGATAGTCGATGAATATTACACCACGCACATCCCAAAATACCGAGGCCATAACCTTTCCAGCCGATTGTTGTGCTTTCGGGCGCTTTGGACGAGGTTCACCGGTTGCTGTCCACTCAGATGACGATCGTTTTGATTCCGGAGTGAAGTGATGGATCCATGTTTCATCCGTTGTCACATATCGACGCAAAAATTCCGGTTTGTTACGTTTAAACATGGCCAAACACTGCTCAGAATCATCAACACGTTCTTGTTTATGGTCAACAGTGAGCAAACGCGGCACCCACTTTGAACAGAGCTTTCTCATAGTCAAATACTCATGCAATATAAAGCCAATACGTTCTTTTGATATCTTTACGATGTCAGCTAACTCACGCAACTTCACTTTTCGAACATTCAAAACGATTTTGTGGATTGTTTTGATGTTTTCTGGTGTTACCGCCTCATTTGGACGTCCACTGCGTTCTGCATCATCGGTGTCTCTACGACCACGTTTGAAGTCAGCAAACCAACGTTTTATTGTTGTTTCTGATGGAGCGGAGTCCCCATAACACTTTTCAAGCCATTGCTTCTCTTGAACGGTATTTTTTTCCCATCAAGAAGCAGTGTAAAATTAAAACACGAACTTGTTTTTGATCCGTTGTTTTGAAAATAACAAAAGTAGCGTGACTCTTAGCACAATAACTCACAAACTAATGAATAGAATATCATGAAATTTTAACAGCTGTCTTTTGAAGGTTAGTACTAACTGAGAGAAAAGTGACTGCAATAAAACTAGCGTCATCTATGTGTTAGGTCCGGGACTTTTCAGCCCATGTGTTATACTCACATGAAAAGCAAGAATTCTAGACTACTATTTTCCTATTTTAGCATCGTCTTTTTAGCAGAAATACCAAAAATAGTATATAAGTTTCCAACTCTGTGGTTAATGCCAAGCAGCTTAAAGGCCTGAACACATTGTAGCTTACCTTAATGTACTGAAATGAATTGTATAAGAGAGCAAATATTTAATTAAGTAGACTTGGCATGCATTTAGACTAAGGAGAAGAATTTTTGGACAAACGTTCCTCTTTCGGCAACGTCTCCATCAAGAATGCCAAAACGTTCATCAATTTTTGGCTTTGTAGTTAAAGCCAAAAGTATTTGACACTATAGTAGATTATTGCAACCTTCACGTGTTGAAAACAGTTATAATGGTTACCAAAGTCTTATATTTAGAAGAAAGATAAGAAGTCCAAACGATGAATGGGTTTTAGCAGCATTTCTTCAAAGATATTAAAAATGTTCGTAAGTTTTCAGCTTCATAGCCAATCCCAAAAAGATTATGGATTATAAAGCACTATTTCTGCATAAGTTATTGCAATTAACTACAGTAAATTACCGACAGCAAGGACCTAATTCTTAAACATATCGAAAGCAGAAATTCTAAACTACGATTTCTATTTCGACAATATCTTTTTAACAAACATACTAAGGAAGTGTATAAGATTTCCTCTCTAAGATTAATGCCAAACAAATTAAAACATTTTAGAACACTATTGCTGCCTTAACATCTTCAAGTTAACTGTAAAGGACGACAAATCTTCAACTGAACGGACTTAGCATACATCCAGACTAACAACAAGAATTTTGGAGACACACTTCTGCTTTAGTCAAAGGTATCAAAAGCTTTAGTAAACCTTGAGTACAGGAATTTAAGACTGCAGGACATCATTACTTCTTTAAATTGTTGCAACGAGTTATAAAGTACACCAATATTTCATATACAGATAAAAGCATTCTTCAAAAACGTGTCAATATCAAAAATTGCAAAAAAAGTCAATAAATTATTAACTTTGTAATGCACATAAAAAATATTAAAGACTATAGGATATTATTGTAAAGAATTGCAATTAATTGTAGCAATATCAAATTCTCGATTGGTAGGACCTCACACGCAATGAGATCAAAAGATGCCACACTAAAATTTAAAAGTTTTCTCTTATCAAAAATTCCCAAAAAAGTCAATACGTTTTCAGAGCCATAATTAATACCGAATGATGTTGAAAATTTCTCCAGCTATTGCTGATTGGACTGATTGACGCTTCGTCGTCCACCTTCAGTATACCACCTTATAAAATGCAGTTCCGAATTTACGATCTCACTACAAATTCTCACAAAAAAAAAACCAACCTACCTGACTTAATCCAACTCTATAGGTCGTCATTTCCAGATCCAACGCTAGAAGCATATCCTCAACAGCCTTTCTCTCGTCCAAAACGGGGTTGGTAGGCTTGTAATCAGGAGCCAACAACCTGAATCGTCTCCTAAACTCTGCTAGGGGTAAGAAGTTCGGAAAACCTAACTTGTGCAATCGCACGGAGTCCAAAATTTGACCGCCTCGAATCTACGGATAAACAAAAGCTTATTAGCCTCCAAAAAGAAAAAAAAAATACGAAAGATAAAACGTTACCTGCGATCTCAATAGGGGAATATTCAAGATACCATCGTCATTTAACGACGTAGAAGGTTTCATAGAGAGTAGCGGACTATTAATCTCGCATAACCCGGCGTTGTGTTGGGGTAGGACGCATTGCACGAAACGTAGTTTAGTTCTGCGTAATGTTTCCACTAAACCGTCAACTGTGAACTTGGTCTGTAATAAAAATCATCCTCGATAATTAAAATTCTAACAGAAAAAGGTGATTTTCTTTACCTGTAAGCATATGGATTTTCGTTTGATAGCAGCGGTACCGGCGGTGAAGGTCCGTCTAATGCTGGAAGCTCTTCTAAGAGATTGGGAACCCTCAATACCCACTAGGGATCCGCTGTAGCTAGAAGCACCGACTCCTCTCGCAGTCACAAATAGTTTATTGATGTCATCTCTGTAATTGCAAACAAGACAACATTGTTATCGTTAATTTATGAAGTTTTAAGAACTATATTGACACACGCCAAAATATTATTGGTTAGTTTCACCAAATTTCTGAAGTAAATGATGTTAATATTGAATGAAGTTATCGTACACTGGCACGTGAAACGCTAGGATTTTGATTTTCAGTTATTATCGATAAAATTTACATAAGTTGTAAATCTTTTAAACGCAAGGATAAAGATTTATGTGTAATTATGTACAATGAGTAATTCTTAGATATGAAGCGTGTACAGTACGAATCAAAATCCAAAGTAATAATAGAAGCAGTGATGAATACTTATAAGGTTCTCAGACGAATTCCTTTTAATAAAAAATGTTTGACTATTATAGTTATATAGTAATAAAATTGTTTTTCGTAATTAACGTCATAAGATCTAAAAGTTTCTTATAACTAAATTACCGCCAAAAAAATCATGCGAGATCGACAAAGAGAGACTAAAAATGAAAAATAATTGAAATACAAAGGAAGAAATTGATTTCTTTTTTTTTTTCGAAGAGATAGAAACACACCCAGTATTTAAACAGCTTATTTTAAAAGACGAAGCCAAACAGCTGCGTCAAGCATACGAATTCTACGCTAAAAACATCTAACGGTACGAATAATTGTTAATGTTCTTGTAAACGCGCATTTATTAAAGTTGTTGTTGTTCGATGCAGTTTAGAAAAGCAATGAAAACAAACGTTACTGACGATGATGATGTTTAAAAGGGTTTAAATGTTCGCGTTTTGAATCCATTCTATGCTGATAAGTGCTGTAAACACTTAGCTTTGTGTCCCTCCAATTCGTTAGACATTCAAGTCCTTGAAGGGGACTCTTATTTCACCACGACCTCATTAATTCGTTCATAATTAAGTTTCATTAATAAGTTTAACAACGGCAGCTGATTTATGCCGTAAGATCATTTAGTGTCTCTCTGCTTCGTGAGATATTCGGGATTAAAGGATGGAAGTAACCCTTACTTCGCGGACACCGCAGTAATTCTACGATTTTCAAAAAAATTACAAACCACAACGTTCTGCGTTTGTTTCAAGCTGATTAGCGCTGTAAAAATATCAGCTTGTACTCGTCCCCATTCCTTAGATATTCATGCACACTTTCCAAGGAAAGGAAGAGGCACAAAGAGGTCTAGAAGAAGAAAGGAAAGGTGAAGGAGCAAAAAGAGCAGAGAAAGGACGGGGACGAGAAGAAACAAGGAAATGACAAAAGAGAAAGAACAAAAAGGAAAAAAAACAAAAGAAAAAAAGAAAAAAGGAAAAAACGAGAAGAAAAGAAAACAAACCGAAAAAGAAGCAGAAAATAGAAGAGTAGAGAAACGAAGAAGAGAAGGGGAAGAAGATAGAAGAGGAGGGGGTCAAGTAGAAACAGAAGAAAGAGAAAAAGAAGGAAGGACACATGAAGAAACAGAGGAAGAAGATGTAAAAGGGAAAACTGAAGGAGAAGAGGAAATAGAAAAAAAGAAGAAGAAAAAGGGAAGGAGGAAGAAGAAATAAAAGAAAGAAGAGAGGATGATCGAGAAGAAAAAGGGAAGAAGGAAAAAGAAGACATGGAGAAAGAGAAGAGGAAAATGAAAAAAGAGAAACTGAAGGAGAAGAGGAAATGTAGGAAAAAGAAGAAAAAGGGAGAGGAAAAAGAAATAAAAGAAAGAGGGGAAGATGAGCGACAAAAAAAACTAAAAAGGAAGAAGAGGAAGTAAATAAGGATAAAAGGAGGAAAAGGAGAATAAGAGAACGAGAAACGCAGGAAGACAAGAAAAGAAAATACAAAAAGAAGGAGACTAAGAAAAATAACATGGAATTGAATTGGGAGAAGCAGGAAACGGGACGAAGGGGTAAAAGAAAGAAACAGAAAAGTAATAAGACAAGAAATAAAAGAAGAAAAAGAATCAAAAAAGAAGTAAAAGAAAGAAAAAAAAACGAAGCTGAAAAAAAGAAAGAAGACTGTTATAGACAAAGAGACGTAATTAATCAAGTTTACATAATAATTCACGTAAATATTGGAACATTACTAACAAACACATCAAAATAGGAGGTCAATTCGTAAGATGATCTTTCAAAGTTTTCTTTTTGACTTATAAAGTGTTTGAGTCTTAATAGTGAACTGGGAAAGGTAACTATACACTACAAATCTCTAGCAACCGAGTGGTATGAGAATGGAGCCGCAATAGCATATTAAAACACTGGCGGATCACACAACGTAGTAGACAACTATTCTCTGAAGAACACTTGAGATCTCCTAAATTGTTCATCTTGGAGATGGAGAAATTATACCACAGAGTAAATAATCAATTTTGAGTCATCTGAATCATCTGGCAACTAACACATGGGCTGAAAAGTCCAGGGCCTAACAAAGAAAACACGTTTTTTTTGGTGCAAAATTAGCTTTATTCATCAACGTAATCTCCATCATAAGCAACGCAATCACTCCAGCGCCGCTCTAACACTTCAAATACCACTTTTGTAGAACGATTTATCTTTTGCCTCAAAATAGGCCTCAGTTTCAGCGATAACCTCTTCATTCGTGCGAAATTTCTTACCGGCGAGCATTTTTTTCAGGTCTGCGAACAGCCACTAGTCGCTGGGAGCCAAATCTGGCGAATACGGTGGATGTGGGAGCAATTCGAAGTTCAATTCATATAGTTTTGCCATTGTTTTGATTGACTTGTGACACGGTGCGTTGTCTTGATGAAACAAAATGTTTTTATTATATACGGTCATCATATACGGTCGTTTCTTTGCGATTTCGGCCTTCAAACGCTCCAATAACGCTATATAATATTCACTGTTGATAGTATTTCCTTTCTCAAGATAGACGATGAATATTACACCACGCACATCCTAAAATACCGAGGCCATAACCTTTCCAGTCAATTGTTGTGCTTTCGGGCGCTTTGGACGAGGTTCACCAGTTGCTGTCCACTCAGATGACGATCGTTTTGATTCCGGAGTGAAGTGATGGATCCATGTTTCATCCCTTGTCACATATCGACGCAAAAATTCCGGTTTGTTACGTTTAAACATGGCGAAATACTGCTCAGAATCATCAACACGTTCTTGTTTTTGATCAGCAGTGAGCGAACGCGACACCCACTTTGAACAGAGCTTTCTCATAGTCAAATGCTCATGTAATATAAAGCCAATACGTTCTTTTGATACCTTTACGATGTCAGCTAACTCACGCAACTTCACTTTTAGATCATTCAAAACGATTTTGTGGATTTTTTTGATGTTTTCTGGTGTTACCGCCTCATTTGGACGTCCACTGCGTTCTGCATCAACGGTGTCTCTACGACCACGTTTGAAGTCAGCAAACCAACGTTTTATTGTTGTTTCTGATGGAGCGGAGTCCCCATAATACTTTTCAAGCCATTGCTTCGCTTGAACGGTATTTTTTCCCATCAAGAAGCAGTGTAAAATTAAAACACGAAATTGTTTTTGATCCATTGGTTTGAAAATAACAAAAGTAGCGTGACTCTTAGCACAACAACTCGCAAACTAATGAATAGAATATCGTGAAATTTTAACAGATGTCTTTTGAAGATTAGTACTAACTGGGAGAAAGGTGACTGCAATAAAACTAGCGTCATCTATGTGTTAGACCCGGGGCTTTTCAGTCCATGTGTTATTGTTGTATTGTATATCGGCTACTAAGATAAGACGATTATAAAATGAACGTTCAATCATTGGTTAAATTGCTGCTCGTCATAATAATCAATATTGAGACTTGTCCGGTGTGTACATTCGTGAAATTTTAAAATAGATCATCGTCTTAAGTTCTTGAGTGTTTCAAAAAAAGGTGATTTAAAAAGAGACCAAAATTTATGCAATAGTTTTAAGTTGTACATATATTTCTGAAAAAATAGAGAGATATACGGAAGATATGTGTCGATTTGAGAAGACACTCATAGACAAAACGCATCAATGCCATTTTATCTGGACAAGATACAACCCTTACAGTGAGTAAGTGTAAGGACACTAAAACTTGCAGCCTTCAAAAATTGTATCAAAACAAACGATGTCAAGTTTTTTTTTTAAACTGTGGATTATTTTATATAACATTTCAAATTACATTTTCCCATAAATTGTTCTTATACACTATATTTGTACAGTTCAGAGTATTATTTGCATCTATATAACTATAATAAGTCTTACTACTTATATAAATTATTATGATTATTTTTATCTTAAATAAAAAATCTACTTTTGCATTTGTTAAGGACTTAACATTGTTTTTTGCATTTTCAAATTTTTTTACTATTATGTATTTTATCTTCTTTGCATTATTATTTTCATTTAGAATATTATTTTATTTTCATTTTTATATTTATTTATTTTCATTCTTATATTTATTTATTTTGCTCTCTTATATCCAATTTTATTTTAATATGTATGTACATTACGCATTGTATATGTATGCAAGTCAGCCATTCGCATTACGCTAGCTAAAACTGCCTAATTAGAAATCATTCACTGCAACGTCGTCGGATATGTAATGGGAGTTTTCTTGAAATTTAAGGTACACAAGCATAGGCAGTCGTCTCCCGCGCGACAGTCGAGGTATTAGCGATCGTGCACTCTCGGTCACCTTTCGTGCCTCGTCGTAACGTGTACAGTAACGTCGTCGTAAGATCATTAGAGATTTCTAAGATTTTCTAGTTTTGGCGGGAATCGTCGAGGACGTTGTCTATACATTTATTTCTGGCGGAAGTCATTTGGTAACGTCGTCGGACCACACGTATAGATTTTTTAATAAGTATAAATTCTCGATTTTCTATCATCGTACGTCGTGGCTACTGTGTCCATTGTCGTCTATACATATTTTTAGTCTTCAGTTAAGTTTGTGTCGGAAATTATTTTGGTGAGATTGTCGGCGCGCATGTATAAACCTCCTCTACAAGTACGATCACTCCGCTTCTTGCTGACGGTCGTTGCGGCCGCAGCGCCCGTTGTCTTTTGCACGTTTGTTCGGTCCTTGTCGTATCGGGACTTAAACATTTTTTATTTAGTTGCTCGTCGTAGCGGACGAGTGTCACGGACCAGTTTTCTTATGTAATGTCGGCATCATCGCTCCGTTTTACTTGTCGGTGCACAGTTCGCACATTTGCTGGTTACTGGATTTTTCCCTTCTTTGGGGCGCAGTAGTATAGAGCTAAAGATTGCACATAGCGTAATATTTCAAACGAGAACGCCTGGGTAGCTGTGACATTACTTTTGTATTGAGATCGGCTATTATCGCTACTGTCGCCCTCGACCAGGCGTTCAAGCTCTAAGAGATAGGGTGGGTTCCCCTATAAATGTGAATATAACAAACGTATTTGGTCAAGTACAAATACATGCCAATAATACAGGGCCAAGTCCCTTAGGCAAATTTAAAACAAGGAAAGTATATTAGGCTCCCGGAAAGGGACATATAAATAAGCATAGCACCGAGGTGCGCTTATAAATTTAAGAAATAAATAGGGTTGGCTCTCTATAAAAAGGTAGTGGTGCATGCAAACAGATAGAGGCATTAGTACATGCCTCTGACAAAGCTTCAGCGGAAGCATATAAGAGTTTAACCTTTTAAACAGAATTAAGACATAGCGTTGCAACGTACATGCTGAGGCATTACTTTATGTTGCTACCAATGAAAATACATATACAAATGCTAATGTACATTACATGTATAAGAGAGCTCGAATAACTGCAATTATTGCAAATCTATATATCTTACGTACGTCGTACATGTACATAGGCAAGAGTGGAAACCGTGTAACCATTTCATTTTTAAATATATTTTTTTTGCGCATGCGCATTGAGTTTCACTGTACAACCTCTCCTCTAGTAAATAAGCGAACATACTCTACAAGTAAGTATTGGTCAAGTAATTTAGGAAATTACGAGCAGGCTACAGCGGCGTTGTTCTTCAAACCAGGAGAACGTAACAGCATTCACATTCTCCATGTCACATTATTTTAGTTACAAAGACACTGAAATGTTAATGTCAGATTTTGGAATATATATAATGCATATTTTATGACGTTGAAATACGGAATTCGGATTTATAATCCCCTATTTACATAAATATCGGTCTATTGTCTATTTCAAGAATTTAATCAGTATTGATACGGTGGCGATTGAAGGGGTTTCTAGAGCGTTATTTTTATTATTTGAGTCTGCTGTGTCTTGTGTTCTACTTGCGCACAGTGGATTGTATGAAGATGCCTGAAAGACGGGAGTTGGCTGTTGCAGAACGTAATCAACTAGTGTTGCTACATTCGCAGGGTATGTCGTAAAAAAGATTGCATCAACAATGGAGCGTTCGCGAGATGCGATAGAATTAACCATTAAACGATTTCGGGAAACTGCATCGTATGAAAATCGACGAAAAAGTGGAAGAAAATGCATAATCACTGCGAGACAGTTGCTAGTTGCTAGCATTACCAAAATAGTTTATAACACGCCGGATAGATGGCTGGACGAGAGAACTCTTAAACCAAAACTCACCTATGACTATCCTGAAGTATCGTAACACCAGCCCTACACACAGGATTCTCCCGACTACATTTCAACCAGCCCGAACAATTATACAGCACCGGATTGGTCCCTTGAAGATGCTGCAGTATAAACTGATGATTTCCAGGCGCTTTCCTCAACAGCAATTGATGATCCCTATCCCCGTAGTGCGTAAACAACCTCTCCAAGAAACTTTCATCACTAGACCCCGGATATATAGCTTCCTCGTCCAGTAACCATAGCATACCTCTACGATCGGCTTCGTGGAGATCGTTTTGAGAGGTCCTTACGACCGTATTTTGGGCCGTCTTATCCAGGAGATTGACCAGAGGTAGTGGATTGATCAGATTATCGTGTTCGTGTTCGTCCAAGTCGATGTCGACGTTCTCTTGGAGGTAACGATCTTTCGGCGCCACCAAATTCGTGTGGTGGTAGAGCAATTGGAGTCTTTCCTGGAGGTAATTGTGGCAGAGGTCCTCGAAAGACGCTCCGGTTTGTCGTCCGCAAGTAGCCGGGTTTTGGAAACCCGGAGTGTCAATTAGAAGCAAAGAAGATACTGTATGCGTTGACGCTGATATTGATCTGAAAGAATTAATTGCAGTTTTATCCAGTTTTTTTTAATCGGCGAAAATCGTACTTGTTTATCATCGAAGCCACAGCATTGAAGACTTCTGAATACAATCCGATGATAAGTCCTTCCAAAGCTTCCAAGCCACATACATCTCTTTCTAGCCCTCGATCTGTTGGAGATGGTGTCCTGAATGGTTGCCGAGGAGTATTCGGTGTGACCATTCCACCAGACGCTAATCCAAATGTAACACGTGATAATTCTTCCACGGTGGTGCCAAGTAAATTAGCAGCCTTCTGGGCGGATTGAGGGTTTGCAAATTGATACCTATTAGAGTTCCCAACTGAAATTGAAACGTAAATTCAACGATTTTACCATCAAAGTTTTTCGGACAATTACCTTTACTTGTCCCAGCATTTCCCAAATGATACAGAGCTGCTAGAACCGACCAAAGAACCTTCTGCTCGACCTCTCCAATCCCAAGCACTCCCATTGACGCGCAAATCTTGGCGAATTCCACCTGAAGCCGCTGCTTATCCTCGTGCTTCTGGTGCAGATTAAAGAACGCGTTATTTTCGTTCCCGGTCATCTGATCCAGAAACAATTCCTTTCTAAGATTTCCCTCGACCCCAAACAGCAATCTTTGCATCACGTGGAAACTGGTTTCGCCCTCCAACTTCCTGGAAACCCTCGTCTTTTCCAGCATCAGCATCTGGATGCTCGCGGAAGCAATGACGCCGCTTTGGTCGAAGTCCAAACTGAAGATCTGCGTGAATCGTGTCGCGTTGGTGTTCATCGCCGTCTTACAATTGCCGAAGCTCTCCAAGACGGTCCAGATCGACGTTAATTTCTCCACGGTTAACACTTTATTGACGGAACCGGCGGCAGTCAAGAGGTATTGCAAAGAATGACGGAAATTCGTTGTTTTTCCGGAACCGGATCTACCCAGAAATACGACCGACTGGTCTTTTCTAGTCGATAACATGTTATGGTAAGCTGACTGGGCTATCGAGTAGATATGAGGAGGCATGTCTTCGCTTTTGCAACCTTTAAATAAGGCCACGACCTAGAATATGGGGAAAACGTAACGTAACGATATCTAAATGTTTGTAAATTGCGGAAAATGTTACCTTCTCAGAATAAATTGCCAATGGTGCCATGGGATTGACGACCAATAGGGTATTTGAGCCTGCGTTAGTGTGGATGAGGTTCGAAGCATATCTCTGTCGCAAAGTGTGAAGTATGCTTGACTCGTTTAAGTACCTTAGATTGGTGATGTCTTCTAATCTATCAAACTGTGATGGGTTTGCCTATGAAGAAAAGAGAATCTATACTCAGATACTCTGGATATAAATCGTAGGTTTTAAGAATCAAAAACGTTAATGCAATCAAGTTCTGAATTTTGATTCAATAAAGTGTGCTATTACTGTAACATAGCGTTACACAGGATGTTTTCTGTAACACTAACTAATATAATAATATAATTGATAGCAGACATACACATGAAATCACGAAAGTTTGTGGTTATATCACTGTTTCATTTATAATGTTGCGTATACACAAGCCAGATGGAAGTATATAACATAAGTCGTAGCTATTTATACATACGTCCATATTTTATTCAGTATTAATGAACTAGTTGAAGTGACATAGAATATGGTTGAATATGCGTAGATAAGAACTTTGAAAATGTTTACTACAGTGCATGCAACCCTAATAATTATAACAGAGAATACCGCTCCGTTGACATTTGCTTTTTAGTGTTTATTCGGGTTTCCTTTTAGCTTTCGAGGTTTATTTTTATTAAATTCAACTATTTCTTTTGCTAAAAGTTCTTTTCAGAGCCATTGTGAAGTAAATCGTTTAGTTTGTGGTAACTTTAGGAATATGAAAAAAGCATAGGAAGATTTAAGACATTTTCTTTAAAGGTTAGAGCTCAAGATGTCCGATAGACAACTTAGTTCTTATTGCCGAGAGTTAGTTTGTCGTTTACTAGTGTATCTCGAGAACGAAAGGCGAAATGGAAGTCCTCTAATATTTCTTGATGCGACCCATGAAGTAACTTATAGTTGGTTACTATTAAATCAAAGTTTACATTGTAAATTGTACAGAATTGCAAATGCTTTTGGCATTTCGATGGGTGCTGTTTACAACAGAAGGCAAAAGAAAGAAACTACACCTACTATTCCATCGTCCAGTACTTCAACAGCACCATATAAGTCAAAATTGATGCCCAAAACACTTGATGTGTCAGAGAGGATTAAAATGGATGTTCGTAAAGTAATTTATGAAATGATTTAAGATTTAAGTTTAAAAAATACAACCGCAGAGTTCTTATGGAGATGAATGATGTTTCAACGTTACGATTTGCTTTCCTAAGGAAGTACAGTGAAATGTTGACATCACCTCTAAAAAGAGATATCGTATACCTAGGCAAAACCTGAATATTTTCAAAAGAAAGTGTCAGAAAACTGGAAGGTTATGATGGTAAACGATTTATTGTGTGTGTTGCACTGTTTACCTCAAGATAAGTGTTAGATATGTGGCAGAACAAGAAAACATTTAATAATTAGTTTAGCCTATTCAGCTCCTTTCCATAAGTAAAAATCTATCATTGACTAAAATATTGTATAACCAAGAAAATGTATTAAACATGATAATAACCTCATAAAATTTAACAATTATTATTTTCGTACAATTCATTGCAAACATGGTTGGTGCACCTGAATTTGTTTCAGACGCTGCATACGTCATAACCAACTATGACGTAACTACAGAGTTTCGTGATTTTCAGTGTACATACACAACACCCACGTTGCTTGATCTGTCTTAAAAGTGTATAACATCCTTAGAAAGCTTTCTGACACATATTTCTATGCAAAGTTTTTAATTACCAGTAAAACAAGTCCTTTAACATTTTAAAAGCAAATTCTTAAAACAAAAACCAATCCTACCTTTTCTACATCATCTTCGTCAACGCTCAGATGATCCCCGGTTTGTTCCAGTTGTATTCTGACCTTGCCAGGTTCCGCTTCCTGTCCGGGAATCTTCCTGGCCAGAGCAAAGCCGCCCCTGTGCATCAGCCACACCTTTTCCGTATCCAGCCATTGTTTTTCTTTCGTAATTTGTTCGTCCGTTTTAGCCTAGAAACAGAAGATTGACGTCAATACTTTCAGCATAAATCCATCGAAAGATATCGAGCACCTCTAGTTGGATGATATTTTTATGTAACAGCGAGTTTAACGTTTTGAAATAAGAGTCTTTTAAGTTGCTAAAATTATGTTTTCGATGCAACGAACGTTCTAGAGCCTCCTCGTAAGAAATCGGATTGTTAAGAGTCTTTAAGGCGTTTTTATTAACAATAGGTTTCGGTTTGCTTAAGCTTTTACTAAGCGCTTTTTGGTTTTTACTATCACAGCTTGTTAAATTAGTCCTACACTTATGTCTAGAAGTTAAACTATTTCTTAGTGGAGTATTCCGAGCACCAAAATCATTTAATTTAGCACTATTATCACTGGGACTGTTTAAGGTTCCATTAACTTTTCTAACGGCACCATCCACATCATCAAATCGTGGTTTCTCTTTAATAAAATCTAAACGCAACTCACTCCTCGATTTCAACTTTTCCAAAAACCCATCGTTAATCATTTTCTTTAAATTCTTCCGTCTTTCCTTCTTGGGATTTTGAACCCTCGGCTTGGGGATTGGATTCTCTTTAGGGCAACCAATTCTCGATGATTGAGGAGACGCAGATACTTGTTTCGATGAACGTAAGGATTTCTCGAACGAAATCTCGTTGGATCCTTCAAAATTCCTCGCCTGGGACGATCTAGTGGCCTTCTGGTATAATCTGTTACCAATTGTTGAGGTCGTATTATCCGAAGAAATTGAAGCAACATCGCTATTATTATCTTTGTCTTGGCCTGGTTTAAGGGTGGCTTCGTTTTGTTTGGAGACAGACTTGGAAGGGTGAATTTCCTTGAGCAATCCAGCTTTGAGTATTGACATGTTCTTCATAAAATTCTTAAGGAAATCCTCGGTGTTCTTCGAAGCGAAGAAACTAGAACACGATGTTGTTCTCGATATATCGTTCAATGATGACATTTTCAGCGAATCCAAACTTTTTGATCGGTACAATCTGGGTGAAGCGATTTTAACATCTTTTTCCGAGAAATTGTTGCGATTAACAGCCTGTTTGAGGTTTTCCAAGCTATTTTTCTTCGAGGTCGAAGGTGTCCTTGGCGTTGGAGTTAGTTTTTTGCGATCTCTAGGATCTAAAGAATTACTCGCATCTTTCGCCGCATTTTTTCTAAACGATCTACGCAAGATAGAAGATTTATTATCGAAGCTATTCCTCCTCGATAAATTAGGGGTAGTCTTCTTGGAATCCTCACCGGTGTCCTTGCTTTTCTGCCCGCGGAAGCTCCGGTAAGATCCGCTAGATCTTAAACTTTGCTCGAAAAACGACGGTTGATACATTTTTTTTTTAAAACAAACGAAAAACTAAACAAAACACTCCCAATCGAGATATCACATGCTTAATATCATCGGGAAGAAAAAGAAAACACCGCGAATGACTGTTCCGTTTAACGCGCTTAAGTTTGCCACACTTAATCAACTGAAATAATAGTGAAAATGATCAAACTAAACGGGCAGGTAATGCGCATACGTTTGTGCAGTGGGATTTCGACGTAACGAACTAGCGTACACGCAAGCAACAGGTAAACAACTCGGAAAGGAAAAGGTGTTGTATACCGCGTCGTGAAGTCGACTCTAAACACGTAATTTACCTTCCATTTCTGACCGTTTATGCTAATCCGCGAAAGTGAGACGTGATGCGCGTTATTTTCGGCTAAAAATTACGTAAAAATAACGAGCGTTATCGCCAAGTTACGCGATCGTAGGTAATGGAATAGGTTTGCTCGAAAATACGCCAAAAATCTAGGCGTTTTAGATAAAAGCGAATAGTATCGGTGCTGGATCGCAACCCTGCGGCACCCCGGAAGATCGTTACGCCTTTATTTCGATTTTAAATTATAAAAAGGTGGAATAGTATTGGTCCTGAAGTAGAATCCTGCGGCACTCCAAGCAATTTGGATGGAGATTTAAAATTATTATTATTTAAAATTGCACCATCAAAAGATTAAGAAATATCTTCCAAAGACGAACGTGTTTTATTTTTGTAAAAACCGGGGGCTGCAGCAGGCTAAAGAATTCAAACAAAATCCTATAAAATCATTAGAAATTTGATATATTCAAAAAACATGATTTTTTTTGATTTATTTTGAACATTGGTAGTGTCTAAATGTGCCTTATTTTTTTTTAATAATAAAAAGGTATCGATAAAATATTCCGCAAAACTAACAAGATATTTGTTTCTCGCTGACTTACTGGTAGCTAATCATTCGATGTGTGTAGATAAGTAAAGGTATAGACATAATGAGTTAAAGTGGCAAATAAAGGCATAGAACAACAATATGTTATCATCTGCAGCTATGATCGGTTATTTTGAATAAAATATTTGTGGTGGAGAAATCAAAATATTGCATTCAAGTTCACAATGAGCCAAAATAATTTGTGTAGTTTTAACAACAGAAGATGAAAACAGTTTCTTGTTTCAAAGTAGTTTTACCACAGATACTTTGGCTAATATATGTAATATCCCATTATAACTGTTTCGTCTATATACTGAATCGGCTTTGCAAAGATTTCCAAAATAGAAAACCATTTTGATTGAAATCATCACAACTCTGCAAAAAAATAATACAAAAATTCTTCAGAATTGACACCTGTAGTTTTCCAAATTCTCTTTAGTAACTAACGATTACAATTTAGAAAAACAAGCAATCCTGTGCTGTCCATTTGATCATTTTTGGTAACATGGCATCATTTCTGCCTTGAATTTTTGTATGGCTGCTTCCCCTTCTTCTTCTGTTAATTCTTGCTGTTGGTTCAGTTTTTTTCTGCTCACCCTTTGTTCTGTATTTATTTTAAATTTGTCTTCATGGGACCTTGCCATATTCCTAGTATGTCTTTTGTTTCTGTATGTAGTTGATTATTCTTATATTTTATTGCTTTTATTTCCTTCTTGGTTCCTCTTTATTCTTACCCACTTTATTGCTTCCATGACTTACTTTTCTCTTCCTTTATAGTTTTCTTTACTAGATTTCTCTTCCTACTGTAATCTTCTTTATCTTCTATTGTTTTTGTTTATATGTATTTTTTCAATGCAGTCTTTTTCTTTTACCACCTTCTTTATTTTATCATCCCATCAAATCGCTCTCTTTATATGTTTATTAAACGTGCCTTTCTCGCAGGTTTTTTGTGCTATTGCTGACGCTGTTTGTAATAAAGGTCATCCATCTCTTTTCTATGGTCCATTTTCTTTTTTCAATGTCTAGTCTTCTGAATTATTTGTTTCTTGTTTATATGTACCCTTATTTCCTTTCATGTTACGACATAGACATAGACATTTCAATAAAATTCATTTCAAGAGCGATGCAGACCCCAAAACGTCATCCTGCGGAACTCCCTATAAGGGTACGATCTATTCTCGGTGTCTTATTTATAAGGGGCAACGTCATAGCTTGTGCATTATCGTATAGATACACTTCACTTTGGCAAATAAAGCAAGGTTAAACAGCTGACCAGTTACTTCCCACAACTAATATCGCGTTTTCTTCCAACCTACACCTCAAGATCATTTTTTTTTCTTCAGCACGTTTTCTCCGCTTGAAGAAAGAGTTTAAGTACGGGATAAAAGGTTATTTCAAACAGTACTTTTACGTCGCTTCATTATAATAAATAATAAGGTTCATTATATGCATACATATACGATAGATATATACATACATACAACGTATATGTATAAAGATAATATGGTCGTGTATATAATGTTATTTGGTGGTTGGCCTTTTATATGTACTTATACGATGAAAGGAAGTGGCAGTATGCACTTAGAATAAATTTATGACGCCTATATTGTTCCATGTAAGATACTTAAGTATATAAACCGTAAATCTAAATTATATACAATTATAATGTGATTTAGAAATGAATAAAACTGATCTGTTGCTTTATAAAACGTGTGTACGTAGTAGGTATGCACGTTAGATAAGTGGATATTTAAATTTCCAGGTGTCCTTGCTATAAAAATATTTTTTTGTCATCCTTGTGTATGCTTAGATATTTAAGAAAATTATCTACACCTATTATAAGGCGTCGCTGTAATTGCAGCAAATTGTAAGCGTATTTAGTTTTGCTGTTTGCAAGTAATAGAGCTAACTATTGCTCAAATAAATACGAAGTATGTAAGAGGAGATCTAGTCAGATAAAACAAACAGTTAAACATTGCCAAAGTACAGGTCGTCTAAAATAGCTGTGCCGGTGAGATGCGCAGGCGGGGAAGCCAGATGTTACAGTGTGCGAGTGAGATAAGTAGATCGTTATTAGACAAGGTACAAATCGCGACAAAAGTGTAAAGAGTACACAATAAATTTGGTTCATTATGTATGTATCTATAGCTTATTATTATTATTATTTAATTATTAGCCTTGGAGTTGCACCATTAACAACTTGCAAAAATTAAACAAGAAAAACCGAAAAATAAGAAGGAAGCCTAACAACCCGAATGGACACAGGATGTATCTGTAGCTTATTACTATAACACTGCCTGTGTACATTTAATTTGTAATTTCATGGTAATCTGATCATGAAATGATTAAATTTCGGGGTATGCAAATTATAAGGAAGTTTTAAGTAAATTAAGTCTGAAAATATGTATTTAATTAGAATTGACAGTCAAACATTGAAAACTATATTGAAAATATATTTATGGTCTTAATAAGCATATAAATAGAATTACAATAATTTTTTCAGTTTTATGATTATCTACTTCACAAAATCAATCTGTTGGAAAGAGTTTGATATTTATCTAGAAACATATTTTCTCTAATTAATAATGCATATTAAAACAAAAATATCAACATATTTTGCTTGGTATCACAGTACGAAGTTATTATTGAAAAAAAAAAGGATTTACTTTCTTGTACAAGATCTATTAATTTGTAACAAATCATAATATTTTTTTCTAATTAAATTATGGTAGATAACTTCGAATCTTCAGTGGAATAGCCACTTAAATCATTGCTATCAGAATACTCGCCAACACGAATTATTAATTCTTCTATTGTTTTTTCCAATACTCTTTCTTTGCTTCTATATTGTTCTTCCACTTTCTTTGGGTGTTCATAGCATACTTGTTGGCAGTCTCTTGTCGAAAACATGTTAAAATTCCGTCACAAAACTTCTCCACTTCGCCTGTTTTAAAAGTCACGTTGCACTCTCCCACATGCTGCTCCATACTTGTCCACAGCATTTCAATTGGATTCAGGTCAATCTAAACAGATCATGGCCATATTTCTTAAAAAGTGGGTCTATTTCATACGTCTTGAATTGTGGTTTGTGCGTTTTAATTATGTTGTGCAGTTCTGTTTTTGTCGTGTGTTCATCGTATTATGTATTTCTTAGACGTAACCACATTTTTATGTCTTCTTTTATCCATGTAAACGTGCGTCTTTTTTCAATATCTATATTATGATAAGAAGCGTTATTAATCACAATAACTTTTGTTCGCGTAAATTGGGTATGAACTATTCTTCAACCTACTTTTTATCGTTTTCAAAATTCATCTTGTGGTGATAGCCTCCTGACCTTTTTGATGATCTCCACCGAAGATAGGCACCAGGAACAAAGTCATCTTCCCCGCTACCGTAAACAACAATTAAACGATCCCATCTAGATGTTGGTTTAAGCAAACCTTCATTAGAATCATAATTCCTACAGTTATTATGGATGTGTGATGAGTGTATATAACACAGGGGCTGAAAAGTCCCTGGCCTAACAAAGAAAACACGTTTTTTTTTTTGGTTCAAAATTAGCTTTATTCATCAACGTAATCTCCATCAAGAGCAACGCAATCATTCCAGCGCCGCTCTAACATTTCAATACCACTTTTGTAGAACGATTTATCTTTTGCCTCAAAATAGGCCTCAGTTTCAGCGATAACCTCTTCATTCGTGCGAATTTTTTTACCGGCGAGCATTTTTTTGAGGTCTGCGAACAGCCAGTAGTCGCAGGGAGCCAAATCTGGCGAATACGGTGGATGTGGGAGCAATTCGAAGTTCAATTCATGTAGTTTTGCCATTGTTTTGAATGACTTGTGACACGGTGCGTTGTCTTGATGAAATAACATTTTTTTCTTTGCCATATGCGGTCGTTTCTTTGCAATTTCGGCCTTCAAACGCTCCAATAACGCTATATAATATTCACTGTTGATGGTATTTCCTTTCTCAAGATAGTCGATGAATATTACACCACGCACATCCCAAAATACCGAGGCCATAACCTTTCCAGCCGATTGTTGTGCTTTCGGGCGCTTTGGACGAGGTTCCCCAGTTGATGTCCACTCAGATGACGATCGTTTTGATTCCGGAGTGAAGTGATGGATCCATGTTTCATCCATTGTCACATATCGACGCAAAAATTCCGGTTTGTTACGTTTAAACATGGCCAAACACTGCTCAGAATCATCAACACGTTCTTGTTTTTGGTCAACAGTGAGCAAACGCGGCACCCACTTTGAACGGAGCTTTCTCATAGTCAAATGCTCATGCAATATAAAGCCAATACGTTCTTTTGATATCTTTACGATGTCAGCTAGCTCACACAACTTCAGTTTTCGATCTTTCAAAACGATTTTGTGGATTTTTTTAATGTTTTCTGGCGTTACCGCCTCACTTGGACGTCCACTGCGTTCTGCATCATCGGTGTCTCTACGACTACGTTTGTAGTCAGCAAATCAACGTTTTATTGTTGTTTCTGATGGAGCGGAGTCCCCATAACACTTTTCAAGCCATTGCTTCGCTTGAACGGTATTTTTTCCCATCAAGAAGCAGTGTAAAATTAAAACACGAAATTGTCTTTGATCCATTGTTTTTTGAAAATAACAAAAGTAGCGTGACTCTTACCACAATAACTCACAAATTAATGAATAGAATATCATGAAATTTTAACACCTGTCTTTTGAAGGTTAGTGCTAACTGAGAGAAAGGTGACTGCAATAAAACTAGCGTCATCTATGTGTTAGGCCCGGGACTTTTCAGCCCATGTGTTATGTTTCATCCGTGTACACAACAGGACACATTTGCTCTCTGTACTGGTAGATGATTTTCAAAAAACTGCTTCTTAAATTGCAGATGTGACATTCAACCAATAATTTTCTATTTGTCTTCATTTTTCGCCAATGGAACCTTATTTTCCTCATAATTTGTCTCAAACATAAAGATTTAATATCTAATGCTATTGTGTAACGCCAACACGGAAAATTTTTCATTCAAAATTCAATCTATTACCATTCCCAATAATCCCTTAAACACTAACTTAGTTTCTCCGAACAGTAACCAAAAAAATATATATATACATTAATGCAATGCCACGTCGCTTTTTTTTTCTTGGTATCTCTCCGTCGTCCACGATCTTTTTTGCGTAATTACAAAAGCATTCCCCTAAAGCATCTGTGCATACGTTGTCGCGAAAGTTAGCGAGAAACAATGCCAAGAATCGCTTGCCTAACAGAGAATTGCGCAACGGTTCGATCAAAAATTAATACAACAGAAATGTGCGAACAAATTCCAGCCAGCAAGCCTGGCCTGTAGGTTGGGAGACAGAATCTTAGATACGCATTGGCAATGTAAATTCCGATAGTGTCGCATAATTCGAACCGAAGAATGTCTATTTTTGAATGGATAGAGTGACCTTGCTTGAGTCTCGATTGTTTGCAGATTAAAAATAGATTTATTAATCGAATAGAATATCGTAGATGATGATTTTAGTAGTCTAATGAAAGGACTATGCATAGAGTACTGTGAATAATAACTTAAGATCACTGCGTATTTTTAAAAGATTAGCTTTATTTTAACATTAACTTCAAAGAAAATAAATTACTCAATATTATATATACGGACGAGGGGGCCTGAAATGTTTCCGGAATCGACAACAAAAACACGGTATTGGTGCGGTTTTTTATTTTTATTTTTTGAAAAGTAGGATGTTTCGAGGTCTGCGACGGCCTCCTCATTTGAAGCAAATCTCTTTCCTCTCAGTGACTTTTTTCATGCTTGGGAATAGGAAAAAGTCGCTGAGGGCTAGGTCGGATGAATATGGAGGATGAGAGACTAATTCATAACGTAACTTATTCAGTTTGGAGACGACGATGCGGGATGAATCAGCCGGTTCATTGTCGTGGTCGAAAAGCTCTTTTTTCCGGCTGCAAACGGGGCCGTGTTTCTGTACACTAAAAATTTGTGACCAGCCCTTTTTAGAGACATTAAAAGAAAAAAGAATCAAAAGCTCCGGGTTTGCGCCTGCACAAATTTATAATGCAGTTGAACCTGCTATATGCTAGAGATTACTACTGGACATGACAGTAGTTCATTCTGGAGAAAAAGAAGCACCTGGACTGAAAACTTCTTAACAAAGACTAATCTTTTTGGTTTATGCAAACATCAATGGGTCTCATGAATTAAAACAATTGGTCATTGGAAGGACAAAGAATCCAAGATCATTTAAGAATGTAAATTAACCTATCGACCATAGGTTTTCTCGAAATGCCTGGATGGTTTCAGCGATATTCAGTGACCGGTTTAAACATTCTTTTGTCATGCGAGTCACAAATTATATTAAACTAAGACATTTACTAGAAAAGGCTTTACTTTTAGTAAGCAAGAAGACGGTCTGTTTATCATCGTATTTTTCCAGCCAAACACAACCGCTCTGATCCAGCCAGTAGGCTAGAATCGAATCACTTTAACTAAGTTAGCATATCGAAAATCACTTTTAGATACCTTTTAAAAACCTCACGATGTGCCCTAAGGAATTTAACTTGAAAGATCTCGTTTTCTTGTTATCGAAGTTCCCTTACATCCCAAACAGTTGAAAAAAGTTGGCACAAAATCGTTAGCAAGAATTTTATTTGAAGCTACAAGTATTCACGAGTATGAGCCGAATGATTTAGTTTCATTAGAAGCTTTAAAACAAAAAAAAAACGTCTAAAAAAGACGACCTAATGCTGATCTCTAGTACGTTAAATTCAGTGGATGGGGAAAATGTTACTGAAAGCGAAGTGTTGAACTGGGTGCAGGGTGGTGAGAATTTGTTACTTACCGAAGAACCTGATGAAGAAGAAAATACCAAAGAATAAGAGGAAAGAGTGATAAATAATAATATTGTACTTAAATTGGGCAGAAGAAACCAATATTCCAATGGTCGATATTCTCACATTAAAGAATGAAACATTTTTTTTCTAAATCAGAAGAAACTTAAATAACAAACAGTTACAAATTATTAAGTGCTTTAACCATTTTCTCTTTATTTATAAGTGAAATAAAGCGTAAACACCCTCACAAAAATAATTATTCGGTAATTCGAATTACTTCGGATTATCGAGGTATTACTGTAATGCAATTTAATTCCAAATAAAGCATATTAATAAAGTTTCAAGCAACTAATCTTCAGAAAAAAAAACAATTTCATTTTCCACAGTTGGAAGCACCTCCTCCAGGATTAACACCGCTTCTTTCAAACATGGAAGATAGCAACAATTCCGCAGCAAATTCTCTACGCCTATCACCGGTTTCCTTAGCAAATTCTCCGCCTTCTTTCGAGATCTCCTTCTTAGTAGCATTGTATAGCAAGAATTTACTTTTATCTTCCTTACACTTGTCTTTGATCTCCGATTTTTCATCCAGCATAAAGGCCGCCTCCCTTAGCAAAGCTGCACCGGCTAGGAAGTCTGTTGGTGGTAGAGGTGGAGGAGCAGGCATCGGAGTTTGAAGGATGCTCAAGCTAGTATCTTCGTCATCGAGCAATTCGGCGCTGGTATGTTCGATATCGTCTATGAGATGTGGCAGGTCAATGGAAGCTAAATACCTGGCCAATACCCTATCTCTATGCCGACCTGGTATAAGCCTAAAAGGGTATTCTTGAGGCATATTCGAGGCTGGCGGTTTGTCCGTAATTTTGATAGGGTTCTTTTTTTTTTTGGGTGTCCTACAGGAATAAGTTACTCTACTCTAAATTATATATTTATTATCTAGATATATTATTTACCTTTTCCAACGAAAATAAAATACCTAATCTGCAGCTTTGATTTAGCACAATGTGAATGCTGTAGAATTTACTGATATTTAGATGTCAAAAAACTGCTGCCAATTTTGACGTATGGTTACCACCTAAATCCTTTAACTTCATATACATGTTCAGTGTCCAAAGATGTCGTTAAAGAAGTATCGCAGATATCGCAATATACAAGGTCTCCTAAATGTAACTCCAAAAGCAAAAGAGGTATCGTTTTTGAAGATTTGGTAAACGATGTTGCGCAGTTTTTTTTTATATACTTTTAATATCTTTTAAATTGTGTGATTTGCACGTAAGTACGCAATTAATAGTTTCCACTATACATTGTTCATTATTTGTGAAAATAATTTAAAATACATTGTACTTGGTGGATACGTTGATTTGGTATCGTAAGATCTAACATGTATTTATTTCTACTGTAATGCAAAACATCTGTTCCTGAATACACTAATTCTGAGAAATAAATATTGCAACCTTTGATCTCTTTTTGAAATTTTTAGGGCAAAATATCCCGCAAGATATGCATACGTACCTTGCACCGTTGTTCTATCATCTATTACCAAAGCAGACACCTCCATTGGTTGTACAGTTGCAGTCGAAAATATTATACCATACCGTGGGTTTATAGTGTACCAACTTCGAGAAATTCATTTTTAGTTTTAACACTGAATGTCAACCATCTAAATCAGTTTTGAGATATAGATTGGTTATACACGAGCCTATCTGTTGCTATAAGGCATTTCGAAAATTTTATGAGTGTTTCGAAAATCCAATCCAAACACAGACGTGATTAACCAAAAAATTTCAATTTTCTGAACAACAATCCCTATTTTGGACCGCTTTTACATGTGCTACTAGAGAAAATAGAAATAAGACATAACATTACCTCCTATACCGGAATCCACTCTTCGATATATTCTAACAAAATCATGAAATCAAGCAGTTGTCTTAACGTTTAACATCGTAAAAGCTATTAATTGTATTAAATATTTAATCTGCGTATGCTAAGACACAATAAGCAGATAGGGATAGTAATTCATTTATATACAAATTGGAAAGAACCGGCCCAAGATTTGAACCTTGAGGAAGGCTCGATGTTAGACAAAATGGCCTCGATGAATAACCGTTGTAGTCAATATAACAGTATCTTCCAGCAAAGTAAGGCTGAATTAACGATAAAAACCTATACCGAAGTTACTACGTCAGATGTTGGCAGTAAATACCCAGAGTCAAACACACATATTCACGTCACTGTACACCGCGTGATATACAGGGTGTCTTTGAAATAAAAATAAAAAAGTACAGAAAATGAAAAGGTGTAGTTATATAGAACATAAATCCAAAAAAAATTGAGTCAATTACATTGCGGACATCAGAATTAAAAAAAACTGTCGAAAATTTTAATATACAATAACATACTTGAGATGGAATTTTCGCAAAATGTTTTGGATTTAAATCTAATAATATTAGATCTTTCCATTTCTCATACTTTTTTATTTAATTTTATGGACATCCTGTATACAAATTATGGTGAGGTGGTCCAAAATTTGAACCTTGGGGAATGCCCGATGTTGGAGAAATAACCATTGTGGTGAACATAACGCCCTCTTCCAAAAGAAAACCTATACCGAAACCGTTACGATGTTGGCAACAATTACCCACAGCCAAATACACATACACCACTGTACACGCGTCATATATACATAAATGCAGACAACACAGCACGTCCTAATATTACTTAATATGTAAACCTATGTGAAAGTAAAGTGCTGTAACCAATACTTGCGTAGCTATTTATAAGAAACACAAGAGAAACCATCTTCAACTTATCTATGTTTTGTACTGCGATGGCTTGTGGTTAATCCACTCAAATGCTTGAGAAAAATCTAACCATTTGCTTCATTAAAAGTTGTTAGTAATAACCACCGTACAACCAAACTTAAAAGTGCACAATGAAACCGTTACATTTACAATAAACAAAAAGGTTATTTGATTTGTACATTCTTCTTTTTGCAAAAGTTAAACAGTAATAAATCTTAAAATGACATCATCTTATTTCCTTATAGCTAGTGAAACTTGCTTAGATCATAGAGGTGTGTACTTTTTGACAGATGAATGTACAATACTGCAAAAAATGACAGGATTACGAGCTTAGTGGGGACTTTATTTAAACAAATTATTTTAGAATGTGCGAATTTACTTCTAACAGATACATAAAAAGTAATATTAACGATTTCTTAACAAAAGTAATTTATGGAATTTAAATTTCGACCTTGAAATCGTTTTATGTTAGATTCACGTCTTCTGTGAATCTTTATCTACGGTGAGGAATATTAATATTGTTTGATTATTTTTTTTTATGCGAAATTCTACTAATAAGTTTGTGGAAAATTTTTATCGTATACTTTTTATTCTATTAATAATTTAAGGTGAAGTATTACAATCTTCTTTCTAAGATAATTTTTTTGGAAAATATTTTATATTATAAGATCAAACGGTACTCCGTTTTCTGTAGTTTTTACGTAGTTAGTATAAGCGTTATTTAGTTCATGTTCTAATATCCTTATTAACCGCTGTAATTCGTCCTGGAACACAAATAATCCAGTAGATTTGCATTTCCTATTGTAATTAATTTGCAATGAGAACCAATCCTTTATATTTGGAAATGTTTTTCGGATTTTGTCGTGTATTCACTGTTGCTGTCAGCTCCTTCAGAAAAGTTCTAAAGACTTCAGTCTTTAACGAAGAACATTTCTACTATGGACTACGATCGTGAAACCCTACATTCAATCCTTTATATCTTTTTGTGAATCATGGCCGATAATGAGGTGTAGCCCTAGGAGACAGTTTTGGCTATTAACTTTTAACGTTAATTAATAATTGCACAAATTGCATATTTAGGCATACTTTTTAAATAATATACACTACCGCTCAAAAGTGTTTAGGCACTCTCACTGACAGCAAAAATGTATAAAAACTCAGCAAAAATGTTAATAACATTTATTTATGTACAGATACACGTACATGAATAAAAATATATTAAATAAATGTGAAAATTAAAACGTTTAATTTAAATTTTGCTTTCATCTATGTGACCTCCTCTTGATTTAATAATTGCAGCACACAATCAAGGCATTCTCGCAATAAGTTTTGCCAGAGTTTCTTGTGTTATTGAGGTCCAACCCGATTACAATTTGTTCCACACATCACGGAGCCGATTTCCGTACTTCCCGATCTAGTTCTTCCCATAGTAACTCGATTGGATTCAAGTCGGGGCTCTGGGAAGGCCATTCCATAATTTTGATTGTTCCTTCCTCTTCTAAATGGGGTAAATGGTCTTTATATAATTTAGGGTCATTATCTTGCTGAAAGATAAAATTTTGACCCAAAAGTCGAATTCCGGAAGGTATTGCGTGGTTCAAAATTTCGCGGTAGCCGTCTTCTTTTTAATATACTGTCAATTTTCACAATGTCCCGTACACTAGTGCCACCAAAACAGCCCCAACTGATGATAGAACCTCCACCATGCTTCACGGTAGCAGCAATACACTCTTCTCTGGCACGTTGACCCACAGATCTTCTTACGAATATCCGTCTTCGGGTTCCGAACAGCTCAAATTTGGACTCATCCGTCCATAGGGCGTTGTTCCACTCTTCTATGGTCCAGTGTTGGTGTTCACGAGCCCATTTAAGTCGCTTTTGCTTGTTTTGTTTGCGTAGTAATGGCTTTTTCATCGCAATACGTCCATGGAGTCTGGCTTTCTGTAGGCGACGTTTGACTGTAGAAACACTGACTAGTTTTTGGCGCCCAACATTTAATTCTGCGGTGATTTCCGGGGCTGTTTTGCGTCTATTTAACTTGCTGGTGACCACTATTCTGCGATCATGTGCAGATGTTGTCGCTTTTGGCCTTCCACTCCGTGTTTTATTAAGAAAACTGCCAGTTTCCCGGTATTTTCTTACGTTATAGTCAACCGTAGCTTGGTGTATTTTCATTTTTTTGGCAATTTGTCGATGACTTATGCCACTTTTATGGTAAGCTATTATAAGCGCACGTGTTTCCGTACTAATTTCTCTTCGCGGAGGCATTTTAAAAAATTGTCACACGATATTTCGCTCACGACGTGAATAGAATATATACCACACTGCAACTGACCATAGGTTACAGATTTCACTATAATCTTCTAGGAAAGTAATTTAAACATTATTACCTACAATCTAACAGATGACTAAATTTACCCAGTAAATCCAGAGGGATTGTTATTGTAATTGCATCGCAATAAACAGTTTATGGTAATCCGACCAAGTGCAGGTAAATGATAGTAAACCTTATGCGATATGATGGGTGTTTATCTTACTGAACTACATTTTAAATACGTATTTCATTTTATTATAATGTTTTTTTGGTAAACATAATACTATATGAATAATCCATGAAAACAGGGGTGCCTAAACACTTTTGAGCGGTAGTGTATGTGCACTTTCCATATAATCCATTCTCTAGTTATAATGATCAATACACCCAACAGCCTATACAATCACAGAAAATGTAGCTTATGCAACCCAACATACACATCAGGTATCAAAGAAGTATACCCAATCGCGTCTCTAAGCTTCACCGACAATATGTACATTCTCCACAATAAAAGTCGGGCTTGCATAAAAACACTTCAAATTCCCACATATCCGCGTGTAAATAAGCCATACCCCTCGTTTCTATTACAAGTACGTACGCTTATACTTCAATATAATTGCTATTTAACAGCATCATCGGATTTAAATAGTCCTAGAAAAACATCTCGATTCCTTTCCAATGCAATAGCCTTTGAAAGTAAGCCATTTACGCGCGTTAGAGTGGTATTAGCGGCACATTATAATCCGTTTTCGAAGTGAATTCTCAACAATAATATCACGAACGCAAACTAGAAAAGAAATGACATTTAACCAGGCAAGCCGCAAGATGCTGATGATATCGTTGTTCGAGCAAATGTTCCCCGTTGCTCCGATAAGTTGTAGGGACTCGTGAGATGAGGTGTGGTTGTTGGAAATGGTAAATCGTGCAGAATTCTACGTTTTGAAATGCCAGATATAATAGATATTTAATATCCAATGGGGTCTCTACGTTTATAATGTACAGTATGTGTGGTTAGTGCATCTTAGTTATTTTTTGGTGAAATCGACGTGTGCTGATCAAGAATCTTATTATCATTTTCCACATTAAACTTAAATGTGATGTTCAAGCTATTTCCTTTCTCAGTTTTAATACAAGGGAATTCGTTAATCTTGTGATTGGGAAAGAAAATATTGCCCTAATTTCCTCACTTAAAGGTGATAGCTAGGGTGTATCATGGCGTAGGTCACTGCTCTAAAAAAGTTAATGAAAAAAAATGTTTTTACAGAACGACGTTTTAGTTACTAAATCAAAGAATTACAAATCTTTAGATGTCAGCGCATGGCACTGCATGTCTTCAGTATACTTTTCGTAAGATAGTATTCTATTGGGTTGACAACAAAATAATTTCTGTTTTTAAATGTAGATTGCAGTACTGTTTCCTTTGAATGACCTCCGTCGGAGTTACAAGTTTATACACTTGGTATTGATCGGCTGTGAACTTTGCTCGTGGGACTTCATTTTTCACACGGAGAACAAAGGCGTTCGTTTTCGTCATATTCTGATTTATTATTGGTTTGATAAATTGCGTTCTGATAATTCTTCACTCAAAGATGAACCACGATCTGATGGGCCAAACGAAGTCGACGATTATCGAAGCAAGGTCATCATTGATTCGGGTACAAAAATTCAAAATCATTTAGATCATGGGATTGATTAAAGAACTTGATATTTTTGAGCTGCTACCTAGAAACCAAACGATTAATTCAAATGTGTATTGTCGCCAATTAGACAAGTTAAATCCTGCAATTCAAGAAAAACGAAATGATTGAATGAAAAATAAAGCCCCCCCATGTTAGCTTAGTGGTTAAACCAGGTGGAATTCAAAAATCGAAGGGGGAAGACAAATACGTCAGACAAAAATCATCGAAGTATGATTGTTCTGACAACCAACAGCCACTCTCTGGGCTATCCTGATGACGACAGTAGATAGACTGCCGAAACGTCGAACTATACAAGTTTAACGAACAATGGAAATAGTCCAATCAATAACTCTACTTATTATGAGAATCCATCGTCAACAGTATCACGTCAACAGTTAAAAAATAAAGACTGAAAACTTGGAACTAAGATTCGTACATGGATGGGTAGATACAGCTGTGGCCATACGAATTCGCCACTCTCGTTTTGAACGTGTTACACGAATATTATTGTATTTCTAAGAAGCAGGGTCGATGACGGACTTAACTAGGTACCTGGTAATGAGGGTTTCATGGTTTATTGTAGGCCATTCTGAGTAAATTAGAAAATAGACGTAAAATTGTAATTTCTGAATATTTCTTCAGTCTTTCTTAAAAGTTGTAAGAGTAAGGTTGAGCTAGTTAGAGTGAAGATAATGTGTCTGTGATTTTGTCTATGTAATACGATAGTATACAGTAAAAAGTAATGCCGAAAACACGCGAATTGACGGAGATAGAGCGAGGACAAATTGTGGTGTTAGAAAAGCAAAGGTTGTCGGTGTCTGCTATTGCCCGACAAGTGAAATGTGCGCGATCGACAGTTAGAATGACGATAAAACGATACAAAGAGAGTGGATCTTTGACAAACAAACCGAAAACTGGTCGAAAAAGGAAGACAACTAGCAGATATGAGCGAGTCTTAGAGCGGATATCTTTGCGAGACCGGAAAAAAGGGTCTAAACAGCTTTCCAGTGAGCTTTTCCTGCTACATAATGTTGCTATTTCTCCTCGCACGGTTAGAAGACGCCTTTGTGAATTAAATTTAGGTGGATACAAAGCTCGACATAAACCACGGTTGTCTCCGCAACAAAAGAAAAAGAGACTGCTGTGGGCTAAAAGTCACCGCGACTGGACCATTGACAATTGGGCCAATGTTATGTGGACGGATGAGTCAAATATTAAGGTAAGTAATACATAATTATTGTATTTGCGGTATTCTGTATTCAATTCCTGGTATCTACAGTGTTTTTATTCTTTTTAATGGGTTCCAAAATGTAACAGTATTCATGTTTTTGTTGGTAGCTTTGTGGTAAACCTGGGCCTCAATACGTGCGACGCAGGCGAGGAGAGACCTTCCTTCCAGACTGTATCATCCCGACTGTCAAGTTTGGGAGTGGTAGCATAATGGTTTGGGGTTCCATGAGTGCAACAGGCGTTGGAAAACTGTTCGTCTGCGAGGGCCGAATGAACAGTCGGACGTACATCGACATGTTGGAAAAAGTTCTGGAACCGTGTGCGCTAAAATTATTCGATAATGATGAGCCAGAGTATTACTTCCAACAAGATAATGCACCGTGCCATAAATCTTGCGAAGTAATGCGCTGGTTCGAGGAAAATAACGTGCGGGTCCTGGAATGGCCGGCACAATCCCCGGACTTATCGCCAATCTACCACAAAGCAATGCTTAAAAACAAAAACATTCGAAGAGTGGAATAAAATCACCCCCGAACAGTGCTACAACTTAGTGAGCAGTATGCCCCGACAAATTCGTGCGGTGATAAAAGCCCAGGGAGGAGCTACCAAATATTAAGCAATATCCGTATATATCTGTATACACTCACAATGAAACATTTTCATCGATCGATTTTCTTTTATTTCTTATATATTCGTCGGAATAGAAAACAAAAAAGGGTGGCGAATACATATGGCCACAGCTGTATGTTTGAATGCCTTCCACATCTCTCTTACAAACTGCCTCTCAAGAAGTAGCAAGTTCTAGGAAGAGACAAAGAGGTTGTTTCATAAAAGACTCGTATTCAAAAAGAATTTAGAAACCGATGTAGATTACTCCTACATAGATCTAAACCAGGATTTGGTAATTCAAATGACACGACTAGACGTTTCTCCAAGAACGCAGAACTTTCGGCTGAAATTCCTAAAATAGATATTGGATTAATTAAAAAAATCCATATTATAATGACAGTAGTTCCTAGTGGACATGAAATTCATGTAGATAAATTGAGACAATTTGCCCACAACGTCGCTAGATACTTTGTTGAACGGTATCCTTGATGCAATATGCCTCCCAGGTTGCACAAATTTGTTGTACATGGCCCTGAAATAATATCTTCTGCTTTATTACCTATAGGCCAATTAACGGAGGAAGCGCAAGAATCTTGTAACGATTTCAAGAAATATCGAGAGCTGTACTCACCAATGAAGACATCTTAAATGCATTTTTGGTCAGTTCCCACCCTATAATCACGAACAAGCAAAAGTTGCATAAGAAAAAACTGCGACACCTTCCTATATAAGCAGTAGATTTGTCTGAGCTTCTTACCCATAGTGATATTAATGGCGTTGATGGTGACAATGATGAAGATGATGATGATAGTCGAGTCGATGATGAAAATGTCTCATTACATTCCGATGACGATGAAATTTGATACAAGTTATCACAGCTTTGGTAAATTAAATTATTATAAAATATTTTTGATAACTTTCTGCTATATATTTTTAAGTAAATAAACACTTGGGAAGCCATCTATGTCTTTTCTTTTGAACTATTAACATTCCGTTACGTTACAAAGCAATATTTAACTTAAACATCAATTCATAGAGTGTGCAATTTAATATCAACTTTTGAGGTTTGTTGCTCCAGTGTGTGGTGTTTGCAATTTTGCGACCAAAATAAAAATGTCTTTGGAAATGTCGGCTTTTTGTTTGTAATACTGTGTGTCATTACTTGACAAGCTGAAGACAGAAATTGCGAGAAAATGGCACCATTTGAAGACGAAGAAGTCCAATTCGAATTGATTGACCACAATTAACTAGATCTGGCCCCTAACGACTTTGTTCTGTTTTCTAGACTCAAAGTGTCGATTGAAGGACATCAAATGAGGAAACCATGACATTCGTAATCCTTATTTATTTATTTAGCAGAACAAGATATCAAGTACTCTTTGGAGGAATTAAAGAAGTCGGCGGCGAATCATTAGAAAAAGTATTAGGAAAAGCAAGTAGTATTTCCTACATTTGCTCAAACAGTGAAGCTTTTGAAACAATTAGAATTATCTCAGTCCTCAAAAAATTCTGCAAAACTAAAAGAAGTACAGCAACAATTGTAGTTGTAACTCTTAAAGCCGTAGGCCCCGATTTCTGTTCTAATTTCCTTACGAGATCATTGTATTCAAATACGGTCCTGGAAATCTCGATTCCACAAACGCGAACATATAAACAATAACTAGAGAACGAAAAAAAAAAGAACGGTATATTCCACCGTACACATAAAACGCATAATATGAGACTCGTCAACGATTACAACGCCCTCTAGATCGTAGCGTTAATTAAACCGTATGGGTCGCGTTTTGATACGACTTACATACTTCAATTGTTTCGTTTCACGGCGCACTACGATAGCGTACACCATCGCAATGAGTCTATCTACCGCACTACTTAGCATTTAGTTTGTTTACGTTACATCCTAGCGTGTCTCGTTCGATGGTTAAAGAGGGACGCTCTATATATATAGGACGCGCAAAAAATATTGCACCGAATGCGATAATACATGAGACTTTTGAAGTTTGGCTTTATAAAACCTTCACATCGAACTTCCAAAGGCACTCTTTAATGTTGGGAGATAAACTGCTGCTTGAATAACAGTTCGATTTCTTCAAGAATTGATCTAATTCTATTTTTAAATTGGTAGACGATGTTCGTGAAGCTAAGCCTCTGCTGAATGCTGTAGTTTGTAGCGTTAACACACAAATTGACTTGCATAAACAGCTATTGCTTCTGGCTATTTTTTTTCGGGTGCCAAAAAGGTCTTAAGGAGTAAAGTAAGTGGCAGCTGTTAAGCACCATCTTTTCTTTGAATTTGGTCAATTTTATAACAAAATAGCACCAATAGGAAAGGTCCTAAAGCTCTTGTCATGACTATTAATACTAATAATAACCTTTATAAATTAAAACATTAAAGGAGGTGTTTTAGATACGCGGATTATACCTAACAAGTAGCAATAACAATAAAATTAAAGCTTATACTTTAAGACAAGCGTGTTCAGACTTGAACTGCTATTTCGAAATTGTCAGACTACAGGCGATCAAGTCTGTAGATTCTGCAACTATGTGCGATACAATATTGTACTATAGGTAGGTAGGATGTATCATGGTGTAGGTCACTGCTTTAAAAAGTTAATGAAAAAACCGGTATCCAAAAATGCGCCTCTATTAGTTTTTACAAAACAATGTTTTAAGTTACTATACTAATCTTTGGATTCTCGGCAAATGAGACAAATGCAATAAATCCTTCGTCATATAAAATAAGAATTTTCCCTCCCAATCGTTATTAAAATGATACGTTTTACTTCTTTTTGAAGCACTCATTTTGTATTGTTATGTGCTGCGGATTCGAAATAATAAAATACTGCCACACACATTTTGGTGAGGCGACGCTTTATTTATAAACTTCATAACGCATTCGAGTTACAACTCGGACTTACGCCGACTTCCATAGGCGCAGTATTTATATGGACGCGGTAGAAGTCTCAAATGTTCTCGATAGGTAGTTTCGGCATGGTTCACTAGCGTACCGCCAAACACGCCGTCCGAAGTCTCCAGACGAATTACCGGGAATCAAAGACCGCCAATTCCTTTGATAAAGCCATCTTTTTCGCTAGCAGGAGTTATTTTCATATAAAAAATTAAAAGAAGATTATTCTGGCTTAAGTGTGAATCAACTTAAATGTAAATCATGTTGTCATCCAACGAAAACTATGAATCTATCGATATGGGCCAATATTTCCCGAGAACGCTGTCGCGATCAACCGTTTGAGTACTCCTGCTTTAAGAAATTAGTTCCCAATTTTATTCTAACCCTCTACTCAATCCATGCACTCTAACCCTCAAAACCATTTAACCTTTAACAAACTTAAACGTCAAACCTTTAATTAAAAAAAAAAAGAAACAAGTTATTCCGCTTGGAACGATACTTTTCACGCCACCTATACATGTTTACAATGTAAAGGCGTGACATTAATGTGTAGTCATTATATAAATTAAATTTGGTGAAGTATGTACATACATATAACCTACGGACCTGGTGTACTAAATATAGCGGTTTATTTGGATGGTAACTGTACATTTAAACCGAAATTGGCGCGCCTTTAACATTATTGTTGTACGCAAATGAATGTTTCAGATTATGCGATCGCGTTGTATTTTTTTTATAAACCGTACAGTGGATGACGTATCGGAACAAATAATTTGATTCTAAAGCGGGACCGTTAACAAAAGTGCAGTCAGCAATGACTTACTTAAATCTACTCCGTTAAGAATGAAAGAGTTTCTGATTAAAACTCCAGCAATGTCAAAAAGAAAAAAGTTATTAATCTTTATATTTTTCGAAAAATTTGGTCCTTATAATGTAGCCTAATATTGAAGGATAATTTAGGGATATGTTGTTATTTGTGAACACTAAAAAGCACTTTACATTTTTAAGAATCAATTCAAAATATACGAGGGGAGGTCCAGAAGTTCGTGGAATGGAGGGGGTGGGAATAGGAACGCTCGCTAGGTGTTATTCCGATTGGCGACTCATCATTAGTATATAAGTTAAGTTGCAGCCCTATAGCGTCAGTCGTTTACGAATAGTTGCCTGCTAAACAAGTAAATCCGGAAGAAAACTGAAACTATTGAACACCGTGCTGCGATAAAGTTCCTTACAAAGCACGGAAGGAACGCTCAAACCATATTGAATGAAATGGAAACTGTTTATGGGGAACAGTGCCCTAGTAAATCAATGATTTATAAATGGCATGGTCGGGAGTCGATTGAAGACGATCCCCGCTCAGGACGGCCAGTTGAGGCCACCACATCAGACAAATTTCTACTGCAACATGCCCGTTTGAAGAAAAAACAATTATCTGCATTAGTTGGAGTATCAGATACCACCATTTTGCGTATCCTACATGACCACCGGGGTATAATAAAAGTCAGTGCAAGATGGGTACCGAGAATGCTCAGGCCGCTGCAGAAACAGCAGCGCGTCTGTGCGTCAATTTTTGGAGCTGTTTGGAGACAAACCTGCACAGATTTTGGAGCGGATTGTTACCGGAGATGAAACATGGGTTCTTCACTTTGAGCCTGAGTCCAAACAGGAGTCCATGCAATGGCATAAAAAGGGGACACCACCGCCAAAGAAATTCAAAGTGTCAGAATCGGCTGAAAAGTTGATGGCTATTGTTTTTTGGGATTGTTAGGGGATATTATTGATTGATTACAAAGAAAAAGGTAGGAGCATAACCGCTGAATATTACGCAGCGATATTAGAAAAATTAAAGGAGGCCATCAAGGGAAAAAGTTGAGGAAAATAGACCAAGGGTGTGTTGCTCTTGCAAGACAATACGCCGGTTCACAAGAGCAAAGTTGCAATGGCTACTCTGCACAAGCATGGCTTTCAATCAATAGTCCATCCACCCTACAGTCCAGACCTGGCACCTTGTGATTTTTATTTGTTGCCCAAAAAAAAAGACTTACGTGGAAGAAAGTTTTCCGACGACAATGAGTTAAAGGAGGCAATTTTGGCCCATTTTGAGGCGAGAGATAAAAAATATTTTTATGGTTTAAAAAAATTAATTCATAGATCTAATAAATGTATTGTGCTCAAGGGTGATTATATTGACAAGGAAAAATAGATTTATTGTTTTATTTTATTTAAAACCATTTCATTCCACGAACTTCTGGACCTCCCCTCGTATATATAATTCGCTTTTAATTGCTGAATTAAACTGTCAAGTTATAATATAGCGAATCCATTTCCAACGCTTGGCAAATACTTTTTAACAGTTTGGAAACTCGTGGAACACAAGGCGACTTCATTTCTTTCCAAAATATTCACCATTCTACATCTAAAATCCGTCAGCGGTCTGAAATCCTTCACTTTTTATCTATTTTTGTAGCTTTTCTTCACGCCAAAATAAGTTTATCTTTCTTTCCAACGGCTTAAATTTATCAACAAAAGTCTCGAAAGTTTCTTCGTCAGAAGCTGGTAAACAACTAGGATTTGATAAATTTCGTTAGAATTGCTTAAGTAATTCAGATATTGAAAAGAAAACCGGATTTCGAAAGGAAAAAATCTTGCCTACCAGATTTGCAAAGATCAAAGACATAGCAAATATGAATGAATATCATGATAGATCGTAGAAAAGAAGGACTGCATGAAGTTGAAATTTTTGGAATTCAAAAAGCTGAATTCATAAAAAAGTGTACTTCAAATTGGTGATACGAAAAACATGTTTGGTAGAAATGGGAATAAACTGAAAAACTGGGGGATCTTCAATCTTGACTTGGCCAGATAAATGTTCCCAATGTAAATGAAAACAAGTACTTGCTGAATAACTAGATTTAATGGCTTATGCGATATTCGGTGTAGGTGCAAGTGTTACCACTAAAATTTACCAACAAAATGTCTACACACTCTTCGTCAAAAACTGGGAAAACACTAGGAACTGGATAGCATTTCCTTAAAATTGCTTAAACGATCCAGGTATTTAAAAGAAAGGAAAAACCTCTTGGCAAACAAATATTTTGATAGATAGTAGAAAAGCAGTACCTCATGAAGTTGTTGAAAGTCGTTTTGGAAAACTTTGAAATCACACATGCTGAATTCATAAAAAAAAGTAAATCAAAGTAGCATTAAGAGACACACGTTTGGTAGAAATGGGAATAAACTGCAACACTGGGGGATCTTAGTAGTCTCTAGTAATAAAGTTTTGTTTAATTTCTTTTGCGAGACTTTGCATGAAGCAAAACTTTTTCCAAATTAATAACTCTTTTTACCAACAAACTGAACAACTTCATGACTAACCTTTTTATGTGTAAATTTAAAACCGACCTTAAGAATACTTTGGCTTATTTTCCACGGCAGAAACAATTGATGATTCTAAGGGGAACATTATTGCCAATATTCGTGAAATTAAGCTAAAATCCAAGTCATTTTTCATTACTAAACCGCAACTTTTTTTACTACAATTTAAAACGAAAATATTGCTACATTTTAAATAATTAGTACATACTATTATAAATCTAAAAAATAACCTCAAATTGGAACATATTTTACCAGAAAAACGCCAAAGATAAGTTCTTCTATCCATGCCAACATAAACAAGGACGTTAAACTAGAAGTGCAGCAAGTGCAAATTTCACTATTCCCATATCTTCATTGTTTCAACCACGTGTTACTACCATACCATTTACTACTAATGCATCGCATTACATAAAGTCTTCACATTCCATCGAGCTGTCCTTACATAAGTCGGCTTCCTTATTGAATTATTTATAAATAAATATATGTGCGGATATAAATAATTTATTTGAACCTAGAAATTTCACTTCGACTCCGTCTGGTTTCGACCGACAACATTTTTCAATCGATTTCTAACAATTTTACCTACTTGAACGTGACGGTTCTCACCGACCTATAACGTTGAATACTATACAGAGTGAACTGCATAAGTTCCAGACAGTTGTTATGCCTTGGCAACGATCGATTTTTCTTGGGAAAGATATTATATAACTTAGAAAAGGGGTAGAGGTTAAGATACTTGCAATTGCAGTTATAAATAAGTAGCTTTCTACTGACGAATCTAAGGAAACTTCGATTGGAGTCATCAAATAGGAACAAGACGTTCAATTCAATTAACTGTTTGAGAACAAAAGATTTCCAAGCCATTCAAATGTCGTGAAACAAAAACGCTCGAATAATTGCAAATGATTCTATCATATAGGAACTATTTTGTTATTACAAAAGTATGAAACTGCAGGGCCAAACACGACCCATTCTCTAACAACAAATTCCATCCGAGTTTCCGGATTAAATCTCTATATTTGTGGCGACTTTTTAATGGGTCAAACGCATAAAAATTGGATGGGTTTGGTCTATATGGGAACCAACATTAAACTGCAGAAAGATGACATCTTTTTTCTAAAATTCTCGGGTTGTTTATTCTTGAAGCTGCCTATATAGCAATTAGCACTAGTTTTTATACGTCGCTCAAAAGTTGAAAATAAATCAAAATTGCGGCCAAAATGATACGGGAAGCTTTTGCGACTTTTAGACATCACTTACACACATAATTGTTTCCGTATATCTGTCGATTCGTCACATCTTTCTAAAATATATAATGGGATTCTTAAACTCGTATTAGAATATTTCCATACAAATAATCTAATCGAAAGACATGATTTCATATCAGCACTGTTATTTAATATTATTGTAGCTATTTATTTTTACTGCTGTTTGTTCTACGTAATCATTCCCCTGTCTCGATTTGCTTGCACATGCCTTTATTGCTTCGAAGTTGGGAATTATTACATTGTATTCCCCAGCAAAGCTATACACGGGCCGAATTTTGTCGATCCTCATTGACAGCGGTGCTGTTTGTTCGATGTAGTTGAAGATACTGGTGTGGTCTCCGAACTTGCCAGAGAATACCTTGCACCCACTACATTTGACTCTGTAGGCTGCTAGGGTTGCTTCTGACCTCAGCACCAACTGCAGTGGCGGAAGCCCAAGGATGGTCTCCATCGCAGCCGTCGGCGTCGAGGCCATGGCCCCCGTAATGCCCAAGCAAGCAATCCTTTGGACTTTGCTAAGGATCTTGACCGTGTAGCCTTGATTGGCTTTGTGCCACCAGACTAGCGATGAATAAGTTATAGTTGGTACTATAACTCTCGCGTATGTAGTGAACCATTGCTGGTTTTAGGCCTCACGTTCGACCGAACATTCCCCTGCAGGCCCAAAAGGCCTTTGTGACTTTGTTCGTAGCATGTTCCAGGTGTGACTTGTACGTCAATTTGGAGTCCAAAATCACATCTAGACACTTAGCCTCTGTTGACAGCAATACTTTGGAGCCGAAAATGGACGGGCACCGGAGTTTGGGAAGTTTCCTCCTCCAGGTAAACGGTACCATAGTCATTTTACTAAAGTTAACATTTAACCCTTCTTTTCGGCACCATGTTTCTACGAGCCTGAGTGCGACTTGCATCCTTTCGGATACCACGCCTTGACTGTTGAGATTCATTTACATTTTCACTTTCACCACCACGACTATTTGACTGGTTTTATTTCTACAGCCCCCCTCCCCACCCTCCCAATAATTTTCAAGTTTGCCGACCAACTCTTGCACGTCTTTACAGATTTACTTACAAATACCGCAACATCCATGTTAGCCAAAGATAGTCTCCTTAACAAAATATTACCATATCTTCTCTTCTACTTCTACGTGTCATTTTAATATGAGGAAGATGGAGTGGCATTCGACTTTTATATGGTCCATCATGATTTACAACTTTCGATGTGTTTCAACAGGTTCGGAGAAAGGTTGTTGACTTGTGGCACTTTTTTTATCGAAAATGAAATGACATTTTCATAAAGCATCAATGTTTAAAATGAGTCAAAAAAGTTGCTATAAATTGTAAATGTTCCCTAAAGATGTGAAGTTCTTATGACGAACCCTGTATACGCAACCATTTTAACTTAAACGATTCACGCTGTATATACGCGTACGCGATACCAACAAGTGACGGTGAAAACGGTGTATATTCGCTAGACGCCATCGTGTTCCTGACGAGTACGCAAACAACAAGGACATTTTAAAAGTCGACGGATATCTTGTTGTTCCTCACCAGTCGCTTGTATTAGCCTGCCGCTACCTTGCCTGACCCAAATTCCACGCATATTCTTCAACAATATCACCGGTCGATTCGATTTTATATGCCTACTATCGTACGAACGCCTTAGAGCCTTAGGTGAGGCCGTACAGGAAGGTATTTATGAGGCGTGAGATGATATTGTTTTGATTGTTCCGTTGAGGGGCGCTTAGGAATAATGAAATAGCAATAATGGGAATACTGACGTTATTATTTAGTATTTAATTAGTTCGTGAATGGTAATTAAGAAGACAACTGACGAGCGATATGTGAAATACTTTTTATTCGACGCGGAAAATTGTTAGAATGTGCTATTTAAAATTTCTCAAACGACGTATACAGATATAAGATATTGGGGATTATAGGAAAACTAATTGCTTGTGTAAAGATTAATTGTTTACATACAAAAATGAATATTGTTTAGACTAGTTCTATTTGAACGTAGTAATTTGTTCAATGAGTATTTTTACTCAATTTACGAGGTCTTGTTGCAAGGTTCATGAATTTTCTCAAATGTTCATCCAAAAATATTTGGAAACATTCCTTTTTAATAATAATGATAATTTATTTCCAACATGCAGATATTTACCCAGTTGCAGAAAACATTTCAAATTAATGGAGCATGACAGCAATGAGAGAGAGAATACGAAAAAAGAAATTACCTCTCCGAACATGGTAATTATAAATTTTAGATATAAAAAAAAGTTTAAGTCAGTCGTATTCAAACGTAGTAAATTGTTCAATGATCTATCCAATTTATTAGGTATTCTTGCAAGATAACACATGGGCTGAAATATCCCGGACCTAACAAAGAAAACACGGCTTTTTTGGATCAAAATTAGCTTTATTCATCAACGTAATCTCCATCAAGAGCAACGCAATCATTCTAGCGCCGCTCTAACATTTCAATACCACTTTTGTAGAACGATTTATCTTTTGCCTCAAAATAGGCCTCAGTTTCAGCGATTACCTCTTCATTCGTGCGAAATTTCTTACCGGCGAGCATTTTTTGAGGTCTGCGAACAACCAGTAGTCGCTGGGAGCCAAATCTAGCGAATACGGTGGATGTGGTAGCAATTCGAAGTTCAATTCACGTAGTTTTGCCATTGTTTTGATTGACTTGTGACACGGTGCGTTGTCTTGATGAAACAAAATTTTTTTCTTTGCCATATGCGGTCGCTTCTTTGCAATTTCGGCTTTCAAACGCTCCAATAACGCTATATAATATTCACTGTTGATGGTATTTCCTTTCTCAAGATAGTCGATGAATATTACACCACCCACATCCCAAAATACCGAGGCAATAACCTTTCCAGCCGATTGTTGTGCTTTCGGCCGCTTTGGACGAGGTTCACCAATTGCTGTCCACTCAGATGACGATCGTTTTGATTCCGGAGTGAAGTGATGGATCCATGTTTCACCCATTGTCACATATCGACGCAAAAATTCCAGTTTGTTACGTTTAAACATGGCCAAACACTGCTCAGAATCATCAACACGTTCTTGTTTTTGGTCAACAGTGAGCAAACGCGGCACCCACTTTGAACAGAGATTTCTCATAGTCAAATGCTTATGCAATATAAAGCCAGTACGTTCTTTTGATATCTTTACGATGTCAGCTAACTCACGCAACTTCACTTTTCCATCATTCAAAACGATTTTGCGGATTTCTTTGATGTTTTCTGGTGTTACCGCCTCATTTGGAGGTCCACTGCGTTCGGCATCATCGGTGTCTCTACGACCACGTTTGAAGTCAGCAAACCAACGTTTTATTGTTGTTTCTGATGGAGCGGAGTCCCCATAACACTTTTCAAGCCATTGCTTCGCTTGAACGGTATTTTTTCCCATCAAGAAGCAGTGTCAAATTAAAACACGAAATTATTTTTGATCCATTGTTTTGAAAATAACAAAAGTAGCGTGACTATTAGCATAATAACTCACAAACTGATGAATAGAAAATCATGAAATTTCAACAGCTGTCTTTTGAAGGTTAGTACTAACTGAGAGAAAGGTGACTGCAATAAAACTAGCGTCATCTATGTGTTAGGCCCGGGACTTTTCAGCCCATGTGTTATTTATCTATCTATCAATATCAAGTTAGCAAATTTAATGATCATCAGTATTTCGTTTTTCTTAAAAAAAGTTATCAATTCAGCGATGGAATTGAATACAATACATGAAATTTAATTATAAGGTTATGAATACAAACTGTGCTAAGATAACCTTTACATAAGATATTCATTTTTGACAACTAAACTTAATAAGAATGAAGTTACCAAGTCAAGGCAGGCAATATTACAGTCTTGCCAAATTAAATCTGGCGTTGCCAATCTGGTGCACTTGACCTTGGACACCCAGTATATAGTCTCAGCAGTCAGCTGTCAACTTTAGCTTTCTTAACAACCAAATTGAGTGAATTTTTTTGTGAAATTTGTTCGTATCTGGGTCCAATTTTAACATGGAGAACACATACTTTGCTTTATTACTTCCGAAAAGGAAAGAACACAACAATAGCTGCTAAAAAGTTAAGCGAAGTGTGTGGTATTCTGCATTAACAGTTTCACCTTCTGGAGCAAATTCCTTGTGGACAATACCTTTCAAATCATAATAAGTAATCAACTGACTTCTGGAAGAGCAATTTGTGTGGTTTTGACTCGCCTTTGGACTTTTGCTGTGCAAAATGACGCTTAGTTTCAGGACCATATTTAAAGCACTATGTCTCATCACCAGTTATGATCAAGAAAATCAAACAGTTCCTCTACTGGTATTTAATACTTCAACCAACATTCCCACAGTGAAATTCTCAGCGTCAGCAATAATTTCTCGATTTTTTTCCACCAATTCAACGCAATTTATGGATATCCAGGTTTTGGATCATCATTTAAATCTTCACGACCATTTTTAAATCACCTAAACCACTCAAACTCTTGTACGAGACACGCACGCAATACCATACACTTTTTTCAACAGTTCGTACGTCTCAGAAATCTTCTTTCTTATTTTAAAACACAATTTAATATTTGCTCTTTGTTCCATTGTGGTTTCACGACATGAGCACCTAAGCTACAGTCACCAAAATGCGTGTAACTTTATAAGCCATCATCCGATTTGCTCGAACTTCATTGTGTTTAAAAGAGGGAACCTGTGTGTTTCTAATGCTGCTACCGTTTAATACATGATGCTAAGGGTTCTATGATTTAAATTGAAGTTCTATTATTTAATTGTCAGGCTGTATATATAAAAATAGAACTATCATTCGTGTAACCAAGATTTGATTGGGTCAATGTTAGATTTCTTAACACTGCAGGGATTGTTAGGAAGAAACACTTCATTTTTCTGGGCGTACAAAGTGTAAACAGTCCAAAGAAATTATGAGAAAAAAGATGTTCCGACATACTACAATAACAACAAGCTAACATATCCAGGAAATATACACGTTCCCGTTGCTTCGCTAAACAAAGAAAAAGTTCCTCAACCTTCGACGCTAACATTCGAAATTTAACCGTTCCAAATAGATCGCGAAATTAAAATAATCGCTTATTTGCTTAAGCATAACTTATTCTAATATCCTAGCGTGAAATTTACTCAAATCAAAAGCGAGCAAATTTATTTATCTTTCGCGGTTTATTTTCGTAACATGTCGGCCGCAATTTATCCGACTTTAGTACCTTTTTAAATGCATCGCCTTTCCAATTTACAGCCAGCGAAGATAAAATAAACTGCAAACTCAAACAAACAGAGCTAAAGTGTTAGGAAATCTACGAATACGTGAAATAAATTAAAACGAGAAAAGAGAGAGGGCAGTTAATTTCGTAGAATACTGAATGAAAGATTACGCGTCTGTTTATTCTAGAAGTCTTATCTTTTTGATTGGTGGATTTGGGCTTGAATCCTTAAGTAAGACTCGCGTTAAAATAATCGAGTTCTCGGAAGATGTTTTCGTGAAATTTGCTGGTATAAAACATCCAGGTTGACAGTATGTAATACTGTTAGGGATCGCCATGATAAGGTCGTTTGTTTTATTACCAGGCAAGGATATTTCAAAACTTGATTTCGATCGTGTACAGCCTGTCATACGGGGGAGACCTGAAATGCTGCAAGGGCAACCTCTTTTATGGCTACTGTCCAAATTTCTGCCGTCAATAGTTGTTGTTTAAGAGTGTCTTTTGTGTAGCAAGTCAGAGGGTTTCGCAACAATGGATAAAATCGAATTTCGTCCAGTGATAAAACACTTCTAGATGGCTGAGAAAACAGCCACGGAAATTCGAAATATTTTTCTAGAGAGTTCAAACGTGGCCGCACAAGCACAAGTGACGAACGCAGTTGACGCTCTAAAACCGCTACCAACGATGAAATGGTCGACAAGATTCCTGATATCGTGTTAGCCGATTGCCGATTGACGCTGACTGAGATAGCAGAGACAACGGGCATTTCAGAAGAACGCACCATATCCTACACGAAATTTTGGGTATGAAAAAGCTTTCGGCGAGATGGGTATCGCATTAGGCCGCACCGGAGCAAAAACAAAACCGAGTGACCGTTTCGGAGAAGTGTCTGGCCAGAATCCAACGCAATCCAAGGGATTTCTTCATGCGTTTCGTAACCGTGGATGAGACTTGGATCCACCACTAGATACCGGAGACCAAAGAACAGTCGAGGCAGTGGACTTTTACGGGTAAATCGGCTCCGAAGCAAGCAAAGACCGCACCGTCGGCCGGATAGGTCATGGCGACCATTTTTTGGGATTCCCAAGGTGTGATCCTCATCGACTATCTGCAGAAGGGAAGGACGATCATGAGGCAATGCTACACCAATGGATCCTCGAGGAGATTACATCACGCCAATACCGTGTTTTTTCTTGATTCCGGAAACACTTCAGGTCGCGTTCGTATGAGATTGCTTTGGAGACGGAAGGATTAGCAAATTAGTTAAAATGGATGAAAGAATAACAAAAGATGTGTATTTGAGAATCCTAGAAAACAATGAGGTACTAATTGGGTGCGAATCAATTTGGGGCGACTTGGTTTATCAGCAAAATAACGACCCCAAACACACCGCAACACTGGTTAAAGCTTATTTTCAAGATAAATGTTCCGAAGGAGTCCTATTTTTAATATATTGGCTGCGGCAGAGTCCTGATTACAACTCCATTGAGCTCTTGTGGGATCACTTTGATCGTGAGTTCCGGAAAGAATCTCCGACTGGCAAAGTAGCATTCTGGAATGCTCTACAGGAAGTGTGGAATGGTATAGACAAATCGTATTTGGAGCGAGTAGTTTTAACGATGCCGTATATCTGTCAGTTAATTAGTAAACCAAAAGAGGGTTACTTTGAAGAAACATTATAACATTACGCATTTTATTAGAATGTACCATTTTGTCAATAAAATATTTTAAGTTAGTAAAGTTTGTTCCTTTAACAAATTCCTCGCAGACATTAACTTTGTAGTTTATTTTGTTATTTTATGTAATGCGATCACACTAATGAACAATATCATTACTGCAAAATAAAACGACAATATTCTCTAATGATATTGTTACGAATAAGTAAACAATACTAACACTACCACTATAAATTTCCATGTAATACGGCACTGTTCGAGGCGATAGACACTCATCATGATTTATTGGCGATTCAGAACTGCCAACTTTAAAATAAGCAAAAGTTCTTTGACTCCCCTTTTGTTGTCTGGCCATGTTGCTTTGCAAAAGGTCTATGTTGAGGTATGCGTTTTTTACGAACTGATATCGAATTGGGAAAAAAACGTGATAAATAAAATTGTTTATCTGAACCTTCTTCACGTCGAATGGGACATAAAAACGAGGGTATAAAAATAACGTTAATTCGTGCTGTTATCATTTTTTTTTCTTAGGGTGTTGCTGCATATTTAACGTAGTTTGGGCCGTTATTAATTTTGTTTATACAGGATGTTAACTGAACGGTTTCTGTTTAATCTAAGATCGATATCTATTTTCGGAATGCAATGATACATTCCACTAAGATTAACGAAAGGAACTGATTAGCGTTTTCATAGTTGAGACTATTAAGTAATAGTAAGAACTTTGTCGAAGAATTATTTCAGGTAAGTTTCAAACTAAATCCGTATATGAAAACTTTATCAGAATTGGAACACCAAATGTTTTCCAGGCACTTTTTGCACGTTATCGCATAGTTAGTCATAAAAACACAATTTATTTGATACGTGGCAAATATATTCAACAACCGTCACAGTGTAGAGCGATGGAACGCACACATCTGCATATAAATTTAATTTTTTTTGATAGTGACTCACTCACCGTGAAGTCACCAAAACAAAATTTTTCTACATCTCGGATGACGTCACTTCGAAACATTACCGGCATTTCAAATGGATAAGACTAAAATTCATGCACGTGTTTGTGTTCCTTTTCGTAAAGAAAGTACACTACGATGCAATGGAATCCGGGTATAAATGATAGGCTTATAAAATATATACATCGGCATTTAAATTATGTACACTATCGGGCATAAGTATTTACCCACCTGCATAACTGGAGATTATTCAAAGAAACTACTTTTTATGCTAATCAAAATATTTGTATTATTAAACTGTTAGTACGAGATAGATTATAATTCCTCTGTAATGCTGTGGTCCCTTTTGCGGACTAGGCACGTTCAGATTGACTGATGAGATAAAGAACAGTTTTTCCGAAATGTTTATCATCGCCATCGTAAAATATATATGAAAATAGACGACAGAGGCATTTTAATATAATAAAAACGTTAACTTGCATTCATCTTTCGTATTGCAAGCAGTGAATAATGAAGAATATGTACTAAATGTTTTAAAACAACAAGTAACGTTAAAGTAATTCGGCAAGAAAAGAACTATCTATGGAAACGTGTGCTAAACAACATCGGTAGAAGTAACCAATAAATTGCTAAATTACTATAATTAAACTGTAAAACCGTGGATTATAATGTTAAAATGTATCAAAGAAGTGTGTCCAATACACCAACAGAAGATTGTACAATTGTAACCACGAGCAAATGGGTAAAGTGAATATTTCACGCCCAAAACCACTTAGCGACACCATGGTAAGAAGTTTGCTCCAAGATGGTTTGTATGGAAGAATTGCTATATGGAAACCGTTATTACACAAAGCGAACAAAGCTAAACGGTTAGCATGGGCGAGAAAATACAAAGACTGAACGTTGAAAAATTTGAAGAAAGTGCTCTTTACCTACGAATCTAAATATCTCGGCTTTCGTTCAAATATAAGAACATTTGTCCGTAGATCGAAAGGGGAACGAGCACTTGAATGCTGTGTTACAAAAACAATAAAACATGAAGCAGGATTGGCCATGATTTGGGATTGTTTTCGCGGTACCTGTGTGGGCGATTTGGTCAAAATAGATGAGTATTCTTAGAAAAGAAGGTTACAGGGAAATTTTGGAGAGAAAGGTCATCTCCTTTAGAACACGACTAATCGGTGAAGACTTCGATAATGATCCAAAACACACTGTAAACAACTGGAGCACAGAGGGAAAATTGTTACAGTGGCCGCCTCAACGTCCAGATCTCAATTCGATCAAGCTTTTGTGGGAGGAAGTAGACCGATAGGTTCGAAAATCTGCTCCAAATAGGACAACAACACTTTGGGTGTAACTACTAGACACGTGGAGAAAAATAGAGCCACTAACGGTGGCAAAACTGCTAAAGAGAATGCCAAGATTATGAACGGCTGTGATAAAAGCGAAAAGTAGACATATTTATGACTACCTTTGTTAGTAGATTGATTTTTATAACTGTTACGGTTCTTTGTATAAGTAGAGAATAAAGGTTTTTTAGTTTTTAACTTGTTTCTGTAATATCTTGAGGGTAGATAAAGACTTATGGCCGGCAGTGCATGTATAATATTTATAATCACGTCACATACGGAAAGGAATAAAAAACAAAACGAAAGAAATACTTGGGAGAATACCGGAGCAAACTAATTAAAAAGATCCTCTTTTCCACTAGGATTTTCCAGGAAAAAAAAAACAAAAGAATTGAAGAGCTACATACATTGAAATCTAAGCCAACTAGATCTGTTACAAGTGGTGATAAAGAGAGCATGAAACAAATGAAACGCGTTTCGCTAACAAATTTAGAAAGTGGAGTGCTCGGTACTAAAGCAATTGTTTCTTTTTCTCTTACCCGCGGAGTTTGTTAGATTTACTTGATAAACAACTTTGTATGTAGATTGATCCTTGAATATACGGAATCGTGCAAAAGTTAGAGGATCAAATTTCGTTGAGGTGGATGAGTTTTCATTTGGTCCCAAATACTGAGATTGTTTTCTTTTGTCTTTACTTTTGCAATGTGGTGTCAAAAATCCATCCTTACTGACATCAACAAAGTTTAGAAAACACATGGCTATAACTCTGCAGTTAATGAGTATGGATGATAATGAAATAGAGCTAGTAGCCAAGTTCATGGGCCGTACGAAGAAAACTCATACTGGATTTTAGAAGTATATATCTTGGTAAGGTTTTTTATTTTTTATTGAATGCTCCATGTTTTTTCTTCTTTAATTTAGCTCCGGAATTAGAACAAAGAAATATAGTAATAGAGCAGAATGTTTAACTAAAATAAAGTGAATAATATAAAAGCTTGAATATTTCAGAGTAATTTCAAATACAGCTGTGGCCATATGTATTCGCCATTTTCGTTTTGAACGTGTTGCACGAATATTATTGTATTTCTAAGAAGCAGGGTCGATGACGGAGTTAACTAGGTACCTGATAATGAGGGTTTAATGGTTTATTGTAGGCCATTCTGAGTAAATCAGAAAATAGACGTAAAATTGTAATTTCTGAATATTTCTTCAGTCTTTCTTAAAAGTTGTAAGAGTAAGGTTGAGCTAGTTAGAGTGAAGATATTGTGTCTGTGATTTTGTCTGTGTAATACGATAGTATACAGTAAAAAGTAATGCCGAAAACGCGCGAATTGACGGAGGTAGAGCGAGGACAAATTGTGGTGTTAGAAAAGCAAGGGTTGGCGGTGTCTGCTATTTCCCGATAAGTGAAATGTGCGCGATCGACAGTTAGAATGACGATAAAACGATACAAAGAGAGTGGATCTTTGACAAACAGACCGAAAACTGGTCGAAAAAGGAAGAAAACTAGCAGAGATGAACGAATCTTAGAGCGGATGTCTTTGCGAGACCGGAAAAAAGGGTCTAAACAGCTTTCCAGTGAGCTTTTCCGGCTACATAATGTTGCTATTTCTCCTCGCACGGTTAGAAGACGCCTTTGTAAATTAAATTTAGGTGGATACAAAGCTCGACATAAAGCACGGTTGTCTCCGCAACAAAAGAAAAACAGACTGCTGTGGGCTAAAAGTCACCGCGACTGGATCATTGACAATTGGGCCAATGTTATGTGGACGGATGAGTCAAATATTAAGGTAAGTAATACATAATTATTCTGTATTCAATTCCTGGTATTTACAGTGTTTTTATTCTTTTTAATGGGTTCCAAAATGTAACAGTATTCATGTTTTTGTTGGTAGCTTTGTGGTAAATCTGGGCCTCAATACGTGCGACGCAGGCGAAGAGAGGCCTTCCATCCAGACTGTATCATCCCGACTGTCAAGTTTGGGAGTGGTAGCATAATGGTTTGGGGTTCCATGAGCGCAACAGGCGTCGGAGAACTGTTCGTCTGCGAGGGCCGAATGAACAGTCGGACGTACATCGACATGTTGGAAGAAGTTCTGGAATCGTGTGCGTTAAAATTATTCGATAATGATGAGCCAGAGTATTACTTCCAACAAGATAATGCACCGTGTCATAAATCTCGCGAAGTAATGCGCTGGTTCGAGGAAAATAACGTGCGGGTCCTGGAATGGCCTGCACAATCCCCGGACTCATCGCCAATTGAGCATTTATGGTACATTTTAAAGCGAAATGTAGCTAAATACGCATCTACCACAAAGCAATGCTTAAAAACAAAAACATTCGAAGAGTGGAATAAAATCACCCCCGAACAGTGCTACAACTTAGTGAGCTGTACGCCCCGACGAATTCGTGCGGTGATAAAAGCCCAGGGAGGAGCTACCAAATATTAAGCAATATCTGTATACACTCACAATGAAACATTTTCATCGATCAATTTTCTTTTATTTCTTATATATTCGTCGGAATAAAAAACAAAAATGGGTGGCGAATACATATGGCCACAGCTGTATGTTCCTAATGACAGCACAGATCTACAAACACACACATATTTTCTTGATTTTTAGACTCCCGCAGGATATATATCCCAAAAAAAGAGAATGTGAAGAATTAATTTCTCTATATAAAGGTGTTAGAAAAGATAAGGCATGGGTAAAGGTTAAAACTTTCGGCTACAACTCATTCAGCAAAAAAGAGAAAAGAAATATTCTTCCTCGAATTGAAGACTGTAATGTAAAATGTAATAAAAATGAATAAACTACTAGAACTGCAAATTCTTCATATTGTTCTCTCATTAATAAGTGTAAAGTTAACCAGAATTACTATCTTAAATTTCGTTTGTTTAAGGTGATAACATCTATCAGATAATTTCAATCAAAGTACATATATGTGCCTTTATCCTCTACACCATATGTGGGCAACAACCGGCCCGCTGTAAGATTTGATCCGGGCCGCGAGACATTTTGAAAAATCCAATTAAAAAATTTCACGATTTAATTATAATGTCGTACCTATTTTTTTCATTCCATTTTCTTATTTTAATAAATTGCATTATAATAACATTGTCGTATTATTTCATGTCTGATATCAATCGTTAAAAATTATGAACACTATTTTTAAACGCGCCCCGCGAACGTATTTACATACTAAAGTTTGGCTCGCAACATGTCAAAGGTTGTCCATACTTGCTCTACACTGTTGCCAGATATTTGGACTTTGTATAATCGGTAAAAAGTACTGGGATACATAAAATTGATTTTATGAGCATAGTATATAGACGGCTTGACTAGGACGCCCTCGCTATGAAATTCAATGGAATCAAATTTGCATATTTTAAGAGAAACACCAACTTTGCGAGATCTACCGAAAAATTTTAAAATATGTAGATTATATGTGCTGCATCTTCCAACCACAATATACAGCCAAGATTTAGGCCCAAGTAAATGAGTTTCGGGTTTCTTATACACTACAAAACAAAAAAAAATTGGCTTCATAAAGCCGGATAATATATATATATGTATATATTCACTCTATACGTTGTTTCTTTTTCACGGATTCTCCGCGTTTCTCGAGTGTCCTCGACAAGACCTTGTTATATATATGTATTTATATATGTATATATACACTGGGGTGACAGAATAAAATAGACACCTACTAATTAAAAAAAGAGATTCTATTCTCGTTATATATACAAAATATTTTAAAATTTTTCAGTGAGACTAATATTTTGTCGATCCACCTTTACTTGGGTGAAGTGCTGCGAGTCGTCGTGGCATAGAATCTATTAAATGATTAATGGTCTCTTCTGGAATATTTAACCACTCTTCTGTAATAGCTGCCACGAGTTCTTCCTTATTGCTGAGTTTTCGGGGTCGTTTCGCCATATTTGTCTGGATTATGTGCCAATCATTCTCTATCGGATTCATGTCTGGTGATTGGCCTGGCCATGGTAAAATCCGAATCCTCTGTTCCTCTTTCCATGTGGTTGTTGTTCTTGCTTTGCGGCAGGGTGCTCCATCCTCCATAAAAGTGGCGTCTTCTTCAGATAAAATGGCGTTGTCGAATATCGGTAGTAGTCCTTCTGTTAATATTTGAATATATTTTGCCGCTTTTATATTTCCGTCGCAGATTACTAATTGCGATCTTCCACCATACCATATCGCGTTCCACACCATGATGTTCACACCGCCGTATTTCACCGTCTGATGCAAAAATTTGTCGTCCAGTTGCTGTGACGAACGTCTCCATACCCACGTACGATCACTATCACTGAATTGGCAATATCTGCTTTCGTCTGAAAAAATGACAGACCGCCAAAACTCTTCGGGCTTCGTTTGCATTTCGATTGCCCAAGCCATTCGGCGTCGTTTTTGAAATACCGTAAGGAGAGGTTTTTGCTTTGCCACCCTTTTATACATCCCCACACTGTGGAGGTATCGCAGAACGGTGCGCTGACTTTTCTGTGAAGTTGCCGGAAGCTCAGCTGTACTTTTTCGCGGTTCTCTTAACACTTCGCTCACAAGCACCCTTTTACTTCTTTCAGAGGGTCCGGTACGACCTGGTCTCGGCTCCACTGTTGTTTTTTCCTTGCGTTTAAATTGTGTAATCACACGGTTAACTATGGACAACGACGTATTTAAAAATTTACTTATTCCACGTTGTGAAGCGCCGCGTTCATTCTGGCCAACGATGCGACCCCGGGTGAAGTCGCTAATATCACTCGAACCTTGTAAGCGAGGCATAGTTGTAACGATACTAAACTATGACGAATTCCTTCCGATACATCTACCCCTACCCTAATGACAAGAGAAAGTTCTTAATTCGCTCTTAGAATTTAGCTGTTTACATATTTATACCGCTTTACCTGGTGTCTATTTTATTCTGTCACCCTAGTGTATATTGTTATACAGAAGTTAGAAGTGAGTGGGTCTACACAGTGGATTGGAACTGGGAAAAACAGTTGATTTGCTTTTAAATACAAGTACAATTGCATCAACTTATAAAGATATTAAAGGACGTATCAACACCGTCTAAAAGAATGTATAGTCCTACTAAAATGGGTCTCACCATAGATATTGAGAATGGTTTAGCATTCTCAATAACACTAAACACTTAGTATATATATATATATATATATATATATATATACTAGGGTGTTTATATATATATATATATATATATATATATTCACTCAATACGTTGTTTCTTTTTCTCGGATTCTCCGCGTTTCTCGAGTGTCCTCGACAGGACCTGGTTGACGTTTCGGTGGCATCGCAGCTAGCTTCTTCTTGTATATGTATGCACCTACAGATATATATGTTATCCGGCAACAATTCTTCTAGAAAAACTGTTACTGCCGACTGGTATACAACTATTTATTTGCCGTAAGTCACCGCTGAGTTTCGAAAAACCCGACCTCGAACCATCCTCCGTGCAGTCCGAATATAAGTCCCAACGATTTCGTTATCTTTCCGAAAATCAAGAACGAACTGCGCGGTCAAAGGTTCCAAGCACAATTTTCTCTGTGCCAACAAACGGGTGGAATAACTACTTCCACAGTTCTACATTTCGAAAAACAATAAAGTATTTAGAAGCTATCTATTGTTGTATTTCAGCTCTACATGCAAACAACCCTCGTATTCAAGAATTCTAAGCTCAGAGCGAAGTAGCTAAATGTGCTAATGAGAGACGCATATTAATATCATAGATAACAATCCCCCTGCCTTATGAATTTTTATATATATATATACCTTTTTTCTATCTACATATCTGAAAGTTGATCGTTCCAAAAAGGACACGATGTATATAAAAACAACTGATTAAAAATATATCAATCTCCCTTATCTAAAACCTAATTGCAACGCGATCAAAAACAAAATTATAAATTAAAACGCATACCAGATAATTTTTCGAGCATTAAAAACTACTTAATTGATCGCTATCATCGCAAAATCGATAACGAAATCGTCAAATCTTTAGGTAAATACGACGCGAACGGTAAACAAGCGATAAAAATATTTAAAGGACTTACAGTAGTCGAATTCCTAAATCTTCGGCTCCCTGACCGTCTCAACGTGCCGCTTTTGATGTTCGAATCGTCCAATATAATTTCTTGACCGTCCTGCCCTGACCTACGACTTAATTCGCTTAACTCAGCTACTGGTTGCACCTGTAACAGATGGTTTGATGTTTCGTGAATAGCGAAGAACTCTAAAATTAGCATTACTAAATATAGAAGGTTAAGGGAATGATTTGAAATTCCGCAAGGTCGTGGTCGAGCACCATTGATGTTTGTAGATTTGATTATAATGTTTTTTATTATTTTACTTTTTAATCAATAAATTTTGATTATTTAACCAAACAGAAAGAGAAACTTATTTTACTTAGACTTATGGTTTTGTTTTGTTTACAATAGGTTTGCCGAATTTATAATATATTTTTGAAACAGTCCCTTCACTAAATCTTTGAATTAATAACGTTGGCAAATTAATTCGGAATAAATTCAGAGTAAACAGAATGATTTATTAAAATAGCTCAAAAAAGACCAGCGAGTTTAGATATAGAAAATAACATCTGTTTTATTTCTATTTTTTCGAGTAGAATACGTAGAAATAACGAACAATAGGGATTACTATTAAAAAAAAATTAAAATCATTGATGTTATTTATACTGCCGTCCTTATAAGTATATAGGGACGACTATAAAATTAACGTGTTCTTTGATTTACATTGAAACCTAGAGTTAGCTTCTAGTAATTTTTATTAACGCATTTGACATCGCGAAAAGTATGGAAAAGAAACAAAAGATATTACAAAATTTTAATTCAAAGTAATTTCTCCTCGAAATTGGATTATAATGGCGCATACTTTTGGCATTCTTCTAATCAGAGATTGCAGATAATCACCTTTAGTAGAAATTGACTGGAAAGAAGGCAAAAGAATACAGGAGCTTACCAATGCACAAGCTTAACATTAAAGGAAATAAGGATAAATATGAACAAGAAACGAACAAAGAATTCAGAAGGCTTGACATTGAAAAAACAGAATGGACCATTGAAGAAAGCTGGATGGCCTTTAAAGAAGCAATGCCAACAATAGCAGAAAAAATATATGGGAAAAGAAAGTTTAATAAACATATAACATTTCTATGCATTTCCATACCTTTTACCTTTGTGTTTAGACTAGGTTTTCGGAGAACTCAGTATAACATTTTATAAATCAATTTATAGAAACAAGTAATCCCTGATATTGCTAATACATAAAAACTTATCTTTAAAGTTAACCATGCATTTGTTAACATTTTCAAAAGAAAGATAATCAGTTAAAAACAGTCAAAGGCACTTTAGATCTCCACTTCAGAATCCATCATACCTAAAGTGTTCTACTTGAAATACGAAAGCTCCTTTTTCCGTTTCTGATTTAATCAAGAGTGCTGTGAAATTAAAAATATTTATAGAAACTACATTCACATCCATAAATCCCTAAATTCCCAAAACAATACTTTCATTACTTTTAGACGTACGTCTAACAGGCGATATAATATTGTACAACATTTCTACCTTCCTCCAGCGATCTGGGTCAAGATCCTCGTCCTTCTTTAAATTAAAAATTCCCATTTTTCTCTACTCAGAACCGCAGTAAATACATCCAAGCACAGAATGCGTAATTCAAGGGAAATTCGTCACATTAATCGCAAAATATACACATATATACACCAAACGCAATCAATTAAACGAACTCGGTTTAAAACCGCACAGAAACGAGCACAATTTTTGTATTCAACCGAATTTCCGGTTTCCTCTTTTACGCGAATGAATGCGGCTAATGCGGAAAACAATAGACTGAAACGTACTCTATTTTTTTGCGTTGTAGACCGGCCCGGTAATAATTTCAACTGGTCCACGTGCTTGTGCTACAATTTATGAACATCGGAAACGCAATGAATTTAAAAGATGGTATTTTATTTACAATTTTAATTAGTAATTTCTTTTTTTGGACTGCGATGAAGGAGATTACTGTTACGCAAACGGTTGTTTTAAAAGATTAATTTGTAGAAATTTATCGGAGCATGATTCTAATTAAGGAAAGAAAAGGTCAGCGTTACATGGGATGATTTTAAAGTATACGGAATTTGTGACATGTTCCAATTACATTTTCATTTAGAGTAGACCATTTTCATTTAAATTTTGGAACACTGTGGAACGGTAATGTCTTTTGAAAGTTAAACTATGGCAAATAGTAGTCAATTTATTGAAAATTTGTCTTATCAATTAGATTATTTATTATCGTGTTACAAAAACAACACAAAGTTTTTCTTGTTGAAAGCTATTTTAGAACTGGTACAATAGTAAATGTACAATGGATTTATGCAATTAACCAATGTATATGGGATTTTCGTCAACAGTTTCCCGATTTTGTTGCTACGTATGTATTAGCTGTTTACGTAAATTCATGGTTGTGTTAACAGTACTTAGTAAATCCAGGGGCGAAGCGCCTGAAAAAAGAACTGCCTAAAAATCCCAACATATGACGAATTTAAAGAAGTAATAAAGAAACTGAAAATGAAAAAAGGTATCGGGCCTAAATGATGAAGCATGAAGGTGTAGAAATGCAAAACAGATTATATGGGTTGCTAGTCCAAATATGGAAGCAAGAAGAAATTAAATAAGGGAAATATAAATAACTTAAGTGTAAACAAAGCAGCCAGACAAGGGAATGCTCTGTGAATGACTCTGTTTAAATTAGCCAAAAAAAAGGAATGGTAAAAGAAATAGACAAAAAAGATAGTATTGTAGTCTTAAAAACAAGTTAGTGCAGATAGTAACTTACCGCGAAGACATAGCCTCGCTAATCAGGGATGAGAAATGTCTAGAAGACACAGTTTACAAATAAAGCAATTGACCACAGAAACGAGACCTATACATTCATGGAAAGACGACAATACAGAACACGTCTGAAAATTTAGGACGTAAAGAATTTCAAATGTTAGACACAGTGATAGGAACACGGAAGTGTCAAATCGAATACAAGCAGAAAACAGAATATACTATGGATGTAGAAAACTATTGAAGAACAGGAATATCACCCATGGAACTATGATGAAAGTGAATGAAGCTGCTAACCAAAACAATAAAACTTAACACCAAAGACGAGGAAAGGCTAAGAACTTTGGATTGGAAAACAATCAGGACAGTCCACGGACCAAAGAAGGAAAAGAAAACGGATACTGGAGACTAATGAAGTACGAAATTAAATAACCATTAAAAGAAGAAGATTTTTAAAATACATTAAAGCACATCACCAACTGGAAGCCATCCAGGAGTAGGGCGAGATGAAGACCATGCAGCAGATGTGAAGATCAGGTTTTGAACGACATACACCACCGCTCTTAATATATTTTTAAAAGAAGGACTATTATTCACGTAATAATTCTATAAGCATGTGCACAATTAAAGAACTAAATTGATAAATAAGGAAGCTGGAATATTATGTTTCAAAATCGTGAAATTACGGCAGAAATGAGTCGGGCTATAAACAAGAAGATATCCCCCAGCACAATGAAACATCGTTGTATTGCTCCACGAAGACCGTGATTGCGTCATGAGAATAAACAAAGACATCTCCAGTAGGCTAACACTAACAACGACTGTACAATAGAACAATGAGGAAACGTACTATGGACTAATGAATCCAAATATAAACTATTTGGTCAAAAATACTTCCAGAAGTGCATTACACCAACCATAAAGAGAAGTGGTAGTCCCATTCTTGTATGGGGTTGTTTTTCATTAAGTGGAACAGAGGCCCTTGTGAAAATTGCTGGAATAATAGATTGCACTTAATAGGCAATGATTTTGAGTTGATGTACGATAACTATGTGTAGCACACATCGTTATTATACAAAAACTACCTAGCTAAGACAGAGAACGAAGGAATACTAAAAATAATGACTTGACCTCATTATTTTTAATATTCCTTCCCTAGTTTCCAGCGTCCGGATCTCAATCCGATAGAGCTCCGGCGAGACGAACTGGACAGACTAATTACAAGAGAATGTCCAACGTCCAAGACCCATCTCTGGACGGACGATATTGCAAAGGAAGTGGAGCAATATTCCTCAAGATACACTGAGGAAATTGGTATAGAGAATGTCACGAATTGTGAGAGCAGTTATTAAATCAAGCGGTACCTTGTTTTCTAAAATTTGTAATTACTTTTCTTTTGTATACACATGTGCAATAAGTCGTAGGTAACACATGGGCTGAAAAGTCCGGGGCCTAACACATAGATGACGCTAGTTTTATTGCAGTCACCTTTCTCTCAGTTAGTACTAACCTTCAAAAGACAGCTGTTAAAATTTCATGATATTCTATTCATTAGTTTGTGAGTTATTGTGCTAAGAGTCATGCTACTTTTGTTATTTTCAAAACAATGGATCAAAAACAATTTCGCGTTTTAATTTTACACTGCTTCTTGATGGGAAACAATACCGTTCAAGCGAAGCAATGGCTTGAAAAGTGTTATGGGGACTCCGCTCCATCAGAAACAACAATAAAACGTTAGTTTGCTGACTTCAAACGTGGTCGTAGAGACACCGATGATGCAGAACGCAGTGGACGTCCAAATGAGGCGGTAACACCAGAAAACATCAAAAAAATCCACAAAATCGTTTTGAATGATCGAAAAGTGAAGTTGCGTGAGTTAGCTGACATCGTAAAGATATCAAAAGAACGTATTGGCTTTATATTGCATGAGCATTTGACTATGAGAAAGCTCTGTTCAAAGTGGGTGCCGCGTTTGCTCACTGTTGACCAAAAACAAGATCGTGTTGATAATTCTGAGCAGTGTTTGGCCATGTTTAAACATAACAAACCGGAATTTTTGCGTCGATATGTGACAATGGATGAAACATGGATCCATCACTTCACTCCGGAATCAAAACGATCGTCATCTGAGTGGACAGCAACTGGTGAACCTCGTCCAAAGCGCCTGAAAGCACAAGATTCGGCTGGAAAGGTTATGGCCACGGTATTTTGGGATGTGCGTGGTGTAATATTCATCGACTATGTTGAGAAAGGAAATAGCATCAACAGTGAATATTATATAGCGTTATTGGAGCGTTTGAAGGCCGAAATTGCAAAGAAACGACCGCATATGGCAAAGAAAAAAATTTGTTTCATCAAGACAACGCACCGTGCCACAAGTCAATCAAAACAATGGCAAAACTACATGAATTGAAGTTCGAATTGCTCCCACATCCACCGTATTCGCCAGATTTCGCTCCCAGCGACTACTGGCTGTTCGCAGACCTCAAAAAAATGCTCGCCGGTAAGAAATTTCGCACGAATGAACAGGTTATCGCTGAAACTGAGGCCTATTTTGAGGCAAAAGATAAATCGTTCTACAAAAGTGGTATTGAAATGTTAGAGCGGCGGTGGAATGATTGCGTTGCTCTTGATGGAGATTACGTTGATGAATTTTGAACCAAAAAAAAACGTGTTTTCTTTGTTAGGCCCGGGACTTTTCACCTCAAGTGTTAGGTAAATACGTTCCTTATCATTGTTTTCTTTAAAGGTTTGAAGCAAGCATTGGAAAAGAATGCGTACAGGACCGAGGAGAATGGAGTTAATTGATGAATAAAACTAGACTACACAATAAGTTACGCTAAGAAAAAACCGAATGGGAATGTGAAGTGATGTCCCACACAGTATTCCATAGTTTACCTTCGATTTTCATTTATCATATACGCTTTAGAATTATAGTTATATTTTGAAGAAATTCCGATTTTACAGTACCAAACTGTTCAACTATTATCAGAGGAAATTGCCACTTAATTTTTTACATTCGCTGATTGCGTTTTTAACAAAAGGACTAAATACAGACAATATTTCAAGAACACAGGACATTTTAACGATATCGATAAGAAATTAGCAATCTATAACATAAATCATTTATTAAACCGCAGATATAATCAGTCTATTGTCTCGCGAACCAGCATTGACAAGTTATGCGTTCGATTTCTAGTAAAAGGTATTAAAGTCTAGAAAAAAATGTCACCTTGAAGTCGTGACTTATCCTTGTCTAAACGTTATAATCTAAACGGGACAGATAGCAAGGTTTATTTGTGAAAGAAATGAAACGAAAGCAGCTAGAGGGAGTTTAATTTATAAAACAAATAAAACCCGTTTAGTTTTATACGACCGAAGGTCTAACCTACACTTCTTGAATGAGGTGCAAATTATAGAATAGATGTATATAACATGGTATATGCATTGCTTAGCGCCTGTAATTGGATAATTTTGACAGGTATAATATGTAGGTCGTTTAGAAATGGTACGCCTTATATATATATATATATATATATATATATATATATATATATATATATATATAAAGAATCTAAGCCAATAATGTAAAGTAATTTTAAAAGCACATCGGTCCGTATACTATATTAACGATTTATTAATACGTTACACACTCAGTGAAATTTCTATAGTTCCCCTATAGGAAACATTTAGCAACGGTATGAATTGGGAATTAGATAGAATTACATTTCTGAATGTAAAGACATAGCAGAGGCATCACTTTGTTAATATCACAACTGTTGTACAGGGGAAGTACTTGCCGTATAAATGTATAATTACGAGCGAAATTTCTATAATTCTACAGAGTTAGACAGACATCCTACAAAATCAGGCACTTCAATGTAAAACATGCCTCTTCAAGCCGAACCATAGCCAAAACAGTAGTACAATATCATCAACAATAAGGTCGGATCATTCCTACGGCAAAAATTGCGTTAACCCTTAGCCACCGTAGTGCAAATACTGTAACATATTCACCGTGGTGCGGTCTTGATGACCGCATATAATAAACAAACTTTAATTACCAAAATATATTTTTTTATCCATTGGAAACATTCTTATCGGATTGAGTGCATCCTAAAATACAACGCAAGATTCCTTTTAACATAGTTTGTTCTTTAATTAACATATACTGAACAAAAAAAATCCGAAAATGTCTTTTTGCTCTGTTTTTGACACAAATGCCAGAATTTTTCTTTAGTAATGTTCTATACGAAAATAAGAACAGATTCTTAATAATAAATGATTATGCGTTTAAAAAAAACAGTAATATAAGAAATAACCCTAAAAAAAATAAAAAATTGAAGAGGATCAAATTCCCAAAGGTTGTGCTTATAATTTTTCAAATTTTTGACGCACAAGCTAAACATGTAGGTCCACATGAAAGGTTTTGCTTTTAATTCTAGAAGAACAAGTGCGTTTTTCCTGTTTTGTTTCCTAGAACCTCCGCTCTGTCAGGGTCAGGAAGAGAAAGGATTTTGCGAATTATAACTCGGATGTCACGTTTTAGATTTGTATTTTCCGCACGTCTATAAAGATGGGGTCTCACTAAATCTCCAAGTATTTTCAGAAAATCTGCAAGTATTTTCAGAAAATCTGCAAGTATTTTCAGAAAATCTGCTTTCTTTATTTTGGGATTGTCTTTGTTTTGATGGTGTCAATGAACACTACCAATATCAGGTAAGCGAAAAAACACATATCATGGGCCATCTTAGAGTACGACGATGGCTTGAACGTTTAGCGCAATTTCTCGTCAAATCCGTCAACTCCTACTTTTGTCGAATTATAAAAAGATATAGAAGAAATTCTGAAATTGGTGCAAGCAAATCATTTTGTCGGTGTCCAGCTCTGTCAGCGGAGTTATCAAAACACAAAGTTATAAGTAAAATTGCAAATCTGTTTTTGCTCATTACGCATTGGAAAATTTCACGACCTATTCCGTCGGTTTTCATGGTTGGAATTAAATACAGCAGCATAATACAACAATCCAATAAAAGCTCTCAACTCATTCATATCTACATTTTGCGATTCAGATCTTTGAGTACTTTTATATTACGTTCCGATTGTGTATAATTTTACATTTGTCCACTGCAATGCAGATCTGCCGTAAATAAGAGATTCCAGCAAGTAATTGCATCAGCTATATTTCCCAATCCAATCGATTGTCACAACCGTAGAAGCTGTATAACGATATTGTGCTTCAGGATTTCTTATACAATAGCATTTTTTCCGTAAAAGAATTTTACATTGTTTGGAGAAGTGCCGCTGCTAGTTTATCCGGCAGTAAAGGTTTTCGGTGATTAAAAATGGTTTCAAAACCACCCTTAAAAGAGATATAAACAGGCAAGACCAAAATTTGCGCAAGATCATATGAGATGGGATCATGAGTGGAACAACGTGGTATTTTGAGAAGAAATTTAACTTGGACGGATTTGATGGTTTCAAATATTACTGGCATGATTTGTGCAAGAGCACTGAAGTTCCGATGAGCCGAAATTTTAGTGGCAGTTATGTAGTGGTTTGGGCGGGTTTTACTCATAGCAATAAAATCCCTATGTTTTATTTCTACGCGAATGAATTCTAATTCTTGTATACAACTTCTGAAAAAATGGTTCTGATTGACTTTGGTGAACAAATCTTTGAGGAATATTGGCAAGGGAAGTGTATTCCAATAGTAAACAATAGGATAGGGTCAAAGAACTAAACTCTCCAACAACGAGGTATTGGAATGATATTCCTATTTCGACATTGATTAAATTGATAGACAGTATGAAGATGTTATGGAGTTATTTTGAATAGAGAATCTAACACTAACCACTAAGTTTATAAAGGATTTTTTATGTATTTATTTAGTTATTTTGAGCCACCACTATTGTAAGTATTCTCTGTATAAAATGTAATAATGTTTTTTAATGATATTTTCTCTTGCATTTGTTTCTTTATAGTTCAGCATTAACTTCGATGCATAAACAAAACCAAATATTCTGTTGAAAAATTCATTTGAAATTGTAGAAATTTCGCAGAGCGTATACAGTATTAACAGAATAGTTTTCTCGTCATTTTCCAATGATCAAAATATTCTAAACAATGATGAATTGGATTAAAATCTAATTAAATTAGCCACAGGAGCCTCAAACAATGAAATTTTCTAATTACCCTGCAATTATACGCATAAGAATAGCTCTACAGATGTCAAATTCAGCAATCCAAGGAAGAATTTTCAGTCTTTTCGATAATTTTCGGACGGTAAAAGTTAGAGGTGATGTTTAAATGTAAATCGGTCTTATCTTTCTTAAGAGGTATAAAACTTTAAAATGAAATACGAGGGATATGTTCTAAGTTTTGCATACTGGGACATAGAGGGCGCCACAAATCAAATGTCAGTACTAAAAATTAACTTCCTCGCTCCTAAATCCAAAGTTTGCGTGTAAAAAAATTAAGTTTCCCGTTGGATATCGCATTTGTTTATCGAAAAAAAGAGCAGCTAGAATTCATTGGTGCCAAAAAAACTTTAGACCGTTTCAACGCCAGAAGCTCTAAAAACGTATGTAACATCGTCATTGTTGATGAATTTTCGATTTACTCTTACGAACCAGAAAATAAATGCCGGTTGTGTGTTTCGGTGTTCCAATAAGAAGAAAAGCCGAGAAAAATTAACCGCTCCCGAAGTGTTTGCTTCAAAAGCAAGTCAGGTAGTAGTAAATCCTCTACAAGGTCAAATAATTGTTAGTGCCGATTGGTGGTATAACCATTTGTTTTCTACAAGCCATCGCTGAACTTCGAAAAAACAACCCCAAAGGACGAGTCATCCTCCACCAAGACAATGCTAGTTAAATTTTCCGTACAATGTGCATCTAAGTCCCAACGATTTCTTTATCTTTCCGAAAATTAAGAACGGATTGTGTGGTCAAACGTTCCAGTAATCGGATGGAGTAATCGATGCCTTCAAAAACGCAATTTTGACTATACCAACCGACGAGTAGTATAACTGCTTCCAGAATTGGTTCAAGGGCATACAAAAGTACATTAGTCTTCGTGGAGGATACTTCGAAAAACAATAAAGTCTAAAAGCTACCTGCTGTTTTATTATAACCCTGTATGCAACACTTAAGGGGCAACAATCGTATAAATTTCAAATGTTTACAATAAATAAAAAAAAACTAATGCTTATTGATTTTCTTTTCACATGCCATATCTAATTAATTCCATTCAAAGTTAATCTGCAACATCATCGACATTAAAATCAAACCTGTATCTCTACAAATTCACCCATAGGCTTTTCGTCGTGAATAGACCACATGTACATATACATGCTATATTTATAATAGCAGCATTTAGTTATGAATGATCTAATAGTTTCTAAATATAGTCAAGATGTCTCATGACCAGCAATTTTAGCGCAGGTCTCCCGTATCTAATTTTATCAAATTTGCCTCTTTTTCGTAATATAGACGCCAGGCGCAGGTTAAATTTATATATTCCTTTGTATGTTTCGTAAACTGAAAATAGAGCAAATTAAATAGAACGAGGGGAAGATACATTAGGTGCTTATTAAAAAATAGGAATCGTTGATATTTTTATAGGAGGAGAAAGAGAAGATTTATTGCAAACATGGAAAAAAATTATAACACTGCAATAATATAAAACAGGCTTCGTATTTAACAGGGAATATAACACATGGGCTGAAAAGTCCCGAGTCTAACACATAGATGACGCTAGTTTTATTGCAGTCACCTTTCTCTCAGTTAGTACTACCCTTCAAAAGACAGCTGTTAAAATTTCATCATATTCTATTCATTAGTTTGTGAGTTATTGTGCTAAGAGTCACGCTACTTTTGTTATTTTCAAAACGATGGATCAAAAACAATTTCGCGTTTTAATTTTACACTGCTTCTTGATGGGAAAAAATACCGTTCAAGCGAAGCAATGGCTTGAAAAGTCTTATGGGGACTCCGCTCCATCAGAAACAACAATAAAATGTTGGTTTGCTGACTTCAAACGTGCTCGTAGAGACACCGATGATGCAGAACGCAGTGGACGTCCAAATGAGGCGGTAACACCAGAAAACATTAAAAAAATCCACAAAATCGTTTTGAATGATCGAAAAGTTAAGTTGGGTGAGTTAGCTGACATCGTAAAGATATCAAAAGAACGTATTGGCTTTATATTGCATGAGCATTTGACTATGAGAAAGCTCTGTTCAAAGTGGGTGCCGCGTTTGCTCACTGTTGACCAAAAACAAGAACGTGTTGATGATTCTGAGCAGTATTTGGCCATGTTTAAACGTAACAAACCGGAATTTTTACGTCGATATGTGACAATGGATGAAACAAGGATCCATCACTTCACTCCGGAATCCAAACGATCGTCATCTGAGTGGACAGCAACTGGTGAACCTCGTCCAAAGCGCCCGAAAGCACAACAATCGGCTGGAAAGGTTATGGCCTCGGTATTTTAGGATGTGCGAGGTGTAATATTGATCAACTATGTTGAGAAAGGAAATACCATCAACAGTGAATATTATATAGTGTTATTGGAGCGTTTGGCCAAAATTGCAAAGAAACGACCGCATATGGCAAAGAAAAAAAAATTGTTTCACCAAGACAACGCACCGTGTCACAAGTCAATCAAAACAATGGCAAAACTACATGAATTGAACCTCGAATTGATCCCACATCCACCGTATTCGCCAGATTTGGCTCCCAGCGACTACTGGATGTTCGCAGACCTCAAAAAAATGCTTGCCGGTAAGAAATTTCGCACGAATGAAGAGGTTATTGCTGAAACTGAGGCCTATTTTGAGGAAAAAGATAGATACATCGATCTACAAAAGTGGTATTGAAATGTTAGAGCGGCGCTGGAATGATTGCATTGCTCTTGATGGAGATTACGTTGATGAATAAAGCTAATTTTGAACCAAAAAAAACGTGTTTTCTTTGTTAGGCCCGGGACTTTTCAGTCCATGTGTTAGTACAGATAAATAGATACATCGTTTACTAGAACATACATATCTGTAACCTATGGTCAGTTGCAGTGTGGTATTTACTCTAATCACGTCGTGAACGAAATATCGTGTGAATTTTTTAAAATGTCTCCGCGAAGAGAAATTAGTACGGAAACACGTGCGCTTATAATAGCTTACCATAAAAGTGGCACAAATAATCGACAAATTGCCAAAAAAATGAAAATACACCACGCTATGGTTGACTATAACGTAAAAAAATATCGGGGAAACTGGCAGTTTTCTTAATAAAAGGCGAAGTGGAAGGCCAAAAGCGACAACATCTGCAGATGATCGCAGAATAGTGGTTACCAGCAGGTTAAATAGACGCAAAACAGGGTTTATAGACTTTCGATAATGTAAACAGATGTAAATTATGGGATACTATGAAAGAGCAGGGATATCATCATTTAATAACAGCTATACAGGGTTTATACATTGACACCAGAATTATGATAGATATAGGCGAAAGATTAACTAGGGAAATACCAACAAACAAAGGAGTTAGATAAGGCTACTGTATGGCCAATATTGTTTAACATATAAAATATATTGAAGCCATTATAAAGGAATGGAAAAAGAAATGCCTTAAAGGAATACGTATAGGCCAGAACACCACCCTAAACTCTATCTGATACGCTAACGACTTAGTACTCCTGACAGAAACAGAGGATGATGTACAGAAATGAATATACACATTACAAAAAATCTGCCACTACTATGAAATGAAAATATCAGCAAATAAAACCGAAGCCATTACTTTTGTGGGGAATATTCAATTCGGACAAAAATAGTCATAAGCTATACTAGACGATAGCAGGGGCAACAACGGAAAAACAAGCGAACAGGATACAGACACAAAAGATGAAATTCTTAAGAATGAAAGGTTGATAGAATAAGAAATATAAACATAAGAACAGAACTAAAAACTTCGACATAAACGAGACTTAAAGGATACAGAAGAGAAAGATATAATATCCAGTAAATTATTTAAGGAATTAATTTCCCTCAAATATGAATTTTGATCAAAGTTAAACAATTTACGAAATCCTTTTAGCTCATTAAATTATATTTATGCAAATAATTTAGAAATATCACATGTAAATATATTTATAGCAGTAAGAATTTTATTGACACAACCAGTTACAGTTGCAAGTGGAGACAATCTTTTTCGAAATTGAAACTTGTAAAAATATCAATAATTGAAACTGAAAATAATTATATATTATTATATATAATAAAATTTCCGATTAAGTAAATTATTAATCAATTTGTCAGCGCCAAAACGAAAAAAGTAACATTTTAAGAGTTGAATATAGACTTTCACGACGACTATCCATTTCGCTGAAACATCAAACAGAAAAGTAAATACATGGCAAACACGTCTCTCTACTAACATTTTATTTTTTTAATTTATTTTTATTTTTTAATAAAGGCACAAGAATATGCTAAATTTCCTGTTTTATTTTTACTTTAGATATTTTAAATGGACGAGTATATTTTATTATATATTAATATAGTATATGTATGTATGTGTATGTATATTGAGAATTAAAACTATTATTACTTAACTAACATTTTAGTTTTTATTTTGTTTCGAATGTAGCTTTAAGAAAGGGAGGGACTCAATGTTAGACATCTGCAGGTGGGCGACAAAGATGCTGTTGCCCGTTTTCATTAAAGATTTTCAAAGAAGTTGCTCCCATGGGCAGAAAAAAATTAATTATAAAAGTTATCTTTTGAGTATTTCTTTTTCGGCAACTCCTATTGGTAAAACAAAAAAAAATCTCCAGAACAAATCTACATAAGACCAAACAGCACTTACCTTCAACGTAACGCTTTCCCCAGAAGCCTTAATCAGGTCTATAATTTCTTCGCGACTTCGCTCCTCCACCCTAACACCATTCACTTCCAATAACTTATCACCAGGTAACAAACCCGTCTCATTGTTGTGTTGCACCATAGTCCCAGGCTCGGCAAACACCACGGCTTTCATACTGACACCAGAATTACTCCTTTCCAAGATCATAGTCCTCCGTAAGGAAAATCCAAAATCATTTCTAGGCGGTTTCTGTCTTTGTATGGTTAATATTCTAGCTTTAGGTAACATCAAGGGGATAATAGGCGGCAGTGGTAGATTAAAATCATCAAAAGTCGAAGTCCTCGACCACCTATGGAAACCTTGACTTTCACCGACGGGACTCAGCGAGAAAGGAGGGGTGGCGAAGGAGGAATTAGTGGTATCGGTGAGAGAATCCGCACTCGGCGATGGGGAAGTTATCACTAGCAAATTGGTGCTTAAATTCTTACTATTCAGGCTTCCATTTTGGTTCTGGTAAGAGATCAATTCGTTTTGTAAAGTATTCTTGAGCAAATCGTCGTTATTTGCCTGTCCATTTTCTGTCGGGGTAACGTTCACCCTTGGCGTCTTCAAGATACCCCTTTTCGGAGGTTTGGGAGGTATGGGGGGAGGAACTTTGTGGGTGTTCGGGTGATTTAGCGAGTTTAAACTAGTTTCCGAACTATCCGATTGCGTGTAACCGTCGTGCAGGTGGTTGTGAAGGATGGAAGGTGTAGAAATTATGGACGTAGGTGATTCCACGCCTTCTAGATTCGCTAAAAAATCAGCCGTGTAGTCCGCCGTAATGCCGGAAGGTAGTTTCTCTTTATCTTTCCGTCTCCGAGTTAATTTCAAGGACTTCCTAACCTGAAAGTAGCGAAGAAGAAAGGCGTTAAATTAGCTTCTCGATTATTCGATAGGGAATATACGTATTTACGGGATTTAGTTGTAAATTCGCTTGACGAATTGCTTGTATGTGAAATATCTATGACAGATGTAATGCGATATGTTTCTGCATGAATGCTTATCGCGCAAAACAAACCAGCAAATGCAGTAGATGTTATGTAACAGACACGCAATATGAGAAGTTAATTCCTGGTTCATTTTTAGATTTGTCGAAAGCAAACTGAACTGCTCTTTTACTTCCTATATACTGTTATATATTACATAGACAATTAAATATCATGTGTTGTTTATAAATAATTTTACTTAATTCCGTACATTTAGCATAATAAATTATTTAAATTATTTAAAGTCCAATGAAGATAGTACACTACCATTCATAAATTTGATCGCACCTATAATATATTATGTTACACTTAGAACTATGTATATCTTTTAAAATTATTTAGGAAAATTCATACTTGTTGTCTTAGAATGGCATTTACAATAATCTAACGTTAGTAGTATGTATTCATAGCAATAAGATATATTTAGAAAATCCATTTAAACACGAAAACAATGTATTCCTGTATTAAATTTTATGATGGCAATAAAGCTATAATGTGTTAACATCCGACATATTGCCAAGATACTAGAGACACGTGCGATTGCATTAGAAAGACCCATTTTCATCATATTGTTAGTTTATTTGATGAAAAAGATCGGCAGACTTCAGAGCAGAAAGCGAAGTGGAAGACCCAGACAACCGAACGAGACGACCAATAATACAACCCAGTAATTTCCTTAACAAATCGCTACATTACTGCATCGCAAATGACGGTAGAGCTCAATTTGCAACGTAGTCAACTAGTAAGTGTGTCGACAGTAGAATGTAGACTAATAAAAGCCAGTCTGAGGGGTTATATAGTAGTAAGAAAGCCATGGTTATGTTCTGTACACAAACGGAAAAGAGTAAATTGAGCAAAAGCTCACGAAAACTGGAATGTAAGTGATTGTAAAAATATGTTATGGACTGACAAATCCTCGGCACCCTGGAGAAAGAATATTACGCGAGTGTATTTCAAAAACGATGAAATATGGAGGAAACATCATGGTCTGGAATTGCTTAGATAAATGAAACAAAGACAGAAGACGTAAATTCTAGAAAACCATGCGGTACCAATTGGATGCGAATTAACTAGGGAATGTTTCATTTATCAGCAAAATTACAACCCTAAACACACCAGCAATGTGCTTAAGCTTATTTTCAAGGAAAATCTTCTGAAAGAGTCCTGTTCTCAATGGAGTGGCCACTACAGAGCCCTGATTGCGACTCCATTGAGCTGTTATGGGCCGTCAGATCCGGAGAAAATCTCCAACTGGTAAATATTCTGGAATACTCTGCATGAAGTGTGTAATACTATAGATGAGTCGAATTTGCTGCGATTAGTTCTAAGGATGCCGCGTACCTGTTGGGCAATTGTTAAAGCAAAAGGATGTTGCTTTGAAAACACATTATAACAGTACCTATTTTATTAGAATATACTATTTTATCAAGTTAATGCGTTTGTTTCCTTAATAAATTTCTCGCAAACATTATCTGTCTGGTTCCTTTTGTTATTTTATGTAGTACGATCAAAGTTATGAACGGTAGTATATATTGGAATTTGAAAGAAATAAAATCACCTCCTGGCATAACACTAAAAATATTCGTGTATCAACAAACGATCGAGTATCAATTTCAAACCTTTCAGAGGTTGTAAATTTCGATATTATAGCAACTACCAACGCAATCCCTTGTTAAGCTTTCACGGGAATCGAGATGCTCCCCAACGCATTAAAAAAAGTTCCTGCGTCTGCTTACGATCGAGTATCAATTTCAAACCCTATACAAATTATGGATATTTCGATATTACCTGCAGCAACCATGAACAATTTCTTTTTGTTCAGCATTTACGGGAGTGAGATATGATCCTTCATCAATATTAAACCTCAGAGACTGTTGACATACAACAACCACTAGCAGAATATCGAGATATTCATGATCTCCATAGCAACAGTCCTCTTTGTTCTTTTCATCTGCGAGACGGCAGGAAACATGTTGTTTTTAGATGACTTCCTAGTCAAGTTCCTTCTATTTTTTTTAATATGAAACAATCACAATATTCCTTGGTCCATCACCAATATCTTTTCCTTTCCTTGTCTAAGTGTAATAGAGAGGCTTTCCACGACATCCCAGCCAAATTCCTTCTGTTCTTTACCTATGAAACAATTATCGCATTCCTTGGTCCATTTCCAATATCTTTTCCTTTTCAAGTAATTGGTGCAATGGTCAAAGTTTAGCGGAATAAATATCCTATAGAAGTTATATTATATGATTTTGGGACTCTCCTTATTACCTGGATTTATTTCACAATCAATTGAAGACCTTTTTTCCATAACTACTAACTTCTACAAGGGCTGCTATATGTGTATCCGGAATAATAAATAAAAATAAATATTTCTCATTGAAAATGGTTTTATTGTTTCTCAAAATATTCTCCGCGATGATGGATACAGTTTGCATAGGTTTAAACCAATTTTCATACCACTTTTACCATTCCAATTGAGGTATCTCCAGAACATGCATTTTGAACGCACTAACCGCTTCTTCTGGCGACGAAAATCGTTGACCACGTAGTTTATTCTTCACGGACAGAAATAAAAAGAAATCGTTAGGTGCCAAATCGGGACTGTATGACGGATGACCCATCAATTCGATATTTTGACCGGTTAAATATTGAGTTATTTCAATCGATGTGTGAGAGCTCGCGTTGTCATGGTGAAGCATGATCCTACGTCGCTGGTTGCTTTTGTCTTATTTCTTTAAGGACTACCGGCAAATGCTTGTGTACGATTCAGAATTGACCGTTCTACGAATCTGTAGTGGTACTGTAGCCACATGCTCGTTTATCCCAAAAAAATAGTCGCCCATTTGCTTCAAGGTGCCTCTGGCGCGAATAACTTTTGTAGGGTTTGGCTCATCTTGGGAGACCCATACAGTCGACTGCTGTTTACTTTACACACAACTTTTGACGCACATTTTTTGAGCATTTCTTCGCACCAATCGACAAGAGCCTTTTTCTAAACGATTGTCGAATTATGCAGAATCCAACGCGCACAATTTTTTTTCACGACAAAATTTTTTGTCATACTAACGCCCAGGGATGCCCCAATCTCTCACGATACGTCACGTGATGATCTCGCCTTATCACTTCGCGCACAGCATCCATGTTATCTGGCACAACAATCGATTTTGGGTGACGTTCTTTAAATTCGTCCCTGAGTGAACAACGGCCACGATTGAATTCACCAACCCACTGACATACAATGGTCTTATATGGTGCTTCATCGTCAAGAGCTGAAGCAAGTTGATCGATGCACTGTTCTTGAGATAATACACGTCGAATGTTGTAGTAGATCATTGCACGAAAATTCTCACGAGTTAATTAAACAAATGGCGCCTAGCAACATCATTGTTAGCCATTTCGGATACATAATAGCGAACCTCGTAAATAGTCCACTATTTCCTCAAAAATTGTATATTTTTTAAATGCTATTTTAAACCCAATTTGGCCCAATCTTTCTAAAACCGATTCAGCTATACTTTTGCATGATTCTAAGTCAATATTCCATGCAAGTATGCCACCTACATAGTAGGAAACATTTTTCAATCGAAATAGAAACTCGTCCATTGCCATTTCAAAAATACACCTTATTATACCATAAAATCCAACGAGGGTTTGAAATTCATACTGTAGACGGTAGACCCAAGAATTTTGATTAATGCTTCGGGGCATTTTCATATTGAAATAGCAGAAATAACGTAAACGATATGATAAACCTACCCATTTAGCGGGCACCTATTTCTTACGAGCGTAAATACATTATCTTGCATTATTCTATCCATTATTTGAATTCAATGTAGTACAGCCAGTTCTTTTCACCTTAGAGTATATGTGAGCAACCACCGGCCCGCGGATCGGATCCGGCTTGCTGTAATATTTGATCCGGCCCGCGAGACATTTTGAAAAAACCCAATTAAAAAAAATATTACACTACTTACTCATACTCACTCCAAATGAGGAAGATCGAGTGATGGTTTATACGCGACCCGCGAACGTATTTGCACACTAAAGCTTGACCCGCAACATGTCAAAGGTTACCCATACTTGCCTTAGAGCATCACGATAAAATAGTAATTTGTCGGTTGTTATGAAGCTTCAGTAAGTTTTTTTTTATCAGATGGAATTTTGATTTAGCAAATAAGTCATCCGTTTAAATTATATGAAGTTTTTTTGAAACAGCCTGTATATTCCACACTAAAGATTTAATATTTTTAAAACGCAACAACTGAGTGATTATGGATATGTAGACTTCCCAAAGTCAGTAATAATCGAAGCGTTTCTAGTATTGCACCGTGTCATAGTGAAAAGTATACAAACAAGGAAAAATATAATTTGAACAGAAAAAGAATAAATTTTATTTTCATCGTTCTATTCAAAAAAAATCTTAAACACATCAATATTTGCGCACTTATCACCCTATCCTTATCTTAAAAACCACAAGCAAATATAGCATTCAAGAAAAAGGGCAGCCAGACCATAAACAATTTAAGCAAGGATATCGGTAAAAACAAAATTATCGACCAACCTCATCCAACCGCAGTAGCTCTTCCGCCGACATGCTAGCTCTGTCTCGCTTCTGTTTTTCTTTCCTATCCTTCTTATCACGTTTTCTTCTTTCCTTATCATCCTTATCAATGCCCGCTTTCTTCATAAAATTAAACATTATTATCTGTAACAAGCAAATGAAAATAATAAATTATTTATTCCACAAAATTTGTAATTATATGAAAGATAAAAAGATATTCAAAGCAATTTGATTCGCTGGACACGTTTTTTTTAGTATCTGCAGATGTCTCAAATAAACATCAACCATTGAATTTGTAAACCGACACTATTTAAAAAAGAAACGAATAATTATTTCAAATCATCTCAATTTGGTTGAGAAAATAAATGATTCCAGATGAAATATCACCTGGGTGAATCGATTGGAATATTTTTCCCAGCCCTCTACCTTTTTGTTTTGTTTGAAAAAATTTACTTCCAATCCACGATATATTTGATAATACTCCAAATACACGTTTAAAATCTCGGAAACCAATATGGGATAACCCATACCTGAAACAACCAGACGGCTACAACATCTTAAGGAAATAGAGGAAAATCTGAAGATCATCGATCGGAGATCATAATACTGAATTTGATTTCACAAAATCGCTTAACTGGCTCTTCAACCTAGCTAGAAGAGAATGGTCGAAGTTAAACCGTATTCAAACGGGGGCCCATACTAGATATTTTCGAAGTTACACCCCTGGTCTTGAAGGGGTGTAACTGTGGTTATATATGGACCTATGTTAACCACTACTCAAACCACATTCATAATTTTTTTTATCCTATATTTGAAATGTAGATAAAGCTGTCGCTGTTGGATGAATAAATAAATAACTTAGTAGGCACTGAAATGAGCAATTAGAACAAAATTGAGCAATATATAATTAGTTTACGGCAAGTAGTCTTTCAGAAGTATTTACGAAACATCATATCATTACAGAAAATGCAAACATATGCCTACTTGTATATATTTTAAAACTGGTAATCTAGATTAGGCATCTGAATTTGTTATCGCGTCTTAAGATAGCAAAATAAAACATTTGTTAATTGCAACGCTCATTTGCTTGTACTGCCTTACTAAGTAGTAATATCTACACTTCATCTTAAATTTCACTGATACAAATTGCCTCAAAACTATACATTTCAGAAGGTTTTCAATTCTGTTCTATATTGAAAGGAATTCCTGTATTATAATTCTGAGAACTTTATCTCTACCATTTTCTTGATTTCCAAAATTTCTAACACGGTTTATGATGATATATTTCAATATTTCAAATATTAATTGTCTTGGTATGTTTTTAATCATTAAATTAAGTTCTGTTCATAAAAAAAAAACTATTTTAAGATTCTCTAATTTATATATAGACTAAGAAAGAAGACTTGTGCAATACACAATAAGTAGAGATGCAAAATATACTCTTAGAGAGGGTATTTTATTAGGATTATTGTAAGTTTCGGGTTTAAAACAAAAAAAAACGAAGGCATACAAATTGTCTCCTATTTCTTTCTCTTATAAACCTCAGCCACCGTGGTTTAGTAAAGGGAATACAAAAAAAACGACAAAAGAGCGGCAATTTACTTGATTTGAAAAGGATCTTATACAAATTCCACCAAAACTACATACCCCCGAAAATGTAGTCATTAGAGGTGATTGGAATTTTGTGTCCATATAATCCCAATATTCTGCGAAATACGGCATAAAAATATTTGAACTTATTAGACTAGACTAGAAGCAAAATTTGGTTAAGAGTCCAATTTTAGAGATGGTGGAAACATTCTGTAGGAGCTTTTATGGTTATGTACCAAATTTCAGTAGAATATTGTCATTGGTTGCATTTTTATGGCATCTCAAAGAGAGGTTATTCATCTCGGTTGCGCGCACCCTGGTGGAATAGTTTCTAATTTGCTTAAATTTTTTAACAATAATTATAATTCATGCCTTCGTGTCTCCCAGCACCTTTTGCCAATCACAGGGAGCATCGGCTGGACATGAGTTATTATTACGCCCACGCCTGTGGTGCGTCTTAAAATATTCGTTCTCAGCATTCGCCATGGAGTGAGGAAAAAACAGAAAACCTCAACCTTGAGAAACAGCACTGACGTTCGAACCCAGGACTCCGAGACCAATACCCAGCGGGCAAGGTACCAGTCGCATTTAAGTTGAACGTTATATAAAACATGCAGTGCTTTTGCAACATTAAATAACTTTTTGAGCGGAATAAGAATATATTAACCATTAGCATTTTGAAATATCTGTATGTATGCTATTTGAAAGGCAGCAATAAATTTCATGAGCTTGGATTTAAACCAGCATTAAATTCATAAGACTCGTCCCACTTAACGACACCTTGCCTATTATTATCCCCCTCATGTATCATTCTGTACTGTACAGAAGATAGGTAGAAACATTGATTGAAAGACACAGTAATTCGTAGAATATTATTTGGATCGGTTACTATTGTATTTATTTGTTTATGTAACAATGATTTTTCCGTGTTTACGTGTTAGTATTGCAGTTTAAGTTATTGCTTGTGTGAACTTTATATTTTTTTGGTTATAGGTGAAAAAGGCACATACCAGATGAGAAAAAACTACATACTGAGGCATTGTTGGGTACAGTAGTGTATAACACATAATTGCAAAGAAAGAAGAAGTATCCCGACAAACAGTGCAGCGAATCAACAATGCCATTTCGTTAAAGATTCAGCGATGAGTCAAAACTAGGGGCCATGACCGAAAGAGCTCAATTTGCTAGATGACGTCTATCTGAACGGTTTGATGAAGCTGATGTACTAAAAACGGTGAAACACCCTCCATCAGTTATGGTATGGTCCTGTATATCAATCGAAGCTCCTGGACCAAGGCACCATGAATTAACACCAATATAGGCGTGTATTAGAGGATGTCTTGATATCATATATCAATGATTTAGATCCGGATAAAGGTCCTTACACACTCATGCACGATAAGACACCATGCCACATAACCAAATCAAAATTTTTTGGAAACACACGATCTGGCAGTGTTACCTTGACCAGGAAATTCTTCCGAGAACGTGTGGAGTGTTTTAAAATCACGCGTGTATTCGAGATAAAACACTACAAAACAATAATTAGTAAGAAATATTGAGGATGTGTGGCAAAATGACCCAACAATTGGAGATACCATTAATGCTTGCATATACAGTATGCCAAAAAGAATAAGAGCAATTATAAATGCCAAAGGAGGCATAGCAAAATATTAGCTGTATAGTTGTGATGATGTCTATAAACGTTTTTCATTATATATTTTAATGAAATCGCTATTTTAGCAAGTGGCCCTGATAACTTCATCAGGGACTGTATATAAAACGTTAAAATAGTTTAAGCCTTATAAACTATACTTTCGCACTATATTCATACTTGAATTACCCCATAACTTAACCTTCATAAAACCTGTCAAACATCAGTACTATCAATTAATCAATGCTCCCAACTGGAAAATTATTATTATATCATGTAACGTTCTTGACGTAGACCATTCAATTGATAACATTTATTATTAAGGAATAAGCTGTTAAAATTTTAATTGAAATAATTAATAATCAATGTTACTATAGTCATTTGGGAAAATTCTGTTTTATTTATAGCAATTTTCGAGGTATCAGATAGATATCAGGTGTCTTAGCAGTACCTTACTACAACCATTTAAAGTGATTTTGTCTCATTTAAAAAAACATTTCTGAAGATATCAGATATTTAAGACTCATATCAATTGTTTCATGCAGTACGAGATATTAAATATATCAAAAGCTTGATGATCAGCAACGTTTGCTTCAAAATATGTTAGTTAAATACAGATAAAATTGCGATAAATAACCTAATAATCACTCAGACATCAAAGTACACACTTAAAAGTAAACGCATTTAATTCTAAATATATCACTATCTCTTTTTAATGAAAATTATAAAAGGAAAAAAATACAAATTGCATCTGGAACAATATTCAACGAACCATACTGTATAACAGTATTGACAATTCTACTTTTGGACGGCGTTGTATAAAGTGTAAGTTTGAAATACACTGGAATGACTTTCCACTTTTCTCCCGATGGAAAATGAAATTAACTGTAATACAAGTACAAAGACATCGTTTCAAAATAAAAAAATCAGAGAGAATAAAGTGATGAATAAGATAAATATTACGTCACTTCACAAGTTTAAATGTATTTTATGAGCAAGTAAAAGTAAATTCAAGGTTTTATTGACGAAGAAAAATGTTACAGCTTTGTGCAATATAACAGATGACCATTCTAATAACATATTTTTAATCACGCTTGATTAGATAAGAAGCACAACACCCCTTATTTGTTTTGCACAGTTTTTGCAGCGAAATCGAAGCGGTGTAATATCGATAAATATTTAAATAACGACGTCGAATAATTGTTTACGTTAAAAGAAAATAAACCCTACTTTATTTCCCATTTTTAACGCACAAAAAAAATCAATACTCTACGAAACCACAAGCACCATACACACTTTTAAAGATCAACCATTTACGTTGGGAGTACTTACTTCTGTTGTCCTGTTGATATATTGATTCCCCTTAGAAGTGCCTCAGTTTACTTCCCTATAACTAAAACACCGTTCCCTACCATGGAACCGCGATAGAACACATCCAGATTGTTAAGATCTCACAGAACAACACTGAAAAACTCCGAATAAACGCACTCGAAAAGAAAAACACCGTCTTGCCCTCACATAACCTCAAAACTCGACGGGACCCGAATTGAAGATGCGCCCATGACGTGACGAAACTCGGTTTTTCGCGAGATTTTTCCGTGGCCGAATTTTTTTTGCCTACTTTTTGACAGCTTGCGGATAGCCTATACGAAGCTGGACGACTGGAAACTATACCACCTCCGTTCGAGGTGTATGGAAAACATAACATGTGTTCGCTATCTCTCTCGCGAGCCGATCGCTCGTTGAAATTGAAAGGAGCGAGCTATAGCAGCTGTGAATATACCGTTAATGTATTGTTTTTGTGTGGAATCGAGTGTGTAGGTGGCGCGACGATCGACGAAAGTGGAATGGAGATGAATGAAAGGGAATAGATGGAAATGGTAACTAAAGATGGCGCCATCTAATCGTGTTGCGTTTATTCACAAATCTGCTGAACTGGTTGACTAACATAGAGATCAACGAAATTATAAAGTTCTATTTAATTAAAAATAATAAGAAACAGCTTGGAAATGAAAATTTTTTCGTAGCTACCTTTAGAAATTAATAAAGGCGATCTAAAAATCCCAACTATAACAATTCTAAAGGGCTTTAATGTAAAAGATTGCATTTACCGCATTTATAGTCGCAGGGGTTTAATTAATATTCTGACGTAAAAGAAAATTCTCATTCTCTTTAGAAAAAGAAATTAGTTTCTGCTATTAAAAGTGTCTCTGCTACTGCAATGCTGATCAGTAACCTATTAAAGAAGGACTGTTACATACGAATTGCATTTTGCCTTAAAACCTCCGCCATGACTTCTTTTGAAAACTACAACTACTTATTGGTTGTTTCATATATTTTGGAAGGAAAAATAAAAGGTGTCCCAGTTTGAAATTACATCCTATATTTACCATAATTGACATATTTTGCGCTATGAATACCGAGTGTTTAGTGTGACTGAGCATCCTGAAACATTCTCAATATCGGTGGTGGTCCTCATTTTAGCAGAACTGTACTTTCCTTTAATATCTTTATAAGCACATACAATTGTATTTGTTTTTAAAAACAAATCAACTCTTTCTTTTAGAGATTCAGTCCACTGTGTAGACGCACTTACTTCTAACTTCTACGTAACAAAATATATAGTTCGTGAAATGGATCTTTAGACGCACGTTATTGTTTGATGACATAAGTAATGATCGCCGGTTAATCTAACTATCCTTATTTAAAACTACATCATTGCATAGTTAGAACGCATTCTAAGATGAAAGGTCCAAAGGTATCCCTGTCTGCGTCTATATTCCATCACGCAGTTGATCCTTAATATTAGCTTGTTATCATTTCCTTTTTTTTCGAAGATAATCAAATGCCTTAAAAGTAAGAACTTAGTCACTAATTAACATTCCACTCTATCCATTAAAACGCGTCTAAAATGCGTAGAAAACAATACCTAACATAATAATATTGATAAATACAGCTACTCATGATATAGGTCTGTCATCTTCGGAAGACGCCAATTTGCGCGACTGAATCGAGCAACATGAATACTAAAACATCGGTCGACTAGCGACCACACTAGCAGGCATATTTTTTTTTTTAATCCTATGTCCTTTGTACCTTGCGGTGTCAGACTATTTATTTTCTTATTTTTATCTTCCACAGGTTCCTGTTCTGAGCCAGTTGTTTGGCTTCAATCCATCCCATACTTCTCTTTTCCAATCATCTATACATTTGCTTTCTCCAGGTGTTTCGGGGTCTACCTATTCTGTTTTTGCCCTCTGTTTTGGCTTCAAATATCCTCTTTGTGATTCGATCTTCTTCCATTCTGTGTAGATGTCCAAGCCATCCCAGCAGGCATATATAAAATTTAAATTTTGTACCAAATAAGTCGTTCTTCTAGATATAAAAATATTATATCCAGTGTGCAACAGAACCAACATCAAATTCTATTTATTGTGTTCGCTTATTATGAAATACAATTTCATAAACACATCTTATTATTTAATTAAAAAATAAAGTGAATATATGAAGCTATTTCAATCAAGTTCTCAAGTCGCTTTTTGATAAAGAACAGCAAACAATTTGGGGTTTAATTTAATATATTTTTATTTACAGGCAGTATCAGTTTTAATGATACTATCCAAACAAAGAAAACTAAATGACATATTGCATAGCCGTTTATCTAAATGTAGAACATCAAGTTCTTTGTCGGTATTTATTCAATTTAAACAATCCTAATATCTTAATTAGCTAGAACATATATAGTTATAGTTCTACAGAGTTAAAGTAAAAGGAAACAGCTTGAAAATGAAAACTTCTTCTTAGCTATCTCCAGAAATTAATGGAGGTGATCTAAAAATCCCGACTATAACAATTTGAAAATGCTGTAATGTAGAAAATTTACATTTACAAGATTTACAGAGATCTTCTTTGAGTTACTTCAGATTTATTTCTAAAATATATTGCATTAATCATTAAAGGTTTAATTAATATTGCGATGTAAAGAACAATTGTCATTCTCTTAAAAAAAATAGTTTTCGTCTTAAATGTGTCTCTGATACTAACTCCTAATCATAAACCTGTTAAAATAGAAAAATGTATCATTTCAACCGTGACACAATACTATTTTGCCTTAAAACCTTTATCATAACTTCTTTTAAAAACCACAACGTGTTTAGTGTTATTAAGAATCCTAAACCACTCTCAATATCTATGGCGATACCTATTTTAGTAGGACTATACTTTCTTTTAGACGGTGTTGATACGTCCTCTAATATCTTTATAAGCAGATGCAATTGTACTTGTATTTAAAAGGAAATCAACTGTTTTTCCCAGAGTTCCAATCCACTGTGTAGACGCACTCACTTCTAACTTCTGTATAACAATATACACTAGAGTGACGCGTAAAGCGGTATAAATATGTAAACAGCTAAATTCTAAGAACGAATTAAGAACTTTCTCTTGTCATTAGGGTAGGGGTAGATGTATCGGAAGGAATTCGTGATAGTTTAGTATCGTTACAACTATGCCTCGCTTACAAGGTTCGAGTGATATTAGCGACTTCACCCGGGGTCGCATCGTTGGCCAGAGTGAACGCGGCTCTTCGCAACGTGAAATACGTAAATTTTTAAATATTCCGTTGTCCCCACAGTTAACCGTGTGATTACACAATTTAAACGCAATGAAAAAACAACAAACCGAGACCAGGTCGTGCCGGACCCTACGAAAGAAGTAAAAGAGTGCTTGTGCGCGAAGTGATAAGAGAACCGCGAAAAAGTACAGCTGAGCTTGCGGCAACTTCACAGAAAAGTCAGCGCACCGTTCTGCGATACCTCCACAGTGCGGGGATGTATAAAAGGGCTGCAACGAAAAAACCTCTCCTTACGGCGTTTCAAAAACGTCGCCGAATGGCTTGGGCAATCGAAATGCGAACGAAGCCCGAAGAGTTTTGGCGGTCTGTCATTTTTTCAGACGAAAGCAGATACTGCCAATTCAGTGATAGCGGTCGTACGTGGGTATGGAGACGTTCGTCACAGCAACTGGACGACAAATTTTTGCATCAGACGGTGAAATACGGCGGTGTGAACGTCATGGTGTGGGGCGCGATATGGTATGGTGGAAGATCGCAATTAGTAATCTGCGACGGAAATATAAATACGGCAAAATATATCCAAATATTAACAGAAGGGCTACTACCAATATTCGACAACGCCATTTTATCTAAAGAAGACGCCACTTTTATGGAGGATGGAGCACCCTGCTACAAAGCAAGAACAACAACCGCATGGAAAGAGGAACAGGGGATTCGGATTTTACCATGGCCAGGCCAATCACCAGACATGAATCCGATAGAGAATGTTTGGCACATAATCCAGACAAATATGGCGAAACGACCCCGAAAACCCAGCGATAAGGAAGAACTCGTGGCAGCTGTTACAGAAGAGTGGTTAAATATTCCAGAAGACACCATTAATCATTTAATAGATTCTATGCCACGACGACTCGCAGCACTTCACGCAAGTAAAGGTGGATCGACAAAATATTAGTCTAATTTAAAAATATTTTGTATATATAATGAGAATAGAATCGTTTTTTTAACTAGTAGGTGTCTATTTTATTCTGTGACCCTAGTGTATGGTATTGTTACTCAGATGATCGCGTCGAATTTTTTGGAAGTTTTCCTCAGTTTAATTTGAAACTCAACTACTGCATAGATAACACGTATCCTGAAGTAAAACTCCCAAGGATAGATCAAGGTAGTTGTATTAATAAATATCACTGCCATTCTAAAAATTTAATTGGTATTTGTACGGCTACAAGCTAAGAAGATATACTATTCTTTCCCTTTAGCATTTTAATCTGATTCCTTTTGCCTTCAATATATTTGCTATATAGTTTCTTATCCGTAATGCATTGCAAATTTCATGAAACAATAAATATCGTTCCACCACAAGTATAATTCTGATGGATAGGCACAATTTACACAAGAACATTGGAATTGCAACGAGACCAAGTTCCGGTTACAATACTATTATAATTTGTACAACTTTTCGGCTTGTCAATAAAACGTACACCAATTCGACATAACGATGGCAGTAATTGTAAGAGAAGGGTAAAATAAGATTTCTATAAGTTAACAAAATCGAGAGATACGCATGCTATTCTGCACGGAGATTGTTTGTCAGTATACTAGCTTTGTCTAACGATATTCTCTACGCTTCTTTAACTACTACTACAAAATCCTATCCTCACATCGATTTTTTCAACTTGAATCGATTCAATGAAGGCTTCATTCCGTATTACTGTTGGGTGAGGGGGTATATCGCTAGACGCGCGGTCCAAGTGAAGCCGGTGTTCGATTTATTTTCCAGTCACCCAGCTCGCAGTTTTTCACCCGGTATACATTACATTATTTCTAACGGACCACGGTGAAGAAATACCATAGCACGACAACGCTGCTGTCTTTATTTCAAGATGGGCAAAGGCTAGATTTGTTAAAAAGGAAATCAAGTTACAATGGCCCAATGGAAAATCTCTAGGGAACATTAGTCATAAAATTGAGAAATTAACATGGAACATTTGAAATTATGAGCTTGAAAATAATATTTTCCTATTACCCCCATTTTGCATTGACAACTTGATATCAAAAAAATTGAAAAAATCAGAAATAAAAGCCAAGTTTCATAAACTCATTTTATTTACTTTTTTTTTCAATAATTACAAACAAAACTATAATTCTTTCAACTAAAAAATAAACCAAATAAATTCCAATTTCGTTTAAACATTACAAAACCTACTTAAAAGTTTTAACACAAATATCAGTTCCATCTACGGTCGCCAGTAGATATACCTAATCAAATATCTCCGAACGCTAAAGTAAAAAATGAAATATATAAAACTACAAAGGAGAAATAATAAAGAATAACCGTAACACAACTATTGTGATGGAAAGATGAATATATAGTGATTAAAGCAAGCAAAAATGTGATGACAAAATTCCGTAGATTAGAAAAAAAAACAGGTCTACCGAATTGATTGATGGGATTCGTGGATGTTGGTATGGGATACAAAAAATGTACGAATCTTTTGTTTTTGACCCAATCTTTTTGTATCCATTGAATATAGGAATTTAAATTCCTATATTTATTCTTGGACCTTGTAGACCCTAGTGCAAACTATATCGTCCACCTTGCAAACCTGGAAAAAATTAGAAAACAAATACAATCACTAGATAGTCGATATTTTCTCATGCTGTATAAAGAAGGTCTCAAATGTAATTAAAATTGCTAAAGAATAATCTATGACATTATAATGTCATTTTTGACTTAAAGGTTTAGTTAGTATTGAAAGGTTATCGTTTTTCTTGCAGATTTATTAATGTATACAAAGTGATCGTATAATACTTCACTAGAATACTTTTGTAACAGAAATAAATGTAAACATACATTCACAGAGGCATATTCTCCAAAGTAAACACGGATTAAAAAAATTATAACGCAAATATTTATTAACAGGATTTGACTTCATTAATGCCATTTGCATTTCCATGTCACAAATTAAATCATCTTTAATTTTTTTTTAATATGCATAAGGATCCGATTCAAAAAATTAGAAACTTAAATTTGAATTTTCTACTCAATGTATTATGCAGTTATCTTTTTATTAGTTAGATCTTAATTAGCATTAAAAACATTACTACTTGCCTCGTTTATTTGTATTAAATATGGGACAACCTGTATACGCGTATACAGGATGTCCATGAATTAAAATAAAAGTACATGAGAAATGGTATGATCTAATTTTATTAGACTTAAATCCAAAATATTTTGCGAAAATTCCTTTGCAGACGTGAAAAAAATATGATAAAGATATTTAAAATAAAAATTTTCTTTAATTCTTAGCATGCCGTTTGAAAGGTAGACAGCGTTATCTTGTAGCTTTTATAATGACAGCTGTGTTATGTATAGACATTCTGCATCCATAGACGGCACATATTACAAATTTCCTAGGGCTTTTTCAATTCTGACGTTGGCGTTGCAATTGACACAAAAAATTTATCCATTTCCATATTTTTTATTTTATTTCAAAAACAATATATATATATATATATATATATATATATATATATATATATATTGGAGGAGCATTTTTGTTAATGACCGTCAGACAAATATAGATACAACTTGTCAAAGATACCATAGGTGACTTAATAAATATTTGTTGTAAAGACAATCTGCATTTTGAACATTTACGTTTGCCACGGAAACGTAAAGTGAGTGTTTTAGCTATAAGAGAGCATAATAATATTCTACATGTGTTGTTTAAATAAAATACAGAATGTTTCTTTTAAATTAAACAAGTTATAGACGTTTAAACTTATAATTATTTAGCCTTAATTTTTGAACACTTTGTATATGTTAATAAATTTTTCGCAAGGACGACATAAAACTTAATTAATCAATAGATGCCAGTGCGAATTTTGCTTAAGAAAAAGGGAAATACGCGTTGAGAATTTTACGTTAAAATTGGTACTACATTTTCATAAAATACAAAATATTTCAAAAACCGTAAGGTTGACGTAAGACAATCTTTTTATTTCAATCCTAGTAACTGAAAATAAGATAATATACAGAATGTCCCATTAAAAAGAAATGTAACTTGGATGTTTTTTCTTTTAACTTTTGGAACGCGCTGTATATAACGAAAATATTTTCTAAATATGTCTCTAGCAACCCCCTACCCACTCCAAAAATAAAAACCTTTCCAAAATCAAATAATTTAGCAGTAATACTTCGCATCTAATTAACGTGAATAAACCCTGCATACAGGGTCCGCCCAAAAACCATTGACAAACTTTTAAAGGCAATAGAGAATTATAACACGAACATATCTTCTTAGTAATTATTTCTTCAAAAATGTCATACTTCACGGTTAAATATTCGAAATAAATCAAGTGACAAGAAACAACTTACAATTGTAACTTCATTGTCGGAAAATGTCCGCTCCAACGTGGTCACCTTTCCGTTAGTATCCTTCTGGACCTCGGTAAGGATATTTCCATTAATTGTAATGGTGCTTTTAACTTTCCTGCCATCGGCGGTTTCATCATCGAACTCAACGCCGGGTTGGAACTTGGTGGTCATGTTTTTGAAAGTGGAATTTGAGGTTAGGACGTAGTTATCACCGTCTTTATTCAGGCTAATGACCGGCGAAACTGTAGCCCCCATTTTACGTGTGACCAAACCGACACCTACAAGGGATAAAATAAAAGATATTTTTAAATATTATTTTGCGTAATTATAATTATATTATTGTACGTTTAGTGTTACATAAAATGCAGTGACAGATCAGGTTGAATAAAAACGAATATATGCAGGAGAACTCGGTTATAGCATCATCATCGGGACCGACAGTTTTTTGACGTTATAGCCGAGTGACGCAATTCACGAGGTAGACGACTTTTTCAAAAACCAACAAACAAATGTTTACAGAACTAATCCCATACGTAACATGCTTCACTACTTATTTTACATTATTATACACTAAATATTATGATAAATACATACATAAGTACAAGATTCCTATTATCAGATACATATTTATACATATTTTTAAAAAGGCTGTAATTTTAGTTTGTGAATATTTATCACACCAAATTATGATGCCTATACCCGAGTTGCTGCTATAACCGATGACGTCATAAACGAGTTTAACTATACTAAAGAAAGAACATATTTAGTTAAAAGTCTATCAGCGTGACACTTTATTTACCAACTACTGTAATGTTTCCTACTTTCTAGACATGCAATTTTCGTTTTAATGCATTAAATGTTGTTTCGCGCAATTAGAAACCGGCACGGAATTTAAGTGACCACATTAGTCAGCGTGGAAAATTTTAAAGGTTGCGTGAGAATTTAATTATTTAATTTTTATTAGGATCACGTCAGTTTTACAGTTGGCCCCACTAATAGTAGCTAAAATAACGATGTATGTACTGTTAGACTAAAACAGTTAAGTAATCTTACCATGTAATTATCTGTATTAAAGTTTAACGTTATAATGTTACACAATTTAAATTGAATAATCATTAGATAATAAATGTTAAACTTTTTAAGTATGTATAATAGAAACAATATCCTTCTAATTATTATCCCAGATATATCAGGACACAAAAAAATTATTGATTATTTGGATAAAACGTAGCTAAACGAAAGGCACACGAAGGAAAAAAAAAGTTTTAATAATACCACGCGGTTAAAAATAGTTCCCACAGAATTTGAATCAGAGTTTGTGGAAAACCGATTGCTAATTTGTGAGAGTAAAAAAATACTAGACTAACATCATGAAATAGACAGTCATAATTTCTAAAAATTGATTCGATTTGTTGCCTAAGCTACCAACACAAATAAGTTTTCACTTAATTGAGCAGCGGTTCAAAGAATACGCCAGATATACAATGAATATTTTAGAATTGGACAATGGTCAAGAAGCTTACTTAACTATCCCAGTTTAACAAGCAAATATAAAAATAATACTGTAAAAAATATAACCAGAGATTGTCCCAAACATGCAGTACCAAATTCTTCAGAAGACATCATCGACGAACTGTTAAAGTTACATTAGTTTTCCAGTTCAGCTTATATGACCAACAAACATTTAATAGAGAAAAAACAACACATTTTAATTAAGAATAAATGGGTCTAAACCGTGTCCTCAGTTATGGAGGTCGTTCGAAGAACTTTCCAGATTTGAATAATCCCTATATAAATTCACGATTCAGGTTACCTTCAAATCTACATTTAAACAGTCATAATGCCTAAAGAATTTGATGTGGAATATGACAAGTTCTATAAAATCCGACCATTGCCTACTGCATTGTTTCAAAATTCTGATGAATATGTGTTCGTCCAAAAAAAATCTTTACATCGGCGAATAGATATTAAAATTGAAAGGAAGAAGTTCTTTGCAGCAATATTCACTTAAAAAAAACCTACCAAATGGGGTTATAAGGTTTAGATATTGGCTAATAAAAAAGGTTATTGTTAGATTTCAAATATATTAAATCGTTTAGATGTTAAGAGTAGTGAAAAGTCTGCTGGTATGGATGGTATGGATAATAAGTATCATGTTTATTTTGGTCATTTCTTTGATAGTGTTGAATTATTAATAGGACCACAAACACAGAAATATACATGATTGAAGTTTCACTTCTAATACTAAATTATACTCCATTCACGTTAAGAATTTGGAATAGATAGGCCTTAAAATACGGGTTTGCCATTGGCTAATGGGCGAGGCATATTCACACAGGAGAAATTGATGTAATTTTTTCAGTTGTCAAATTTGTTTACAATTTTCGTTTAATAATTTCTTGCATTCCGCATTTCGTGTAGTGTTATGGAGACTCCGCTCCATCAGAAACAACAATAAAACGTTGGTTTGCTGACTTCAAACGTGGTCGTAGAGACACCGATGATGCAGAACGCAGTGGCCGTCCAAATGATGCGGTAACACTAGAAAACATCAAAAAAATCCACAAAATCGTATTGAATGATCGAAAAGTGAAGTTGCGTGAGTTTGCTGACATCGTAAAGATATCAAAAGAACGTATTGGCTTTATATTGCATGTGCATTTGACTATGAGAAAGCTTTGTTCAAAGTGGGTGCCGCGTTTGCTCACTGTTGACCAAAAACAAGAACGTGTTGATGATTCTGAGCAGTGTTTGGCCATGTTTAAACGTAACAAACCGGAATTTTTGCATCGATATGTGACAATGGATGAAACATGGATCCATCACTTCACTCCGGAATCAAAACGATCGTCATCTGAGTGGACAACAACTGGTTAACCTCGTCCAAAGCGCCCGAAAGCACAACAATCGACTGGAAAGCTTATGGCCTCGGTATTTTAGGATGTGCGTGGTGTAATATTCATCGACTATCTTGAGAAAGGAAATACCATCAACAGTGAATATTATATAGCGTTATTGGAGCGTTTGAAGGCCGAAATTGCAAAGAAACGACCGCATATGGCAAAGAAAAAATTTTGTTTCATCAAGACAACGCACCGTGTCACAAGTCAATCAAAACAATGGCAAAACTACATGAATTGAACTTCGAATTGCTCCCCCATCCACCGTATTCGCCAGATTTGGCTCCCAGCGACTACCGGCTGTTCGCAGACCTCAAAAAAATGCTCGCCGGTAAGAAATTTCGCACGAATGAAGAGGTTATCGCTGAAACTGAGGCCTATTTTGAGGCAAAAGATAAATCGTTCTACAAAAGTGGTATTGAAATGTTAGAGCGGCGCTGGAATGATTGCGTTGTTCTTGATGGAGATAATAAAGCTAATTTTGAACCAAAAAAACCGTGTTTTCTTTGTTACGCCCGGGACTTTTCAGCCCATGTGTTACATCTAGTATTGCTATGGCTATTACACAACAAACAAGCTTTGAATCAGTGGAGCACCCGCCATATTAGTCGGAGCTGGCCCCTAGCGATTACAGGCTGTTCCCCAAATTAAAAGAAATCTTACGTGGGACAAAATTTTCGAGTAATTATGAAGTGACTCAAGCTGCAAAGAGGTTATTTGCAGATGTCGGATAAAAATTTTTCCAGTAGGCTGTAGAAATGCTGGACTACCGACGGACTAAGCGGAATAGTGTAGTTTTACTATAAAGAGGCCAGGGATACAGCATTCACCTTCGTATATTAACGTTAAATATTGAGATCTTCACCTTCTTCGTCTGTTTGAGCCGCAAATAGTATACAAAAGCATAAATAAAATTCACTATTATCGTAAAGAGGATATGAATAAGGCTATTGAATATATAATGCGAAATCCAGTTATTTAAAAAAAATAATAATAATGACTGGATTCTAAAAATATGTGTTAAATCGGATACTTATTTAGATTCTTCAACCTTGTATTTATTAACATCATTAGAACATAAAAGAATCAGCACATTAAAATTTTTATTTAAAAAAATTCTACACGACAACAGCACTAAAAACCTCCGCATTTAACTTTTCTCAGTTATAATTGAATCAAACAATTTATCAGCCATAAAATAAAAGAATTACATTAAAAAGGAGAAGTTAAATGACATCCAACAATACACTTAAAACATTAACGTCACCATAAAAAATATCCATTATTTCACTGCAATTTTTACGAGATATATTTGCGTGCAATATACATACACACATCATCGTCCAGTATACGTAGTATTACATTGTAACAAACAACTCCGTGCGTTAGGTTGAAAGTCCGAACGGGTCTAAAGACTTTGACCAAATTGTATGCAATACAACCGACGTTAAAATACGACAGTTGCATATGTATGAATTTTGGATCGAAATGCAGAATTTTATTTTAACATTCTACGCGCGTAAGGTGTCTTTGAAGATGTCGCAAAAGGTTTTTTTGGCAAAACATGTAATAACCGTTGAGAAGTATATTTCGGAATTAAATGCAAACGTTTTATTTAGATAGGTGTCCGTTGGCTAACCTGTTTCAAGGCCTACCAGTTTTTATATAAAATATATATTTTCAATTTCAATACGTACCCAATGCTTTCATGTATTCGTCAAATTTCTCGCTGGTGGTCAGTTTGTATTGTTTAGAGAAGAAACTTTCAATACCCATATTGTATTTTGATAATAACTAGAGACGGTGTAACGAACGTAATGTTGTAGAGGAGGGAATGTAGCGGTTAAACTTTAGAAGGGAATTGACCAGTTGTAAACTAGATTACTGACTAATATATGTATGTGTGTATGCACGTATAAGTAATCGAACTATGTACATAGATAATAAATATACATGCGTATATATTATATACGTATATATACACACTTATATACTTTGATATACATGTTAATTTAAATAAAACAAAAACATAAACAAGTGCTTATAAGATTTTAATCTTTTTCTTCATTCATTGTCTAAGTACGAACTGTTTATATATAGATAAATATTTCAGTTGACTAATTGATTAGAGATTTGATTCTTAGACACAAAAATCTATTGGTGCGATTAGACTAAAGGTCGGTCCATCGTCTTTCTAAGTTAGTCATAATTGAAATCATTGTTTTTAGATTATGACTAAAGTAATCTATTAGGAAATTGAATTGAGTTGCATATAAAAGCCATTCCAACTCGAGAATACTTCTTAAACTTATATTTTTTTTGGACAGTGTAATTTTTCGGACAATGGTGAACAATTTAACACTTTATCGTAACATCAGGGACGTATCGTGCACCTTTTTCACGGTTCAGGAAATGTTTGCCATCATCTAACACCTCCTTGTAGACCCTTAAGATCTCAAGTCCTAAAGTTAAGTACGAAGTTGCAATAAATCTTTTCGCAAACTTTCTCAGTAAACAAGTTTCCTTTGTTATGGTAGCAATTACACTGTCATCCGTATAATGCGACTGTGGTTCACTAATTACGTCCACAAGATCTTGAAGGAAGAATATAATACTGCCAATGGTTGTTGGATAGTATTAATAACGATGGAATTTTAAACGAGAGTCTCTTCAATGATGAAGCTTGGTCTTACTTGTTTGACGATGTTAGCTCACAAAATTATAGAGCGTGATTAACTAAAAAAAATCAAAATGTTTCTGTTGAAATATCTTTAGATCTGACTGAAATTGATGTGGGGATAAGTATGTGTAGACAATAAATTATAGGACCCTTGCAAATTCTTTCACGAAGTCACTAATACTGAAAGGCACACACACAGGTAATTTTACACCTTTTTCCAAATGAGATAACTCCAAATTTTGAAAGAGGAATGCAATACTGTCAATAGTTTTTGAATAGTATTAATAACGATTTTAGGCAACACTCTCTTCACTGATAAACCTTGGTCTTACTTGTCTGACGATATGAACTCATAAAATTATAGAGCCTGGTTAACTAAAAATCCAAATGTTTTTGTTGAAACAAATTTAGATGATTGAAATTGTTGTGGGATTTACTAAAAAAATCTCCAAATGAGATAACTCCAAATTTTAAAAGAGGGATCAAATACTGTTAATAGTTTTTAAATAATATTAATAACGATGGCACTTTGGATAAAGACTCTTTTCACTGATGAACCTTGGTCTTCCTTGTCTGACGATGTGAACTCACAGAATCAAGAACTTGGTCAACTGAAAATCCAAATGTTTTTGTTGAAACCACCATTAGGTCTGATTGAAATTGGTATGTGAATGTAGGAGAAAATAATGTTGAAGATGGATGGAGCAGAACAATGGTGAATTATTTGTTATACTGGTGGTGAAATGAATTACGAAAATTTTTCAAAATAAAACGCAGTTAATACCAAATTTACCAAATAAATCCATTATCGTTACGGTGTTCAAATTAATAAAGCTCCTATGTCTTCATATAACAAGGCAAATATTACATCCTGGCTTATGTTGAAAAATATACACTATCATCCAAAAATATTAAAAGTGTCAGTTACTTGAGATAGTGAGACGAAACAAACCACAACCTGAGTATGAAATTGATAATTATGCAGTAGCTGCGGGATATACAGTGTTAAGATTACCGCCGTATCATTGTGATCTTGATCCGATTGAATTGGTTTGGCGCATGGTGAAAAGAAAAGTTACCTCACGAAATGTAGATGAAAGTTGCAATGTGGAGACATTTATTAGACAAGCATTTGCTGAAATTACTTCGGATCTGTGGCAAATCGATTGGAAATGTGTGAAAAAAATTACATTGAAAGGGAGCAGCTAATAGAAGAATTACTGCTGAATTTTAAGGTGCAAAAATACTATAGTGTGTTAAATTTAAATTCAAGAATGTAATAATCAACTAACCATTAAAAATTTAGCGATTTACTTTGTATAGAAATTTATTACAATATCTCCGTAAAAGAAATTTCAGTATCTTTATTACATATATGGTTAACAATTAGTACTATGTACTATTAAATCTTGCACCAGAATGAATTACTCTGGAGAGATTTCGAAAAATTAAACACAAAAAATACTAAGCCATGAATGTTTCGGATTTAATAATTTCTAGAATGCGTGAAATGCAAATGATATGTCCTCGGTCTCGAACTCGGCATGTTTAAAAACACGTTTTCGCTGCCAACTCCTTAAAAAAAAATACATAAAGAATTAACTGCAAAATATCACAAGCTACAACGTAATCCTCTTTTTTAATACTTTTTTGACTTTAAAGCAATTATAATAGGTAACATTCTTATTACTTCTATTTACCTATGCAATAAAACCCGCTTATCACCTCGTTATTTATAACTATCCTATCTATTTGTCATACTGGCATGCATTAAACGAAGTTCTAAAGTTCATATTACAAGGCTGGTAAACGGTAGGGAACAAAAGTCGGAAAATAACGCCGAGAATAACAACATTGAAATAACTTGAAATTCATTCGATTACCATCATGCGAACCAGCTCCTTATAACGTATACATATATGTATATGTACTCATACGTATATGCACCCAATTCTATTATCTTTGCTTGAATCAATTTAAACACAATTGAAGGCACTTAAAAAATATTATCTGTTCAAAAGGTTGCTACCAGTATTGAGTTTATAACAGACTTAAACGAAGCATATCCTTTTATTCTGGATACTGTAGGTTGAATGAAGTGGATATTTCCTCGGTTTATATATACCGTATTTTAACCTTCGTATTACAGTACGAGCAATAACATTGAAAGTCTACCGCAAAGTAATGTGTTAATAATAAAAAAAGTTGGAGGATTTCTTTTGTTAACCTTGTTAGTCGGGTCTATTTAACCCGAAAGAAAATTTATGTTGATATTGTGTGCGTATTATAAATTATAAATCGTAAAAAAAGTAAAACTGTTTTTTTTTTTCATTTAAATATCAAACCAATAAAGAAAAAGATGTAAGTCAAAATAGTCTCAAGTCACCTAATGGCCCACATACAATCTAAACAGTCTTCCCGATTGTATCTTGGTATAAAATCAGGTTGGCAGATACAGTCGCAGAATGGTATAATTTCAACAAACAGTATACATTCGAGGAAACAATTACTCGGATGAATTCATTGTAAATAAAGGCTTGCAACATGGATGCTGTATATCACCAACGTTATTTAAAATATATGTGAAGACGGTACTGAGGGATTGAATCGGGTGCTTGTCGATGACCAGCATATGTATAGTTTCGAGTTCGCTGACGATTGGGTTATAATAGCTGTGAACGGAGATGCCATCGATTACATGTTTAGGAAACTGCAGGAAGAATACGCGAGATGAGGTTTGGAGATCAATATAGATAAGACAGAGTATATGATAATCGGGTCACAAGAAAAACAGTTAGTTGTGGAAACTGATGTGATAAAAATTACAAAAACGTATAAATATCAACTTTCGATGGTAGAGACGATATAGAATTACAGAATAAAATAATAAAGGAAAATACTATAATTAGATAACTACATCCTGTGGTATGGAATGACAACATTTCGAAGTAAAACTTGGGTGTTCCACTCTTTTGTTAAAAGCTGTGTTACCTATGGGTGTGAAGTGTGGGCAGTGAATAAGAAAATGGAAAACAAAATGATGTCAACGGAGATGATGTACTGGAGATGCTGCTGTAAGAAGATATTATTAGATCATGAAAGAATAAGAGAAATAATGCAAGTTGACACATCCTTCATGAGGAGAATGGACCAGAACAGACTACAACAAAAGGTTTGGAGATGGAGTTGGGAAAAAGAAATTAAGGAAACCATGCAGAAGAGATGACTGGGGGAAGATGGTTTTAGGGATAGAGCCTCTTGGAGATTGGGATGTGGTAGATGGCCAAATTATCTCTTTACAAACCGCCATAATATTATTCATCAATATAGAATCCATATTTTCCAAGCGCAACATGTTCAAATTTTATCATCTTTAAATTATGGCGGTTTAGAATAGACTGTACATGGTTGTCTTAGAGTGTATTTAATATTAAGTATCAAAACGGAATATATCCATATAAATTTTGATAACAAACTTCGTTTCATTAATGAAAGTGCAACATGTCCAATAAATTTACTCTTTCAAGCTGAAACTTGTCCCTATCGCCAATGGAAACCTCTACATTTTTGTACTGCAAGAACAACAGTGACGTATTAATTAATTCATTATATACTTACAGTAATGGCCATATTATTAAGAACGATATATATTTTTTGATACAGTAGAAATTTTTCAAATGACATATCTATTGTGGTCACGATGACACTGTTAAAATAACTTTCAAAAATTAAAGTTGTGTTACAAGTGTGATAATATGGCTTAAGTTAAGACATACATTTTCTATTTCAATGGGATCATCATTCTAGAAACTTTATAATACGACAGTATGCCAAAAAATTAATTTTTATTAATTTATTATTAAGTTGATAATACCGAAATCCATATAATACTACATTTTATTAACTAAACTTAGTCGTGCACGACTTAATTCCAAAACTAAAAATATACTTGCAAAACAGTGCACTTGATAATCGTATGTAAAAGTAATATTATTGAATAACATACATAGTATAATAGATATGTGATAATCAAATAAATGTGTCTTGTGTAAATGAGTCTTCAAGTCTTTAGCAACTTTAAGTTATTATCATCGCTAAATTACACATTTGGGTATGTTTCCACGTAATAATGTTTACGTTTCAGCGATTATCCTGTTATAAACTACAAATTATCGAACTTTTACGAAAAATCGATGAGGTATAGGTATTATACATTTAACCCACCTTTTTTTATTATTTATCGCCTCTTCTACTACATGATTGCACTAATTACACACGCTAAATAATCACTAGAAATAGATTTGCTTCATTTTGAGGATTAATTATAGGAATTATAGGTTATATTTCCACTTTCATATCGACAAATGTCCAACTGACATTTCGCCGATCTCAGCGCCATCTGATGTATTAAAACAGACGCTGGAACTTTTGTATTTGTTAGGTTAAGTTCGTTTAAAAATATAAAGTTACAATTAAATTTTAATCTTACAATTATCTCCTATTTTCTAGGCAATATTTAAACCGTAAACTTCATTAATTAATTCCCAAAATCGTTGTATACACTCTTAATTACGACTTACGACTATGACAGGTATAAATGTACTCCATTCTTACTATTGGCTATTATGAAAGTTATGAATGGTGTTTGACAAGGTTAAATTGCCAAATTCTTAGAATTTACTACGCGTAGTACTATAATAGTACACAACGCCCATTCGTAATTTATTAGGAATGAAAATTAAATTAAAAAAGGAAAATGGCCAAGTTAACTGTTTTAAATCGATTAATTGTGATATTATATTCCTCTTATTCTAAATTCAACAGCGTAAGAAGGCGTATAAATTTGGAAATTGAAAATAATGGACAATTTCAAGATTTGCTTTAATTTCGTCTTTTTTTATTAGTCAAATCTCGTTGTTTTATTGTATCTTTAAATCAAATCGCATATTTATTGACGTCACAACTGTCGAAATAATTTACAAAAATTGTATGTTACGAGTATGATAATATGGCTTAAGTTCAGACATACGTTTTCAATACCATCATCGTCCTAGTAACTTCACGATATCGCGGTATAACCTAGTTAATTTGTATTATAGTTTAATGTTTGTTAATAATTATAAGCGAATTTGCAAGACCAAACAAAGACATCATAACTTCACCATGACTTTTCAGTTACGTGCGACGGAACTTAAAAAACCCTGTCATTTCGCGAAGAATTTCTTAATTATGTGGCCACCACTATATATAAATGTATTAGTGTATTTAACACAACAGGGCAGAAGCTGTAATTGGTGTTAGTAATGGTAGTAAGAGAAAAGGTAAAACAAAACTTTTGTTGAGGTTAGAACAATGCTGCAATAAATATGCAGAATTTATTTTTTCTGTTAATTGTATTACAGAAGACCACATTTTTGAGATATTAAACATTGAATTTGCAACTACGTATGTAAGTGGACCCTTCTTATAATAGTAACCGTCTAAATGCTTTGAATGTAGTACAGTTCCTCGAGAACTATACCGTACCTCTACATAACACATTCAACTTCAAGTCTTTTGTTAAAACGTGATTGGTTTTATTACTTTTCTCTGTGGGAATTTAGAACACAACCATCTTCTTTGAATATATTATATATATATATATATATAACATGTCTCTAACTGTCTTTAAATTATTCTTCTGGCACCACATTATCATTGTCACCTTTTCATCTTTGTTGTACTTATTCATTATTTAAATTAGTTATGTACTTTTCAATAAAATGTATTTAATTCAAGATTCATGTATGAATAAACAATCGGAAATAATTGCCAAAAAATGTTTTTACTTCTCTCCAAGGCAACCTAATTTAATCATTAAGCTATTGGGTAAATCCTTCAGTGGTGTATAACTGGTTGCCTGTCATGCCTCTAATCCATTGACAATTATCTATTTAAAGTTACAAATAGGGAAAATGTATGTGCATTGATAAAAAAGATCCCGGTGTATCATTTAATACTTTCCTGCAATATGAACAGAATATCGTTAAACGTATCCTTCATTCTAGTTTACCATCAAACATCCCTTGGTACATGCAAAGTCTTATCTTTTGAAGTTAAGAAATGCATACCCCAACAACCACTTAAGAACCCAAATAAGTTTCTTCGTAGCCATCGCAGCAAAATAAACATTTTTATTTTCTTTTTTCAATTCTCAATTACACCTTCATTTATATAAAGTAACGCAATTATTTCCTTAAGATTCCAATTGACGAATCTCATAGATATTCTTTACTAATGAAGCTTGGTTATGTGAACTCACAAAATTATAGAATTTGGTCGAAATTCTTTTTGTTGAAACAATTTGAATCCGAAATTGATATATGAGAAGTATTGCTGCGAAGGCTTATGGTACCAATTTTCTTACACGAAACTATTAATATACATAGATAATATACACAAATAATTTTGAACCATTTTCTAAATCATGGGGTGTTTTGGTTTCTAAATTGCTATTCTTCAGTTCCGCCCAAATTTAATACATCTTTTCGATTCAAATCAAAACAAAATTAAACTTACCCAAAGCTTTCATGAAATCATCGAAATTTTCGCTGGTGGATAGCTTATACTTCTTTCCAAAAAATGCTTCAACCATAATGACCGTTTAGTTTATTTCTTTCTAGAAAGACAAGATCGTATCGAACAAGATGGTCCAGCAAACTGTAACAATTAAATAGGATCAATTTTAAGCAGCATCCTCTTATTAAAGCGATTATTTGATAAGATTGCGTCAAAAATGATTGTTGATTGGACCCCAAAGAGATGGCTAATCCATCTGTTCGGTATGTATGTACATATATTAGGAGTTATTGTCGTTATCGCCTCTATGCAAATTAGCTCTAGCTTTATCCACAGGATTATAGTTATTATCAATAATGATACGGTTTTATTGGGAATGCTAACCATCGACAGGAATGAAGGTCAAGATGACTTGATGCAGGCATTGGTGATAAGCAAAGAATTGATTAGCATTATCATAAACGATCGTGTTGTTATTGCAGCTAGTATCCGAAACATAGCTAATTTTCGCTTATATGTTGATGGATGTGATTATAAATTCTATAGGATCCCTTTTAATGTTTGAAAAATGTGAAATGTACAGGGATTGCACAATAAAAATATAAAACAATGGAATTAAAATGTTTATATTAATTGTTTAAGTATTGGTAACGTATTTTCCAAAATCATTTACTTCTTTCTGGTGGCAAAATAATAAGGGGTGTTCTAATTAGATATTACTTTTTAAATTCGCCGTAATTTATACTTTTTATACTAAAATACCATGTGTTGTCTGACAGATGGTAAACAGAATTGTTGCCGTGAATAAAAAAAAAATAAAAATAGAAAAATATACGAATCCAATTCCATATTATCTAGAATTTTGTACAAAGGTTTTGGTTTATAGACTTACAAGATTCGGATAACGAAAACAAAAAAACAGAAGACTGAATTACGTCGGCAGTTCGTAAATTAAGCGATGTAACAGAAAATGGATGCGAATCTCATCATTCGTAAAGCCTTTATGCTGCATTAGATCGTCTATTTTTCGTTTTTTGCGTTTGCATTTAATTTTTCTCCCTAAATTTGCTTTGTAATAGTAATTACGTAACTACAACTTACATAAAATTCTAGTTAGTTTTAAAATTGCCGCCAAAAAGTGGCTTTGAAAAATTTGATTGTGTGAACGCGTGTTTTCATTTTACTCCGCCAAATTAAAAAATAGAGTATAGTATTATTTGTATTATACCTAATTATTTTACTATTTTGAAAAGTAATATTCCAGTTTCGTTATTTACCAACTTAGTTTTTTAATTAGTAAATTGTGTACATACTTATAGAATTGTTACATGAATGAAAGTACTTAATTTAAAAGTATTTTGTTAAAATTTAAAGTGTCCATTCTATTATGAGCAATAGTGTACCCAAAGTCATTGCAAAGGCTACTTAAGTTGCAGAAGATAAAAAACAGTAAGGGGGTGCGTATATATATTGGTAATACAGAAAAAAGAAATATATATATATATGTTAGGATGTCAATAAACGTGCTGTATTATGTATTGCATTATCAACAAACATTAAAAGTTATTGAAAATTCCAGTAAGAGAATAGATATTATTCCTACAGCATTGGAAGATCATTTACGAGGTATTATTTTTCAACAACAAACAAAAAAAAAATTATTTAAAAGTATTTCTGTGTTCTATTATAAATTTAAAAAGTAATTTCAATTTGGAAGATTTTCTCGTATGGAAATAACGTCCCTGTAGAAATAAACGAGAAAACATTTTTCAGACGTTAAACCACCCACTTTAATTTTCCATCACCCTGTATATATTATAGCAAATTAATTTTGGATAACCCTGTATATATAAAACGCCGTTCTTTTTTTAATTTAACAGCATGCGTGCACTGTAATTTATCCATTTTTAACGTAACTTAAGCTTAAACAATATCAAATACTACAAGATATGAAGGTGAACGTAATTACAAAGAATGAAACACAAAACCTGGTAGGAATATTGATTTTACATCCACCCTTCAAAGGTAGGGGGGATCTACAGGTAGTCACGCCATCCGTTTTTGTATGTGATACGTATAAGAAATAAAATAAATACTGTTACATAAAAAAATATTTACTTTAAATCATGTAGAACAATCTATTTTGAAATGAAATCTTTAAAATATATATCCTATAAGTATACACAAATATTTTAATATATAAATCTGTATCTTATAAACTGTTGAGGTTATGTTTGAAAAGCCGGTTAAGCCAATCGAGATTCTCCTTATCAAACATTGCATCAACATTAGTTAATCCGAGTTGCATCTGGATTTTTATCTCGATTAAAAGTAAGCTAATTTCAACATTACAACGGCGTTCTATTGCAATAAATAAACAAATTTATCGTTGTGTAATTATAATATTCACGCAAAAAAATGTATATTTATACTAGGATGATCCCAGAGCTTTGCATAAAGAATGTACGGTTGAATGTACTTGTACAAATTCTTAGAAAAATAATAAATTAGTAAAATGCCAATTGTAAAACAATAAATTATAAAAGAAGATTAAAAATAGAGGGATTAATAAATACGTTAAAATTTATTACCAATCGCAATAAATATTGCGGTTAGATAAAAATTTTATTTCGCTAAATAACTCACCGGGTCTCAAACTGAGTCACTTGACCACAAACTCAAACACTTCTGGGCTACGTCTGGCGGTTCGGAAGAGACGACGATGGTCAATTGGCAACCCCACCTCGAAAAAAGCGGAATTCGACGACAGGATGACATCGTTAGAAAATGAAAAAGTGCCACAGGGGCATGCGCACCACCTAGAGCCTTAATGCATAAAAATAATATTTCGTCTACGTTCTAGTTTGGTATTGTATAAGTAATGTTTATAAATTTATCTTTAATAAATCAATGCATACGATTCTTGCGGTTTGTTTATTTGATAATGTCAGTAACTTCCTTGATTGTAGGAGCTATAGAGTTAATTAAGGAATAGGAAGGAAATAGCTTTTTAATAAATATATAATTAATGTAACGGTTTAAATTGAAGCCGTTTGAATATCCAAATTATTTTTTCAATATCTTCTATAGTGCGTTAAATCTGACGTAGGGTAAAACTAAAAAAAAAAGAGATACTGAGTATGAGGCTAGATTACGTGGTGAACCGCAAATGCACTGATTTTGCGGTAAAACTATGTGATTAGAACAAATTAGGTGGTTCTCAAATGGATTTAAGATTTCTTTGAAATTTAGCATGAAGTTAGCTGAACCCAGACTATTAGTTTAAAAACAATAAAGCTAATATACTCTAAGATATGCTCCCAATGCAAAAGTGATCATTGCTCAAGTAGACATGTTCGAATTTCGCGGGGAAGCTATTACAGACTGGTTTTAAAAGACTGACGATGATTTAAACTTCATACCCAGGATTTTTGGGCATTTCATGTTGAAAATGGTGATTGTGATTATGTGTCAATGACTATAATAATAATAATAATATACTTTTTATTCAGTAACGCCAATAAAGTATCGAACAAGTCAATATAAATATATATAAATGCAATAAATATAAACAACTACATACGAGGGGGGATCTGTATACTGTACCCCTGACCCCCTTACTGTAAAACTGCAGCGGTATTATATTTTTTATTTTTCGATATACTCTGCCTCTACACTAATGCACTTGGTCCATCGGCGCTCCGAGATCTCAACAGCCTCCTGGAAAAATTCTTGCCCAACCATCTCTCTACAGCTTGCTCCACTTTATAATTACTGGAAAATTTTGCCGAAGAACATTTCGAACGCAGAATTTCTATAATTTAAAAATTCTATCAGCGTCCACAGATGCACCGCAAAGTATAATACCATAGCAAATTTTGCTATAAATATAGGCATAATAGGCATCAAGTCCAGCTTGGATGTTTCTAGATCGAGCTATTACACGAAACGCATACCCAAAGGACATCAAGTCCATCTACAAGGATTCAGCATGCTTCTTCTAGCTCAATTGGCTATCAATGGTGGATCCAAGAAATCTAGTGTTTTCGCAGGTGGTAAGTATCTTGTCTTTGAATGCAAATCTATGGTGATATTCCTTGAAATAACTAAAATTTATCAATTTTATCTTATCGGTCTTCAATGCCTTATCGGGTGCATTAAACCAGTCTCCAAATCTACTTAGTGTTGAAACTACTTCGTTTTCTAGATTGTCATTTCTCGCTCTAATAATAACGAAAATATGTTGTCATATCTGCGAAAGATCGTTTGCATATAGTAGAAGTAACAGCGGTCCTAATATAGAACCTTGGGGAACTCCTCGCATTATTGTTAACCAGTCAGAGTATGTATGCTACCTAGTTTTTACATCAATACTTTCCACTCTCTGCTGTCGATTGGTTAAGTAAGAATTTACCAAATTTTTCCTAATAATTCTAATTTTTGAAGTAATTTGCGTTGTCAAAAGCCTTAGTCAAATCCATGAAAATTTGTTTATACCTCTTCTTTTCACATATCCATTCTGCAGGAGATAAGATTGCATTCTTGAATGAGAGAGTAAATTCTGTCACGCAAGATTCTCCCAAATATTTTAGATATATATATTTGGCAGAATAGATATAGGGCGAAAGTTGTCTATCACGCCGATTGCAAATAAACTTGATAGCAGATTTCTTAAGCTCATTCGGGAAAATTCCCCTCTCAAAACAGAGGTTTATCAAATGAATTAATGGATACGTGAGAAGGTATGAACATCATTTAATTAGTTTAGTCGGAATTTCATCACGTTCCACTGACTTAGCATCGCTCAGACTCCGTATCACATTAAATACTACAGGTGGAGATTCACCATTATTCACTATTTATATTCATTTTATTTATTATTATTTGCTTCCTTTTATTTGAAACCTATTCTTTGTAGAGCTACTGTTTATCAGTCTCGTTGACCAGGAGGTACATTTTTTTATGAATTTATACAAAGTTAATTTATTACCAACATTAATCTACTTGGAACGCTACTGTCAAGGAGTTTAAAACCAGAAGTGCCAACCTAAGAAAAATTTAAGAATGCGGGGAATTTAAAATCTCTTTATGCAGTAGAGATTTTCTAAGTTCCCTTGCACACCATTACTGATATCACAAGCATTTAAATCTGTTGCCATTTCGTTGCAATTAAAATTCACATAATTTTCAAGGTGTATTTACCGTCAAAAGTAAAAGAAAAATTACATTTTTCATTATACAATAACCAAACAGATGTTTAGTATTTTGGTTTTTAATAGTTATTATAAATACGACAGAACATTAAACGTTGAACAAGCATAATTTCCTCATGAATTTTTAATGACGTTTGGAAAATCTCCAAAAATTTCCATGTGCTAGATTGCCAGAACTACCAACTTAAATTCTCCGCGAAATTTAAAAGCCTCTACTTGTGTAGGGAAGCTGTACAAACAGCTTATTCAACGATTCTTTTATTATATGTTAAATGCACTCTTGTTATGACTAGAGGTCGAATTTCAATCCACAAAAAATTGTATACGCTTAAATATGCAGTCGTTTTTTTTCAAAAAAATAGGCGAAAAATTTATTTAGTTTTTATAAGTTTTTATTCGTTTTGCCTTTAATCCCGTTTAATCCTCTAGAAATTAAGCAACAAAAACAGTAGCACAACTATAAATACGCTAATCATACGTTAACATATCGAGGCCGTTGTTTATGTACCTATATAAATGTTTTATGCCTCCATTTACATTTATTTACATTATGTAAGGGACATATATATTTGTGTCACCCGTACATTGAGCAAAGTCTAATAATCTGTGTAACATAAACCACCGCCAACTTAGAGAAATAAAATTAGTTGTTATGTTTACTTCTAAGATTATATATTGTCAAATAAAAGTATTAACTATACACATAATATGTAATAATCACAATGTAATAAATAATGCTGACTTCCAAATTAGATAAGAATTATTCATTTTTACATCACATGCATTCATGTACTTTTTTCAAATAACAACTAGTTTTTCAACAGTAAATCATTGCCTTGTATCAGTTAGAATACTTTACAACCTTCATGGTCAGAAATCTAAAGCATTCAACGATAAAATTTTTGCTACGACCACTTAAGATTTGCAATCCATCACTTTTTTTATCATACTGTTAAATTTACCTAATACAGTTCTTCCTGTAAACATTTTTAATATGATTTCACAATATATTTTACTCTAAATAAAGGTGGCTTCTGTCTTTTTCTTAATTTTAAACCATCTTTAATACGAGGACGACCTGAAATGTTTCCGAAATCGACAAGAAAAACACGGTATTGGTGCGGTCTTTTATTTTTACTTTTTGATGTAGTCTCCTCTTTTTTCAATTAACAATTAGATGTTTTTCTAGTTTTTCAACAGTAAATCATTGCCTTGTATCAGTTAGAATACTTTTCTCAACGATAAAATTTTACTACGACCACTTAAGATTTGCAATCCATCACTTTTTTATCATACTGTTAAATTTACTAATACAGTTCTTCCTGTAAACATTTTTAATATGTATTTTACTAAAGTTTTCTTAATTTTAAACCATCTTTAATACGAGGACGACCTGAAAGTATTGGTGCGGTCTTTTATTTTTATTTTTCGATGTAGCTCTTTTTCAATTAACAATTAGATGTTTTTCTAGTTTTTCAACAGTAAATCATTGCCTTGTATCAGTTAGAATACTTTACAACCTTCATGGTCAGAAATCTAAGCATTCAACGATAAAATTTTTACTACGACCACTTAAGATTTGCAATCCATCACTTTTTTATCATACTGTTAAATTTACCTAATACAGTTCTTCCTGTAAACATTTTTAATATGATTTCATAATATATCTTACTCTAAATAAAGTCGGCTTCTGTCTTTTTCTTAATTTTAAACCATCTTTAATACGAGGATGACCTGAAATGTTTTCGAAGTCGATAAGAAAAACACGGTATTGGTGCGATATTTTTAATTTTCGATGTAGTCTATTCGAAGATCAATACACTAGATAGAATTTATTGGGTAGACGGGACTAACACAGTTACTTATATATCTAACAAATCTTTCACCTACAGAACCTGTTAGAAGTGGAACGCCAAATGAAGTCAGGAAGACAAACGGATTTATATGATTTACAAGTTTTTAGATGTGTCGCGTATCGTCATATCCATAAAAAATTAAGAAAGAAAGTTGATCCTAAAAGCAGAAAGTTAATCTTTGCAGTATATTCAGTGGAATCCAAGCTTTATTAAACAGTTGACTCAAAACTTGCTTCTAAAATAATTATATCTCGTGTGATACTTTTAGAAGATCAAATTGGCGAAAAAAACTGCAACATTAACTCTGACGAACTTCAATATGAAAAAGCACGTGATTCTACCGAATCAAATAATTTTATTATTGGAGGACAAATTGAAGATAATGAAGTAGAAGAAATAATTCCTGATGAAGATAAGATTTTATTTTGTTAGAGATGTGAATAAAAGATGATTCAGTAATTTTAAAACCTCTGCCAAATGAAGACATTGTGACTTATGTACACTACTGCACATAATAATATGGACACACCCTATTTAATGCAAAATTGTTGTTTCAAAACTTTAAACAAAACAATTATAAGAAATATATTTATTCATCTACGACTGATTGTACATATGTACACAAAAGAAAAACTAATAAACATTAGAAAACATAAAGTAAATTAAACTTTCTCATCGAAAAATCCACCTCTTCATTTAATAACTGCTAATTTACTCAGTCTATCTCAAATAATATTGTTCCACTCCCTCTGTAATACCATTGAGAGGTGAGATAATTTTCACATGGCCCCTGTTCCACTTAATGAAAAACAAATCGAAACAGGAATGGAATCACCACCTTTCTTTATTGTTAGTATAATGCAGTCAGAAAGCATTTTCTCGTCTTTTGAGGGCCTAACAAATATTCTAAATAAAGGTGGCTTCTGTCTTTTTCTTAATTTTAAACCATCTTTAATACGAGGACGACCTGAAATGTTTCCGAAATCGACAAGAAAAACACGGTATTGGTGCGGTCTTTTATTTTTATTTTTCGATGTAGTCTCCTCTTTTTTCAATTAACAATTAGATGTTTTTCTAGTTTTTCAACAGTAAATCATTGCCTTGTATCAGTTAGAATACTTTACAACCTTCATGGTCAGAAATCTAAAGCATTCAACGATAAAATTTTTGCTGCGACCACTTAAGGTTTGCAATCCATCACTTTTTTATCATACTGTTAAATTTACCTAATACAGTTCTTCCTGTAAACATTTTTAATATGATTTCATAATATATCTTACACTAAATAAAGGCGGCTTCTGTCTTTTTCTTAATTTTAAACCATCTTTAATACGAGGACGACCTGAAATGTTTCCGAAATTGATAAGAAAAACACGGCATTGGTGCGGTATTTTTATTTTTCGATGTGCTCTCCTCGAATATCAATACACTTTTTCAAACGGTGCTCGCGTCTCTTCTAACCGGAAAAGTAGGATGTTTCGAGATCTGCACAATAGCCATGGCAATGACCTCCTCATTTGAGACAAATCTCTTTCCTGCCAATGATATTTTTAGTTTTTTTTATATAATAGAAATATCTATAATCTCTAATAGAAGAGTTACTTTGAACAATAAGTTTGTCCTTTCACCCTTTTGATTTGAGAACTGTTTCACTTCTCATTTCGAAAAGGTGAAAATGTTTTAACTCTGCGATGTTCTATCATCCTAACGAATAACAGCAAAAGTGTTGTACATTTTTTTCATCGTAAATCGTCGATTTAAAGCTTTAAAACGAATTGTTGCTTTGACCTTCTTGCGCAAGAAAGCAACATGTTTAAAGTTAACGAAATGAATTTATCGATTTGTAATCCTTAAATCTGCCAATAACTCATATTTTTCTACATCCCAATAACTTATTTGGAAATTAGCTAAGCGAGTATTTAACAGCATTTCGTGTAAGGTCATCCCGATTCTTTAAATCTAATGCAGCAAAACATGACGTTAAACCCATAAGCAGCAATGATTTTGAAGAAGTACAATCAAAAACCTTTTCTAATTATTTCAGAGAAATAAAAAGTAAGGATTTATGAATTTCTGCTGATGATGTAAAGAATTATTCATTCAAATTTTTATAATAGATTTATTTATGGACGTTCAGCTTATATTTAATTTTATTTCAATTATATCTTATCATAAACAACAACACAAGGTCAAGCGCATTTTGCCGTATCCTGTTGATATACACATCGTTAAACGAATAACCGAATACATTGCAATTTGTTCAGATATAATAATAATAATAATAATTTATTTGCATCTGTTATATAATCATAACCATAGTAAACATTGAAAATTATCATGTTAACATGGATGCTTTACCTCCTGTGGATATTGACAAAATACCATCTTGTTGTAAGTGTGTAAAGTTGAAATGTTCCTACACTACCTTTCGCACGTCTTTTCTCCTTCGTGGTAGCAAGAAAATGTATAATTATAGGACAATATGATGCCTTATACCACAGTAACTGGACATGTCTTTAGACACGTACCGGTATTAATAAGGCATGTAACAGTTTTTACGATAGAATTACGAACTTCTAAGTGAATTTATTAATTTAAAATCTGATCATATAGTGAATCTTAAACTAAAACACAAATATCGTGTGGAACATGAAAAGTTTAAACATCTAAGGGGCATCGATAGTTCCAATAAAATGGGAACATTTGTAAAAACTAATGCAATAGGTATATATAACGACTCGTGTTTAAATTATCCGATAATTGTTTGGACGAGGGAGGCTAGATCCCTCGCTTAAGGTTCGGATATACAAAACCGTCCTTAGGCCCGCCATAACCTACGCATCCGCCGTGTGGGCAACCGCACCGGCCACGCACATCAGAAAACTCGAAGCGTTCCAGAGCCGGACACTGCGCAGGGCCCTCAACGCACCCTGGTTCATAAGGAACACCACCATCCACGAGGACACCGGAGTGGAGCCACTGATGGACTTCATCCGGAGGATAGCAGCCCGATTCTTCGAACGAGCGGTAGACCATTCCAGCCCGCTCGTGTCGGAGTCCCAGGCGTACGACCCCAGGATCCCTTGGAGGTACGCCCGCCCACGGTCAGTCGTCGTGGCCAACGACCCGCTGATCTCCGCCTAGAAGTGGAACCCTCGCGCTTCGTCGCAGGTGCGGTTTCCCCGAGCCGAAGGTGGATCGAGTAGCCTGACGCTCGGGTAGCCGTTACGCCGACGGGAGTTTTACGCTTCTACCCCGTCCAAGACACGCCAAACGTCGAGGGCAACCAGACCAACAGCGGGAAGCAACTCTGACCTCCATCCGGAGATGGGACCCTCGTACTTCGTCGCAGGTGCGGTTTCCCGGTGCCGAAGGCGAATTGAGTAGCCGGAAGCCCGGGTCATTCGCATTCCGATGGGTGCGAGATCCATTTCCACCCCGTCTAAGCCACGACTCACTCTAGTCGAAGGTGGATCGAGTAGCCGGAAGCTTGAGTGAGTTACCATAAGACGGGGAAACGACGTCCGCCAAATGCTCGGGCGAAAGGTGAATTGAGTAGCTGGATGTCCGAGCGAATTCCCATTCAGATGGAGAAGTTGAAGGAAAAGATTCCCGGTACTTCAAAACCGCATTCGATCTACGATCATTCTGGTCAAATTCCTGATACCATGAGTAATGAAGACGGTGACATATATACCATGAGCGCGCTTTTGAGCTGACGATGGCTGTAATTCTTAGTAAAAGGAGGATGAAATAAGATTTCTATAAGTTAACAAAGTCTAGAAATATGCATGGCGCAGCCCTGACCCCTTTATTTTCTGACATAGCCTCCCTCCACACTAATGCACTTGGTCCATCGGTGCTCCAATATTTCAACTCCAAGTCTCCTGGAGAGATTTTTGTCCGACCTCTACAGACCACCGCTCTACAGCTTGGGTCACTTTGTAATTACTGGAAAATTTTCTGTTGTTACTTTTCTGCTTATATAACAGTTTGCTTCTGTCTGATTGTTTTTTTTGCAAATCCTACTTGGTTTCTAGGATTTGAAGGAACAATTAGCTTCAGCTTGATTATTTTTCTTACAAATATTACAAGTTAGGCCTTTTGTTTTGTTACAATCAACTGCTTTGTGACCAAACCTATTACAATTAAAGCATTTGCCTTTTTAACAGTTTCTGCTAGAGTTACCACGTTTACCACATCTACAACACTTTATTTTCTTTGTTTCCATTATTGAATTCAGTCAAACGAGCTTGTTCCATTAATAACCTCGACGTCAAATTCTCCACTGTTTTCTCTGTTGAGCTTTTAGAATCCCAGGCACTTCAGAAATGTGTATGCGTACTAGGTAATGTTGTTAGAATTTTTGAAATTACCATAGCATCATCAATCGTACCACCTGTTGCTTTAATTTTAAAAACTAAATTGTGTACCTTGCTAACGTGTATTGACATATTACCTTCTTTATTGTAGGCATAGTTGAAAAAATCTTGCATTATATCACATTTTTGTGTTTGCTGACTTCCACCATATATTTTAATTGTTAATTTCAGTAAGGGTCGCTAGTAATATTCTTTGTGTTTTAGCATCTCGTTTTAACTATGCTTCTTTGCTATTTGTATCGTCCTCTGCACGTAATTTACAAGTTTCGTCCACTAATGAATATAAATTGTCGGATCCATAAATCAAACGTGCTTGGATCTTTTAATTTTTCTATTTGTTCAACGTCTTTCAGCCGTTTTATTTCGCTTGCCATTTTTTTATTTTTATTTAATTTTCTCTTCTTCTATATTCACTTTGAAACCTCTCGACCTGGCTGTCCAAATGTTAGACGTCTACGTCAATAGTTGTTGTTTAAAAGTGTGTTTTGTGTAGCAAGTCAGGCGATTTCGCCAAAATGGATAAAATAGAATTTCGTGCAGTGATAAAACACTTCTAGGTGGCTATGAAAGCAGTCACGGAAATTCGAAATATTTTGTTAGAGGTTCGTGGTAGATGTACTCCATCAGTTTCGACCATCAACTTCTGGGTGAGCGAGTTCGAACGTGGCCGCATACGCACAAATGACGAACCACGCAGTGAATGCACAAAAATCGCTACCAACGATGAAATGGTCGACTAAATTCATGACGTCGTGTTAGCCGATCGCCGATTGTAGCTGAAAAACATAGCAGAGACAACAGGCACCTCAGAAGAATGCGTTGGCTATATTCTACACGAAATTTTCGCTATGAAAAAGCTTTTGGCGCAATGGGTACCGCGCTTGGTCACACCGGAGCAAAAGCTAAATCGGGTGATTCTTTCGGAGGAGTGTCTGGGCAGGATCCAATGCAATCCAAGGGATTTCTTCATGCGTTTCGTAACCGTGGATGAGACTTGGATCCACCACTACATACCGGAGACCAAGGAACAGTCAAAGCAGTAGGCTTTTCTGGACGAATCGGCTCCGAAGAATGCAAATACGGTTCCATCGGCCGGAAAGGTCATGGCGACCATTTCCTGGGACTCCCAAGGTGTGATCCTCACCGATTATCTGCAGAAGGGAAGGACTATCACGGACCTAGCTCCCAGCGACTTTTTCCTATTCCCAAACCTGTAAAAATCACTGGAAGAAAAGAGATTTGCCTTAAATGGGCGCTACAGATGGCTATTTTGCAGGCCTCGGAACATCCTATTATTCCAACGGCTTGAAGAGACTAGAGCACCGCTTGAAAAAGTGTATTGAACTTCAAGGAGACTACATCGAAAAATAAAAATACCGCACCAATACCGTGTTTCTCTTGTCGATTCCGGAAACATTTCAGGTCGCCCTCTTACCGTGGTGACGTTAACTGGTTTTGGACATGAAATTATTAATTATATGATAATGTCTCCTCGGAGAGTATTCCTTAACCCTGCTGTTGAATTTTATTTTATTTGGGTGTCGGTCACTTTATTTATCACTATTAGGGTAACCAATTAACTCCATAACTAAGTTCTTTTTTTTTAATTATACGTATTATATACATATATTCGAAAAATCCGTAAACAATCTGTATAAACACTGGAGCTACAAACAAATAATTGTATTTTTTGTCATCAAATACTAAAGGTTAATACCTTAAATTAATTAAGATTAAACGTGAGATAATATCATTTGCAATAGGTAAGACGAATGTGTTTATATCATTTTATAACTTTAATATCTCGGAAAATTATTGGCTTGACGTACAATATAAAATATTTATATAATATATTTAGCGAGAGTATATCAAAGGTTAAAGAATAAACTTATTAATAAATACGGTACATAGTAACCTAAATATTGTATCCGTGCTTGTTAGGTAATAAAATATATTGAGAAAATTGTTGCGTTTTGGAGTCAAACTCTTATTTACGTAGTTACTAGTGCCAATCATGGCTAGCGTGATGATAAAATTAGAATACTATTAATTACGATACTACCAACTGTGGTACGATAACAACTACTAACAAAGAACTAATAGATAAGCAAAAAAAGATGTATGCACATAAAAATACCCACGTCACTACGCCGGTCTATTTTAAAGTTCTCAATAAGTTTAAGCGTTCAACTTCAATTGCAGCTTCATTGTACAACCCATCGTCTTTACTTTATTTAATTCTAATTGGATCTAATTGAAGAATTCAAGATTAAATAAACCACGAATGACGTTGAAGATGAGGACCATTTACTCCCGACAATGAAGCTTTGTAGAATCTTCGGAGAATTGCCGACAGTGTTCAGCGGTATTGTGCATTGCGGTAGGAAGTAGAGTCTGGTGACCTCTACCGTATGCTTTGATTAACTAATTAAATAATTGAAGAGATACGCTAAGTTCTTTAAGAAGAATTGTTAAAATATTTCCTTCTATACTCTTAGACGTTTATTATACAGGCTCATCCACGACTATCGCCTGTTACATGTACGTATATATGTATCTCTAAAAGTAAGGCTGCAGAAACTAGTGCTTTCGCAGTAGTGTACGGCTCTGTTACTAACAATATCAATATATAATAATAATTTTTATTGTTGTAAAACTCGCTTATAACGTACTCGTTGGGATCATACAAAACAGGTCGTTAAAAAATTTTTATAAAAGAATATAATAATAATAATAGAGTATAATAATAATAATAATAGAATGTATTGTCCAACAGAATACCAATTACAGGACAAAAAATAATACAAAGCCATACATACATTGTGAAAAGAACTAGAAGAAACAATAAAAACCTAAAAAGCGCTTACAAATTGTGGCAAACAAAGTGAAATTATTGAGAATTTATCTAGATTCGAAAAAAATATCATTATAATATTTATTTGCTAAGCTACAGATATTATATATGGGGGCATTATGCAAAATATTAATTTTCGGAACAGGAACTGCAAACGCAGAACAGAATCTATATGAAAAACGAGGTATATGAAAGTGCAACTTAGATAACAAATCGCCGCAATAAACAAATTCATTTATTAATTTCCGGACAAATTGAGAGCAATGTGTTTCTCTATCAGGACGCTCCAGCAAAGAATGGTAATCAATTCCTCTAGGAGGGTATTCACCATCAAATTTGTACGAAAGAAATTTAAGGGAACGACGTTGAACTCGTTCCAATGTAAGGTGATAGCAGGTATAATAAGGAGACCAAATAATAGAAGCGTATTCCAGACAACATACTACAAAGGCAAAATACAAGGACTTTAACATATTTATGTCACTAAATTGCCGGGTGCTCCGCACCACGACGTCAGACCTACTTAAGTAAAGCTCTTCAATATGCTGAACAACGCTTATACGGCTATAAAAATAACACCAACATCTTTAAATGATCCAATCGTAGGTACAATCTCCCTTTTGATTGTATAGAGAGAATGTGAGAGATTCGTTTTGCACATGTAGGTGATATGCCGGCATTTTCCGACATCGAGCTTGAATCTAATGGTTGTGCACCAGGCGGTTATGAAGTCAACATTTTTCTGAAGGAGTGCAAATCTTCTTCGTTAGAAATAGCTGAATCATCAGCATAAGCCAAAGCCGGACAGGAAAAGCTAACCAATAGATCTTTAATAAATAATGAAAACAATAGTGGTCCTAAGTTGGAACCGTGTGGCACACCAGAAGTAGATACAAGTTCTCGCGACCGGTAGCCATTCAATACAAAACAATGAAATGAATAGTCACTTTAAGGACGCAAAAATTCATATATTGTTGTTTGTCTTCTCTTTTTCTTTAAAATGGCGTCTTGAAATCGTATTTCTAATTTAGAAAGAAGCTCCAAAGACACTGTATTTCCGTGATTTTCGAGAAAACTTTTGAGCTGCTTGGTCCGGGTAATAGCTTTACCATAATTTGGGATAGCTTCTGTTGGCACTGGAACCTCATCGACATCAGAATCTTCCGAAAGTTCTTGTATTTCAACTGGATTTGCAATTTCTTGTTCTGAATCTGGATCTTCAGCATACAAATCTTCATCTACGTTCAAAAAATCATTAAGGTATTCATTATCCGTCAATTTCAATAAATTCTTATTTTTGAGGATATCTGAAAGTACACTAAGAGGCAAATCATCTTCTAGGTCAGATGTGTCAGCCTCAGTTAACTGGTCTTCACTTTGCATATTTACATGACTAAATCCTGCTTTGCGGAAGCAATTTTGAACTGTCTCGTTGGTTACTTGGTATCAAGCGGTTTTTGCCAAATAAACTGCATCCAGTGGTATAATTTCCTTTATTAACTCAAAAGCTGTACCTGCAGTTTCAATGTTTACCAGCAGATGTTTGAGTATTAGACTTCGGTAATAAGCTTTAAAATTTTTTATAATCCCCTGGTCGAGTGGTTGACAAGCTGATGTACAACTAGGGGGTAAAAATAATATTTTTATATTATTTAAGCGAACGTCTTTCGGATGAGATACCGCATTGTCTAAAAATAACAAAATGTTTCTTTTTTTCTTTAGCCGTTTTCCAATCTAGATCTTGCAACCACTCTGTCATAATTTGTCCTGTCATCCAAGCTTTCTTATTGCATTTCCAAGTTATAGGCAGGTTATTTATATTAATATTTTTAAAAGCTCTGGGTTTAGCTGCCCTACCAGTGACTAGGAGTTTTTCTTTTTTACCCGCCATATTTGCACAATGCAAAATTGTAAACCTCTCTTTGGGATACTTACCCCCAACACATTTTCTCCTTCTTTAATGTGAGCGTTTTGTCGGGTAGAGCCCTGAAATACAGGCCTGTCTCATCGGCATTATAGATGTCTCTCGGTGAATATCCCTTAATCAAAGGACATTTTTTTTTTAAATTTTCATTATCCGTCAATTTCAATAAATTCTTATTTTTGAGGATACCTGAAAGTACACTAAGAGGCAAATCATCTTCTAGGTCAGATGTATCAGTCTCAGTTAACTGGTCTTCACTTTGCATATTTACATGATTAAATCCTGCTTTGCGGAAGCAAATTCTAACTGTCTCTTTAGTTACTTGGTCCCAAGCGGTTTTTGCCAAATAAACTGCATCCAGTGGTGTAATTTTCTTTATTAACTCAAAAGTGTACCAGCAGTTTCAATGTTTACTACCAGATGTTTGAGTATTAGACTTCGGTAATAAATTTTAAAATTCTTTATAATCCCCTGGTCAAGTGGTTGACAAGCTGATGTACAATTAGTGGGTAAAAATAATGTTTTTATATTATTTAAGCGAACGTCTTTCGGATGAGATCCCGCATTGTCTAAGAATAACAAAATGTTAACTTTAACGAACGATAACTCCAACTCGTGCGAAGAAAAATAAGAAAATCGCTTTAGTACATTACATTATATGTATGTCCCACCTAACAGCGATTACGGTGTGTGAGCATCTACTGTTCCGTCGAGAAAGGTAATTCCCCAATATTTAACACGTACTGCATTACCTGCTGGTTTGTACTAGATTAATATAAGTACGTTACTAAGAAATCAAGTGCGTTATAAAAGAAACATAGTACGTTATATACGTTTTATTATTCGTATCGTACAGATATTTTACACTAAAAACAGTACGACTTATACACACTCTAGATATTAAAAAAATCAGTCTGTTCTTTTGTCTATTCAACAGTAGCGCGTATACCTGCCTCTCCTACAGCAAAAAGCTCTTATCCATTAACTACTAACTTCCTGATCGTTGGGTTATATCGATTTACAGCCACCATTAAACTAAATCTATTTACATGACACATGTACACACCCTAAAAAAAAGATTTAAAAGTAATCACCAACTGAGGGCGCAGAATCTGAATCAAACAGCAATGGAATAGTCTCCGCAAAGTTTCTTAACCTTTAATCGTCAATAAGATAATAATAACCTGCTGCAGAAACCATTTGTTATCAAACTTTTCACAATACCATATATCTTGTCAATTTTAATAAACCAAAAATGAAGCTAACAAATTCGATATAAATATCTTGCATTCAACGAGATCACCTTCTAACTTCGTATTGGTCGAATGCGATATTTGGGGTGGTGCTCCCGGTAAATTTAACCCTTGTTAGTCAATTTCTCGCGATAGGACTGCATTGTGTGCGGAGGTGTTGTCTTCCATTGCAGATTTTCTTGCGGAAATCAACGGGTAAGAACGTTTTTTTTTTACGGAAATTGAATCTGTGAATACTTGTGTAGATAAAGTTGTAATACGTGTGATAATGATTTAAAGGAGTTAATTTTTATTGATGAATATTTCGAAGGAAATAAGTAAAAAAATAAGGTATTTTTAAGGGATTATTTATGAAAAGGAAATATTTCTTTGGGCGTTTGTGCATTTTTCTTACTTATTGTAAAGTGTAAAGATATGTGTTAGGTTACGATTTTAGCTTTTAAATTTCATCATTCTGTGCTTAATAGAAAAAGATATTATATTCCTATTTGTATTAATAATTCTCAGTCATATTCATTAGTATAGAAGGACTGTATTATCAGCTATAATTATCAGAATAAGTCAAGTTGCACGTTTCATCAAATATACGTGTACATAGAGCGAAATTTCTATAGTTCCATATGATATTTTGAACAGAGTATTTTTTTTATATCTTAATTCAAATGGAAGAAAAAATAACATTAAAAAAATTATTACATTTTATACAAAGAATATTTACAATAAAGAATTTTATATAGATTCATCAACACAAAATTAATAAGTAAAATAAATACACAAAGAAAATATAATTCTTCCTTAGTAGTGAGTGTAAGATCCTCGATTCAAAATAACGTCCACCATCCAGGTCTCTATACTGTCTATCAATTTGGTCAATATTAAAATAAGAATATCATTCCAATGCAATTGTAGATTTTACTTCTTTGACGTTGTCGTATTGTTTATTATTGGCATACGCCTATCTTACCAATATTCCCCAAAAATTTTCGATGAAGTTCAGATCGGGCGAGGGAGCTGGCCGTTGCAATAAATTGATTTCCGTTTGATGAAACCACTCCTTTATTTATCTGGAATTATAGATAGCTGTAATGTCTTGCTGAAATATCCAGTCTTTCGTCGGCAATTGTTTACCAAAGTCTATCACAACCATACCTAGAAGTTCTATATAAGGATTAGATTTCCGCTCCGACGCCTGTTGCTCCAATTGCTTCGTGCGCTACTATGGTTGACCTAGGTTCTGTAACTGAGATGGATGTGGTGTGTGCTATGAAATCCTTAAAGAATAATTGCACGGCGGGTAGTGATGACATTCCGGCCTTTTTTGTTAGGGATTGTGCAAATATATTTGCTTCTCCTCTTTGCTACATGTTCAGTCTTGCTCTCAAGACATCCACCTTCCCGTCTGTGTGGAAGATTGCCAAATTGGTGCCTGGTTTTAAAAATGGTGAGAAGTGTGTTATTTCCAACTATCGTCCCATATCGTTATTAAATAATTTTGCTAAAGTTTTTGAGAAATGTTTGTACAAGTATATTTATGCTCAAGTTAGACCCTGGATTTCAAATGACCAACACGGTTTCGTTGCTCAACGATCTACGGTAACTAATCTTGTTACAATTATACAATACCTATCTGATAGTATTGATGCCGGTGGACAGGTAGATGTTGTGTATACTGACCTAACAAAAGCTTTTGATCGAATCGACCACACCGTGCTTATTAATAAATTGGACAATATTGGATTTTCGTCTTCTCTTTTGTCTTTATTCCAATCGTATCTTCTTGGTAGAAAGCAATTTGTGACATACATGGGATTTCAGTCTGATTGCTTCTCGCCGAGCTCTGGAGTTCCTCAGGGGAGTAACTTGGGTCCACTTCTGTTCCTCATATATATAAATGATTTGTGCTATCAACTGAACTGTCCAAAGTTGTTATACGCAGATGACTTGAAGTTGTACTCAACAATTAATAATTCTCAGGATTGCAATCATTTGCAAAGCCAACTCGATATATTCCACACGTAGTGTGTCAACAACAAACTAACAGTTAATGTAAACAAATGCAAAATTGTCACCTACACTCGTAAGACGACTCCAATTATATATACCTACCACTTGGCTGGATCTTCTTTACCTAGAGAGACCTCTATGAGAGACTTGGGCGTCGTCTTTGACTCAAGACTGACCTTTATGGAGCACATATCCAGTATTTGTACATCAGCGTTGAGTATGTTAGGATTCATTATACGTGTTACACGACCATTTTGCTTCTATAACAGCTATTCTTCCTCTTTATTTCGCTTTTGTTCGGTCTCGACTGGAGTATGCGTCCGTGGTCTGGTCACCTATGTACATCTATCAGATACATCTTCTAGAGCAGATTCAGAGAAGGTGTTTGAAGTTCTTGTACTTTAAAAAATTTAGTACTTACCCGATACAAGGATTTAGCCACAGTGCTCTGCTAGAGGCATTTAATATTGATTCATTAGAACTACGTCGAAAACAGGCTGAGTGTAAATTCCTATTTACTTTACTTCATAATGGTCTTGATGTCCCTGAGTTGTTGAGTAAAATCAACTTCATTGTACCACGTTCAGGATCTAGGCAAACAAATACATTTTACTGTTTCGCACCTAGAACAAACATCGCCATCAGGTCCCCAATACACAGATTGTGTAGCAATTTCAACTCTATGGAGTTTGCCGAGTTGGATATACATACCTGCACTTTACCGTCCCTTTTTGACGGTATGTAGACCATGCGTGCGTTACACTTAGTTGAATACTTTTTCCGTTCTCTCTTTTTTCCTAACCACTGGTAAACTACTTTTTTTTAATTTAAATTAAAGCAACTAGTTACTAAGTTTTCTAATTTGACGTACTTTAATTTTATGTTATTTATATTTGCATGTGTACATTATTTAACATTGCCTCGTAATTGGATATTTGTATCTGTTGGGCATTAAATATTATTATTATTATTATTATTTCATCAGGGTAGAAATGAAACATATTGAGATTATATAGTTATGGGTAAAAGCCACCCAAATCAAATCGTCACCAAAATTTCGGCGTTCTTCCGCGAATCGTAGCAATAATATTTGAAACCATCAGCCCCGTCCAAGTTAAATTTCTTCTCGATCAGAGAATACGACGTTGTTCCACTCATGACATCATCTCATATAATCTTGCGCAAATCTCTATTTTGGGTGTTTATGTGCCTCTTTTAAGAGTGCTTTTGTAACCTTTTTTAGGCACCGGAAACACGTTTGTGCAATCTACTCAATATCTGTATCTTTGTGGACAAATTTTAACCATCCTGACTTAAATTTTAAGTCTGTTCGTCTTCAAGATATTTTCCGATCTTGTTAAAAGCCAGCAAAGACTATTTTTTTTAGGTGAGGTGTATACAAAAAAATCCCATTCCAAACTTCATAAAAATCAAGGATAAAAAATCCAAAAGAAGAACCTTTAACTGTCCAAAATGTAAAATTTTAATATTAAATGTTCTAAATATTCATATTGCCGAAATGATTCTTTTATTAGATAGACTTTAATCTGCAATAACCCTAAGTAAATCAAAAATTATGAATTATTCAGTACATCGCACAGCGCTCAATTTTTTAATACACAAAATAAGAAATCCCAAAGACTACTAAGGAAATAATAAAAGAATCACATACACTACCGTCCATAAGTTTAATCGCGCTATATGAAATAACAAAATAAATAAACAAAATAAATATTAGGATTAAACCATTGCAAACCATTTATTATATATATTTAGTAATGATAAAATTGCAATTTAGAAATGGTCTCGTGGTGTAATGGTAGCACAATGTGCCGGTAATACAGAGGTCGAGGGTTCAAATCCTGCTGGGACTGGTATTTTTTGAGGAAGTTAATTACGTTAGTTAATTGCAAGGACATTGTTGTTACTAATTGGTACTAATACCAACGGTGGTTTAGTAATAATATTAATATTAGTTTAATTGTTAAGAACTTGCCTTTACTAATACTATAGTATCTGTCAAATATTACAATATATCTATAGACATCGTGAAATCTAGGTATTAAAAGCGATTTGTACTCACTTCAAGTGATCTCGTGCTGCAATAGTAGCACAATCTGCTGCAGAGGTCGTGGGTTCAAATCCTGCCGAGATATTTTTTCAGGAATTTAATTACGTTGGTTAATTGCAACGAAATTATAATTTTATCATTAGTAAACAGATAATGTTTTCGAGAAATTTACTCATTAAGCCTTAACTTAAAATGTTTTATTGACAAAATAGTACATTGTAGAAATGTTTGTATAGAAACTGCCTTTAGAAACATTCCGAAGAAGCTGACAGCATGATCAGCGAAACAAGTAAAACAGTGAATACACGACAAAAATCGATAAATTACTTTCTACTATGGACTACGGTCGTGAAAGTCTACACTCAAAATAGTACAGTCTAGTAAAAAATATACTATTATAATATTTCTTCAAAGTAACCTTCTTTTGCCTTATTAATTGCCTGACGGATGCGTGACATCCTGAGAACCAATCAAGTACGATTGCTCTATAGTATTCTACACTTCCTCCAGAGCACTGTTTTGTCAATCGGAAGTTTAGAGAATAACAATGGACTTAATACGCATCCATGCCTTAATCCAATTTGTGTGTTGAATTGAGCTGATTTTGTGTTGGAGGTTCTTACTTTATTCCTGTTATTTTTATACAATGCCTTAATTATCTCTATCATCTCTGGCCCTCTCCTTTCCGAGCTCTACCATACATCTTCTCTTCTTACCCTATCAAAAGCTTTTTTAACATCTATAAAACATATATGTATTTTCTTTCCTTTTCCTGTTAATTTTCCTCCTATTTGTCTGATTACATACATTAAGTCTTGGGTGCTTCTTCTTTTTAGGTATTACTTTCTTGATTATGATGTTTTTAAGAGATAAAGTAGTCCTTTGTTACCTTTGTCTCTCATATATTTCATCATTTCAGCCGTGATTCCATTCCTAGCGGACCCTGCGACATTTACTTCCGAACAATTCGAATTTTCATTTGTCCGCCCATAATAAATTTTTCCAATCATTTACACTCCAGATTGCGTGAGCTTTCGCCCAATTTAGTCTTTTCCGTTTGTGTATAGAAGTTAACCGTGGCTTTAATCTTGGCAAAGAAACGCAGAATAGGCAATTTTGTTTAAGAATCCTTCCCGAGCATTTGTTTTATCTCGATGTCGATTATTTCGACTATTTATAGGCTGGTGATCGAACCGTTTAGGTTTGATGTATTACCAATGGTGACGTATACTCTGTAAATTACATTTATTCGAAAACCATTGTTTAGATAGGAAATCTAAGTATTTTATTAGACATTCTCGCTAATTTCACACAAGTGCGAATGTTATATACCACTTAATTTACCCGGTACATTTCCATTTCACTACCATTACCTTTTTCTTCACGATGTAATCATTTCAATATGACGCGACTACGTCATCATTCCTCATAAATGTTCAATAGTCCAGATTAAATTCCCCACCTCGAGTGTGATATCATACATTACAAGTTCTAACGTCAATACGCTACTGCATTTTGCAACCTTATCGCGGGAAGTAGCTCGGAAATTTGCCTCCGCAAATTGTTAAATTATTATACGTTACGTATTCGCTTGTACCTCGGTTCTACATCATTAATTACGGAAGAATATTTATTATTGTTACGTGTGCGAGTACCAATAATTTCCTCTTTTTTTTTGTTCGGTTAATGCAAGTTATACGTGACCAAGTTTCGATTTGGGAAATTTACTATCGCTTTGAAAGCATTTAGAATGTCATCGTATGAGTAATGCGTTCGGTTTCTAATATTGCAAATTACTAACGTACATGTGTACTGAACCGACAATTTGTTAGTATAGATTGTGGAGGCCCGCGTTTATTTCCAGTGATAACGTTGTTGTGTTCGTTGCATGCATATTTGTACATGTTTATATTTGGGTTAGCTAAAGATTACCGAGTGCTAACTGTATTTATATTAAAATCAGAAACTTCAGTCTAATAGATACTATATATATATATATATATATAGTTTTGTTTCAAAAATCTAACAGAGTTTTCCAAAGAATTTCGACTAAGTTGTATTTTATTACAGCTTTTAACAACCAATGTATGAAAAGTTTTGTTATAACAAGCGAATTTGAAATTTTAAGGAATAGATCTTCATTTTTGATACAAGTTGTGATCTTTTCTGATAATAATTTCGTTTATTTCCAACAGATATATACCGAGTTACAGGAAATATGCATACATAACAGCAATATGAATACAAATAAGCTAGATATAAACGTAAAAATTAAGTAAGTATAATTCCTTTGTAACGCTATTAATAAACTTAAATTCAATAAAATTATATAAACAGAAAAGAAAATAAATCGATAAGAAAGCAAAGAAATCACCTGGCGAAGCGAGGAGAAATAGCTACAAGAATTGAATTAAAGCTATCTGCGTCCATATTGCATAGATTGATTTGATTAAAATTGAAATACATCAAGGAAATGGGGGACCTCATTAGCACGTTTGTCCTGTTAGGGTTGCAGTAAAAAGTAAAAGATGATCTTTCAGAGCTACTTCAATTTCTTCCAGTGTTGTAGCTGTAAATGCTATGGTGCAGTTTCAGGTTTCATTGAATGAAGGAAAGTTATAATTTTTTGAGTCAATGTAACACATGGGCTGAAAAATCCCGGGCCTAACACACAGATGACGCTAGTTTTATTGCAGTCACCTTTCTCTCAGTTAGTACCAACCTTCAAAAGACAGCTGTTAAAATTTCATGATATACTATTCATTAGTTTGTGAGTTATTGCGCTAAAAGTCACGCTACTTTTGTTATTTTCAAAACAATGGATCAACAATTTCGTGTTTTAATTTTACACCGCTTCTTGATGGGAAAAAAATACCGTTCAAGCGAAGCAATGGCTTGAAGAGTGTTATGGGGACTCCGCTCCATCAGAAACAACAATAAAACGTTGGTTTGCTAACTTCAAACGTTGTCGTAGAGATATCGATGATGCAGAACGCAGTGGACGTCCAAATAAGGCGGTAACACCAGAAAACATCAAAAAAATCCACAAAATCGTTTTGAACGATCGAAAAGTGAAGTTGTGTGAGTTAGCTGACATCGTAGAGATATCAAAAGAACGTATTGGCTTTATATTGCATGAGCATTTGACTATGAGAAAGCTCTGTTCAAAGTGGGTGCCGCGTTTGCTCACTGTTGACCAAAAACAAGAACGTGTTGATGATTCTGAGCAGTGTTTGGCCATGTTTAAACGTAACAAACCGGAATTTTTGCGTCGATATGTGACAATGGATGAAACATGGATCCATCACTTCACTCCGGAATCAAAACGATCGTCATCTGAGTGGACAGCAACTCGTGAACCTCGTCCAAAAGCGCCCGAAAGCACAACAATCGGCTGGAAAGGTTATAGCCTCGGTATTTTGGGATGTGCGTGGTGTAATATTCGTCGACTATCTTGAGAAAGGAAATACCATCAACAGTGAATATTATATAGCGTTATTGGAGCAGTTGAAGGCCGAAATTGCAAAGAAACGACCGCATATAGCAAAGAAAAGAATTTTGTTTCATCAAGACAACGCACCGTGTCATAAGTCAATCAAAACAATGGTAAAACTACATGAATTGAACTTTGAATTGCTCCCACATCCACCGTATTCGCCAGATTTGGCTCTCAGTGACTACTGGCTGTTCGCAGACCTCAAAAAAATGCTCGCCGGTAAGAAATTTCGCACGAATGAAGAGGTTATCGCTGAAACTGAGGCCTATTTTGAGGCAAAAGATAAATCGTTCTACAAAAGTGGTATTGAAATGTTAGAGCGGCGGTGGAATGATTGCGTTGCTCTTGATGGAGATTACGTTGATGAATAAAGCTAATTTTGAACCAAAAAAACCGTGTTTTCTTTGTTAGGCCCGGGACTTTTCAGCCCATGTGTTAAACGCTACTGCGGTATTCTCCAAAGGCATTAACGTTGTCCGTAGGTGAGGAATATTCCGTATTATCAAGTCACAGAGGTGTTCTGATACGTCCTCGTCTGCAATGAATAAACGATCAGAATTGTTTTGGATCATTACAAAGAGCATTTTCAATACCATCAAGATAATACCGATAACAATCGAAATAAGGTTTTTTGCTTCTGAAGTGAAATATTTAAATTGTCGTGAAAATATTGTGTTTTATGTTTTTTTTGTATTTTCCTAAAATTGCAGATTTAATACGTAAACAATAGATAACCTCGATATTACACCACGGAGGATAGTGGCGGCGCTGAATTTTTAGATGCTGAAATTTAGAAACTGATGAAGTAAACACTTAATCCAGAATATCATAAAAGATGCTGCATGCGTCATCAACGTTGTTTATAGTGTCGAGAACAGACCAATGCGTTGTAATTAAAGTAATGGGACGTTAGCTTTTTTAAAATTAAATGTGTCTGAAGTACGATTCATTATAAATGGCTGATGGCTGACAAGGAGTTTGATTCAGCTCTAAATCACAAGAAAGAGCAGAATGATGAGAATCTTCTTTCAAGAAAGGATTGAGGTCACGAGATACATCACACAGAAAATCAGAGAATACTAGATCAAGTAATCGTCCATTAATATTACTTACAGCATTAAACTGTTGTAAATTATTGAACTCCTCGAAGTTGTTAGGTGCAATCGATGTCTGTACTATTTACAAAAATCACCGATAATTACAACATTACCTTGCAGCATGCAGTCCTGCGTACTTAGTGTATATAAAAAATACTGAAAGTCTTCTAAGGAAGAAATATCTTCGTCCCAACTATGTCAATACCAGAAGTGGCACATAAGATAGTATTAAAGTCTATTCGCTGTGACCAGAACTGGGTTCTAATTCTTACTAAAACTCCACCTCCCATGGAAAATCCCGTTGCAAGAAAATAACGTTCTTGACGAAGCATCAAAAACCACCAGGAAAAAAGGCGTTACCTGCTACATCCTCGCTGAGCAATGTTTCAATAAGGGCGACAATATTACAATCGCACGTACAAACGGAGTTGTACAATTCATTAACTTTGGAACCAAGACCACGAACGTTCTGACACTCGTAAGTGATGGAAAAAAGACTGGGCGATTACGAAGATCTTTCACATTCTTAGCGTGGCGTATGATTTCGTGAACTTCCGATTTGTTATTCAATATCAACTTTAAAGGACGGAGGCGAGTATTTAGCCGGTGCAACCTATAACCAATTGGCGGCGAAGAAAGGTTCAGTGGGATATAAATCCTATCAACGTCAGTACGTTCTTCCTCAGCTCTTTCCACAACTGATAACTCAGACGGTTGCTTTGTCACACCAAAAATCAGTAAATTATGTCTTCTATACTATCTATCCATAACATGACGATAAATTAGTATGGGGGTTATTTTTAGTACCGAAATTTGATCAATGGCGCCCTCTATGTTCCACTACGCAAAACTTAAAGGACATCCCCCGTATATGTTCTTTCCGGAACAGAATTAAGTTGATTCAAGACCTATAAAGCAAATTATAAAGAGAATTTTATATCAATCTGGTGGTGGTAGTATATAGTTGGAAGGACATAGCGAAAGGGAAAGTTTAAGAGCTTAAAGTTAGTTATATAAAGTACGATTAATAAATTCTGATTTTGTCTTTTATATCGGGTGTATTCTCTTATTGTTAGTTTGTTGTAAGAAGAGTACTTGGGGTGGTATGCTTGTGCTGCTAACGATAAGAATAGTAATAAAAAGTATGTACAATTGCGTCTAGTTTTCTTTATTACAGATAGACCTTTGCCACAGAACTGAGAAATGTGAGTGAAATATGCATAAGATGTTGGATTAACAATATCATGAAGAAAATGTAGTTAAGGCCAAATATTGTGTCGATTTAAATAAAATTACTATTACTTCTTCAATTGATTATTTCCCAAACTTACATGCTAGTAACATTTAGCCCTAAAAGCCCACGAAAGCAACTGTTCTCTTTTTATAATGTGGATAGATCAAGGATATGCTTAAGGGCGTTCAGGAGACGCAATAGTTAAGTGAATAACCATCGAAAATGCAAGGTCACATTGGCCACCCACTCAACCATTTAGAAACACTTGTCTTCTTAACACATCCTTTGTAATGTTTACAAGCATTTGCGATTACATAAAGTGATGAAGTCTGATGTACGTGGTAGTTGTGTAATGCAAGATGTTTGTCACTTCCGCGTTTAAACAAGCTACTGTGTGTTGAAGCACGTTTTCTAATGTTAGGATGGTAATTAGATATTCCCCAGGTTCACCGCAAGAATTCAACATACGTTTAATAGTATTCATGATATGAGGTAATTTGAATGGAATAAACGAAAAAACAGCTTTCAATATATGCTTAGTCATATTTAAAGAAATAGAAACTAAAGATTCCTTGATGATTCCATGTTAGGCTTCCATGGATGTCGGCTATATTACTTTTCTGGTTTTTGACATTATAATAACAGGTACATATTCACCCAGTTACAGGCAACAGTTAATTATCACTGCATGACAGCAAAATACAAAATGAAATATATATATGTATATAAGGGTCAGCGTTGCTGTCACAAAGATCAGAGATTCTGTTGAAGTTCGTGCACATCAGGTACACTGGGGATCTTATAAGGACATTTCTTCGGGTGCGACCGTAATAGAAGGAAAATGACGACCTGGGGCTAATTCTGGGAATAAGAAAATTATACTTACTCAAGAGCGAGGGACAATCAATCTTGGTATGAACTAAACAAAATAAAAATGCTAACAAAGAAATCGTTCTCCTGGTAGAAAGAGAAACAAAATTAAATTTCTGCAGCAATACAGTGTGTTCATTGGATCTTCTATATGGATAAGATCTCTTCGACGGAAAATAGAGGAGCTTCAGGAATCATCTCTGCACCGCCTGAATAGAGTTTATGTGTGTTTCATAGATAGGAAATCAGACCAATGCAGCGTACTCCAAGTAGGATTGAATGAGAGAAAAGAATAATGAAGATAAAGCTTGTATATTACGAAAGTCTCTACAATTACGATAAATAAATCCATATATCTTATAGCATCACAATACCAACTGAGTTATGTGATCGGAAAAAGACAGAGTGGTATCAGAAAGCACCCCCAAATCTTTGACTGATGTTGTCATCTGCAGTGGTGTTGCTTCAACGTTATAGACGCACTTAGTATATTTAAGTACAATCTACTAACTTTATACCAATTAGAAACACAACCAGAAACAGTTTAATATCATCAGCGTACATTAGCGTTTCGCATTCAAGAGCGCTAGCAATGTCGTTTATGAAGAACGGAAGTATTAGAGGTCCAAGATTAGATCCTTGCGGTATACCAGAGGTGGCGATATGCTTGGATGACGCGTAGATCCTCTAGCATACTTGAAATTCTCTATTGATCGGGTATGGTTGTAGGAGCGAGCATAATGGTCCTGAATATCCGAACGAACTCAATTTTCTTAGAAGAATATAGTGATCTGTATGATCCAATGCTTTTTGCAAGTCCAAGTAAATAGTGTCAACTTGGCTTTTGCTGTCTATTGCTTCAGACATATATTGCGTACAACAAGCTAGATTAGTGACGGTTGAACGCTGGGATATAGCACGATGTTGCTTTTGAGAGAGCCATGCGCGCAACAAAGATGAGAAAAAATAATATGTTCAAACGCTTTTGAAAAGTTATAAAGTAAAGAAATTGGTGGATAATTGCGGATTTCAGAGGGACCGCCTTTCTTGAGTACCGGGCATATCTGTGCCAACTTCCAAACTGTTGGAAATTTAGACTGCTTCAAAACAAGATTGAAAATGACGTGCAAGGGCTTCCCAAATACATAAGCACAATCACGAACGATAAATCCCGGAATATTACCTGATCCCGGTGTAAAAGAATCCTTCGACCGCCTCAATTTCTTCTAGTGTAATCGACGTAAATGTTATCGTCGAATTAGTCATATCGTGAAAGGCAATCAAGTGACTATTTTGGCATTGAATGTATACGCTGCTAAGGTATTTCGCAAAAGCATTTACTATCTCGCCAGGTGTAGTAGATTCAATGTTATTATTGTTCATACGTCCAGATATTTTAGTACGTCCGCGTTTGCTCTGAATATAAGACCAAAAACGTTTTGGATCTCTGCACAAACTTTTCTCCATACTGACAATATAAACCTTTATGAGGTTCCGATATAAGTTTTTTAAGATCGCTAAATACTTCGTACAAAATGTCGTAAAATGTGCAACATGTCTCATCTAGATCACTAATACCTCCCAAAACAGACCAATCGGTTGAGTAAAAACTGTTATTCAACAATTGAAATTATATCGCTAGCTTGCCATAATTTCGGATACTGTTTTATTTTGGAATAATTTACGCGAAATATGTGCATGCATAGTATTATCGTGCATATTGGATGCACCCACAGCAAAAGAGGGGTAAAATTCTCACATTCACTTCATAGTTTCTGCGCTGGTACCGCCAGGTTATGGTTTTTTCAGACTGTAAAAAGAAGACAACCCTGCTTTAATACGGTAACGATAAAGGAAATATAATTTACTCGAGGCAATATGAATAGTCTAGATAAATATTTTGTAAGTTACATTCATATCAGACGAATGTATACAATACACACTATACCATAGATATGAACAATACAGGTTTTATGAATTTATTCATTGTATATTTATATAAAGTGGTTAGGCGTAGTGACCAAACATACGATCCACAATGTAAAATTTATGCGTATGATCTATATACACAAACACGTAATGCAATACTCATCCAATGTATACATTCTCTATGTTTATGCTGCTTGGAATACATATATATGTACATATGTATGTTCTAGGAAACGATGTATCTATTTATCTGTACTAACACATGGACTGAAAAGTCCCGGGCCTAACGAAAAGGCCCGGGTTTTTTTGGTTCAAAATTAGCTTTATTCATCAACGTAATCTCCATCAAGAGCAACGCAATCATTCCAGCGCCGCTCTAACATTTCAATACCACTCTTGTAGAACGATTTATCTTTTGCCTCCTCAAAATAGGCCTCAATTTCAGCGATAACCTCTTCATTCGTGCGAAATTTCTTACCGGCGAGCATTTTTTTGAAGTCTGCGAACAGCCAGTAGTCGCTGGGAGCCAAATCTGGCGAATACGGTGGATGTGCAATTTGAAGTTCAATTCATGTAGTTTTGCCATTGTTTTGATTGACTTGTGACACGGTGTGTTGTCTTGATGAAACAAAATTTCTTTCTTTGCCATATGCGGTCGTTTCTTTGCAATTTCGGCCTTCAAACGCTCCAATAACGCTATATAATATTCACTGTTGATGGTATTTCCTTTCTCAAGATAGTCGATGAATATTACACCACGCACATCCCAAAATACCGAGGCCATAACCTTTCCAGTCGATTGTTGTGCTTTCGGGCGCTTTGGACGAGGTTCACCAGTTGCTGTCCACTCAGATGACGATCGTTTTGATTCCGGAGTGAAGTGATGGATCCATGTTTCATCCATTGTCACATATCGACGCAAAAATTCCGGTTTGTTACGTTTAAACATGGCCAAACACTGCTCAGAATCATCAACACGTTCTTGTTTTTGGTCAACAGTGAGCAAACGCGGCACCCACTTTGAACAGAGCTTTCTCATAGTCAAATTCTCATGCAATATAAAACCAATACGTTTTTTTGATATCTTTACGATGTCAGCTAACTCACGCAACTTCACTTTTCGATCATTCAAAACGATTTTGTGGATTTTTTTGATGTTTTCTGGTGTTACCGCCTCATTTGGACGTCCACTGCGTTCTGCATCATCGGTGTCTCTGCGACCACGTTTGAAGACAGCAAACCAACGTTTTATTGCTGTTTCTGATGGAGCGGAGTCCCCATAACACTTTTCAAGCCATTGCTTCGCTTGAGCGGTATTTTTTTCCCATCAAGAAGCAGTGTAAAATTAAAACACGAAATTGTTTTTGATCCATTTCTTTGAAAATAACAAAAGTAGCGTGACTCTTAGCACAATAACTCACAAACTAATGAATAGAATATCATGAAATTTTAACAACTGTCCTTTGAAGGTTAGTACTAACTGAGAGAAAGGTGACTGCAATGAAACTAGCGACGTCTATGTGTTAGGCCCGGGACTTTTCAGCCCATGTGTTATTATGGAAATTTTGTGGACATATACTATACTATGTATTTTGCTTCAGGGATGTTCAAGAATATCCTCAACGTTAATACAATACCAACAATGTTTATTCATAAAATGTGTTTTATGAAACAGAACTCCCTCATACATAATATACTCTTAAGGCAACACTCTGAATCACAACCTAAGTTTTACAATCGATCGTTACCCTTAAATTTGAAACAGTAACACCTTCATTCCTTAAAAAATTAATCTGGTTTTGCTTGGGCAAGGCTGGATGTTTAGGCTATAGTCAATTCATTTTAAAACCGAAGCTTTAGGTAAGCTAATCTTATAATTTCCACGTTTAGTATTTAATTTGGGTTCTCATCAATCCTGTTGAAGCTTTTGTATTCCTGTTTGAGTGGAAGATCCAGTTATGCATTTCACAATCGATATCCTTCCAATGACTCCACTGTTGTAGCATTGTTCCTGTCCCTAATAAAGGTGATACCTCCGACGTTTCGACCTATGTCAATTATTTACAGCTTCGCTAAAGTATTTGTGCACTTATCTACGCTTCAATACATTTCGAAATTTTCCAATAACATATGACAGTTTGCAGCAAGTTATTCAAGAATTAGTGGCAACATTTCGTGAAACAGGGTCTGTGTCCCGAAAATCAAGTAGTGGTAGTCCATCAAAACGGACAGCTGAAAATATAGCAGATGTTAAGGAACGAATAACTCAATCACCCAAGAAATCTATTCGCAAGCTTTCACAGCAAGCGCAACTTTCATATGGAACATGCCAGGCCATCCTTAAAATAGATCTCCAAAAGTTTCCATACAAGTTTCATTGCGTGCAGGAGCTTCTACTTATTGATTACGCAATCTGGCTTAATTATTGTCAATGGTTTTTAGATATGATGAATAATGATGATATTCTTGAGGTTCCTCTGGTCTAGTGAACATCCACACGAAATTCTTTAGACACCTTTGCATCCTCAAGAAATAGGAGTTTAACTTGTTACTTCTTGTGGGCCGATTATTGCTCCAATATTTTTTAATGATACCATAAATGCGGAATGATATCACGATAATTTATTGCAAACATCTTTAGATCAATTATATAATGGCGAACTCCACGAGGGATATTTCCAGTAAGATAATGTAACCACCTATACGACAAGGGAAACAATGGAATTATTGCATGAATTCTTTGATAATCGGATAGTAGACTTTCCACCGCGATCTACCGATTTGACAATTATAGATTCATACAATTGACGAACTTACTGAAGCTATCCGAAATGTCCGTGAAGAAATTACACTGCATACTTTAAAGAATGCCTTCAATAACATGAAACGAAGAGGGGTGTTATGTATAGAACCGGAATTATTCAATTTACACATTTTTAAAGTTATTCTACCAACTTAAATTTAAAGAAGAAAAATTTCGTGACTTGCTAGACGGTAATTAATATAAAACTCTCGTTTAACAACGTTTTAAATTTGTGAGAAAATATTAGTCAATGTAGGATTTAAACCCATGACCTCTGCGTTACCGGAGTCTTCAAAGCCTACTTTGCTTCGATAATAATTGCTAAATTACAAAGAAAAACGGTCCTAACCCTGAATACAAGGTCTTGAGGGACTGAATTGAATTTAGTTTGAAGTAATATTTTTCTAAGAAATTTAATTTGATCCAATTAATCTTAATTTTCCTATTTCGAATGGAACCGGTGCAATTCTTGCCGTTCAAAATCTCAAATGAAGTGACTTTGGTAAATAATTAGTTATAATTTTGTTAATATGTTTTGACTAACAATTTTTTTAATCATTTAATTAATTTAAGCTGACGAAAATCTTTTAATTTAGGAAACAAATTCCACCCAATTACCATCTTCCATACTAATAAAAAGACTGCATTATTTTTTCCTTCGTCTTCATCCTAAATAAAGATTAAGAAACAAAATTTATCAATGAAAACGATTATTTAAACACCGCACCATAAATCTGCGTGACTAAGGACCTTGTTAAGTATAGAAAATGAAGGAACCTCACTTTGAGTATTTAATGTAACTATTCTTTATTAAGTTATTAAACTTTTTATTTTTCCAACTGAAATGTTGTTATGTAGTTATTTGTTAAAACGTCAGAACCTAAGCTGACAACCGCATGTCAACGGTGTAACTTAAACTGCACCACTTACATTTAAACGCTATCACTAGCGCCATAAAAGAAGTCATTTTTTAAAGTTATTCTACCAACCTAAGTTTAAAGAAGAAAAATTTCATGGCTTGCTAGAGGACAAACGTAATCCATCATACGGCAGAACTGAAAACTACTCGCTGTTATCTGATCAAGTTAAATTTTAGCTATATTATACAGATACCAATTATATTGATGCTGTCTAATTCATTCTTAAAGCGAATGGACTATAGTTGAGGAATATAAATCGTTTATAAGTAGAGAGAAAAGAATTGGACCCAAATGGTCGCCCTGAGGAACACCGGATACCACTCGGATTAGTTAAGATTGCATCTTACCTTCCACCTACGCATTAGATAGACAACACCGTATATTCCGTATGATTCACGATTCCGATTTTTCGTTCCAAACAAACCGCAAACGCGATAAACCTAATCTCGCAGGGTGGCTGCCTACTATCGCGAACGTGTTACCCAAAAATAAACATCGGAATCGTGACCCGTAACATGCTTCCTCGACATTTAGCATTTCCCACGTTCTCCCACGCCTCCGGGTATTTACAAACATTGCGGCGATGACAGGCGAACGACGCAAATTAGATTTGGGAAAAGCGCGGAAGCGTCCGTCGAAGAATTTTAGGTACAACGCGTACGAACGTACATACATGTGCGGTTTAGGAGTTTTCGAACACGCGGCCCGATCGTGATCCCCGTCGATGTCGGATGTTACTTCTGACATGTAGCACCGGCGATGCGTGATCTACGGAGTGTATTTTCCCACACCGATTCCCCACAGATGCGGGAATCTGTTTCTAAACATCGGGATGTCTGCAATGTTAACGTCTAAACGTATATATATGTTACAGATTTGCGGCGTAAACGTTCATTCAAGTCGGGAAAGGTGGCGAAGCTAGAAGGAAAAATCTTTTCTGCCGTTAATAATTTTTTTTCGTCTTCACCGTTGGTTAATCAAATCAAAGACCTAATGGTAAGTATTTACCCTTTATTATATTATTTTGTATATTGTAATGATATGTATTATTATCATTTAAAATAACAGTGATTTTCTTCTAAATTTTTATATACTTTTATATTACTACTATATATTATACTTATTTCGATAATGTATGGTTCACGCCCCTATTTTGTTGTCGTTGTTGAAGGGAAAGTACCGTTAGGACTCCCTCTTCTTTTTTTTTTCAGACGTCCTTTGTAGATTGCGGTGTTGGACTACCATTCTCTTATTTTTGTCTTCCGCAGATTCCTGCTTTGAGTCAGTTGTTTGGCTTCAATCAATTCCATACTTCCTTTTTCTAATGCTCTATACATTTGTTCTTTTCGGGGTCTACCTTTTTGCCCTCTATTTTAGCTTAAAAAATCCTCTTTGTTATTCGATCTTCTTCCATCCTGTGTGTATGTCCGATCTAAGTCATCCCAGTTGTCTCTCTTCTATAATTATTTCTATCGGCTTGATATTTCGACTATTAGTGATTGTCGTGTTTCTGATTTTGTCTCTCCTTATTATTCCTTCCATTCTTCTTAGGAATCTCATTTCCATGGGTGTAACTTTGCTTTTAATTCTATTCGTGGTTGTCCATGACTCGCTGCCATGTTAGTGTTGGTCTGACCACTCTTTTATACACCTCCCTTTTTATTTGTTTTGATATTTCTTTATTTCTCTAGAAATATATTTCTTAATGCATTATACATTTTTGCGGATTTATATATTTTCGGATTTATTTCTTTCTCTATTCTCCCATTGGCTTCAATGGTTGTTCTTAGGTAATTGTAACTTTTAACTTGTTCCAAGGTTGTTTCTTCGATTTTGATGTTATGTTGTTATTTAGGAGATCAAGTAGTTCTTTGTTACCTTTGTCTCACATATATTTTATTATTTCAGCCGTGATTCCATCTTCCCCTGCCGTCTTCCCTAGTTTTAGCTTGCTAACTGCTTAATCTTCTTATAATATTTATTCCGTGCTGTTTTCTGTCTGTGTATTGAATATTACAATTATTGCCATGTAAATTACAATTTCAGATTTCTTAAAAAACAAAGTCTCTTAAATGTCATATGCAGTGGGGACGCAAACTCCACCATCGTTAACTATATTATCATTTTCTTAAACACACATTTGTGTTTAATTATAATTTCTTCCAAATTATTTCCGAAAGACGTATAATGTATCGTACTCGCAGAATTTTATCAAATTACTAAAATAAGTACCGTCCCGGAATAAAAATACCACTATCTTCAAAATTTCTCGTACGTCGGACGGTTGGCACGCCTGGCAACTTTTACTTGTAAATAATTTCATTCCATCAAGAATGTGTTTACTGTGTGTCCTATCATATAGTTAAACAATCTGAGTGTAGTGACTGTATCCACGGAAACGACCTATTATTAAATAACGACAGTGTCAAAATCACAGATGTCGAAGTTGTCTCTCTATAGAAAGAATCGATATTTTTCAAATGGAACAGTTATTGAAATTCCTCAAATTATTATTATTATTTGGTCATATTTTCGCAATAATTTACAGTTTCGGGTACATTGGTGGAGGCCGAGGACCATCAAATCTACTTAAAATTGCAATAAATTATCAAAATTCTTTGTTCGTTTACTCTTATTCTATATTTTATTTATAATTTAAAAATTTAGCTAGACAGAGATTGTTGTAGGTAAATGGTAAAAAGCAATTCTGTTAAAAAATGATATATACATATATATATATATATATATATATACATATATTTTGTTTATCAATATATTTATAGAATTTTACATTTGACTATTTCAATTATTTAATACTAATACATTTGAATTTAAAACAAACAAAAATTTAAATAAAAAAGCCCATTCGCTAAGTAAAGGACCTAAGATTTTTCACCACAATATATAACACATCGGCTGAAAAGCCTAACAAAGAAAATACGTTTTTTTTGGTTCAAAATTAGCTTTATTCATCAACGTAGTCTCCATCAAGAGCAACGCAATCATTCCAGCGCCGCTCTAACATTTCAATACCACTTTTGTAGAACGATTTATCTTTTGCCTTAAAATAGGCCTCAGTTTCAGCGATAACCTCTTCATTCGTGCGAAATTTCTTACCGGCGGGCATTTTTTTGAGGTCTGCGAACAGCCAGTAGTCGCTGGGAGCGAAATCTGGCGAATACGGTGGATGTGGGAGCAATTTGAAGTTCAATTCATGTAGTTTTGCCATTGTTTTGGTTGACTTGTGACACGGTGCGTTGTCTTGATGAAACAAAATCTTTTTCTTTGCCATATGCGGTCGTTTCTTTGCAATTTCGGCCTTCAAACGCTCCAATAACGCTATATAATATTCACTGTTGATGGTATTTCCTTTCTCAAGATAGTCGATGAATATTACACCACGTACATCCCAAAATACCGAGGCCATAACCTTTCCAGCCGATTGTTGTGCTTTCGGACGCTTTGGACGAGGTTCACCAGTTGCTGTCCACTCAGATGACGATCGTTTTGATTCCGGAGTGAAGTGATGGATCCATGTTTCATCCGCTGTCACATATCGACGCAAAAATTCCGGTTTGTTACGTTTGAACATGGCCAAACACTGCTCAGAATCTTCAGCACGTTCTTGTTTTTGGTCAACAGTGAGCAAACGCGGCACCCACTTTGAACAGAGCTTTCTCATGGTCAAATGCTCATGCAATATAAATCCAATACGTTCTTTTGATATCTTGACGATGTCAGCTAACTCACGCAACTTCATTTTTCGATCATTCAAAACGATTTCGTGGATTTTTTTTATGTTTTCTGGTGTTACCGCCTCATTTGGACGTCCACTGCGTTCTGCATCATTGGTGTCTCTACGACCACGTTTGAAGTCAGCAAACCAACGTTTTATTGTTGTTTCTGATGGAGCGGAGTCCCCATAACACTTTTCAAGCCATTGCTTCGCTTGAACGGTTTTTTGTCCCATCAAGAAGCAGTGTAAAATTAAAACACGAAATTGTTTTTGATCCATTGTTTTGAAGATAACAAAAGTAGCGTGATTCTTAGCACAATAACTCACAAACTAATGAATATAATATCATGAAATTTTAACAGCTGTCTTTTGAAGGTTAGTACTAACTGAGAGAAAGGTGACTGCAATAAAACTGGCGTCATCTATGTGTTACGCCCGGGACTTTTCAGCCCATGTGTTAATCATTGAATGATTGAATTTTTTGTAATTTGCGTTAATTCCCCTTCAACTCATTTCGATGGTATTTTGTTTTCCACTCCAATAAACTAAAGAAATCTTATCTATTTTGTTTTTTTTTCATCTTCAATATTTCTCTTAATAGTTTAACATCATTGTGACAATAATGTAAAATATTGTTATTATTTTTATTACCCCACCCTTCATATAGATGAAGACGACTATAAAATTGACGTTTTTCTTATGTACATTGAAATACACAGTTGGTTTGCAGTAATATTTATTAATAGAAGTTTGATATCGCGAAAAGAATGTTTAACAAGGAAAAAGAACCAGAAATTGGTGTTATTATTATTATACCGATCTCAATCCGTCTCCAATTTTTCCAAACTTTTCGATCTCATACCTCCATGACGTCGCTGGCCTTCCTCTCCTTCTATTTTGTGCCATCTATCTTCACTCATTCTTTGTCCATGTGCATACCATATAAGCTCTCTTGTTTATATTCGATCCGCACTAGTAATAACTCTTCCGGTTCTTCGTCGTATCTCTTCCTTTCTTATATGTTACAATTTTGATACTCCGAAGGCTCTCCGCAGAATATCCATTCCTATGATGTTCTTTTTATTGCTGTTTGTTTCCTGCTCCACGACGGCTTTATATATTTTTATCCGTGTTTCCAATTTTAATTCTTTAGACCACAACAAGGAATTTAAGGCCTGGGTTGTTTGTTTCACCTATTGTATTTTATTTCGTATGTCTATTTTCGATGTACCATCCTCACTAAGAATGTTTCTCAGGTGTTTGTACTGGTTTGTTCTTATATTAGTAAAAAAAATGCATACAATAAAATACTTTTCCTCAGAAAAGTAAAATTTTTACGGAAAAATACACAAACAACGTTAAATCCTTAACAACAGTCAAGTTCGCATTTATTGGCGCTACCTAATGCTATCATTACACACCTGGCTGCCCGAAATTTATCACTTTCTCACATTCTTCATCCGCACAACAAACACGTCACTACTTTTGGCATTTTGCGCTTTGATAATGTATTTACTTTCGTTTAGATTGCAATAGTAATGGCCAATGATTAAAATTTGTTACAAAGTTTCAAAATGCGTGTAGTCTAAAGTAAAATAGTGCGGGATATAACTCAACCGTTAATGTTTAACTTCCCTTTCTAAGTCTAAAATATAAAGAGACTCGGTACAGCTCAGTAAACCACTGCAGTTTAACCTCCTTTTTTAAGTCTAAAGACGAAGGGAATGGGATATAACTCAGCCACCCACCGCAGTTAAACCCCTTCTTTGACTATTAACTACAATGGACTTTTATGTGAAAATTTATTGAAAGATATTTCCCAGAATCTATTGCTCTAAACAGTTATAGCTAAACACTTTTCAATTTATACTTCGTCGAACTTCGACTGTGAATATTTCACAGAAATGCGTAATTCGGCATTGCGAGGGTTATCGAATATGTATTTCTCCGAACTTTACATGAGAAAACAGTATATTTAATGTAAAGATTTTGTGTTCGAAAAACTAAAAGAATGCACTTTCTTGACGCGAATTAAATATATGTACTACAAGTTTATTCTTATTTCTCTAATTTACACGTCCTGGTGGTCACCTTCGTCTTGACACCCCACTTTCATATATTCAGTCTTTGTTATGTGTATTGTTAGTCCCCAATGTTCGTATTCGTGTCTCAGTATTCTAAACATGTGGTCTTTATCATTTTCATCACAAGCTATAATTACTTGATCGTCTGCGTAATAAAGACTGATGAGACAGTGATCTTCCATCTTAATTCCATTCTTTTTGTTTTTTTTTTCTCCAATTACTTAGAGCTTCTCGAATATACATCTTAAACAAAAAAAGGGAAAGACTGCATCCTTGTTTGAATCCTCCATCTATGGGGAATGATTTTAATCTGTTTACGCCTATTTTGATTATGCTCTGTGCGTCTCCATATAAGTTCCATATTGCATTGATGTATCTGGTATTGAATCCCACTTTGTTTAAAACTCCAAACATTTTTGCTAAGAGTACCGTATCAAAAGCCTTTTCTAGGTATATAAATACTAGGTGGGTGGGTAAATTTCTAGCTGGAAGATAATTTTTTCCCAGTTGGCTCATTTTCCTGTAAGATTTTTACGAAGTTACCTACAGCTGTACCACCGAAACAACCCCAAACCATCACAAAACTTCCACCATATTTTACAGTAGGACTCATACGTTGGTCACTTCGCAAATAATCAACATTTTGAACCAAGGGTTTGGAATTTAGATTCATCTATCCATAATACTTTATTACACCATTGCTCAAGGGTCCAATCCTTGTGCTGAATGACCCATTTCAGTTTCTATTTTTTATTTTGTTGTCTCAGCAATAACTTTCCGTTTTGCAGCCATTCTTCTCCTTAGTTCTTCTACGGAGAAGTCTCTGCCTAACTGTTGTGTTAGATATTGTTGTTGGGGGATCTTTGGATCGGTGGTAAACTTATTTCGTTTCGAATATGTTATAATAAACTAATCCCCAGCGACTTGACCGTTTTCTATTGCGAAGTCAACCTGTTTCTTTTTTTAGCAATTAGTGTGATTAAATACCCTTCACCGCGTAATGTTATAATAGCTGAACGTTTTAGAGCCATTCCTAATTTCCTATTCGCAGTCTCACAAATTAACGTCTACAAAGTATATTTTACAATGAAAGCAAACTAATTTTATGAAGAGGGATATCGCGAATTCACCTGTGAAGATCCCACCGAATTCTACGTCTCTGTATTCGTTTTATAGCTCCCTACACCTCGTAAATTAAATAGCAGAACTCTATTAAAACACCCCTACGATCATATCTTCAAATAGTCTGGAAACGACGTAATGTGGAGACTTGGAATTAAATGGAACGTTATCACGAAACCATGATGCTATTTTAGGAGATGGCATACTGTTCCGTAGACTAAATCCGTATGTTTGATATTTGTTTGGGTGTGTGTTGCTTCTATTATTATCATTAAAGTGTAAGGAACAAGGTTCCGAAAATAGACTCTGGGAAAATTGAAAAATGTGCTGACAAATGAAAAAATACCACGTCAAATAGCTTATGTGGGCTATATTACGTAGCTTTTAGTGTCGAGTGGAAATAAAGTCTCTTTTGCGTGGCAATTTGAAATGGAATTTTTGCCGTATTTAGGGACGTATTTAGAGGTGAACTGAAATAGAAGAAAATGCGATTTTGGCATTTATATTTAAGAAGGAAACTATGTAACACGTCGTCACATTCGACGACATAGAAAATTCGTGCGGAGAAGAAGAATAGGTAAGATGTACAGTCATGTGCATAAAAATAGCAGTGGTCTTAATTCGGTTGGAATATCAATTTATACGTTAAAGGAAAGAAATTGATGCTTATTGAACTCTTTATTCCTACAAAACTGTTTATATAGTATCACATAGATAATAGTAAATAATTGGCTTCTATCGGTTGTGTATGTTATTTGAAATTAATATATTATAGTAAGCCAGGATTATCTGTGATTACATAGCAGAGACCCTAAAGGTTCATAAAAATCTGCATACCAATTTTATTTCTGTTCTACAGTACACTATTATGCACAGGGCTGTATATATTTGATGCGTGTGTGCTATAAAAATATGCAGTATAGTTAAAAATAGCTATAGTATGTTTACTTGCTATTGAATAGTCAACATTAGGGATACCTCGTGAAGAAAAGAACATATTCAAACAATTGCAATCACATCAATCCTGAAGAGGGACCAGCTAAATTGATAGTTTAGACGCAAGTATGGCGATGGAATCTTCTCAATTTTGTTTCACAAATTTCTAAAAGAGTAGCTAATATCTAAAAACACTGTTCAAAAAATTAGAATACTTCATATACAAAACCCTTCCAAAATTTAAAGATGAAATTCACCTCAAATTTCTCCAGATATCAATTTTCCAATCAATTACCTTCCGTTTCAGACTCGCCAAGTTGGACAACCCGAGCCTGACTCCGAAAACAGGTCCGCCAGCGAAAACGTCGGCCAAAACCTAAAGAACTCCAACCATCTAGCGCCACCCGATACTATACCCGACGTCGGAAGTCGTCAAAATAAACCGAGGCACTCGATCGTATCGAGGAGTCAAATGAAAGGTACGTAATACCGAAGAAATTCCTCCACCGATTCGAGAAACTTATCCTCTTTTCTCCCAATGCAGAATTTCGCGAAGCTTTCCGTCTCTTCGACAAAGACGGCGATGGCAGCATCACCAAGGAAGAATTGGGTAGGGTTATGAGATCTCTGGGTCAATTCGCAAGAACAGAGGAACTTCAGCAGATGCTCCAGGAGGTCGATATCGACGGTAAATAGTTTAATTTCGCCAAAGAAAATACTAGAGTCGCTCATATGAATAATTTTAGGCGATGGAAATGTTAGTTTCGAGGAATTTGTCGATATTGCATGGTCCGCTGGGGCTGGCACCGATCCTGAACACGTTCTTTCTAGGGAGGAAGAGGAGAAGGAACTGAGAGATGCTTTCAGGGTCTTCGATAAGCACAATAGAGGTTATATCACGGCTTCTGACTTGAGGGCAGTTCTACAGTGCCTTGGTGAAGATCTATCTGAAGAAGAAAGTAAGTAATGCTGCTTGGAATAATTTAATTGTTTTCATACCGAAGCAGATTCTGAGATTTTTCAACTAAGAAATTCGTCTTACACCAATACCCCTTTTTCCCACTACTTTTCACTGTAGAATATTCCGCAACAAGTGAAATCTGTTCTTATTTCCCTTTATGTGACCCAAGTAATGCAGTTCTTGAATTTTAACAGTATTAACCACTTCCTTTTCTTTCCCGAGCTTGTCATAACTTCGGTATTTGTTATGTGTTCCGTCCACGGTATTTTTAGTATCCTGCGATACAACCACATCTCATATGCTTCCAATTTCTTTGCTGTAGCTTCAGTAAGCGTCCATGCTTCTACCTGGTAGAATAAAACGGAGAACACACTCACAGCGAAGGAGTCTTGCCTTGGTCTCAGAGCTTATGAACAGATTTTTCATTTTATTATAAGTAGACCTGGCCTTTTTCGATTCTGCTACGTAGTTCTTGTGAGTGGTTCTATTGTTCATTAACAATAGTTTCGAGATACGTAAAACTGCTCACTTGTTCTATCCGTTTTTGGTTTATTGTGAAATGACAGTTGTTAATTATTTCTTTGCTAACGACCATTAATTTTGTCTCTTTGGTGCTTATGTCCAGGCAATGCAATTGACTGTGATATGTTATTCTATCCATAAGTTGTTGCAATCTTTCCAAGCTGTCAGCGAAAATAACCATATCATATGTATAGCGGATATTATTCAATTTTTCTACATTCAAAAGAATTCAAGATGCTGTGTGTTCTAAAGGTTCCCTGAATATGTATTCTGAGTATAAACAGTAGGGAAGAGAGAATGCAACCTTGCCTTACACCTCGTAGTACATTTGTTTCTTCTTTTGTGTTGTTTCCAACTCTGACGAAAGCAGATTGATTCCAGTGTAGGTCTTTTCCATCTAGGCCCACCCTTTTCAGAATTTCTACCATTTTTTCTGGTGTTTCACTCTATCAAATGCCTTCTGATAGTCAACATGCATTCTCTCCACCGTTCATGTCCCTGCACCACTGAAATAATACCTGTTTGCTGTATATGGTCCCTCTTGTACCCACTGCATTTTTGAATTCGAATTGCGTAAATGTTATTTGTCCTTTAGAGGTTCTATGAACTTTCCTATGTATAACTCTGAGGAAGGGTTTTAGGAGGTGACTTATCAAACTTGTAGTTCTATATTCTTCTCACTTTCTTGCTCCTGATTTTTGCTATTGAACACGGATATCATCCATCTTATGCTGTCATCATTCAAAAGTTTTAAGAACTCAGTATTTATGTCCTGGCGATTTTCTTTCTTTCGCAAATTTTGTTGCTTCCCTGACTTCATCAACGAGGATATATGGCCTCGTATCATCAACTACTTCAGGTGGTTCAGGTATTGTGTTGTAAAACAGTTGTTCGATATATGTTCCATGGATCCTTCAGTTCAGCTGTATTTATTTTCGTATTTCCTTTGATATTGGTTAGTCTGGGTAAGTGCCTACGTTTGTACGTCTCAATAATTTCCTTCACTTTTCAATGTACGTTGAAATAGTCATGGTTTGCTTGCAATGTTTCGATTTCAGTACACTTTTCCTTAACATCTGCTTGTTTAACTTCTTTGGTCTCTTGATGATTCGGTTTAAAGTTTAAGATTATGTTTAAGGTTATGTTTAGGAAAAGTAACTTTAATCCGTGTTAATTTTGCTTTAGTTGAGGATATGATCAAGGAGGTGGATGTGGATGGAGATGGCAGAATTGATTTTTACGGTAATTATAAAATAAAATTCCTAAAATCGATTTAGAATCTAATTTTTGCATTTGTTGCTTTTACAGAATTTGTAAACGCTTTGGGTGAACCTGGCAACGATGATAGCTACGACGATGAGGATGAGGAAATCACAATTTATTAATAACAATTTATACCCACCTATCAAGCTCTAGAGTCCTCTAATGCCAACACGCTCTGTTTTTCTTCTCCTAAATGTACTGAATGTAAACTTGTGATAATTGTCAGGCTGCGACAGATTGAACCGCCGGCGTTGAATTTCTTGTTGTGTGTTTTAAAATATACCAAAAAAATTTCTATGTATATAATCCAGAATTATTTAAATTGTTGTTATATGTATAATGTTTATTATATAATAATTATATGTAGATGAAAGTTTATGTATGTTTTTGAATGTTGTGATTATTTTTAAGATCGTTTTTTTACGTTGTAATTTTTTTATAATTTTTGTTACCTATTTATGTTAGTTCTAACTTTGTTCCCTTTTCTACTGAAAATTATTAATAATTTGAAAGGAATTGTATAATATATTTGTGAAGTGACGTGAAAAAAAAGCTAAAATAAAAGTATAAGATCATCTATATCTTTTTCTTTTGAATAAACATTACAGATTTCCAGAAGCCGATTTTAATGAAACTCGGTTACAATTTCAGATCCCGTAAGTCTGGATAAAAAAGGAACATTTATATTAGATTGGGATTACTTTTAAAATAACAAATTTGAGAACTGGAAATGCTACTTTTAGAACCGTAATTTCCAAAATCAAGGTGGTGATTTACAAGTTACTTAACCACTACGTCTCTCTAGCGACAATTTAATTGTTGATTTTAGAATTCCTTTTAAAGAATATTGCTTGTAATGAAAATTTACATGTGTTTTTGTCTTGATTTAAGGAAATAAATCTTCTTTTTGTTGCTGTTTTATATATTTTTATATTTGTTTCCAATTTTAATCCTTTAGACCACAGCAAGGAATTTAAGGTCTGGGTTACTTTTTTTCGCTGTTGTATTCTATTTCATATGTCTATTTTCGATATACCTCACTAAGTATATTTAACCAAACTCACTAGGATATCACTTGGGTTATATAACTAACTTTTTCACCAAAGTAGGGTTGCAGTAGGGTACTTAGGTGTTTTACTAACAGCTACGTCTCCGCGCTTATAGCGCCCACTATCGGTCTAAGTCGTAAATCCCACTTATGGACTTTAGGTAAGAAATATAACAAAGCAACAATTACTATACGAAGAAGATATTAATTCAGAGTCAAAGATACAATTATCAAGACAAGTTTCAGTGATGACAATTATGCTATAGGAAAGCTCACATACAGCAGAGAAAAATGAATGAGTTTTAGTTATGAGACCATTTGCATTTTGATAATATAAAGCAAGTTCTCCTTAGTGTTAGATGTCACAATGGAAAGTATTTCTTTATTATATTTAATTTTCGGTCTAGATTCAATCTGATCATTTATTTCAGATTCTTATAAATTTGCAGCTGCATGCACACGGAAGCTCGAATCAATGTAAACGTGCAATATATGGACTTTATATGGTCAGTAGGGTAAGTATTCATATAGACATATAATGTTAAATTCGAGAGTCTATTAAAAAATAAAATTCAAACGAATTCCACTATGGAATGCTAACAATTATTGTGCAGATGAAAATTTTATAAAGTGATTAGAAATTTCTACAGATTTATCCACTTTATTTAAAAGTATCGTTAAACTGGATTGTGCGGAAGAGGTAAGAGAAACGACAACATGCCAATTATGAACATAAAACCGAAACACCACAAAATCAAGAAGATTTATATCTCCAAAGAAGTTGTTACAATCTTGAAATGAAACCATAACTAAATTCCATAATTAATCCCAAATAGCATTTTCATTACTAAAGTAATACTCGTTCAATTTTCTTTGTAATTACCATCGTCGCAGATGAACATTTTATAAAGTTATTGGAAATTTATATAGATTTAACATTTATTTAGAAGTATCGTTAAACGGAATTGTGCGAAGATGGCAACAGAGACGATTATGAACATAAACCGAAACACCACCAAATTCAGAAGATTTATATCTGCAAAGAGGCGCCGCCAATGGTTGTAACCATTTTGAATTGAACCCATTACTAAAGTAATACTCCTTCAATTTTGTTTCCAATTAACATTGGTTGCTTATCGTCATCCTACTAATAATTAGTCAATAATTGGGCCAAATACCAGTAACAGCTAGAATGAGGGCGTAGTTTTAGTTTTTATTTCTCTCAAAATTACCTTATTATACCATTCTAAACATATTTTAAAGAAATGCCTCTTTTTTATGAATTTTTAAGCAGTATAAGACGTCGTCAGGACAGCAGTCTTCTTCAGTTTCTACCTTTAGTATTGAAGGCGATACATCTAAGATGAAGCTAACGCTTATTTTTCTCTCCGTTTCACTCTTTATCGTTTGTGTGTTGGGTAAGAATATTGTTCTTTATGATTTTATTATGTATACTGATATATCTATAAAATTTGCTGTTGAAAAAAATAGATTGCTTCAAAAATTGTTGATGCTTTTGCACCCGTGAAACCTTCTAAAAATTTAGATGATTACACCACTAGTTTATTTGATCTTCCTTCAAATATATGTATCTGTTTCGATTACCAAATCTACTGGATTAACTAATGATATATGAAAATTTATAAGAAAAATGATCTACAAGCGAATATATGCAGTTTAACCTTTTAGAAAATTAACCCATAAACTCGAATTTGTTTCTAATTCAAAGAAATTTGAACGCTCAAAAGTAACGAAATGGTGTTAATATTGCTGAAGTTTTAAAATGGAATTGAAATTGAGACCGATAATTATAAAGTATGTAGTGCCAGTTACGCAAAATAAAACATTTTCTGTTCGACCACATTAAAATTGACAAATATCTCAACGTTTATGAGTTATCATTTTTCCTCTAAAAACATTAAGAAATCTACTACTGAGGTAGCAAGTTAGATTAATATGGACTCATTTTCTGTTAGAAATGAGGTAGTGCAGACTATCTCAGATGTGCATCTGACAGCCACAGCATTTCTGCCGAACATATGGCATCATGCTTGCGAGTAAAGTACGCTGAAGACATGCAGTGCCATGCACCGACATCCAAAGATTTGTAACTCTTTAGTTTAGTGACTAAAACATCGTTTTTTTAAAAACCAATAAAGGCGAAGTTTTGGATAAAATATATGCACTTTGCATATAATCCGGTCTCTAGTTATAATTAATATACTGCGTGAGTTAATTGTGGCATAAATATATAAGAATCATAATATTCATGCAGCAATTGAAAGATCATTGAAAAGAAGAACTGAATTTGGTAATTTCAACTGCTAACTGGAGTTGTACAAAACCGTTCAATAAAGATTGCAATCGCTTCTGCCAACAGCTGAAACTGATCACGGTCAAGGGCACCCTTCCAACCATACACAGAGGCACCATCAGATGAAGCACGGTTCCCACCACAACCGTCACGGGAGCCACGCGCGGATGAGCGGACATAACAAACGCAATCACGAAGGTGTTTCACCCAGTTCAGATTCATCTGATAATGCTCCGGAAGGATCGTCTGACCCAAATTCTTCAAGCACTGAGGAAACCGCATCCAGTGGTCAAGGTAATTGTTAAACATAAAAAATTAAGCTTTTCCAGTGAAAGAGATTAAACCTATTCTCCTAACCATCAAGCGAAAATTTTAACCGTTCCATAAATTTCAAAAAGTTCGAATCACCAGAAAGACCAACCTTTATGAATATAATGCATCTTATGTTCAATACTCATATGCACAGATGCAAGTCCATGCCAAGCACAAGATGATAGCACCACTCCCGCAGGAGACTCTACGACTCCACCGAATCCAGCCAGTGAAAATTCTGCGAAACGAAGCGGTTATAAACGATTTGTTTCTAACGCAGGTAAGAAATAAAAAATATCTCAAGAATTCCACTTCTAGAACAATAAAATAAAGTATCCTGATTACTAGTTTAGATTAAGTTTGAGCTGAAAATTCCGCTTGATGAGCGTACGTATAAATTGGGAGCTATTGTAGTACTATTGAGGATGTCTCTAAGGAACCAAATGTTACGATAAATCAGCTAAAGTCCTATAATTGTTTTTGATTAAACTCCTCTATGTTATTATAACATATATATATTCTTTCATCGTAAATGAGTTCAGGAACCTTTTAAGTTTGAGTTATATTCTCTTTTGATGATCTTAAAAATTACCTTTCTAACCATAAGAATTTTATTGTAACCAGACATGACCGTCTAGAGGATTCTTTGTCCAGATTTCAAAAGGAATTCCTTGGTTATCTATTGACATACAACTGGATTTCAGAAAATGCGCTTCCATCTCTAAATTTAGTCGGGGAAGCTACTGATTCGACAGCATTCGTAAGATAACAAACAATTTAACGAAAGCACTAACAGATAACGTAGAGACGGTCATGTTCACTTCCTGAAACATAGTTTTAGTTGTAAACGGTGTCAAAGGAGTCTGTGGTATAACCCTCGGTCCGAATTTAAATCCTTACCAAAATCTATGAAAGAAGCCTTCCTTTTATGGTAACAGCTTTATAGATACTTCAATCTATATGTCTTAGTTAATTAGTGGTGATGTAAATAATTGAGATGTCATGCCTTGTATGGCAAATGTTTTAATTTGAGGTAGATTTTATAATTTCGATAATTTTTAAGGTAATTCCAAGAGAAGTCAACACAACCGCCCTGGAAAATCTAGACACCATTAAACAAAAGCGAAAACGCCCTTACGAAAGCTACGACATGGAAATTTCTTTGTCATGTATATATCAATAAAGAATATGTTTTGTGATTAATACCGTGACATTATGGTTGTATTAATAAATATAATGAGCATTTAAAAGATTGTATTTTTGTATTTTGACCCTTAACACATTGTATTCGACAGTTTTCTTATGTCTTTTCTCGAGCCTCTTTAATCTCCAAATACAGCTTGATTTCGAATCATTGAGGAACATTAAAAAAAGTTTAATTATTGATTCATAAAAGAGATGTTCTAATAAGAGCGCAGGATTTTAAGGTACAATAAAACAAGGTTTTCTGTAGCAAAGTATTGAAATATTTATTGATTTATAATTTATACATTTGCATCTACATATACAAATAATTGTACGTCTAGCAAAGAAACAGAAGAAATGGAAGAGATATCAACAAGTACCTAGGAGCTTCTTCTCCCAGTCAAAAATGCAATTATCAAGTCAAGTTTCAGTGATAACAATTAACACATGGGCTGAAAAGTCCCGGGCCTAACACATAGATGACGCTAGTTCTATTGCAGTCACTTTTCTCTCAGTTAGTACTAACCTTCAAAAGACAGCTGCTAAAATTTCATGATATTCTATTCATTAGTTTGTGAGTTATTGTGCTAAGAGTCACGCTACTTTCGCTATTTTCAAAACAATGGATCAAAAACAATTTCGTGTTTTAATTTTACACTGCTTCTTGATGGGAAAAAATACTGTTCAAGCGAAGCAATGGCTTGAAAAGTGTTATGAGGACTCCGCCGCATCAGAAACAACAATAAAACGTTGGATTGCTGACTTCAAACCTGGTCGTAGAGACACCGATGATGTAGAACGCAGTGGACGTCCAAATGAGGCGGTAACACCAGAAAACATCAAACAAATCCACAGAATCGTTTTGAATGATCGAAAAGTGAAGTTGCGTGAGTTAGCTGACATCGTAAAGATATCAAAAGAACGTATTGGCTTTATATTGCATGAGCATTTGACTATGAGAAAGCTCTGTTCAGAGTGGGTGCCGCGTTTGCTCACTGTTGACCAAAAACAAGAACGTGTTGATGATTCTGAGCTGTGTTTGGCCATGTTTAAACGTAACAAACCGGAATTTTTGCATCGATATGTGACAATGGATGAAACATAGATCCATCACTTCACTCCGAAATCAAAACGATCGTCATCTGAGTGGACAGCAACTGGTGAACCTCGTCCAAAGCGCCCGAAAGCACAACAATCGGCTGGAAAGGTTATGGCCTCGGTATTTTGGGATGCGCGTGGTGTAATATTCATCGACTATCTTGTGAGAGGAAATACCATCAACAGTGAATACTATATAGCGTTATTGGAGCGTTTGAAGGCCGAAATTGCAAAGAAACGACCGCATATGGCAAAGAAAAAAATGTTGTGTCATCAAGACAACGCACCGTGTTACAAGTCAATCAAAACAATGGCAAAACTGCATGAATTGAACTTCGAATTGCTCCCACATCCACCGTATTCGCCAGATTTGGCTCCCAGCGACTACTGGCTGTTCGCAGACCTCAAAAAAATGCTCGCCGGTAAGAAATTTCGCACTAATGAAGAGGTTATCGCTGAAACTGAGGCCTATTTTGAGGCAAAAGATAAATCGTTCTACAAAAGTGGTATTGAAATGTTAGAGCGGCGCTGGAATGATTGCGTTGCTCTTGATGGAGATTACGTTGATGAATAAAGCTAATTTTGAACCAAAAAAACTGTGTTTTCTTTGTTAGACCCGGGACTCTTCAGCCCATGTGTTATGTCATAAGAAGACTCACATACAGCAGTGAGAAAGAGATGAAAACATAAAGCAAGTTGTGTTTAGTTTAAAGATGTCACAATGTATGGAAGTATCTCTCTATTTCGTTTAATTTTCGAGCTAGACTTAAACATTTCTATACGATCGTCTATTTCAGCTTTAACATTCTTATAAATCTGTAGCAGAAAGTGTTTACTGCATACTCGGTTAGTATTGTACACATATTTGGGATCTAACTCGTTTAAGGTAAAATTAAAAATTAATAATTTCTTAAAACGATCAAGGTAGATGTCTGGATTTGGAAAGTAATGTAGTTTAGCGTTCTCATCTGAATATACAACAACCACACACTTCATCTTAACTGAAAAATACATCATTTAATATACGGAAACATGTGTTTCATGCAATATTCAAATTTTAACTCTTGATATGTGATATAAATGGATATTACTACCGTACATTGTTTCAAAATTATAAATATCAGCTTACCCCTATATCGACACAAATATTAAGCACCAAAAATATGAAAAATATAAAACCACGGAGGTGAATGGACACATAAACTCCAAAACTATATGAAATAAACAGCTGTCGAAAGGCAAACACTTTAAACTAATCTGAACGATCTGAATTAATCTAAACCTAAGAACTGCAATTGGTTAACTGCGTTTTTAAACGTTCCACGTGGCGTTACGTAGCATAATATTAATGATGTCATAATACCTAGCGCCAACTAGAGAAATAGTGAGGAGCTATAGTATGGTGGGTTCCGTAGTTCTATTTTGGTCGAGATCCTCCCATTCAAGTACCAACCCTATGGGAATAACGTTGCAAGTGACAGATATTACCGTGGGGGAGATGCGCAGTCACCTTTTGGGCATCTCTGTCTCTCATCGCTCGCATAACTGTTTACAGACACGAACATAGGTTGAAACAAAAAAATAACCCTCGTGTGTTTAAAATTACTATGCAGATGAAGATTTTATAAAGTTATTAGAAATTTCTATAGATTTAATTATAGATTTATCGTTAAACGGAATTGTGCGGAGATGGTAACGGAGGCGATTATGAACATAAACCGAAACACCAACAAATTCAGAAGATTTATATCTGCAAAGAGGCGCCGCCAATGGTTGTAACCATTTTGAAATGAAGCCATTACTAAAGTAATACTCCTTCAATTTGCCTATCGTCATGCTACTTACAATTACTCGATAATTGGGCCAAATACCAATAATACCTAGAATGAGGGCATAGTTTTAGTTTTTATTTCGTTTAAAATTACCTTATTATACCATTCTAAACATATTTTAAAGAAATGCCTCTGTTTTTATGAATTTTTAAGCACTATAAGACGTTGTCAGGACAGCAGTCTTCTTCAGTTTCTACCTTTAGTGTTGAAGGCGATACATCTAAGATGAAGCTAACGCTTATCTTTCTGTCCGTTGGACTCTTTGTCGTTTGTGCGTTAGGTAAGAATATTATTCTTTATGATTTTATTAAATATACTGATATATCTATAAAATTTGCTATTGAAGAAAATAGATGGCTTCAGAAATTGTTGATGCTTTTGCACCCGTGAAGCCTTCTAAAAGTTTTGATGATTACACCACCACTTTATTTGATCTCTCTTCAAACATATGTATCTGTTTCAACTACCAAATCTATTGGATTAGCTAATGACATATGGAGATTTATAACGACCCCGTTTAAAAAATTAACCCATAAGCTTTGAGAGAATGTGTTACTGATTCAAAAAAAATTGAACACTCAAAAATAACGAAACGGAGTTAATATTACTGAAGTATTAAATCGAATTGAAATTAAAACCAACATCTATAAAGTATATAGTGCCAGTTGCGCAAAATAAAATATTTCCTGTTCAATAACATTAAAATTTAGTGAATTTTCAGAAAGTTTTCTTTGAAATAAAGGAAACTTATGGACAGCCAATAACAGTTACGATACGAAATTTAAAAATAAAGCGTTACCTCATTATAATCTGTGTGACATTATTTTATCCTATCGAACCAGCGACATATAACAATATAGAATGAGTGCTGTGAAAACTAGTAAAACTTATCGTTTTAATAATAATTTGGAGGAAGAATTCTTATTTTGAATGGTGAATTATAATTTGTTTCATTTGCCGAGTATCAGTTGCAATACGTAAGCGCGGGAACATAGAGAGACGTTATAAAATCATTCATAAAAACTATGAAAACGAATTTCCCCAAAGGGTGAATTAAGAAAACGAAAAGTGAATGATTTGATAAGTTGTCCGAAAAAAGAAGAAATGATGTTCGCAAGACTAGCCAAACAATCAAAAGCTGCAATGATTGCGTCATTTAAAATTTCTTATATATAGACGAAACATAACACTGAAGACGGAATGGTTGTGAAGAAAGCGTTCTTTGAAGCGGGCGAGGTTTTATTTGGAGATTTAGAAATAAAACAGAGATCATGTCTGCTATTAAAGAACTTCAGTTACCTCGTCAGACAGTCACATGGCATGTTGAAATCATGAGCCAGGATATTGCAGATAAACTAAAATATGATATCACGGAATGATTGTTTTATTCGAATGATATTTAATGACATGTCAATTAAAGAAAAATATTTGGCAATGATTCCTCTGAAAGGAAAATCCTACCAATCTGCAAACAAGTGTGCATTACCACAAATGGAGTACCGTCTATGACTGGACACAAAAATGATTTTCTTGCATTGTATCAAGATCAACGATTTCCCTTCGTTTTTCTTATTCCATTGGATTATCCCATCAACAAGTTTTGTATTTAAAAGTTCTAAACATGGAGAAAGCTATAGAACATCGCAATAAAAATTGTGAGTTCCATCCGTGCCCGAAGTTTGCAGCGGGACACATTGATTTAGTTCTTCAGACGGGCGTAAAATGGTTGAGTAGCGGAAAATCTCTAGAAAGATTTAAAGAATTATTAGCCGAAATAATTCCCTTTCTACACGAAAGAGGTGATAACACTTAGATACCTAAAAGCGAGAAAAGGATTTAGCATTTTTAACGGACGTCAAAATGCATTTAAACACCATTGATTTGAACCTGCAAGGTAAAGAAAGAACTATTACTGAGCTGAGGTCAACTGAAAAGAAAAGATCTGAAACATACTCCGTCTTTGAAGGCAAGGCTTCCTCAGTTGAATCTTGAAATTATAGAGAGAGAATTAAGAAATATTTTGAGTCGATTTGAAAGACGTTTTTATGATTTTAGCAAATTAACAAATGTCTCAACTTTTACGAGTTATTCTTTTTCATGTAAAAACATTGAGAAATCTGCTACTGAGATAACAAGTCAGTTTAATATGGACTCATCTTCTGTTAAAAATGAGGTAGTGCAGACTATCTCAGATATGCATCTGAAGACCACAGCATTTCTGCCGAACATATATCAAGACGCATTTTTGGATATCGGTTTTTTCATTAACTTTTTTAGAGCAGTGACCTACACCTATGACCTTCCTACGCCATAATACAGCATACCTACCTACATACATTACTATCCTGTATCACACATACTTGTGAGATCTACAGAGTCGATCGCTTGTACTCTAACAATTTTGAGGTAGATCGCTAGCAGTTCAAGTCTGAATACCCCTGGATTACGGTATCATAAATTCTTTTTAAGAGAATCAAACAATAGTTACGATTAATATTCTGCATGAGTTAATTGTGGCATAAATCTATGAGAATCATAATATTCATGCAGCAATTGCAAAATCATTGAAAAGAAAATCCGAATTTAGTAATTCAATAAACATTGCACTCGCTTTCGCCAACAGCCGAAACTGATCACGGTCAAGGGCATCCTTCCAACCATGCCAAGAGACACCGTCAAATGAAACATGGTTCCCACCACAACCGTCACGGGAGCCACGCGCGTTTTGGCACTCACGAAGTTTCACCCAGTTCAGATTCCTCTGATAATGCTTCGGAAGGAATGTCTGACCCAAATTCTTCAAGTACTGAGGAAAGCGCATCCAGTGGTCAAGGTAATTGTAAGATATAAAAAATTAAGCTTTTCCCGTGAAAGAGAACCTCTTCTCCTGATCATCAAGCGAAAATTATAAGCATTCCTTAAATTCCAAAAAGTTCGAATCATCAAAAAGCCGACTTTTAAGAATATAACGCATCAAAAGTTCAATGGATATTTGCACAGATCCTGTAATGCCATGCCAAGCGCAGGAGGATAGCATCACTCCTGCAGAAGATTCTTCAACTCCACCGAATCCATCCAGTGAGAATCCTGCGAAACGCAGTGGTCACAAGCGATTGAATCCTAACACAGGTAAGAATTAAAGAATATTTTAAGAATTTTGTTTCTAGAACAAACAGAAATCGTTATAAATTCTTGCAAAATCTTCATGGAATATCCAGTTTAGGGATAGCTCGAAGGAAATATGAGTGGAGATTGCATATTTTTATTCAATAAAGTATTCTTAGTTGATTACTAGTGTAGATTAAAATGAATACGTAGCCTTCCACGGCCAGAGTTAGAAATAAACGAACTACTTCCGGAATTGGACCGTGTCATGATGAAATAAATATAAAAAAGAAATAAAAGTAAGAGGAGAAAGAAATGCAAAGAAAAAGAGATAAAAAGAAAGAAGAATGATAGAGAGTGGGGGGGCGTGAAATAGAAAGGAAGGTGAAAATAATAAGAGAAGGAAAAAGAGACAGAAAAGGGGGGAGGGGGGCGAGAGAAAAAGGAAAAGAAAGAGACCAAATGGGAAAGTTTGGATCTCGACGTTTCGCCTCCGTCGAGTTGGCACGGTAACTCGACGTCAAGGAGAGGAATTACACCGTTCTTCTCCACTTCCATGGTGAATTTTATCTCGGGGTGTTGGGAATTAAGATGACCTAGAAAATTATCTAAAGTATCCCTACCGTGGAGCCAAATGATGAAGGTGTCGTCCACATATCGAAACCAAGCTTTCGGTTTTAGCTCTGAGCTTTCCAGGGCGACGGACTCTAAAGATTCCATAAAGATGTTTGCAACAACAGGTGAAAGCAGCGAACCGATGGAGCTCTTGATATTTATTTAAAGAATTCTCCTTGGAAGACGAAGTAGGTCGAAGGCGGGCCCAATCGGGAGAATTCTTGTCCTCTTCTAGTAGCTGTTGGATGATATCGAGGGAATCTGGAATGGGTACTTTAGTAAAGAGAGAAACGACATCAAAACTGTCTAACAAATCTGTAGGTTGAATAGTAATCCCAGAGATGAATTCAACGAAATGCGTGAAGTTTAAAACACGCGAAGGGGTCTTACCGGTGTATTCTTTGATAAATCTCGCAAGATATTCAGCGAGGTTATACGTGGGTGGATCAATGGTTCTCACTATAGGACGAAGCGGGGCCCCTTCTGTGTGTATCTTAGGAAAACCGTACAACCAGGGAGGTTTGGAGTTTCGGAGAATGAGACCGCGTTGAGTTTCCGTAAGGATATTGGAAGACTTTATTAGAGAAGAAATTTCCCGTTTAAGTTACCGTGCCACCTTGATTTCCCCTATTCTCCTGAAGAAGCCTCCTACGACGGAAGCGAAACGTCGAGATCCCACCTTTCTCTTTTCGTCTCTGTCTCTCGTTCTATCCTCCCCCTTTCTGTCTTTCTTTCCTTCTCTTATTCTTTTCACCTTTCTTTCTATTTCACCCCCTATCATTCTTCTTTCTTTTTATCTCTTTTCCTTCTTGTTTTTATTTCTCCTCGTACTCTTATTTCTTTTTTATATATATTTCATCATGATACGGTCCACTTCCGGACGTAGTTCGTTTATTAGTTTAGATTAAGTTTGAGCTAAAACGTTTACTTAATGAGCTTACGCATGAAATGGTAACTATTGTGGTACTATTGAGGATGTCTCTAAAGAACCAAAATGTCACGCTAAATCAGCTAAAATCCTATAATTGCTTTTGGTTAAACCCTTCTTCTTCTTTTTTTTTCTACTCTTAATGTTGTTCAGCGTCTTGGGAAGCAGATGTTCAACCTCCGCATAATCTCTTGGAAGGTTAGCCGGAGAGTCGCCTAGAATTCGGTTTTCATCCTTTGTCCATTTCGCCAGTTGACCTTCTGTCATTCTGTCGACGTGGTCCCTCCAAAATCGTCATTTCACCTTCTCTTATCACTTTGGTTTTTATCTGGTCCCTCAGACTCACCCCCTTAATAGCCCTGAGTGTCTTCATCTCCGTTGTCCTCATCATGTTCTTCGCTTTTGGTGTATCTGCTCGAGCGTTCTCTGCATATATTAGTACAGGTCTCACGGCTGTTTATTTCTCCATATCAGGTCCGTCAAATAGCCAGGGATTCTTGAAGCTTTATTAATTTGGGATCTAACTTCCCGCTGTAAGTTTTTGGAGTTACGTGGAAGTACGTGCATTGCATGCACTCACGAATGAGTTTATCGTTTACAGCCAATTTACATCCAACGAACTCTTTTGCCATGACCATTGATTCTGTCTTCTCCATAGATATCTGCATATTAAAGATTTCGGCCTTTGTTTGGAAGCGATATAGCAGCCGTTGTAGGTCGTCCTCGTAATCTGCCATCAAGATTGCATCGTCAGCATAGCATAATATCATTATCAAATCTTGCCCCATCTTATACCCTCTAGCAACTTCCCACCTTCGTAACTTCTTGATCTCTGCTGTACCATGATGTTATACCCCAGCTTACAATCGGTAGTTTTTCCGATTTCCATAGTCGTTTTTTCCCATTGTCTCCATGTTGTTACCATGATGTTACTCAATCCACCGCAGAGTACTACAGGCAGAGTTTTTGGTTTAAACTCCTCTACGTTATTTCGATGACCAGCTCTAAATTGAAACTGGCTGCTTCTGGAAATTATTTCTATAGTAAATGAGTTCAGGAACCTTCTATGTTTGGGTTGTATTTTCGTTTGCCGATCTTAAAAGTTATCTTTTTAACCATAAGAACCTTATCGTTTCTACAGAATTCTGGGTCTAGATTTTAAAATGATTTTTTTTGATCATCTACCAACATACAACCGGGTTTCAGTAAATGCGCTATTTCTAAATTTACTTGGGGAAACTGATAGTTTGGGTCGCATTCGTCAGATAACAAACAGGTTAAAGAAGATAGTGATAAACATTTTCATTCCCTGAAACATAGTTCTAGTTGTAAACGGTGTCAAAAGAGTCTCTGGTAGAACTTTAAGCCAGGATTTAAATCCTTACCAAAATCTGTGAAGGAAACCTTTCCATTATGGTAACAACTTTAGAAATATTGCAATCGATATACCTTGGTTAATTGAAGGCAGCGTAAATAATTGAGATCTCATGCCTTATATGGCAAATTTTTTAGTTTGAGGTAGATTTTACAATTTTAATAATTTCTAAGGCCATTCCAAGAGAAGTCAACACAACCGTCATGGAAAATCTAGACACCATTAATCAAAAGCGAAGACACCCTTACCGAAGCTAGGGCATGGAAATCTCTATTTGTTTTCTTTGTAAGTTATGTAATATACCAATTAAGAATATGTTTTGTGATTAATACCATGTCATTATGGTTGTATTAATAAATATAATGAGCATTTAAAAGATTGTATTATTGTATTTTGACCCTCAACACATTGTATTCGACAGTTTTCTTATGTCTTTTCTCGAGCCTCTTTAATCTCCAAATACAGCTTGATTTCGAATCATTGAGGAACATTAAAAAAAAGTTTAATTATTGATTCATAAAGAGATGTTCTAATAAGAGCGCAGGATTTTAAGGTACAATAAAACAAGGTTTTCTGTAGCAAAGTATTGAAATATTTATTGATTTATAATTTATACATTTGCATCTACATATACAAATAATTGTACGTCTAGCAAAGAAACAGAAGAAATGGAAGAGATATCAACAAGTACCTAGGAGCTTCTTTTCCCAGTCAAAAATGCAACTATCAAGTCAAGTTTCAGTGATAACAATTAACACATGGGCTGAAAAGTCCCGGGCCTAACACATAGATGACGCTAGTTCTATTGCAGTCACTTTTTTCTCAGTTAGTACTAATGGATGTAATATACCAATTAAGAATATGTTTTGTGATTAATACCGTGTCATTATGGTTGTATTAATAAATATAATGAGCATTTAAACGATTGCATTTTTGTATTTTTACCCGCTTCCCCTCTTGTAATCGACAGTTTTATTGGAAATCATAAGGTAGCAAATTACATCGAATTAGTAGAACAGATGCTTTCACATGCTCGGATGTAACATGGGCATCAAGATTCATTAGCTTCACAGCGACATAGATCGTTTTTCAGAAAACTTAGGTGATATTAGTGAGAAGGAGTGGCAAGCGTAATCAATATAATCAACCATAAATACGAAAACAAACATTTAAGAAACGGATATATTTCTTTGCATACCACAACTTAACTAGATTCACTTTATACACTCCTACGAAGTGAAGAAACGTCAGGGAAATCTTTAAGGTTTTAAGTTCGTTTCTGATTGCGAGGACGTAGGCCTTTAGAAAGGCCTTGATATCGTAATAAAGAAAGTAAAAGGTATTTTAGAAAGCTTAGCCCAATAAGAACTATATTTCATAATAATTTACAGGATAGAAATATTTTTTATAGGAATAGAAGTGTATTTACGGAAAAAAAGAACTCCTTTTTATTTTGAAATTTGCGTTATCTATGATATTTTGTACTAATTATAAGAAATAACATCAGAACAGGTACTTAGACATACCTAGCAGTGACGTAAAACTGAATTATTTTCACTGACAAATATGCCGGTTTACGAGAGAAGAAAGTTATTGTGGCATCTTACACAAAACCACAAACTACATTTTCTTATTAATTTGAAGTAAATCGTTACATTTCACAAATTCCCTCAGAGAGTGTGACATAATATACCCTCATATATAAAGGATACTACTATTGAATTTAAAAGATGAAAATCGCTGGGTTAGTTCTAGGTGAATACCGAAATTAATTATTAAACATCGTCGAATTTACGTAATGATTACATTATATTCAGCTACTCAAGACGACGATGTGCAAAAGCTTTACGGGGGACACGAACAGAATAAAATATATCAGCCGATGAATCATGGCGTAGGCATAAGTGATAAACTTCGACAAAGATGTCACGGTCTAGAAGGCAGACACTATGACACTCGTCAAAACCAACCTCCATCAACACGTCCACCATCGCTAATAGATATATTAGGAAATATAAAACATACTGGAACTAATATTTACCCAAGTGTTCCCGCCCTTGTTGATCTTCCTTTGATACATCGTAGTAAAGCTAATGATTATGCTGTAGTAGCTGATGATTCACATAATGTTGACGGCGTTATGAATCTAGAGCATTCTATTACACCTCAATTCCATGTAATTAATTGTCTTCTGTATTCAATAGGCGTAATTTTATTTTGTTATCCTACACTTTGACGAATTTAGATTATATAGCACTAGTACATAAATAATTATCTCGATGACCGTGGTCTTGTGGATGTAATTTACATGGATATTTCTCACACATTTGGCACTATAAACCATTCTATTCTTATTCATAAACTCGATAACCTTGGTTTTTCTCCGTCTCTATTACAAGTAATGCTTTCTTATTTAAAAAATAGGGTGGGCTATGTATAGTACAACGGGTTCGCATGATACAGTATGATATGTTATCTGGTGTACCTCGAGGATCCAGCCTTGGGCCATTACTGTTCATATTATACATGGATGACTTAATCATTACGTTATCTTGTCCAGCATTAGCTTATGCTGATGACTTAACAATATATTCCGTTGTTACTGGTGTGGATAGCTATATTCTTTTGCAGCGCGATGTGGATGTAGTGGTTGATTGGTGTCAGCGTAATCAACTATAGTTGAATCTTAACAAGTGCTATAAGATAATATACCTCATTGTTAAATGAATAGAAGGCCGCTAATAGTTATTTATATAAAATTTAAATTGTTCTTGAATCTTCTTGAATATTTTTCAATAACCGGCATAAATGGGTATACCCTAATATGGAATCAGCAAGAAGACCTCTTCTTTATTCTGAAGAATTACCTATTCGAACGTTCAGTAACTTACCTATGCTTTCAAAGTATGACTCAGATACATCGTCTGACGAGGTGCAGTTCCAGAAAAGTGAAGGTGATAGTGATTTTGAAGGATCATCAGCGAGTTCCCAATGCTTCAGACAACAATAGCTTAATGACGTTGTTAGAGATCTGAACTTCTTCAAAGGAGTCGTCCGAATTGCTTGCTTCCAGATTAAAGGAAGAGAACTGTGTTCAGGTAGTAATAATATCGGAGAGAAAGATCTGCTACCGTATTTGTCTAAAGAAAACAACTTAGTGTTTTATAACGATGTAAGAGATCTCTTGAAAAAAAATGGGGTTAAATGAATACACGCCAAGTGAATGGCGTCTCCTCATAGACAGTTCATCCTGAAGCTTAAAATGTGTACTTTGACACAATGGTAATAAACATGGTTCTATACCTATTGGATATTCCAGCACTATGAAAGAGGAATACGAGACGATATCATCGATCCTGAAAAATATCAAGTATGAAGAGCATCAGTGAGTGATATATGTCGGTCTAAAACTAGTAGATTTTCCTTTCGGGCAACAAAGTGGTTACACAAAATGTCCTTGGTTCTTATGCCTTGGGGCAGCAGAGCTAAGACCCAGCCCTGGATTACTAGAAACTGACCTTTAAGAAATGTTTTAGTTCAAGGAGAACACAACGTTCTTCACAAATCGTTGGTTGACAGAAACAAAATCATCTTTCCACCACTGCTTATCAAGCTGGACTTATGAAGCAAGTTGTTAAGGGCCTACCTCCGTGTTTTGGGTATTTGGACCATGTTTCGAGTGCTTGAAACAAAATTGAAGCTAGAATTTTTGATGTCCTCAGATAAGGTAACTTTTAAATAACCCCCAGTTCACGGAATCAATGATCGAGCGTTAGTGCTCTTTTGTTGAAGAGAAAAATTTAGAAAAACATTGATATTTTTAACGATAATACATATCGTTATAACATATATATATATATATATATATATATATATATATATATATATACACAGTAGAACCTGTTTATAACGTCATCGCTTATAGGGGCAACTCAGGTATAACGCAATAATCGTATTGGTCCCTGGAGTTACCGATAGTAGACAACCTAAAAAACATTGCATATAACGGCATCAACATCGGGAGTAACGTCAATTGAAATACATACATATGTAGGCAATAAGTACAGGGAAGTTCTGCATTTTACAGAAGTACTTTGTAAAAAATAATAACGACTTCATTTCTTAGAATTCATAAACCATATAATAAACCAAAATTACAGTCCTTTTTTTATATAAATATACACTACCGCCCATAGAAGTTTGGCCAGATAACAAAACTTTAAAAAATCAAAAAACAACACAGCCCAGAAGGAATTATTCCTTCGATTGGATGTAATATTCGTGTTCCTGACTAAGGAAAGCAACCCTAAACTGTAACTGAATCCTCACCGTGTTTTATTGTCGGTGCAATGCATTCTGGAAGCATCTTCTCATTAGCGGAACGTCTGACAGAGACTTTCATGCTTTCACCAAACACTTGGAATATTGATTCGTTAGTTTATAAAACAAACTGAACTGTCGCTAGCTTAGTAATCGCAGTAAACCTTCGAGTAGGGCAAGGACAAGCTTTGAGGGAGAGAGGGGATGCAATAAAATCTTTACCTGCTTGGTCCTATTGATACAACTTATCTAATGTCAAATAGGTGATAAGGCATGTTACGTATCAGATATGTTAACTGAAAATTTATCAATTACTGTTTTGCGAAACTCGCCTACCTCGTGAATAGCGTCACTTAGTTATAACGTCAAAGAACTGTCGATGAGGACGCTATAACCGGGTCCTACTGTATATGCATATCATTAAATCGAATCATTTTCGATTCCTTCACAGCAAAATTTCATTTTCTATAAATAAATCAATTTGTAATGGAAAATAAATATTTCTAAAATAAAGTAGTCTTTATATTGCCAACGATAACAATTTCAAATATTCTTCCAATTTCAACAATTTCTTGGAAAACTTAATTTTGTTCGATAATAGCCACGTGTGCTTTCTTCATGTGTTGTTTAGGTAATTGTGGAATTTTACACCAAACTACATGCTACATTTTTTTCTAAATTTGAAAAAAGTCGTTACATTTCATAAATTCCCTCAGAGAGTATGCCACGATTTTTCGTCATATATAAAGGATGTGGTAAGATATCGACGTTTAGTTTCTACATCGTCTACTACCATCCAACTTTGAAAATGCGAGTCGCGTTCTTGTTTCTCCCGATCTTCATCTGCGCTGGAGTAGTTTTAGGTAAATACCAAAGTTAATTAATAAACATGTAGAAGTCACTTAATTTTATTATATATAGCTAGCCGAGACCACGATGCAGAAAACCGTCACAAGGGACACGATCAGAATAAAAGATATGAGATCAACAGTGGCGTAGACGTAAGTGATGAACTTCTTCAAAGTTATAATGGTCAGGAAGGCAGACACTATGACACCCGTCGACTATCGATATCAGATATAGTTGGAGGCATGGCAATGAGTAAAGCAATTAAAAACTATATTTCCCCTCTTTTCGGTCTTCTATTTCGTCGCAGCAAAGGTATTCCATTACCTGGTTATGCATATAATGGTCATAATGGTTTCGATAACGTTGGGAATCTAGAAGATTCTAATCTGCGTCATATTACTGCAGGTAGGAACCAACAAATCTTTTTCGGTATTAAACAGACGCAATTTTATTTCGTTTTATGCACTTAATAATACAAAGAGAAACAAATTCGTTCTAACGCGTTAGAATTCTTTTTGTCTTTTCATCGTTTCTACCTTAAATCTAATTTATTGTATGTCAGAGTGTTTTAATCTTTTCAAAAATTTTGAATTTCGGCAAAGACATATTTCTTTAATTTAAAGATATAATTTCTTTGGCATAATTTACTTGATCTAAATAATTCATTACTCCCATTGTAAAATGTATTTACTAAAAGCAATATTTTTAATTCAATTACAAAGTTGATTGTTTCAAAGAATGTCGCCAATTTGTTTCACTTTAACGAGTACGCTTAACATGCTGAAGGCTTAACGATTTACTTCTATGGTTTTAAAGTATGCGTACCTTTTCTCAAATATAATTCAATCATCGTATACGACCTGATTAATTTTGATTGATGTAGATATTTGATGTGTCATAACCTACATCGCAGCTATCTCACTTTCATGTAGATTTTAAGATGTTGTTTATCTTTAAGATCATTCCGACAGAAGTGTTTATAATAGCCAGGAGAAATTTGGACAACCTGAATCAAAAGTGAAGACGGCCTAAGGAAAACTGCGACTGGGAGATTTCAGCTTGATATGTACTACACCAGCTAAGAATATGTCTTATATTTAACACTATGTCATTGTGGTTATATTTATAAATAAAACTGGCATCTAAATGATTAAACCTCGATTCTTCCTAGTCGATAATTTACCGGGATCTCCCATATATACACTTGATCCGCGACGCAATACCTATAACTAAAGATCGGATTATATGCAAATTGCAAATATTTAATTTAATTTATTATATTTTACGTCTATATGTAGATGTGTTAGACTGATTAAAGTTTATTAGCGTTAATTAATTTACCTTTTAACTTTGTTAGAAGAATACCTTTCCAATGTTAGTGTTTTATGGCGATAATTTACCGCTATTTTAGGCAAGTATTCCAAATTGGGGTAAAAAGAAATAAAATTTAGCTTAACTAATAAACGTATCTTTGAAAACTGGTGCGGTATTTGATTAAATGCAGCAAATATTGGTGGGTTTGCGTACAAAATACAGACCGGACAGCGTCTAATTGCAGTTGATAAGCGTGTAACAGCCGAATACTCCGCACGTGTGTTGGCTACGGATTATGAGGACCAGTCGATCTTGTCGAGTGTCTAGTTTTCTGATGAACGCCATATTCATTTAAACGGATACATTAACAAGCAGACAACATTTTTCCTAGAATTCGAATGCTCCGACATAATCGTTGAGCAACCCCTTCACAATGACCGTGTTACCATTTGGTGTGCTGTATCCGCACATGGCATATTGGGCTCGTATTCCATTGAAGCACAAGATGGAACGCCGTTAACCGTGAATCACGAACGCTACAGGGAACAAGTTATCACACCTCTGCGTGATTTTCAGCGATTTTATCGTACCACGAACCTTCCACGTAATCAACAATGGTTTCAGCAGGACCATCTTGGGGATCGCCTTATTTCGCGTGGCACCGATTTCCCATACCCATCAGCTGGTGTAGAGCTAAGAATATGTCTTATATTTAACACTACGTCATTGTGGTTATATTTATAAATAAAGCTGGCGTCTAAATGATTACGGTTCTGTTGTTTAAACCTCCATTCTTCCTAGTCGATAATTTTCCAGGACACTTGATTTGTTGAGTGTTCCCTATATTTTCTCCTTTTGCGCTTCGGTTACCTGATGCTAAAGTTCACCAGCGTAGGTGGCGATCGGTATTACTATTGGTTTGATAATCTTGATCTTGTTATCCAGTGATAGCTTACTTTTTTCGTATAATAGCAGGTACAGGACCTTCGAGGCTCCCGCTATCTTCCTTTTGATTTCCTTGATATGCCAGGTGTACGCGAGTTGTTCGTCTAGAACAATCTCTAGGTACTTCGCTTTCTTGGCCCATCCGATGGCGTGGTTGCTAATTTGGATTTTATCGGGTTTTAGGTGTCTTCTACGTGGCGTGAAATAGATGGCTGTGGTTTCTCCTTTATTTATCTTTATTCGCCATTTTGAAAACCATTCGTAGAGCGTGTCGATGTATGCTTGTAATCTACCGTGCAGTTGTTTCATTTTCCGTTACCTGTAATAGATGGTGTCGTCTGCAAATTGGGCAATGTGACAAGTGTTTGACTGCGGAAGTGTGATGTTAGACAGGAGCGGTCCCAGCACCGAGCCCTGCGGAACTCCTGCTTGCGTTGTTCTGGAAGTGGTTATGTCCTCTTCTATTTTAACAGAAAATGTTCAGTCGCGGAGATTGTTAGTATTGAATTTGCTCCATTCTAATATAGATGTATCTCAACTCTTAAGAAAGGTACAGTTTCAAGTTCTCCAATTCGCAAACCTGGATATTAATTTTAGTTGCCTTTCTAGCTTATTGCAGATAATTTAGTCATTAAGTTATCTTCACAAATAATATTTATATGTATCCATTGTTTACTTTTTGAATTCTTTCGAAAGTTTCTCAACAAGTTAGTTTTTCTTTGTTTTTGTCATGTAATTAGATGTTTCTGTTGGGAAAAAAATATTATTATGATATTCAGTTCTACCATGCCTACTTTATAAGTAATGTGGTTAATACTGTTGCCTTAATCAATTAGGACCTAGAAGCATTGTGCTCCATCTCCGAGCAGCATTCCTTGAATCCACCCAAGTGTACAGTGATTGTTTCTGGTGGACGACATGTTTTACAAATTCTCTATGACCTCAAAATTACTATCAGAAGCCTAGCTTTGCCAGTAGTTGATAGGACCAAAATATAAGATCTTCTTACTCTAAGATGAGGGTAACAGGTATTTTTTAATCAGAAAACGAAGTTACTGCTACACGATTCGCTAATGTTATCGTTATTTAACTATAATTGCACTATTTAAGGTCCTTGTTTGACAAGAGTTGATTCTAATCGCGTGGGGAAGGGACAGAGTTAGTGTTTGCGGTTTATGTATAGGATTGAGATAACGGAAAGTATCTCTTGCACTTTACAGTGGGCTGGATGGTTGTTGGGCATTGCATTCGCCTTTCTCCATTTCGAAGTACGGACCCCACTGACCACCGCTTATCTTCCTAAACGGATTACTTATAGGAGTGATATACATAACTAGAGACCGGATTACATGCAAAGAAAAACTGGAATATATGCGCATATATATGCATCAATTTTTCAGAGAATATGCTCAAACCTGGGGCATATATGCAAAAAAATTGCGACAATATGCAAATTTTTTACATAAACTAAATAAGAGCAGAAATTTAAACATTAACTTAAAGTTGTTGCAGATGACTTGAAGTTGTATACAACAATTAATAATTCTCAGGATTGCAGTTATTTGCAAAGCCAACTCGATATATTCCACACGTGGTGTGTCGATAACAAACAAACAGTTAATGTAAACAAATGCAAAATTCTCACATACACTCGTAAGACGACTCCAATTATATACCTATCACTTGGCTGGATCTTCTTTACCTAGAGAGACCTCTATGAGAGACTTGGCCGTCGTCTTTGACTCAAGACTGATTTTTATGGAGCATATATCCAGTATTTGTACATCAGCGTTGAGTATGTTAGGATTCATTATACGTGTTACACGACCATTTGCTTCTATAACAGCCATTCTTCCTCTTTATTTCGCTTTTGTTCGGTCTCGACTGGAGTATGCGTTCTTGGTCTGGTCACCTATGTACATCTATCAGATACATCTACTAGAGCAGATTGAGAGAAGGTGTTTGAAGTTCTTGTACTTTAAAAAAATTAATACTTACCCGATACAATGATTTAGCCACAGTGCTCTTCTAGAGACATTTAATATTGATTCATTAGAACTACGTCGAAAACAGGCTGAGTGTAAATTCCTATTTACTTTACTTCATAATGGTCTTGATGTCCCTGAGTTGTTGAGTAAAATCAACTTCATTGTATCACGTTCAGGATCTAGGCAAACAAATACATTTTACTGTTTCGCACCTAGAACCAACATCGCCATCAGGTCCCCAATACATAGATTGTGTAGCAACTTCAACTCTGTGGAGTTTATCGAGTTGGATATACATACCTGCACCTTACCGTCCCTTTTGACGGTATATAGACAGCGGGTGCGTTACACTTAACACATGGGCTGAAAAGTCCCGGGCCTAACACGTAGATGACGCTAGTTTTATTGCAGTTACCTTTCTCTCAGTTAGTACTAACCTTCAAAAGACAGCTGTTAAAATTTCATGATATTCTATTCATTAGTTTGTGAGTTATTGTGCTAAGAGTCACGCTACTTTTGTTATTTTCAAAACAATGGATCAAAAACAATTTCGTGTTTTAATTTTGCACTGCTTCTTGATGGGAAAAAATATCGTTCAAGCGAAGCAATGGCTTGAAAAGTGTTATGGGGACTCCGCTCCATCAGAAACAACAATAAAACATTGGTTTGCTGACTTCAAACGTGGTCGTAGAGACACCGATGATGCAGAACGCAGTGGACGTCCAAATGAGGCGGTAACACCAGAAAACATCCAAAAAATCCACAAAATCGTTTTGAATGATCGAAAAGTGAAGTTACGTGAGTTAGCTAACGTCGTAAGGATATCAAAAGAACGTATTGGCTTTATATTGCATGAGCATTTGACTATGAGGAAGCTCTGTTCAAAGTTTGCTCACTGTTGACCAAAAACAAGAACGTGTTGATGATTCTGAGCAGTGTTTGGTCATGTTTAAACGTAACAAACCGGAATTTTTGCGTCGATATGTGACAGCGGATGAAACATGGATCCATCACTTCACTCCGGAATCAAAACGATCGTCATCTGAGTGGACAGCAACTGGTGAACCTCGTCCAAAGCACCCGAAAGCACAACAATCGGCTGGAAAGGTTATGGCCTCGGTATTTTGGGATGTGCGTGGTGTAATATTCATCGACTATCTTGAGAAAGGAAATATCATCAACAGTGAATATTATATAGCGTTATCGGAGCGTTTGAAGACCGAAATTGCAAAGAAACGACCGCATATGGCAAAGAAAAAAATTTTGCTTCATAAAGACAACGCACCGTGTCACAAGTCAATCAAAACTATGGCAAAACTACATGAATTGAACTTCGAATTGCTCCCACATCGACCGTATTCGCCAGATTTGACTCCCAGCGACTACTGGCTGTGCGCAGACCTCAAAAAAATTCTCGCCGGTAAGAAATTTCGCACGAATGAAGAGATTATCGCTGAAACTGAGGCCTATTTTGAGGCAAAAGAAAAATCGTTCTACAAAAGTGGTATTGAAATGTTAGAGCGGCGCTGGAATGATTGCGTTGCTCTTGATGGAGATTACGTTGATGAATAAAGCTAATTTTGAACCAAGAAAACCGTGTTTTCTTTGTAAGGCCCGGTACTCTTCAGCTCATGTGTTAGTTGAATACCTTTCCGTTCTCTCTTTTTTCCTAACCACTGGTAAACTACTTTTTTTTTAATTTAAATTAAAACAACTAGTAACTAAGTTGTGTAATTTGAAATACTTTAATTTTATGTTACTTAGAATATTTGCATGTGTACATTTTATTATTTATTATTTTTATTATTAAAACCGAATCAACGATAACATCTTCAAATATTCTTCCAATTTCAACAATTTCGCGGAAAACTTAATTTTGTTGGACAATAGCGACGTGTCCTTTCTTTATATGTCGTTTAGGTAATTGTGGTATTTTACACCGAACTATACGCTAGATTTTTTTTTAATTTGGAAAAAGTCGTTACATTTCACAAATTCCCTCAGAGAGTATGTCATGATTTTTCGTCATATATAAAGGATTGGGTAAGGTGTCGACGTTTAATTTCTACATCGTCTACAGCCACTGAGCTTTGAAAATGCGAGTCGCGTTCTTGTTTCTCCCGATTTTCATCTGCGCTGGGCTTGTGTTAGGTAAACACCAAAATTAATTATCATACATGTTGAAGTTATCTATTCTCATTATATACAGCTAGCCGAGACGACTACGGAGAAAACCGTCACGAGGGACACGATCAGAATAAAAGCCATCGTGGCGTAGACGTAAGTGATGAACTTCGTCTAGGATATCATGGTCAGCAAGGCAGACACTATAACACCCGTCGGCGATCGCTAGTAGACACATTAGTAAAAGAATTAATAGGTCCAGTAACTCACAAGTATATTTCCCCTCTTTTCGGTCTTCTTTTTCGTCGCAGCAAAGGTTTTCCAGTACCTGATGATGTAGATAATGGTCATAATGCTTTCGATAACATTGGGAATCTAGAAGATTCTAATCTGCGTCATATTACTGCAGGTAGGAACCAACAAATCTTTTTCTGTATTAAACAGACGCAATTTTATTTCGTTTTATGCACTTAATAATACAAAGAGAAACAAATTCGTTCTAACGCGTTAGAATTCTTTTTGTCTTTTCATCGTTTCTGCCTTAAATCTAATTTATTGTATGCCAGAGTGTTTTAATCTTTTCAAAAATTTTGAATTTCGGCAAAGATATATTTCTTTAATTTAAAGATATAGTTTCATTGGCATAATTAACTTGATATAAATAATTCATTACTCCCATTGTAAAATGTATTTACTAAAAGCAATATTTTTAATTCAATTACAAAGTTGATTGTTTCAAAGAACGTCGCCAATTTGTTTCACTTTAACGAGTACGCTTAACATGCTGGAGGCTTAACGATCTACTTCTATGGTTTTAAAGTATGCGTACCTTTTCTCAAATATAATTCAATCATCGTATACGACCTGATTAATTTTTGTTGATGTAGATATTTGATGTTTCATAACATACATCGCAGCTGTCTCACTTTCATGTAGTATTTTAAGATGTTGTTTATTTTTAAGATCATTCCGACAGAAGTGTTTATAATAGCCAGGAGAAATTTGGACAACCTGAATCAAAAGTGAAGACGGCCTAAGGAAAACTGCGACTGGGAGATTTCAGCTTGATATGTACTACACCAGCTAAGAATATGTCTTATATTTAACACTATGTCATTGTGGTTATATTTATAAATAAAACTGGCATCTAAATGATTAAACCTCGATTCTTCCTAGTCGATAATTTTCCAGGACCTCCCATATATACACTTGATCCGCGATGCAATACCTACAACTAGAGACCGGATTATATGCAAATTGCAAAAATTTAATTTAATTTATTATATTTTACGTCTATATGTAGATGTGTTAGACTGATTAAAGTTTATTAGCGTTAATTAATTTACCTTTTAACTTTGTTAGAAGAATACCTTTTTAATGTTTGTGTCTTATGGCGATAATTTACCGCTATTTTAGGCAAGTATTCCAAATTGGGGTAAAAAGAAATAAAATTTAGCTTAACTAATAAACGTATCTTTGAAAAGTGGTGCGATATTTGATTAACTGCAGCAAATATTGGTGGGTTTGCGTACAAAATACAGACCGGACAGCATCTAATTGCAGTTGATAAGCGTGTAAGAGCTGAGCTTAAAATTCATAAAGAGGGAGTACTAACCGTACTTTGCCTCCAACTTCTAGCATCAACCATAATAAAAAAACAGTGAAAATATCTGGAATAGGTAGACCAGTAAAATTTAGAAAAATTCGTTGATAATTAATAGACAATATTTAATATCATTACAATATATATATATATATATATATATATATCGATGATCTTTTAATGTTCATTAACTGCCTCTTACTAGAGTATGTTGATGATATTAAAATCTACCACGCCGTTAACTCCTTCAATGATGTTGACCTTCCGCATTGTAATTTGGACAAGATTCATACCTGGCGTCTGCATAATAATTTAAAATTAAATGTAGATAAGTGTTTATACATGTCTTTAAAAAAGGGGTGTGTAGAATCGATTCTCTGTATTGTATTAACAATATTAATATTGCTCGTCAACCTTCTATTAAAGATTTAGATGTGATATTTGATGAAAAGTTTACTTTCTCTAACCATGTCTTAGGTGTCGCGACAGCCGCTTCTAAATTATTAGGATTTACTTTTCGCAAACATTTTACCAGGTCACATCATTTGCTACGAATTCCTACAGCTAGTACGAACGTGCTGTGGTGACGAAATGTTCCAATTAGCGGTGAATTAATTAAAGAGAGAGCAAAACTATTAAATGAAAACCTAAAGGAGACCGAAAATTTTGTAGCCGGTGATGGCTGGCTTAAAAGATTTAAAAGGAGGTAGGGAATTCGACCGTTGTCGATATCCGGTGAAAGATTGTCGGCACCATCACAACTAGTGCAACCGTTAATGAACAAAATCAAAGAGCTACGTTTAAATGAGGGGCAAATATACAATGCAGATGAAACCAGTCTTTATTGGAAATTATTACCTACGAAAACCAATGTTGCATCACATGAAAAATCTGTTCCGGGTAGTAAGGCGGAAAGACAACGTATAACTTTTCCAGCCTGCACTAATGCTAGTGGTACACACAAGGCCACTAGTAATAGGAAAGGCAAAGAATCCACGTTCGAGTCCCGTTGATTATAACTGTTGAAAATCCGCTTGGATGACCAAAGGCATATTTCTGGATTGGTTCCAGAAGCACTTTGTACCCCAGGTATGGCAATAAAACTGTAATAATAAGTAATTTACTGATATTCAATTTATAAGTGAAAGATTTCTTAAGAAAGCGAAATAAATATAGTTAATAAAGGCGGTGTTAATCTCGGATGACGCACCAAGTCATCCTCCAGAGGAACAATTAAGAAGCAACGACTGCTCAATTTTTGTTATGTTGGTGCTGCCCAACGTAACTTCACTTATCCAACCGATGGATCAAAATGTAATAAAAATTACTACTTTCGTCTGCATTATCAAAAGATCCTAAAAGCATTTCTCAATCCGTAAAGCAAGTAACTTTACGTGAAAGCAATTTTAAATTTAGATACGGCGTGAAATGCCCTTAACCAGCAAACAATCAGAAAGTGTTGGAAAAATTTGCTTTACTCCAGTGATGATTATGACGATGAAGACAATGCACCGGTAACCATTATTAGAAAACAATTACTATCTGATGCTAAAATTATTGACAGTGTATAATCGGACGTTCTCAAATTATTAAAAGCAACAAATCCCAATATTGCTTACACAATTATCGATGTTAGTTTATGGAATGACGATAAAGAGATGGATGATGCACATGAAGAAGAAGATGAGGTGAGTGAAGATGACGACTCTTCGATTGAAATAGAAAATACAGTGAGTGACGCGTAAGCTGTAGGAATTTTTAATCAAGCGTTAGATTGGGCTGAAGAGACATATTATATTCCGATATTTTAGTGCTCCGTAAACTACGTACAATGGCATTAGAAAATACCAAGCGTAAATTTACGCAACCAAAAATACGACATTATTTTTCAAAATAACCTAAAATTTATTTTTTAATACTATATGTATTGTTATTCATTGTTCATAATTCATTTTTTAATAAACGTACATATTTCTACAAAATAGTCTTTATATTGGCAACGATAACAATTTGAAATATTCAACAATTTCAACAATTTCGTGGTAACCTTAATTTTGTTCGGTAATAGCCACGCGTGGTTTTTTGATATGTCGTTTAGGTAATTGTGGAATCTCACACAAAACTGCATGCTACATTTTTTTTTAATTTAAAGAAAGTCGTCACATTTCACAAATTCCCTCAGAGAGTATGCCATGATTTTTCGTTATATATAAAGGATGTGGTAAGATGTCGACGTTTAGTTCCTACATCGTCTACTACCATCGAACTTTGAAAATGCGTGTCGCGTTCTTGATTCTCCCGATTTTCATCTGCGCTGCGGTTGTTTTAGGTAAACACCAAAATGGATTATTATACATGTTGAAGTTACTTAATTTCATTATATATAGCTAGCCGAGGCCACGACGGACAAAGCCGTCACGAGGGATATGATCAGGATAAAATATATCACTCGATGAACCGCGACATTAGCGTAAGTGATGAACTTCAACTTCGTCAAAGATATCATAGTCAGGAAGGCAGACACTATGACGTTCGCAAGTCATCGAAGCTTCAAGCATTAAAAAGAATATTGCTAGAGATAGCAAAGACTAACATTATTTCTCAGATTGCTCGCATTCTTTCCAATGACAGCGATGAAGCACCTGGCGGTACAGAGAATGATCTGCCTCGTAAGAACCAACAAATTTTTCTTTATTAAATAGACACAATTTCATTTTGTTTTATGCACTTAATGAAAAGAAAAAAAAATTCCTTCTAACTCAGAATTCTCTTCCTGTTTTCATTGTTTCTACCTTAAATCTAATTTGTTATGTGCCAGAGTGTTTTAATTTTTCAATGGTAGGGAATTATAATTTTTGGATGTCGGTAAAGACATATTTCGTTCACTTAAAGACATAATTGCTATGACGTAATTTACTCGAAATAAATAATTCATAAGTCCTCTTGTACACTGTATTTATTTGATTTACTCAAAGTAATATGTCTTATTCGACAACGAAGTTGATTATTTTAAGGGACGTTGCCAATCTGTGTGACTTTAACGATCATATACGTGATTCAAAACTTACTGCATGCATTGGTTTAACAACACACTTCTATGGTTTAAAGTTTGCGTACATTATCGCAAACATAATTCATAAATCAAAGATATTTAATGTGTCATAACCTACATCGCAGCTGTTTCACTTTTATGTAGATTTTACGATTTTGCTTATTTTTAAGTTCCCTTAGAAAGAAGTAAATATAGCCGCCACGGGAAATTTGGACAGGCCGAATCAAAAGAGAAGACGACCTAAGGAAAACTGCGACGTGGAGACCTCTGCTTGATATGTGCTACACCCCAGCTAAGAACATGCCTAATACTATGTCGTTATGCTTATATTTACAAATAAAGCTAGCATCTACATGATTACGGTTCTGTTGTTTAAACCTCGATTCTTCCTAGTCGATAATTTTCGAGGATCATACCCACTTACACTAGGGTGACAGAATAAAATAGACACCAGGTAAAGCGGTATAAATATGTTAAACAGCTAAATTCTATGAACGAATTAAGAACTTTCTCTTGTCATTAGGGTAGGGGTAGATGTATCGGAAGGAATTTTTCATAGTTTAGTATCGTTACAACTATGCCTCGCTTACAAGGTTCGAGTGATATTAGCGACTTCACCCGGGATCGCATCGTTGGCCAGAGTGAACGCGGCGTTTCTCAACGTGAAATAAGTAAATTTTTAAATATTCCGTTGTCCACAGTTAACCGTGTGATTACGCAATTTCAACGCAAGGAAAAAGCAACAGTGCAGCCGAGACCAGGTCGTGCCGGACCTTCTGAAAGAAGTAAAAAGGTGCTTGTGCGCGAAGTGTTAAGAGAACCGCGAAAAAGTACAGATGAGCTTGCGGCAACTTCACCGAAAAGTCAGCGCACCGTTCTACGATACCTCCACAGTGTGGGGATGTATAAAAGGGTGGCAAAGAAAAAACCTCTCCTTACGGCGTTTCAAAAACGGCGCCGAATGGCTTGGGTAATCGAAATGTGAACGAAGCTCGAAGAGTTTTGGCGGTCTGTCATTTTTTCAGACGAAAGCAGATACTGCCAATTTAGTGATGGTGGTCGTACGTGGGTATGGAGACGTTCGTCACAGCAACTGGACGACAAATTTTTGATCAGGCGGTGAAATACGGCGGTGTGAACATCATGGTGTGGGACGCGATATGGTATGGTGGAAGATCGCAATTAGTAATCTGCGACGGAAATATAAATGCGGCAAAATATATCCAAATATTAACAGAAGGACTACTACCGATATTCGACAACGACATTTTATCTAAAGAAGACGCCACTTTTATGGAGGATGGAGCACCCTGCCACAAAGCAAGAACAACAACTGCATGGAAAGATGAACAGGGGATTCGGATTTTACCATGGCCAGGCCAATCACCAGACATGAATCCGATAGAGAATGTTTGGCACATAATCCAGACAAATATGGCGAAACGACCCCGAAAACCCAACAATAAGGAAGAACTCGTGGCAACTGTTATAGAAGAGTGGTTAAATATTCCAGAAGACACCATTAATCATTTAATAGATTCTATGCCAAGACGACTGGCAGCACTTCACGCAAGTAAAGCTGGATCGACAAAATATTAGTCTAATTTGAAAATTTTAAAATATTTTGTATACATAACGAGAATAGAATCTTTTTTTTAATTAGTAGGTGTCTATTTTATTCTGTCACCTTAGTGTATATATACGATGAGCACAAGAGGATGAAATAAGATTTCTATAAATTAACAAAGTCGAGTAATATATATGTTATTGTGTGTCAATACGCAAATTTATTATTCGTTCAACGGCGACGAAGCGTGCGAGGTCGTTTTTAATATAAATAACGATCTTCAAAGGTTCGCTGGCGTATCACTAAAGCATTGTCTTCATATTAACGCAAAGAAAACTTCTGTCTTGCCTTTTGGCCGCACTAAAATTCGCATTGCTGCTATCCGGCATATTCAATTCAAAATTAATGACAAAACTGTTTCTGTATCAGATTGGGGCCGTAATTTACGACTTTATTCGGGCACCAAACTCCGTTTCAAACAACAGATATTTCGTTTATTAAGACTGGGTTACTGTAATTAAAAAAATTTATATGGCAACAAAGAATGTTTAGATATAAATTTCAGGAAAGCACTATGTGAGTCTCTTGTCTTATCAAGATTTAATTTTCGCGTGAGCGTCTACTATAACTGCTCGGATGGTGTTGATAGAGCGCGAATTCGACGACTGCAAGATCCTTGCTTACGATTCATTTACGGCATTCGTAAATTTGAAAGAATATCCCACACTCTGAGATGGGCAGGTCGGTTGTGTATGTCACCTCGAGCTGAGCTCTGTGCTACTATTTTTTATCACAAGTCAATTTACTATGAGAAGCCTAGCTATCACTACCGTAAGATCCTCTTTAGAACAGACGTTCACAATATTAATTTAAGATTTAGAGGTCTGCTCACTGCTCCAGTTCACACCCTTTAGAAGGTCATTCTCTTACATAATTATGAAATATATTATCGTAATCCCATTGGAGCATCAAGTCTTGAAGCCAACACTATTTGCCCGTTACCTGGTTAGCTTTTCTTCTATTTTTAGCTTAATTACTCATTTATTATTTTTCATTCCCACTTAATTGTAATTTTAATGTAAGTGTTAGTTAAGCCATTATAGCAATACTTCCATTATGTATGTATATATTATGTAGGCCATCTTCGTGTTTGTAAGTCGCTGATCCCGACCGTATTGGCACATTTCTATTTGTGTTTACCTTGTATTGTTATCTATAGAGACCGGATTATATGCAAAGAAAAACTGGAATATATGCGCATATATATGCATCGATTTTTGAGGAAATATGCATAAACCTGGGGCATATATGCAACATTTTTACATAAAATAAATAAGAGCAGACATTTAAACATTAACTTTATTACACAGAATTCTTTTACAACATGTTTCTAAACCAATTTATAATGAAATGTTTTTCGAAATTGTGTAAAAAAAGTTTTATCTTCTATCGGAATACATATGTTTCGAAATAGAAAAACTTCTTTCAACATCCACAGATGTAATTGGTGCATTTTTTAAATTTGCAATACATTCTAAACTAAAATTAAAGTCGAAATCGTTTACTGTATCACCTTCCAAAATTTTCTTAAGTTTCTTCAATTTCAAATACCCCGCATTTTTATTTATCACTTTATCGTATATAGAATTACCTATTGTACCCTTAACCTTCTTACATAGCATATCAAATTCGTCTACTATTTCGACTGATTCCGAGAGCGACATCCCTTTCGTTTCTAGTTTACGAATGGAACTTGAAACAAAGCTATAATTTGACTTAATATACAAAAGATTTTGTAGCAGTTCTGTTGATACAACTACCTTTTTACAGTTTTCTAGAGCAATGCAGTCAGCAGTGATTTCAAGCATTACATTTTTTATTCCTTTAAAATAAAAGTAAAAGATTGCAGCGTCTAACCGTGTACCCCATCTCGTAATAATCGGTTCAGGAGGCAACTTAACACCGGGAAGTCGCTCCTTATAAAATTGAATTCGTAAAGGTGCTTTTAAAAATACTTTTTTGACATTGCTAATTAAATCGTTAATCAAAGGAAATTGATTCCTAATGTCTTCGGCTACACGATTGAGCTCATGGGCTAAACAAGTGGTATGAATAATGTTACTATAAAAAATGTTTAAATTTTGCGCGGCTTTTATCATTTATGGTGCAGCGTCGGATAACATTAGTAAAACTTTTTCACAAGGTATACTTCCATTTGATAAACCTTCTTGAACGAATTGGGCAATTGTCACTTTATTAGTTTTTTAAAGTTCTTTACAATAAATTAAATATAATCTACCTACAATATCTTTATGAAGAATTCCTATTAACAAATGGGCAATATTACGGCCACACTTATCCGTACCTTCATCTACCATGATATAAATAAAACTATTCCCTACCAATTCTTCAAGTTCTGCCATTGTTGCTGGTAACAAGATGTGACATAATTTCTTCGTAAGGTACTTTCGTCAGGTATATTATGTTTGCAATATTTTTGCAGAAATGATTTCAAATTAACATTGTTTAATCTTGTTAATAGCATGTTAGATGAAATTAGTGCGTTACACAGATCCGTATTATATTCTTCTTGTTCTGAGTTTCGTGAAATTGATGCTACACATTGATATATAGATTGCTGCACACATGCGGATCGCTTTAGTTTTTCACATTTTCCAATATGTGATGGAGTTTTAGCGTGTTGATCAATCAGGTATTTTCTCTCACAAGACACCTACAAGAGCAACTGTCATTTTATATCAAAAGTTAAAGAATTTACAAACAATTGTAAAGATTTTAGTAAAATTAAACTTACCAGTTTACTGCAGCCCCGACGAAATATTTTGTCGCCTTCCTTTACCAGTTCAGGATACGGCTTCTTTCGTAAAGAAATTTTGTTCGCTATCCTCATTGTATGTACGCATAGTATTTAAAAACGAAACACAATTACATGCTGTTTCGCTCAAAGATATTCAATGAATTAATAGTTTATTTGGGAATTAATAATAATAAAACGTATTTACCACATCTCTTCTGCTAGGCGAAATTAAACACGTGCAATTCTTGGAAAAAGGTATAAGAAAAACCAATGTAAAAGATTTATCGCTCTCAGAATTGTCCGTTGTCGATCTTCATTAGGAATTACTAGGAATTTTTACTAATAAACAAACTTTTGCAAAAATATCCATAGAAATATCTAAATATGGAATATGTGCAATAACTAACTAGCGCTAATTAACTTGAATTAGTGTAATAAATCTACATATAGACTATAATTAAAGATATGCAAAAAATAAAATATAATCCGGTCTCTAATAATAAGTATCTAGAATTATTGCAAGCTAATATTATTCCTGCTGTACGGGAGCTATTTGATATTAACGGAATTTGGTTTCGACAGAGCGGTTGCCCGACGCATAATACGGGTAATGTCAGTAATTCCTTATACCGCTTTTAAACGTTTTCAACATCATTGTTTGTTATTGACACATATATGGGATGACAAGTTACAAGCAGTCTATTGCATTCTGGGCGATTGGAAATGAGAAAGACTCCAGTTGTAAGCATACATAAGTACAAGGTCGCAGCACAGATTTGTTTATATTCGACGACGCGTCATAACTCAGCCGAAATAAAATTAACGTGATATTCGTTTTATCCCCAAACTTCACCTTATATCTCGGTTCATGATATGAATAACAAATTTGTAACCAATTGGCTAAACGAGATATTGTAAACACGATTTACGAAGTCTGTAGAACTAATATTAAATTCAAAGCTGCAGTTGTATTAGTGAAAAGGGAAATAATAAGACAATACTTAGTTGATAACTGAAAAACGTCATAAACTGCGATATGTAGCATTGACTTGTTTTTATTCATATCCAGGTATGTATTTCGAACCATCAGATAATGTAACTGATAAAGGATATCAGCAACAGAATCCATCATTGTCTTATGAAAAATAAAACAATATTAAACTTCCGGAATCGAATAAAAATTCTTATCAAATAAAAATGATAAGCATAAATAAAATTCCGAAATTTATTAACAAATTCTTCTAAGAACAAATAAAGAATTAGTAAATATAACAACTTAAACTTAAAAGCAATAATTGTAAACAAATGGAGTGTAAATAAAACAATAAATTGCAAAGGAAAATGAATTATTTTTTAAATGTTCCAACAGCTGCCTCCTTTGGTATAAGCACTAACCCTGCGGTCATAAAAATTGCGGTGAACATTTCTTAAAAGATGCGGAGTTACATCGTTGTCAACTTCAATGATTCTCACGCATAATTGTTCGCGATTCTATTGACGCTGTTCACCATACCCGTATATTGAATTATTTAAGAAGGGCCATACAATGAATCCGTTTGGGACTAAATCCGCGGAGTGTGGTAGGCATTTAGTAGGACCCGAATTACCATTCCATCTATTCTAATTTGAAATATTCTTCCACTTTCAACAGTTTCATCGAAAATTTAATTTTGTTCAACAATAGCCACGTGTGCTTTTTTGATAGGCCATTTAAGTAATTGTGGAATCTTACACAAAACTACATGCTACATTTTCTTCTAAATTTGAAGAAAGTCGTTACATTTCACGAATTCCATCAGGGAGTATGTCATGATTTTTCGTTATATATAAAGGATGTGGTAAGATATCGACGTTTAGTCTCTACGTCGTATATCGCAACTGAGCTTTGAAAATGCGAGTCGCGTTCTTGTTTCTCCCGATCTTCATCTGCGCTGGGGTAGTAATAGGTAAACACCAGAATTAATTATTATACAGGGTAAGAGAATAAAATAGACACCTACTACTTAAAAACAAGATTCTATTCTCGTTATATATACAAAACATTTTAAAATTTTTAAATTAGACTTATATTTTGTCGATCCACCTTTACTTGCGTGAAGTGCTGCGAGTCGTCGTGGCATAGAATCTATTAAATGATTAATTGTGTCTTCTGGAATATTTAACCACTCTTCTGTAACAGCTGCCACGAGTTCTTCCTTATCGCTGGGTTTTCGGGGTCGTTTCGCCATATTTGTCTGGATTATGTGCCAAACATTCTCTATCGGATTCATGTCTGGTGATTGGCCTGGCCACGGTAAAATCCGAATCCCCTGTTCCTCTTTCCATGTGGTTGTTGTTCTTGCTTTGTGGCAGGGTGCTCCATCCTCCATAAGAGTGGCGTCTTCTTTAGATAAAATGGCGTTGTCGAATATCGGTAGTAGTCCTTCTGTTAATATTTGGATATATTTTGCCGCATTTATATTTCCGTCGCAGATTACTAATTGCGATCTTCCACCACACCATATCGCGCCCCACACCATGATGTTCACACCGCAGTATTTCACCGTCTGAATTGGCAGTATCTGCTTTCGTCTGAAAAAATGACAGACCGCCAAAACTCTTCGGGCTTCGTTCGCATTTCGATTGTCCAAGCCATTCGGCGCCGTTTTGAAACGCCGTAAGGAGAGGTTTTTTCTTTGCCACCCTTTTATACATCCCCACACTGTGGAGGTATCGCAGAACGGTGCGTTGACTTTTCTGTGAAGTTGCCGCAAACTCATCTGTACTTTTTCGCGGTTCTCTTAACACTTCGCGCACAAGCACCCTTTTACTTCGTTCAGAAGGTCCGGCACGACCTTGTCTCGGCTCCACTGTTGTTTTTTCCTTGCGTTTAAATTGTGTAATCACACGGTTAACTGTGGACAGCGGAATATTTAAAAATTTACTTATTTCACGTTGCGAAGCGCCGCGTTCAGTCTGGCCAACGATGCGACCCCGAGTGAAGTCGCTAATATCACTCGAACCTTGTAAGCAAGGCATAGTTGTAACGATACCAAACTATGGCGAATTCCTTCCGATACATCTACCCCTACCCTAATGACAAGAGAAAGTTCTTAATTCGTTCTTAGAATTTTGCTGTTTACAAATTTATACCGCCTTACCTGGTGTCTATTTTATTCTGTCACCCTAGTGTACATGTTGAAGTTACCTAATCTCATTATATACAGCTAGTCGAGACCACGATGGACAAAACCGCCACGAAGGACACGATCAGAATAAAAGATATGAGATGAACAGTGGCGTAGACGTAAGTGATGAACTTCGTCAAAGTTATCATGGTCAGGAAGGCAGACACTATAACACCCGTGGGCTACTTACTGTGCTAGCAAAACTAGCAGCAAAATTAACAAAGGGCGCGCTTTTTCCCTCTCTTTTTGTTACTCTTGCGGAACAATTCAATCAAGAACATGACGATGCAAACAGTAGTCGACGTCATTTGTTTCACGTAAGAACCAACAAATTTTTAATGATTGCTTTTTTTGTATTAAATAGACGCAATTTTATTTTGTTTTGTACGCCTAATAGTAAAAAGACGCGTTAAAATTCTTTTTCTCTCATTGTTTCTGCCTTAAAGCTGATTTATTATATGTCAGTGTGTTTTAGTTTTTTCAACGGTAGATAATTATAATTTTAAATGTCGGCAAAGACATATTTCTTTAATTTAAACAAATAATTCAACAGTCCCATTGTAAAATGTATTTGTTTTGATTTATTAAAAGTAATATGTTCTATTCAACAACAAAGTTTATAATTTCAAAGAGCTTCAACCAATCTGTTTGACGTTAACAAGTATGTACATGATTCAAAACTTACTACACGCATTGGTTTAACAATGTGCTTCTCTGTGGTTTAAAGTATGCGTAGATTATCTCAAATCTGGTTAATTTTTATTGATGTAGGTATTTGAGGAGTCATAACCTACATCGCAGTTGTTTCACTATTATGTAGATTGTACGATTTTGTTTATGTTTAAGATCCCTCCGAATGTAGGTAATACAGCCACCACGCAAAATTGGGATGAATCAAAAGAGAAGACGACCTAAAAGAAACTGCGACGTGGAGAGCTCTGCTTGATATGTACTACGCCAGCTAAGAATATGTCTTATATTTAACACTATGTCAATATGGTTATATTTATAAATAAAAGTAGCATTTAAATGAAATAAATTCTGTTTATTTCTTAATAAGGCGTCGCTAGATATTCGGTTACGCTTCTGTAGTTTTATAACGATTTAAAGTTTTGATTACGGTCAGTAATTTAATAAAAAATATAGTATCATAATAATATTTATTTCAATAACAAACACATACATATACAAAATAATTTAAATATACATGCCTGTTAAGGACTTAACATTGTTTTTTGTATTTTATAAATTTTTTACTATTATGTATTTTATCTTCTTTGCATTATTATTTTCATTTAGAATATTATTTTATTTTCATTTTTATATTTATTTATTTTCATTCTTATATTTATTTATTTTGCTCTCTTATATCCAATTTTATTTTAATATGTATGTACATTACGCATTGTATATGTATGCAAGTCAGCCATTTGCATTACGCTAGCTAAAACTGCCTAATTAGAAATCATTCACTGCAACGTCGTCGGATATGTAATGGGAGTTTTCTTGAAATTTAAGGTACACAAGCATAGGCAGTCGTCTCCCGCGCGACAGTCGAGGTATTAGCGATCGTGCACTCTCGGTCACCTTTCGTGCCTCGTCGTAACGTGTACAGTAACGTCGTCGTAAGATTATTAGAGATTTCTAAGTTTTTCTAGTTTTGGCGGGAATCGTCGAGGACGTTGTCTATACATTTATTTCTGGCGGGACTCATTTGGTAACGTCGTCGGACCACATGTATAGATTTTTTAATAAGTATAAATTCTCGATTTTCTATCATCGTACGTCGAGGCTACTGTGTCCATTGTCGTCTATACATATTTTTAGTCTTCAGTTAAGTTTGTGTCGGAAATTATTTTGGTGAGATTGTCGGCGCGCATGTATAGACCTCCTCTACAAGTACGATCACTCCGCTTCTTGCTGACGGTCGTTGCGGCCGCAGCGCCCGTTGTCTTTTGTACGTTTGTTCGGTCCTTGTCGTATCGGGACTTAGAAATTTTTCATTTAGTTGCTCGTCGTAGCGGACGAGTGTCCCGGACCAGTTTTCTTATGTAATGTCGGCATCATCGCTCCGTTTTACTTGTCGGTGCACAGTTCGCACTGGTTACTGGATTTTTCCCTTCTTTGGGGCGCAGTAGAGTAGAGAGCTAAAGATTGCACATAGCGTATTATTTCAAACGAGAACGCCTGCGTAGCTGTGACATTACTTTTGTATTGAGATCGGCTATTATCGCTACTGTCGCCCTCGACCAGGCGTTCAAGCTCTAAGAGATAGGGTGGGTTCCCCTATAAATGTGAATATAACAAACGTATTTGGTCAAGTACAAATACATGCCAATAATACAGGGCCAAGTCCCTTAGGCAAATTTAAAACAAGGAAAGTATATTAGGCTCCCGGAAAGGGACATATAAATAAGCATAGCACCGAGGTGCGCTTATAAATTTAAGAAATAAATAGGGTTGGCTCCCCTATAAAAAGGTAGTGGTGCATGCAAACAGATAGAGGCATTAGTACATGCCTCTAACAAAGCTTCAGCGGAAGCATATAAGAGTTTAACCTTTTAAACAGAATTAAGACATAGCGTTGCAACGTACATGCTGAGGCATTACTTTATGTTGCTACCAATGAAAATACATATACAAATGCTAATGTACATTACATGTATAAGAGAGCTCGAATAACTGCAATTATTGCAAATCTATATATCTTACGTACATCGTACATGTACATAGGCAAGACTGGAAACCGTGTAACCATTTCATTTTTAAATATATTTTTTTTGCGCATGCGCATTGAGTTTCACTGTACAACCTCTCCTTTAGTAAATAAGCGAACATACTCTACAAGTAAGTATTGGTCAAGTAATTTAGGAAATTACGAGCAGGCTACAGCGGCGTTGTTCTTCAAACCAGGAGAACGTAACAATGCCTGAAGTGAAGTGAGAGACGAACAGTAATCACAATAAAAGAAATTTAATATTATGCAGACCAACAATAAGCAGAAATACCTAATAGATGTTTCTTAAGCAATCTTTTAAATAAATTGAGATTTATGGCATTCTTCTCAATAGCAGGAAGATGCTTATAAAGTTTGCCGACCATAAAATACGGACCCTTTTAAAAATTGCTTTCCTGTGACGAGGCAGAAGATAATTATTTACACGGCCACAAGTAATTGTACATTGAAAACTTCTCTTATGCGGCCGAGGAAAAACTATTTATAATGAAACACTAATACACACTATTATGATGGCGTTTTAAAAACGTCGTAAGTAGTGTTTACAATACCTCGCTTAGCCAATTGGTTGTAAATCTGTTATTCATTTCATCAATAGCGATATAAGAGTGATATTTCGGCTGAGCTATTGTTACGTTCTCCCGGTTTGGAGAACAGCGCCGCTGTAACCTGCTCGTAAATTCCTGAATTACTTGACCAATACTTACTTATATGGTTAAGTATATTAAATGAATGAAATCCACATATGTATCTGTTTACCACCCGTAATATTGTTTCCCACCAATTCTTGTATGTAAACATGGAACTTGTAAAAACTCCGCCTATAGCGTTACCTTGTTATAGCGTCAAGAAGTTCGCAGTCGCGTGACTGTCGTTATAACCGGGCTCTACTGTATATTAAATTTTAACTAAACTCCCATTATTTGTCTGACGACATTGCAGCTAATGACTTCTTAATTAGGCACTTTTAGCGAGAGTATTGTGAATGGCTGAATGCATACATATGCAATGCGTAATGTACATGCATATTAAAATAAAATTCGATATATTTTATAAAGAGAAAAATAAATAAATGATAAAAAATGAAAATAAAGTAATAATGCCAACTCATACGGTTGCAAAGAAGATAAAATCATATAAAATACATAATATAGTAAAAAAAATGGATAAAACAGAATACATTTGCTTAGAAACTTAGAATTGTTCTACAAAAATACATTAGCAATGTTAAATTTTTGACAGCTATGACGTGCGCCTATAGCTGGAGTCCTTCCCATTTGTAGTCGCTCAGAATACAATCGACAGCTTGCAATTTTTCACCTGGTATATGTGTCAATGACAAACTATGACGTGGAAATGACGTTGTCGAACTTGCAAGATATTTTAACTCAGTAAGGGAACTATATGTAGTATTGGAACAGAGACGATTAACGTTAGAGAAATATACGGCTGAATGATCAATCAGACACTAATTCCAAGTTTCTCTGCGGTGTCAGATAATCATTGTGCGAGGTTATATAAGAGACAATCTTAGTATCATCACCGAACACTGGAATTTCGTAATCCACAGCATGAGTGAAATCATTTATGAATAAAAGAAACAGTAAAGGCCCCAAAATAGATCCATGCGGCATTCCCAATGAAATTAATCCGTCTGCTGATTCGAAACCGCTATAGAACACGTAAACTCTGCAACCAATCAAGTTAGGTAGTTTAGTGTTAAAAAAATAATTTGATCTCTAAAACCAAAACTGCGTAATTTATGTAACAGTATATCATGATCAATACGATCGAACGCCTTTGACATATCGGTATAGATGGTATCAACTTGGCTCTGACTATGCAACGCACAAATTGTTCTATCTTGTTTCTAAATGGGTTCTTTGACTTAAAATTTTGATCTATTTGTTTTTAAATTAAATGATAATGTTTTCTAATTAAAATAACCAAATGTAAAGTTGAAAAGATAAATATATTGACACATTAATAAATGACGATTGCAAGGACTGTGTGGATGTACAATTCACAGATATAGCAGTAAACTCCACTCACACAAATTAATTAATTATGCGGAACACAGCGTTTCGGGAGCACGTGGGCTCCCATTGTCAACCGTGTTACCGACTGAAAGTAAAAACTGTATCACACATGCAAATTATTTTCTACGCAGGCTCTAAAATTTCTAACCATATGACTATTTACAATCTACTAGGTGGCCTCATGCCTTTTACGGGGAAGGATGGACCGAAAGCGAACCGTATCATTTAACAGGGTCTATGGTAATAAATCCATCAAACTCGAGTGTGCAATTGGGGGTGGTTCTCTGTTCAATAAGTTTCCGTTCTTTTTCATATATACCGTTTCGTACGCGTCTAATTCTCTATACGAGTTCACGTTTTTAAGTAGTGGCAGATTTTTTAAATCAATCTTATGTCCGGATTTTACCATATGCTCTGCTACGCTTGATAGTTCAGGTTTGTCGAAACGACGAAATATAAATATACCGCCTTTTTACAAAAAAAATATGTTTTTTTACAGAAACCCTAAGGCAATCCCTGTCTAGCTAATCTTTAAATATTCTTATTAATTTACGAAACAAAAATGAGATTGAAAGATACAAATAATTTTGAAGAACTTAAGAAGATTCGACGTATTTATTGTATGAAATCGTACCCACTCGCACGTGATTTCTCGCGTTTAAGATGGACTGGTCTTCGGCTTCCAAAATATGTGACCGGAACTTCCAGATATTATTTGTAGTATCAGCTGATACACTTTATGAATGAATATAAACGAAGATCTTTATTAAACTATAGAGTTATATAAGAAAATAACTAATTATTCTCAGGAGAAACGATCCCAACATGTCTTACTTTTGACACCATGTTTTTTTGTTTTTGTTTTTTATATCCATACCAACATATTTGTTTGCCTACATATATGGTAGGTCGCACAGTACACACATACATATGCATGTCTTAATTTATGCATTTCAGAGCTTTGGCGAGCTTGGAGGGGATAAAGGAAAAATCAAGTTGGGTGTCGTCCGTATATAAATGATATTTACAATACTTTAAGACGTTGGGAAGGTTACTAGTATAGATGGAAAACAAAAGTGGGTTTAAGATGGTTCCCAGCGGCAAACCGCACGATTATTTAGTATCCTATCTCGCAGGTATGACCGTATAAGTGTCATTGCAGTTGGAATGCAACCGCTAAAATCTATACTCCGCAACAAGATGTCGTAGTGAACCGCATCAAACACTCTACTAAAGTCTAAGAGAATTAAGACTGATGTCTCCGTTGTCGGTGGCCTGGAGTATATCATACACAACATGCGACGATGCCGTAGTACAACTATGTCCTGGTCGAAAACCAGACTGATAAGCAAAATATTAGTGCTGTCGATGAATTCATGCAGCTGATCATTAACGCAACGTTCAAATATTTTGGAGAGGACAAGTAAAATACTAATAGGCCGCAAATCTTTCATCTCACCTACAGCAGCTAACTTAGAAATAGGCTTAATAAGAGACGATTTCCAAGAAGTTGGGAATGTGGATATGTCAACGCATTGATTGAAAATATGGGTCACATAATCCGCTAGTGGAGGTATACAGATTCAAAAGTTGCACTCATCCATACTATCCATCCCACAGGTATTAGACATAAGTCTACTCAGTGATTCGAGCACATTGATTGAAGTGATTTTTTTAAATTGCTTATGATGTTCGTGATGTGATATATGATGTTGTATGATGTTATATGATGTTATATGATGTTATATGATGTTATATGATGTTATATGATGTTATATGATGTTATATGATGTTATATGATGTGATATGATGTTATATAATGTTATATGATATATAACACATGGGCTGAAAAGTTCCGAGCCTAACAAAGAAAACACCGTTTTTTTGGTTCAAAATTAGCTTTATTCATCAACGTAATCTCCATCAAGAGCAACGCAATCATTCCAGCGCCGCTCTAACATTTCAATACCACTTTTGTAGAACGATTTATCTTTTGCCTCAAAATAGGCCTCAGTTTCAGCGATAACCCCTTCATTCGTGCGAAATTTCTAACCGGCGCGCATTTTTTTGAGGTCTGCGAACAGCCAGTAGTCGCTGGGAGCCAAATCTGGCGAATACGGTTGATGTGGGAGCACTTCGAGGTTCAATTCATGTAGTTTTGCCATTGTTTTGATTGACTTGTTACACGGTGCGTTGTCTTCATGAAACAAATTTTTTTTCTTTGCCATATGCGGTCGTTTCTTTGCAATTTCGGCCTTCAAACGCTCCAATAACGCTATATAATATTCATTGTTGACGGTATTTCCTTTCTCAAGATAGTCGATGAATATTACACCACGCACATCCCAAAATACCGAGGCCATAACCTTTCCAGCCGATTGTTGTGCTTTCGGGTGCTTTAGACGAGGTTCACCAGTTGCTGTCCACTCAGATGACTATCATTTTGATTCCGGAGTGAAGTGATGGATCCATGTTTCATCCATTGTCACATATCGACGCAAAAATTCCGGTTTGTTACGTTTAAACATGGCCAAATACTGCTCAGAATTATCAATACGTTCTTATTTTTGGTCAACAGTGAGCAAACGCGGCACCCACTTTGAACAGAGCTTTCTCATAGTCAAACGCTCATGCAATATAAAGCTAATACGTTCTTTTGATATGTTTACGATGTCAGCTAACTCACGCAACTTCACTTTTCGATCATTCAAAACGATTTTGTGGATTTTTTTGATGTTTTCTGGTGTTACCGCCTCATTTGGACGTCCACTGCGTTCTGCATCATCGGTGTCTCTACGACCACGTTTGAAGTCAGCAAACCAACGTTTTATTGTTGTTTCTGACGGAGCGGAGTCCCCATAACACTTTTCAAGCCATTGCTTCGCTTGAATGGTATTTTTTTCCCATCAAGAAGCAGTGTAAAATTAAAACACGAAATTGTTTTTGATCCATTGTTTTGAAAATAACAAAATTAGCGTGACTCTTAGCACAATAACTCACAAACTAATGAATAGAATATCATGAACGGTAATTACCATTGGAAGGGCGAGCTCATTAGATATAGATGTATTGTATTGACTAACAACACAATGTTAAAGGTACAATTAACAGTAATGGCTACTTGTAGTTAATTTATTTAACGTCGAATACAACTAATAAAACAATTACAGTAGTTTATTTTTTTCTTCAAGAACCAGTGACATTTCATAACATACAGAACCCATTCAAAAAAAAATTATAGAACCTGAAATTTTCCACCACAATACATACATATAACACATGTGCTGAAAAGTCCCGGGTCTAACACATAGATGACGCTAGTTTTATTGCAGTCACCTTTCTCTCAGTTACTACTAACCTTCAAAAGACAGCTGTTAAAATTATATCAAAAAGGCGCGGGGAATTTGATTTGAATATATGGCGCTAACAGGTTCTTTGATTTAAATAATTTATTTTAACATTTGTATTTTAAAATTATATATATATATATATATATAACATATATATAATATATATGATATATATATACATCATAAAACCGAATCATTTTCGTTTCTTTCACCGAAACATCCGATTTTCTATAAATAAACCGATTTGTAATGGCAAAAAAATTTCTAAAATAAAATGGTCTTTATATTGCCAGCGATTCTAATTTGAAATATTCTTCCAAGTTCAACAATTTCATGGAAAATTTAATTTAGTTCGACAATAGCCACGTGTGCTTTTTTGATAGGCCATTTAAGTAATTGTGGAATCTTACACAAAACTACATGCTACATTTTTTTCTAAATTTGAAGAAAGTCGTTACATTTCACAAATTCCTTCAGAGAGTATGTCGTGATTTTTCGTTGTATATAAAGGATGTGGTAAGATATCGGCATTTAGTTTCTACGTCGTCTACCGCCACTGAGCTTTGAAAATGCGAGTCGCGTTCTTGATTCTTCCGATCTTCATCTGCGCTGGGGTAGTTTTAGGTAAACACCAAAATTAATTATTATACTTGTTGAAGTTACCTAATCTCATTATATACAGCTAGCCGAGACCACGATGGACAAAACCGCCACGAAGGACACGATCAGAATAAAAGATATGAGATGAACAGTGGCGTAGACGTAAGTGATGAACTTCTTCAAAGTTATAATGGCCAGGAAGGCAGACACTATAACACCCGTGGGCTATTTAGTGTGATGGCAAAAATAGCAGCAAAAGTATTCAGGGGCGTTGCTTTACCAGCTCTTATTGGTACTGTTTGGAAACGCCTCGATAAAGAACTTAGCAGTGTCGGTAAAAAATGTAAGAATAACAAATTTTTAATGATTGCTTTTTTCTGTATTAAATAGACGCGATTTTACTTTGTTTTATACATACACCTAATAATAAAAAGAAAAACAAATTCTTTCTATCGCGTTAGAACTCTTTCTTTTTTCATTGTTTCTGCCTTCAATCTAATTTATTATGTACTAGAGGGTTTTAATTTTTTCAACAGCAATTTTGGATAACAGCAAGGATATATTTCTTTAATTTAAAGATATAATTGACTCGAAATAAATAATTCAATAGTCCGATCGTAAAAAGTAATTTGTTTGATTCATTAAAAGTAATATGTTCGATTCAACAACAAAGTTGATAATTTCAAAGAACATCGCCAATTTGTTTGACGTGAACGAGTATGTATGTCCATGATTCAAAACTTACTGCACTCATTGGTTTAACAATGTACTTCTCTGTGGTTTAAAGTATGCGTAGATTATCTCAAATCTGGTTAATTTTTATACATGTATATATTTGAGATGTCATAACCTATATCACAGCTGTTTCATTTTTGTGTCGATTTTACATTTTGTGTGTTTTTAAGATCACTCCGAAGTAATACCGACGCCGCGAGAAGCTTGAACAGCCGGAATCAAAAGAGAAGAAGAATATATATTATATTTAACACTATGTCATTATGGTTATATTAATAAATAGAAGTAGCATCATAATGATTACGGTTCTGTTGTTTAAACCTCCATTCTTCCTAATCGATAATTTTCCAGGATCTCCAATGTGTATATACCATGAGCGCACTTTCGACGTGTCGATGGGCATCGTTGTGAATAATAGGAAGATGATATAAGATTTCTATAAGTTAACAAAGTCGAGAGATACGCATGCTTCTCTGCAGAGCGATTGTGTCTGTTTAACGGTATTCAATAATATTTTAATTTACAGATGAAAAAACATTTTACGTTCACGGGAACCATAATGGCGCAAATGTTCGTTATTGGTCGCGTAAAGGCCTACATCTTAATACACCAACACGAACAGCCTCCACAAATATTGAACGCGTGGGTTGGTATTCTCGGGAATGATATGACCGGGCTTTCTTAATGAAGCAGATTTAAATGTCAATAAGTATTAAGAATTATTGCAAGCTAATGTTATTCCTGTTGTACGGAAGCGATTTGATATTAATGAAATTTGGTTTCAACTGGACTATAATAGATATATATTGTAGTGATTTTTTTTTCTCAGGGTTCCAAAAAGTAAACGAACGAGTTCTATTTATTAGGGATTTTGCTTAAATTTAAATAAATTTAAAAGACGTTAACGAAATCAAATGGAATAAATGAAAAATAGATTGAATTAAATAGAAAACTAAGAAATTTAGAATATATCACTTACATAAGAGAGTGCAGGACAAAATATCTATCGCAATTCCTAGCTGACTAATAAATTCCGTATTTTAAATTTTAGATTAATAAATGACTTTACTGAGGATGAAGCCCTTTATTTTCTGTACACACACACGCGTTCTGCTATTGTAAGTCGGTGTTTCACCTATCTTCGCGCTAACGACGGAAGGTCCAAGGTTATATCGACGTTGTTCTGCTAAATCAGCTGTGTTATTCAGGTACTATAATTGTGGTGACAGGTCCACTACAACCTTTGTATAACTCCTGAGGTAATTTCCTCACAATAATACGCAAAATTTCCGTAAACACGGAGCGTTCAAACTCTGTTGATGCTTAGAAATCTTGTACTGACGTGATTCGTCAGTTGTTCGGCGTGTCGAGTCCACATCACACCGCTACTAGATCCATATATTAGATGACAAATGGCTACAGTAGGGTGATCGTATCAACGAAAGCATCTGCTATGTGTTTTCAGAGATGGAGACGTAGGCCTTGGATGTGATTTTTGTTAAGTGCCGTATGGATATGCGTGGGTGTCAAATATATTTGTATAAAATTTTACATTAATTACATTGATGATAATATGTGGTTTTAGTAGGATAATTTCATTATTCATTTTTGAAAAGAAACGGAATTTTCTACATAATAAGGATGAAAAGGAATTTTTTGAAATTGTAAATAAATGCAAAATCGCAAGAAAACTGTAATTTGCAAATACGTTAAGATATTAAGTAATTAAATATTATATTAAAACGCTATCCGATCTAAGGAGAGCCAAGCCTGCATTCCCCTAACAATACCATTGAATTAAGGGAAACTACAATTACGACAAATGAGGTTAATGAAAGGTAAGTCTAGCAAATATAATAAAAATCTTTGGGAAGAACAGGGGCCTCAACAAATCCTATTATAATATATATCATAAAACCGAATCGAATCCTTCACCGAAATAAATCTCATTTTCCTATAAATAAATCGATTTGTAATCGAAAATATTTCCAAGACAAAATAGTCTTTATATTGGCAACGATAACAATTTCAAATATTCTTCCAATTGCAACAATTTCGCGGAGAACTTAATTTCGTTATTGCATTTTTGACACGTCGTTTAGGTAATTGTGGAATCTTACACAAAACTACATGCCACATTTTTTCTAAATTTGAAGAAAGTGGTGACAGGTCCACTACAACCTTTGTATAACTCCTGAGGTAATTTCCTCACAATAATACGCAAAATTCCCGTAAACACGGAGCGTTCAAACTCTGTTGATGCTTAGAAATCTTGTACCGAAACTATTCGTCAGTTGTTCGGCGGGTCGAGTCCACATCACACCGCTACTAGATCCATATATTAGATGACAAATGGCTACAGTAGGGTGATCGTATCAACGAAAGCATCTGCTATGTGTTTTCATAGATGGAGACGTAGGCCTTGGATGTGATTTTTGTTAAGTGCCGTATGGATATGCGTGGGTGTCAAATATATTTGTATAAAATTTTACATTAATTACATTGATGATAATATGTGGTTTTAGTAGGATAATTTCATTATTCATTTTTGAAAAGAAACGGAATTTTCTACATAATAAGGATGAAAAGGAATTTTTTGAAATTGTAAATAAATGCAAAATCGCAAGAAAACTGTAATTTGCAAATACGTTAAGATATTAAGTAATTAAATATTATATTAAAACGCTATCCGATCTAAGGGGAGAGCCAAGCCTGCATTCCCCCTAACAATACCATTGAATTAAGGGAAACTACAATTACGACAAATGAGGTTAATGAAAGGTAAGTCTAGCAAATATAATAAAAAATCTTTGGGAAGAACAGGGGCCTCAACAAATCCTATTATAATATATATCATAAAACCGAATCGAATCCTTCACCGAAATAAATCTCATTTTCCTATAAATAAATCGATTTGTAATCGAAAAAATATTTCCAAGACAAAATAGTCTTTATATTGGCAACGATAACAATTTCAAATATTCTTCCAATTGCAACAATTTCGCGGAGAACTTAATTTCGTTATTGCATTTTTGACACGTCGTTTAGGTAATTGTGGAATCTTACACAAAACTACATGCCACATTTTTTTCTAAATTTGAAGAAAGTGGTGACAGGTCCACTACAACCTTTGTATAACTCCTGAGGTAATTTCCTCACAATAATACGCAAAATTCCCGTAAACACGGAGCGTTCAAACTCTGTTGATGCTTAGAAATCTTGTACCGAAACTATTCGTCAGTTGTTCGGCGTGTCGAGTCCACATCACACCGCTACTAGATCCATATATTAGATGACAAATGGCTACAGTAGGGTGATCGTATCAACGAAAGCATCTGCTATGTGTTTTCATAGATGGAGACGTAGGCCTTGGATGTGATTTTTGTTAAGTGCCGTATGGATATGCGTGGGTGTCAAATATATTTGTATAAAATTTTACATTAATTACATTGATGATAATATGTGGTTTTAGTAGGATAATTTCATTATTCATTTTTGAAAAGAAACGGAATTTTCTACATAATAAGGATGAAAAGGAATTTTTTGAAATTGTAAATAAATGCAAAATCGCAAGAAAACTGTAATTTGCAAATACATTAAGATATTAAGTAATTAAATATTATATTAAAACGCTATCCGATCTAAGGGGAGAGCCAAGCCTGCATTCCCCCTAACAATACCATTGAATTAAGGGAAACTACAATTACGACAAATGAGGTTAATGAAAGGTAAGTCTAGCAAATATAATAAAAAATCTTTGGGAAGAACAGGGGCCTCAACAAATCCTATTATAATATATATCATAAAACCGAATCGAATCCTTCACCGAAATAAATCTCATTTTCCTATAAATAAATCGATTTGTAATCGAAAAAATATTTCCAAGACAAAATAGTCTTTATATTGGCAACGATAACAATTTCAAATATTCTTCCAATTGCAACAATTTCGCGGAGAACTTAATTTCGTTATTGCATTTTTGACACGTCGTTTAGGTAATTGTGGAATCTTACACAAAACTACATGCCACATTTTTTTCTAAATTTGAAGAAAGTGGTGACAGGTCCACTACAACCTTTGTATAACTCCTGAGGTAATTTCCTCACAATAATACGCAAAATTCCCGTAAACACGGAGCGTTCAAACTCTGTTGATGCTTAGAAATCTTGTACCGAAACTATTCGTCAGTTGTTCGGCGGGTCGAGTTCACATCACACCGCTACTAGATCCATATATTAGATGACAAATGGCTACAGTAGGGTGATCGTATCAACGAAAGCATCTGCTATGTGTTTTCAGAGATGGAGACGTAGGCCTTGGATGTGATTTTTGTTAAGTGCCGTATGGATATGCGTGGGTGTTAAATATATTTGTATAAAATTTTACATTAATTACATTGATGATAATATGTGGTTTTAGTAGGATAATTTCATTATTCATTTTTGAAAAGAAACGGAATTTTCTACATAATAAGGATGAAAAGGAATTTTTTGAAATTGTAAATAAATGCAAAATCGCAAGAAAACTGTAATTTGCAAATACGTTAAGATATTAAGTAATTAAATATTATATTAAAACGCTATCCGATCTAAGGAGAGCCAAGCCTGCATTCCCCTAACAATACCATTGAATTAAGGGAAACTACAATTACGACAAATGAGGTTAATGAAAGGTAAGTCTAGCAAATATAATAAAAATCTTTGGGAAGAACAGGGCCTCAACAAATCCTATTATAATATATATCATAAAACCGAATCGAATCCTTCACCGAAATAAATCTCATTTTCCTATAAATAAATCGATTTGTAATCGAAAAATATTTCCAAGACAAAATAGTCTTTATATTGGCAACGATAACAATTTCAAATATTCTTCCAATTGCAACAATTTCGCGGAGAACTTAATTTCGTTATTGCATTTTTGACACGTCGTTTAGGTAATTGTGGAATCTTACACAAAACTACATGCCACATTTTTTTCTAAATTTGAAGAAAGTGGTGACAGGTCCACTACAACCTTTGTATAACTCCTGAGGTAATTTCCTCACAATAATACGCAAAATTCCCGTAAACACGGAGCGTTCAAACTCTGTTGATGCTTAGAAATCTTGTACCGAAACTATTCGTCAGTTGTTCGGCGTGTCGAGTCCACATCACACCGCTACTAGATCCATATATTAGATGACAAATGGCTACAGTAGGGTGATCGTATCAACGAAAGCATCTGCTATGTGTTTTCAGAGATGGAGACGTAGGCCTTGGATGTGATTTTTGTTAAGTGCCGTATGGATATGCGTGGGTGTCAAATATATTTGTATAAAATTTTACATTAATTACATTGATGATAATATGTGGTTTTAGTAGGATAATTTCATTATTCATTTTTGAAAAGAAACGGAATTTTCTACATAATAAGGATGAAAAGGAATTTTTGAAATTGTAAATAAATGCAAAATCGCAAGAAAACTGTAATTTGCAAATACGTTAAGATATTAAGTAATTAAATATTATATTAAAACGCTATCCGATCTAAGGAGAGCCAAGCCTGCATTCCCCTAACAATACCATTGAATTAAGGGAAACTACAATTACGACAAATGAGGTTAATGAAAGGTAAGTCTAGCAAATATAATAAAAATCTTTGGGAAGAACAGGGGCCTCAACAAATCCTATTATAATATATATCATAAAACCGAATCGAATCCTTCACCGAAATAAATCTCATTTTCCTATAAATAAATCGATTTGTAATCGAAAAATATTTCAAGACAAAATAGTCTTTATATTGGCAACGATAACAATTTCAAATATTCTTCCAATTGCAACAATTTCGCGGAGAACTTAATTTCGTTATTGCATTTTTGACACGTCGTTTAGGTAATTGTGGAATCTTACACAAAACTACATGCCACATTTTTTTCTAAATTTGAAGAAAGTGGTGACAGGTCCACTACAACCTTTGTATAACTCCTGAGGTAATTTCCTCACAATAATACGCAAAATTCCCGTAAACACGGAGCGTTCAAACTCTGTTGATGCTTAGAAATCTTGTACCGAAACTATTCGTCAGTTGTTCGGCGTGTCGAGTCCACATCACACCGCTACTAGATCCATATATTAGATGACAAATGGCTACAGTAGGGTGATCGTATCAACGAAAGCATCTGCTATGTGTTTTCAGAGATGGAGACGTAGGCCTTGGATGTGATTTTTGTTAAGTGCCGTATGGATATGCGTGGGTGTTAAATATATTTGTATAAAATTTTACATTAATTACATTGATGATAATATGTGGTTTTAGTAGGATAATTTCATTATTCATTTTTGAAAAGAAACGGAATTTTCTACATAATAAGGATGAAAAGGAATTTTTTGAAATTGTAAATAAATGCAAAATCGCAAGAAAACTGTAATTTGCAAATACGTTAAGATATTAAGTAATTAAATATTATATTAAAACGCTATCCGATCTAAGGAGAGCCAAGCCTGCATTCCCCTAACAATACCATTGAATTAAGGGAAACTACAATTACGACAAATGAGGTTAATGAAAGGTAAGTCTAGCAAATATAATAAAAAATCTTTGGGAAGAACAGGGGCCTCAACAAATCCTATTATAATATATATCATAAAACCGAATCGAATCCTTCACCGAAATAAATCTCATTTTCCTATAAATAAATCGATTTGTAATCGAAAAATATTTCCAAGACAAAATAGTCTTTATATTGGCAACGATAACAATTTCAAATATTCTTCCAATTGCAACAATTTCGCGGAGAACTTAATTTCGTTATTGCATTTTTGACACGTCGTTTAGGTAATTGTGGAATCTTACACAAAACTACATGCCACATTTTTTCTAAATTTGAAGAAAGTGGTGACAGGTCCACTACAACCTTTGTATAACTCCTGGAGGTAATTTCCTCACAATAATACGCAAAATTCCCGTAAACACGGAGCGTTCAAACTCTGTTGATGCTTAGAAATCTTGTACCGAAACTATTCGTCAGTTGTTCGGCGGGTCGAGTCCACATCACACCGCTACTAGATCCATATATTAGATGACAAATGGCTACAGTAGGGTGATCGTATCAACGAAAGCATCTGCTATGTGTTTTCAGAGATGGAGACGTAGGCCTTGGATGTGATTTTTGTTAAGTGCCGTATGGATATGCGTGGGTGTCAAATATATTTGTATAAAATTTTACATTAATTACATTGATGATAATATGTGGTTTTAGTAGGATAATTTCATTATTCATTTTTGAAAAGAAACGGAATTTTCTACATAATAAGGATGAAAAGGAATTTTTGAAATTGTAAATAAATGCAAAATCGCAAGAAAACTGTAATTTGCAAATACGTTAAGATATTAAGTAATTAAATATTATATTAAAACGCTATCCGATCTAAGGAGAGCCAAGCCTGCATTCCCCCTAACAATACCATTGAATTAAGGGAAACTACAATTACGACAAATGAGGTTAATGAAAGGTAAGTCTAGCAAATATAATAAAAAATCTTTGGGAAGAACAGGGGCCTCAACAAATCCTATTATAATATATATCATAAAACCGAATCGAATCCTTCACCGAAATAAATCTCATTTTCCTATAAATAAATCGATTTGTAATCGAAAAATATTTCAAGACAAAATAGTCTTTATATTGGCAACGATAACAATTTCAAATATTCTTCCAATTGCAACAATTTCGCGGAGAACTTAATTTCGTTATTGCATTTTTGACACGTCGTTTAGGTAATTGTGGAATCTTACACAAAACTACATGCCACATTTTTTTCTAAATTTGAAGAAAGTGGTGACAGGTCCACTACAACCTTTGTATAACTCCTGAGGTAATTTCCTCACAATAATACGCAAAATTCCCGTAAACACGGAGCGTTCAAACTCTGTTGATGCTTAGAAATCTTGTACCGAAACTATTCGTCAGTTGTTCGGCGTGTCGAGTCCACATCACACCGCTACTAGATCCATATATTAGATGACAAATGGCTACAGTAGGGTGATCGTATCAACGAAAGCATCTGCTATGTGTTTTCAGAGATGGAGACGTAGGCCTTGGATGTGATTTTTGTTAAGTGCCGTATGGATATGCGTGGGTGTCAAATATATTTGTATAAAATTTTACATTAATTACATTGATGATAATATGTGGTTTTAGTAGGATAATTTCATTATTCATTTTTGAAAAGAAACGGAATTTTATACATAATAAGGATGAAAAGGAATTTTTGAAATTGTAAATAAATGCAAAATCGCAAGAAAACTGTAATTTGCAAATACGTTAAGATATTAAGTAATTAAATATTATATTAAAACGCTATCCGATCTAAGGAGAGCCAAGCCTGCATTCCCCTAACAATACCATTGAATTAAGGGAAACTACAATTACGACAAATGAGGTTAATGAAAGGTAAGTCTAGCAAATATAATAAAAAATCTTTGGGAAGAACAGGGGCCTCAACAAATCCTATTATAATATATATCATAAAACCGAATCGAATCCTTCACCGAAATAAATCTCATTTTCCTATAAATAAATCGATTTGTAATCGAAAAATATTTCCAAGACAAAATAGTCTTTATATTGGCAACGATAACAATTTCAAATATTCTTCCAATTGCAACAATTTCGCGGAGAACTTAATTTCGTTATTGCATTTTTGACACGTCGTTTAGGTAATTGTGGAATCTTACACAAAACTACATGCCACATTTTTTTCTAAATTTGAAGAAAGTGGTGACAGGTCCACTACAACCTTTGTATAACTCCTGAGGTAATTTCCTCACAATAATACGCAAAATTCCCGTAAACACGGAGCGTTCAAACTCTGTTGATGCTTAGAAATCTTGTACCGAAACTATTCGTCAGTTGTTCGGCGTGTCGAGTCCACATCACACCGCTACTAGATCCATATATTAGATGACAAATGGCTACAGTAGGGTGATCGTATCAACGAAAGCATCTGCTATGTGTTTTCAGAGATGGAGACGTAGGCCTTGGATGTGATTTTTGTTAAGTGCCGTATGGATATGCGTGGGTGTTAAATATATTTGTATAAAATTTTACATTAATTACATTGATGATAATATGTGGTTTTAGTAGGATAATTTCATTATTCATTTTTGAAAAGAAACGGAATTTTCTACATAATAAGGATGAAAAGGAATTTTTTGAAATTGTAAATAAATGCAAAATCGCAAGAAAACTGTAATTTGCAAATACGTTAAGATATTAAGTAATTAAATATTATATTAAAACGCTATCCGATCTAAGGGAGAGCCAAGCCTGCATTCCCCTAACAATACCATTGAATTAAGGGAAACTACAATTACGACAAATGAGGTTAATGAAAGGTAAGTCTAGCAAATATAATAAAAATCTTTGGGAAGAACAGGGCCTCAACAAATCCTATTATAATATATATCATAAAACCGAATCGAATCCTTCACCGAAATAAATCTCATTTTCCTATAAATAAATCGATTTGTAATCGAAAAATATTTCCAAGACAAAATAGTCTTTATATTGGCAACGATAACAATTTCAAATATTCTTCCAATTGCAACAATTTCGCGGAGAACTTAATTTCGTTATTGCATTTTTGACACGTCGTTTAGGTAATTGTGGAATCTTACACAAAACTACATGCCACATTTTTTTCTAAATTTGAAGAAAGTGGTGACAGGTCCACTACAACCTTTGTATAACTCCTGAGGTAATTTCCTCACAATAATACGCAAAATTCCCGTAAACACGGAGCGTTCAAACTCTGTTGATGCTTAGAAATCTTGTACCGAAACTATTCGTCAGTTGTTCGGCGTGTCGAGTCCACATCACACCGCTACTAGATCCATATATTAGATGACAAATGGCTACAGTAGGGTGATCGTATCAACGAAAGCATCTGCTATGTGTTTTCAGAGATGGAGACGTAGGCCTTGGATGTGATTTTTGTTAAGTGCCGTATGGATATGCGTGGGTGTTAAATATATTTGTATAAAATTTTACATTAATTACATTGATGATAATATGTGGTTTTAGTAGGATAATTTCATTATTCATTTTTGAAAAGAAACGGAATTTTCTACATAATAAGGATGAAAAGGAATTTTTTGAAATTGTAAATAAATGCAAAATCGCAAGAAAACTGTAATTTGCAAATACGTTAAGATATTAAGTAATTAAATATTATATTAAAACGCTATCCGATCTAAGGGGAGAGCCAAGCCTGCATTCCCCCTAACAATACCATTGAATTAAGGGAAACTACAATTACGACAAATGAGGTTAATGAAAGGTAAGTCTAGCAAATATAATAAAAAATCTTTGGGAAGAACAGGGGCCTCAACAAATCCTATTATAATATATATCATAAAACCGAATCGAATCCTTCACCGAAATAAATCTCATTTTCCTATAAATAAATCGATTTGTAATCGAAAAATATTTCAAGACAAAATAGTCTTTATATTGGCAACGATAACAATTTCAAATATTCTTCCAATTGCAACAATTTCGCGGAGAACTTAATTTCGTTATTGCATTTTTGACACGTCGTTTAGGTAATTGTGGAATCTTACACAAAACTACATGCCACATTTTTTTCTAAATTTGAAGAAAGTGGTGACAGGTCCACTACAACCTTTGTATAACTCCTGAGGTAATTTCCTCACAATAATACGCAAAATTCCCGTAAACACGGAGCGTTCAAACTCTGTTGATGCTTAGAAATCTTGTACCGAAACTATTCGTCAGTTGTTCGGCGTGTCGAGTCCACATCACACCGCTACTAGATCCATATATTAGATGACAAATGGCTACAGTAGGGTGATCGTATCAACGAAAGCATCTGCTATGTGTTTTCAGAGATGGAGACGTAGGCCTTGGATGTGATTTTTGTTAAGTGCCGTATGGATATGCGTGGGTGTTAAATATATTTGTATAAAATTTTACATTAATTACATTGATGATAATATGTGGTTTTAGTAGGATAATTTCATTATTCATTTTTGAAAAGAAACGGAATTTTCTACATAATAAGGATGAAAAGGAATTTTTTGAAATTGTAAATAAATGCAAAATCGCAAGAAAACTGTAATTTGCAAATACGTTAAGATATTAAGTAATTAAATATTATATTAAAACGCTATCCGATCTAATTTGAGAGAAAAGACTGAATTCCCCCTAACAATACCATTGAATTAAGGGAAACTACAATTACGACAAATGAGGTTAATGAAAGGTAAGTCTAGCAAATATAATAAAAAATCTTTGGGAAGAACAGGGGCCTCAACAAATCCTATTATAATATATATCATAAAACCGAATCGAATCCTTCACCGAAATAAATCTCATTTTCCTATAAATAAATCGATTTGTAATCGAAAAATATTTCCAAGACAAAATAGTCTTTATATTGGCAACGATAACAATTTCAAATATTCTTCCAATTGCAACAATTTCGCGGAGAACTTAATTTCGTTATTGCATTTTTGACACGTCGTTTAGGTAATTGTGGAATCTTACACAAAACTACATGCCACATTTTTTTCTAAATTTGAAGAAAGTGGTGACAGGTCCACTACAACCTTTGTATAACTCCTGAGGTAATTTCCTCACAATAATACGCAAAATTCCCGTAAACACGGAGCGTTCAAACTCTGTTGATGCTTAGAAATCTTGTACCGAAACTATTCGTCAGTTGTTCGGCGTGTCGAGTCCACATCACACCGCTACTAGATCCATATATTAGATGACAAATGGCTACAGTAGGGTGATCGTATCAACGAAAGCATCTGCTATGTGTTTTCAGAGATGGAGACGTAGGCCTTGGATGTGATTTTTGTTAAGTGCCGTATGGATATGCGTGGGTGTTAAATATATTTGTATAAAATTTTACATTAATTACATTGATGATAATATGTGGTTTTAGTAGGATAATTTCATTATTCATTTTTGAAAAGAAACGGAATTTTCTACATAATAAGGATGAAAAGGAATTTTTTGAAATTGTAAATAAATGCAAAATCGCAAGAAAACTGTAATTTGCAAATACGTTAAGATATTAAGTAATTAAATATTATATTAAAACGCTATCCGATCTAAGGAGAGCCAAGCCTGCATTCCCCCTAACAATACCATTGAATTAAGGGAAACTACAATTACGACAAATGAGGTTAATGAAAGGTAAGTCTAGCAAATATAATAAAAAATCTTTGGGAAGAACAGGGGCCTCAACAAATCCTATTATAATATATATCATAAAACCGAATCGAATCCTTCACCGAAATAAATCTCATTTTCCTATAAATAAATCGATTTGTAATCGAAAAAATATTTCCAAGACAAAATAGTCTTTATATTGGCAACGATAACAATTTCAAATATTCTTCCAATTGCAACAATTTCGCGGAGAACTTAATTTCGTTATTGCATTTTTGACACGTCGTTTAGGTAATTGTGGAATCTTACACAAAACTACATGCCACATTTTTTTCTAAATTTGAAGAAAGTGGTGACAGGTCCACTACAACCTTTGTATAACTCCTGAGGTAATTTCCTCACAATAATACGCAAAATTCCCGTAAACACGGAGCGTTCAAACTCTGTTGATGCTTAGAAATCTTGTACCGAAACTATTCGTCAGTTGTTCGGCGGGTCGAGTCCACATCACACCGCTACTAGATCCATATATTAGATGACAAATGGCTACAGTAGGGTGATCGTATCAACGAAAGCATCTGCTATGTGTTTTCAGAGATGGAGACGTAGGCCTTGGATGTGATTTTTGTTAAGTGCCGTATGGATATGCGTGGAGTGTCAAATATATTTGTATAAAATTTTACATTAATTACATTGATGATAATATGTGGTTTTAGTAGGATAATTTCATTATTCATTTTTGAAAAGAAACGGAATTTTCTACATAATAAGGATGAAAAGGAATTTTTTGAAATTGTAAATAAATGCAAAATCGCAAGAAAACTGTAATTTGCAAATACGTTAAGATATTAAGTAATTAAATATTATATTAAAACGCTATCCGATCTAAGGAGAGCCAAGCCTGCATTCCCCTAACAATACCATTGAATTAAGGGAAACTACAATTACGACAAATGAGGTTAATGAAAGGTAAGTCTAGCAAATATAATAAAAAATCTTTGGGAAGAACAGGGGCCTCAACAAATCCTATTATAATATATATCATAAAACCGAATCGAATCCTTCACCGAAATAAATCTCATTTTCCTATAAATAAATCGATTTGTAATCGAAAAATATTTCAAGACAAAATAGTCTTTATATTGGCAACGATAACAATTTCAAATATTCTTCCAATTGCAACAATTTCGCGGAGAACTTAATTTCGTTATTGCATTTTTGACACGTCGTTTAGGTAATTGTGGAATCTTACACAAAACTACATGCCACATTTTTTTCTAAATTTGAAGAAAGTGGTGACAGGTCCACTACAACCTTTGTATAACTCCTGAGGTAATTTCCTCACAATAATACGCAAAATTCCCGTAAACACGGAGCGTTCAAACTCTGTTGATGCTTAGAAATCTTGTACCGAAACTATTCGTCAGTTGTTCGGCGTGTCGAGTCCACATCACACCGCTACTAGATCCATATATTAGATGACAAATGGCTACAGTAGGGTGATCGTATCAACGAAAGCATCTGCTATGTGTTTTCAGAGATGGAGACGTAGGCCTTGGATGTGATTTTTGTTAAGTGCCGTATGGATATGCGTGGGTGTTAAATATATTTGTATAAAATTTTACATTAATTACATTGATGATAATATGTGGTTTTAGTAGGATAATTTCATTATTCATTTTTGAAAAGAAACGGAATTTTCTACATAATAAGGATGAAAAGGAATTTTTTGAAATTGTAAATAAATGCAAAATCGCAAGAAAACTGTAATTTGCAAATACGTTAAGATATTAAGTAATTAAATATTATATTAAAACGCTATCCGATCTAAGGAGAGCCAAGCCTGCATTCCCCTAACAATACCATTGAATTAAGGAAACTACAATTACGACAAATGAGGTTAATGAAAGGTAAGTCTAGCAAATATAATAAAAAATCTTTGGGAAGAACAGGGGCCTCAACAAATCCTATTATAATATATATCATAAAACCGAATCGAATCCTTCACCGAAATAAATCTCATTTTCCTATAAATAAATCGATTTGTAATCGAAAAATATTTCAAGACAAAATAGTCTTTATATTGGCAACGATAACAATTTCAAATATTCTTCCAATTGCAACAATTTCGCGGAGAACTTAATTTCGTTATTGCATTTTTGACACGTCGTTTAGGTAATTGTGGAATCTTACACAAAACTACATGCCACATTTTTTTCTAAATTTGAAGAAAGTGGTGACAGGTCCACTACAACCTTTGTATAACTCCTGAGGTAATTTCCTCACAATAATACGCAAAATTCCCGTAAACACGGAGCGTTCAAACTCTGTTGATGCTTAGAAATCTTGTACCGAAACTATTCGTCAGTTGTTCGGCGTGTCGAGTCCACATCACACCGCTACTAGATCCATATATTAGATGACAAATGGCTACAGTAGGGTGATCGTATCAACGAAAGCATCTGCTATGTGTTTTCAGAGATGGAGACGTAGGCCTTGGATGTGATTTTTGTTAAGTGCCGTATGGATATGCGTGGGTGTTAAATATATTTGTATAAAATTTTACATTAATTACATTGATGATAATATGTGGTTTTAGTAGGATAATTTCATTATTCATTTTTGAAAAGAAACGGAATTTTCTACATAATAAGGATGAAAAGGAATTTTTTGAAATTGTAAATAAATGCAAAATCGCAAGAAAACTGTAATTTGCAAATACGTTAAGATATTAAGTAATTAAATATTATATTAAAACGCTATCCGATCTAAGGAGAGCCAAGCCTGCATTCCCCCTAACAATACCATTGAATTAAGGGAAACTACAATTACGACAAATGAGGTTAATGAAAGGTAAGTCTAGCAAATATAATAAAAAATCTTTGGGAAGAACAGGGGCCTCAACAAATCCTATTATAATATATATCATAAAACCGAATCGAATCCTTCACCGAAATAAATCTCATTTTCCTATAAATAAATCGATTTGTAATCGAAAAAATATTTCCAAGACAAAATAGTCTTTATATTGGCAACGATAACAATTTCAAATATTCTTCCAATTGCAACAATTTCGCGGAGAACTTAATTTCGTTATTGCATTTTTGACACGTCGTTTAGGTAATTGTGGAATCTTACACAAAACTACATGCCACATTTTTTTCTAAATTTGAAGAAAGTGGTGACAGGTCCACTACAACCTTTGTATAACTCCTGAGGTAATTTCCTCACAATAATACGCAAAATTCCCGTAAACACGGAGCGTTCAAACTCTGTTGATGCTTAGAAATCTTGTACCGAAACTATTCGTCAGTTGTTCGGCGGGTCGAGTCCACATCACACCGCTACTAGATCCATATATTAGATGACAAATGGCTACAGTAGGGTGATCGTATCAACGAAAGCATCTGCTATGTGTTTTCAGAGATGGAGACGTAGGCCTTGGATGTGATTTTTGTTAAGTGCCGTATGGATATGCGTGGGTGTTAAATATATTTGTATAAAATTTTACATTAATTACATTGATGATAATATGTGGTTTTAGTAGGATAATTTCATTATTCATTTTTGAAAAGAAACGGAATTTTCTACATAATAAGGATGAAAAGGAATTTTTTGAAATTGTAAATAAATGCAAAATCGCAAGAAAACTGTAATTTGCAAATACGTTAAGATATTAAGTAATTAAATATTATATTAAAACGCTATCCGATCTAAGGAGAGCCAAGCCTGCATTCCCCCTAACAATACCATTGAATTAAGGGAAACTACAATTACGACAAATGAGGTTAATGAAAGGTAAGTCTAGCAAATATAATAAAAAATCTTTGGGAAGAACAGGGGCCTCAACAAATCCTATTATAATATATATCATAAAACCGAATCGAATCCTTCACCGAAATAAATCTCATTTTCCTATAAATAAATCGATTTGTAATCGAAAAAATATTTCCAAGACAAAATAGTCTTTATATTGGCAACGATAACAATTTCAAATATTCTTCCAATTGCAACAATTTCGCGGAGAACTTAATTTCGTTATTGCATTTTTGACACGTCGTTTAGGTAATTGTGGAATCTTACACAAAACTACATGCCACATTTTTTTCTAAATTTGAAGAAAGTGGTGACAGGTCCACTACAACCTTTGTATAACTCCTGAGGTAATTTCCTCACAATAATACGCAAAATTCCCGTAAACACGGAGCGTTCAAACTCTGTTGATGCTTAGAAATCTTGTACCGAAACTATTCGTCAGTTGTTCGGCGTGTCGAGTCCACATCACACCGCTACTAGATCCATATATTAGATGACAAATGGCTACAGTAGGGTGATCGTATCAACGAAAGCATCTGCTATGTGTTTTCATAGATGGAGACGTAGGCCTTGGATGTGATTTTTGTTAAGTGCCGTATGGATATGCGTGGGTGTCAAATATATTTGTATAAAATTTTACATTAATTACATTGATGATAATATGTGGTTTTAGTAGGATAATTTCATTATTCATTTTTGAAAAGAAACGGAATTTTCTACATAATAAGGATGAAAAGGAATTTTTTGAAATTGTAAATAAATGCAAAATCGCAAGAAAACTGTAATTTGCAAATACGTTAAGATATTAAGTAATTAAATATTATATTAAAACGCTATCCGATCTAAGGGGAGAGCCAAGCCTGCATTCCCCCTAACAATACCATTGAATTAAGGGAAACTACAATTACGACAAATGAGGTTAATGAAAGGTAAGTCTAGCAAATATAATAAAAAATCTTTGGGAAGAACAGGGGCCTCAACAAATCCTATTATAATATATATCATAAAACCGAATCGAATCCTTCACCGAAATAAATCTCATTTTCCTATAAATAAATCGATTTGTAATCGAAAAAATATTTCCAAGACAAAATAGTCTTTATATTGGCAACGATAACAATTTCAAATATTCTTCCAATTGCAACAATTTCGCGGAGAACTTAATTTCGTTATTGCATTTTTGACACGTCGTTTAGGTAATTGTGGAATCTTACACAAAACTACATGCCACATTTTTTCTAAATTTGAAGAAAGTGGTGACAGGTCCACTACAACCTTTGTATAACTCCTGAGGTAATTTCCTCACAATAATACGCAAAATTCCCGTAAACACGGAGCGTTCAAACTCTGTTGATGCTTAGAAATCTTGTACCGAAACTATTCGTCAGTTGTTCGGCGGGTCGAGTCCACATCACACCGCTACTAGATCCATATATTAGATGACAAATGGCTACAGTAGGGTGATCGTATCAACGAAAGCATCTGCTATGTGTTTTCATAGATGGAGACGTAGGCCTTGGATGTGATTTTTGTTAAGTGCCGTATGGATATGCGTGGGTGTCAAATATATTTGTATAAAATTTTACATTAATTACATTGATGATAATATGTGGTTTTAGTAGGATAATTTCATTATTCATTTTTGAAAAGAAACGGAATTTTCTACATAATAAGGATGAAAAGGAATTTTTTGAAATTGTAAATAAATGCAAAATCGCAAGAAAACTGTAATTTGCAAATACGTTAAGATATTAAGTAATTAAATATTATATTAAAACGCTATCCGATCTAAGGGGAGAGCCAAGCCTGCATTCCCCCTAACAATACCATTGAATTAAGGGAAACTACAATTACGACAAATGAGGTTAATGAAAGGTAAGTCTAGCAAATATAATAAAAAATCTTTGGGAAGAACAGGGGCCTCAACAAATCCTATTATAATATATATCATAAAACCGAATCGAATCCTTCACCGAAATAAATCTCATTTTCCTATAAATAAATCGATTTGTAATCGAAAAAATATTTCCAAGACAAAATAGTCTTTATATTGGCAACGATAACAATTTCAAATATTCTTCCAATTGCAACAATTTCGCGGAGAACTTAATTTCGTTATTGCATTTTTGACACGTCGTTTAGGTAATTGTGGAATCTTACACAAAACTACATGCCACATTTTTTTCTAAATTTGAAGAAAGTGGTGACAGGTCCACTACAACCTTTGTATAACTCCTGAGGTAATTTCCTCACAATAATACGCAAAATTCCCGTAAACACGGAGCGTTCAAACTCTGTTGATGCTTAGAAATCTTGTACCGAAACTATTCGTCAGTTGTTCGGCGGGTCGAGTCCACATCACACCGCTACTAGATCCATATATTAGATGACAAATGGCTACAGTAGGGTGATCGTATCAACGAAAGCATCTGCTATGTGTTTTCAGAGATGGAGACGTAGGCCTTGGATGTGATTTTTGTTAAGTGCCGTATGGATATGCGTGGGTGTCAAATATATTTGTATAAAATTTTACATTAATTACATTGATGATAATATGTGGTTTTAGTAGGATAATTCCATTATTCATTTTTGAAAAGAAACGGAATTTTCTACATAATAAGGATGAAAAGGAATTTTTTGAAATTGTAAATAAATGCAAAATCGCAAGAAAACTGTAATTTTCAAATACGTTAAGATATTAAGTAATTAAATATTATATTAAAACGCTATCCGATCTAAGTGGAGAGCCAAGCCTGCATTCCCCCTAACAATACCATTGAATTAAGGGAAACTACAATTACGACAAATGAGGTTAATGAAAGGTAAGTCTAGCAAATATAATAAAAATCTTTGGGAAGAACAGGGGCCTCAACAAATCCTATTATAATATATATCATAAAACCGAATCGAATCCTTCACCGAAATAAATCTCATTTTCCTATAAATAAATCGATTTGTAATCGAAAAAATATTTCAAGACAAAATAGTCTTTATATTGGCAACGATAACAATTTCAAATATTCTTCCAATTGCAACAATTTCGCGGAGAACTTAATTTCGTTATTGCATTTTTGACACGTCGTTTAGGTAATTGTGGAATCTTACACAAAACTACATGCCACATTTTTTCTAAATTTGAAGAAAGTGGTGACAGGTCCACTACAACCTTTGTATAACTCCTGAGGTAATTTCCTCACAATAATACGCAAAATTCCCGTAAACACGGAGCGTTCAAACTCTGTTGATGCTTAGAAATCTTGTACCGAAACTATTCGTCAGTTGTTCGGCGTGTCGAGTCCACATCACACCGCTACTAGATCCATATATTAGATGACAAATGGCTACAGTAGGGTGATCGTATCAACGAAAGCATCTGCTATGTGTTTTCATAGATGGAGACGTAGGCCTTGGATGTGATTTTTGTTAAGTGCCGTATGGATATGCGTGGGTGTCAAATATATTTGTATAAAATTTTACATTAATTACATTGATGATAATATGTGGTTTTAGTAGGATAATTTCATTATTCATTTTTGAAAAGAAACGGAATTTTCTACATAATAAGGATGAAAAGGAATTTTTGAAATTGTAAATAAATGCAAAATCGCAAGAAAACTGTAATTTGCAAATACGTTAAGATATTAAGTAATTAAATATTATATTAAAACGCTATCCGATCTAAGGAGAGCCAAGCCTGCATTCCCCTAACAATACCATTGAATTAAGGGAAACTACAATTACGACAAATGAGGTTAATGAAAGGTAAGTCTAGCAAATATAATAAAAAATCTTTGGGAAGAACAGGGGCCTCAACAAATCCTATTATAATATATATCATAAAACCGAATCGAATCCTTCACCGAAATAAATCTCATTTTCCTATAAATAAATCGATTTGTAATCGAAAAATATTTCCAAGACAAAATAGTCTTTATATTGGCAACGATAACAATTTCAAATATTCTTCCAATTGCAACAATTTCGCGGAGAACTTAATTTCGTTATTGCATTTTTGACACGTCGTTTAGGTAATTGTGGAATCTTACACAAAACTACATGCCACATTTTTTCTAAATTTGAAGGAAGTGGTGACAGGTCCACTACAACCTTTGTATAACTCCTGAGGTAATTTCCTCACAATAATACGCAAAATTCCCGTAAACACGGAGCGTTCAAACTCTGTTGATGCTTAGAAATCTTGTACCGAAACTATTCGTCAGTTGTTCGGCGTGTCGAGTCCACATCACACCGCTACTAGATCCATATATTAGATGACAAATGGCTACAGTAGGGTGATCGTATCAACGAAAGCATCTGCTATGTGTTTTCATAGATGGAGACGTAGGCCTTGGATGTGATTTTTGTTAAGTGCCGTATGGATATGCGTGGGTGTCAAATATATTTGTATAAAATTTTACATTAATTACATTGATGATAATATGTGGTTTTAGTAGGATAATTTCATTATTCATTTTTGAAAAGAAACGGAATTTTCTACATAATAAGGATGAAAAGGAATTTTTTGAAATTGTAAATAAATGCAAAATCGCAAGAAAACTGTAATTTGCAAATACGTTAAGATATTAAGTAATTAAATATTATATTAAAACGCTATCCGATCTAAGGAGAGCCAAGCCTGCATTCCCCCTAACAATACCATTGAATTAAGGGAAACTACAATTACGACAAATGAGGTTAATGAAAGGTAAGTCTAGCAAATATAATAAAAAATCTTTGGGAAGAACAGGGGCCTCAACAAATCCTATTATAATATATATCATAAAACCGAATCGAATCCTTCACCGAAATAAATCTCATTTTCCTATAAATAAATCGATTTGTAATCGAAAAAATATTTCCAAGACAAAATAGTCTTTATATTGGCAACGATAACAATTTCAAATATTCTTCCAATTGCAACAATTTCGCGGAGAACTTAATTTCGTTATTGCATTTTTGACACGTCGTTTAGGTAATTGTGGAATCTTACACAAAACTACATGCCACATTTTTTTCTAAATTTGAAGAAAGTGGTGACAGGTCCACTACAACCTTTGTATAACTCCTGAGGTAATTTCCTCACAATAATACGCAAAATTCCCGTAAACACGGAGCGTTCAAACTCTGTTGATGCTTAGAAATCTTGTACCGAAACTATTCGTCAGTTGTTCGGCGGGTCGAGTCCACATCACACCGCTACTAGATCCATATATTAGATGACAAATGGCTACAGTAGGGTGATCGTATCAACGAAAGCATCTGCTATGTGTTTTCAGAGATGGAGACGTAGGCCTTGGATGTGATTTTTGTTAAGTGCCGTATGGATATGCGTGGGTGTCAAATATATTTGTATAAAATTTTACATTAATTACATTGATGATAATATGTGGTTTTAGTAGGATAATTTCATTATTCATTTTTGAAAAGAAACGGAATTTTCTACATAATAAGGATGAAAAGGAATTTTTTGAAATTGTAAATAAATGCAAAATCGCAAGAAAACTGTAATTTGCAAATACGTTAAGATATTAAGTAATTAAATATTATATTAAAACGCTATCCGATCTAAGGAGAGCCAAGCCTGCATTCCCCTAACAATACCATTGAATTAAGGAAACTACAATTACGACAAATGAGGTTAATGAAAGGTAAGTCTAGCAAATATAATAAAAAATCTTTGGGAAGAACAGGGGCCTCAACAAATCCTATTATAATATATATCATAAAACCGAATCGAATCCTTCACCGAAATAAATCTCATTTTCCTATAAATAAATCGATTTGTAATCGAAAAAATATTTCCAAGACAAAATAGTCTTTATATTGGCAACGATAACAATTTCAAATATTCTTCCAATTGCAACAATTTCGCGGAGAACTTAATTTCGTTATTGCATTTTTGACACGTCGTTTAGGTAATTGTGGAATCTTACACAAAACTACATGCCACATTTTTTTCTAAATTTGAAGAAAGTGGTGACAGGTCCACTACAACCTTTGTATAACTCCTGAGGTAATTTCCTCACAATAATACGCAAAATTCCCGTAAACACGGAGCGTTCAAACTCTGTTGATGCTTAGAAATCTTGTACCGAAACTATTCGTCAGTTGTTCGGCGTGTCGAGTCCACATCACACCGCTACTAGATCCATATATTAGATGACAAATGGCTACAGTAGGGTGATCGTATCAACGAAAGCATCTGCTATGTGTTTTCAGAGATGGAGACGTAGGCCTTGGATGTGATTTTTGTTAAGTGCCGTATGGATATGCGTGGGTGTCAAATATATTTGTATAAAATTTTACATTAATTACATTGATGATAATATGTGGTTTTAGTAGGATAATTTCATTATTCATTTTTGAAAAGAAACGGAATTTTCTACATAATAAGGATGAAAAGGAATTTTTGAAATTGTAAATAAATGCAAAATCGCAAGAAAACTGTAATTTGCAAATACGTTAAGATATTAAGTAATTAAATATTATATTAAAACGCTATCCGATCTAAGGAGAGCCAAGCCTGCATTCCCCTAACAATACCATTGAATTAAGGGAAACTACAATTACGACACATGAGGTTAATGAAAGGTAAGTCTAGCAAATATAATAAAAAATCTTTGGGAAGAACAGGGGCCTCAACAAATCCTATTATAATATATATCATAAAACCGAATCGAATCCTTCACCGAAATAAATCTCATTTTCCTATAAATAAATCGATTTGTAATCGAAAAATATTTCCAAGACAAAATAGTCTTTATATTGGCAACGATAACAATTTCAAATATTCTTCCAATTGCAACAATTTCGCGGAGAACTTAATTTCGTTATTGCATTTTTGACACGTCGTTTAGGTAATTGTGGAATCTTACACAAAACTACATGCCACATTTTTTCTAAATTTGAAGAAAGTGGTGACAGGTCCACTACAACCTTTGTATAACTCCTGAGGTAATTTCCTCACAATAATACGCAAAATTCCCGTAAACACGGAGCGTTCAAACTCTGTTGATGCTTAGAAATCTTGTACCGAAACTATTCGTCAGTTGTTCGGCGTGTCGAGTCCACATCACACCGCTACTAGATCCATATATTAGATGACAAATGGCTACAGTAGGGTGATCGTATCAACGAAAGCATCTGCTATGTGTTTTCATAGATGGAGACGTAGGCCTTGGATGTGATTTTTGTTAAGTGCCGTATGGATATGCGTGGGTGTCAAATATATTTGTATAAAATTTTACATTAATTACATTGATGATAATATGTGGTTTTAGTAGGATAATTTCATTATTCATTTTTGAAAAGAAACGGAATTTTCTACATAATAAGGATGAAAAGGAATTTTTGAAATTGTAAATAAATGCAAAATCGCAAGAAAACTGTAATTTGCAAATACGTTAAGATATTAAGTAATTAAATATTATATTAAAACGCTATCCGATCTAAGGAGAGCCAAGCCTGCATTCCCCTAACAATACCATTGAATTAAGGGAAACTACAATTACGACAAATGAGGTTAATGAAAGGTAAGTCTAGCAAATATAATAAAAAATCTTTGGGAAGAACAGGGGCCTCAACAAATCCTATTATAATATATATCATAAAACCGAATCGAATCCTTCACCGAAATAAATCTCATTTTCCTATAAATAAATCGATTTGTAATCGAAAAATATTTCCAAGACAAAATAGTCTTTATATTGGCAACGATAACAATTTCAAATATTCTTCCAATTGCAACAATTTCGCGGAGAACTTAATTTCGTTATTGCATTTTTGACACGTCGTTTAGGTAATTGTGGAATCTTACACAAAACTACATGCCACATTTTTTCTAAATTTGAAGAAAGTGGTGACAGGTCCACTACAACCTTTGTATAACTCCTGAGGTAATTTCCTCACAATAATACGCAAAATTCCCGTAAACACGGAGCGTTCAAACTCTGTTGATGCTTAGAAATCTTGTACCGAAACTATTCGTCAGTTGTTCGGCGTGTCGAGTCCACATCACACCGCTACTAGATCCATATATTAGATGACAAATGGCTACAGTAGGGTGATCGTATCAACGAAAGCATCTGCTATGTGTTTTCATAGATGGAGACGTAGGCCTTGGATGTGATTTTTGTTAAGTGCCGTATGGATATGCGTGGGTGTCAAATATATTTGTATAAAATTTTACATTAATTACATTGATGATAATATGTGGTTTTAGTAGGATAATTTCATTATTCATTTTTGAAAAGAAACGGAATTTTCTACATAATAAGGATGAAAAGGAATTTTTGAAATTGTAAATAAATGCAAAATCGCAAGAAAACTGTAATTTGCAAATACGTTAAGATATTAAGTAATTAAATATTATATTAAAACGCTATCCGATCTAAGGAGAGCCAAGCCTGCATTCCCCTAACAATACCATTGAATTAAGGAAACTACAATTACGACAAATGAGGTTAATGAAAGGTAAGTCTAGCAAATATAATAAAAAATCTTTGGGAAGAACAGGGGCCTCAACAAATCCTATTATAATATATATCATAAAACCGAATCGAATCCTTCACCGAAATAAATCTCATTTTCCTATAAATAAATCGATTTGTAATCGAAAAATATTTCCAAGACAAAATAGTCTTTATATTGGCAACGATAACAATTTCAAATATTCTTCCAATTGCAACAATTTCGCGGAGAACTTAATTTCGTTATTGCATTTTTGACACGTCGTTTAGGTAATTGTGGAATCTTACACAAAACTACATGCCACATTTTTTTCTAAATTTGAAGAAAGTGGTGACAGGTCCACTACAACCTTTGTATAACTCCTGAGGTAATTTCCTCACAATAATACGCAAAATTCCCGTAAACACGGAGCGTTCAAACTCTGTTGATGCTTAGAAATCTTGTACCGAAACTATTCGTCAGTTGTTCGGCGTGTCGAGTCCACATCACACCGCTACTAGATCCATATATTAGATGACAAATGGCTACAGTAGGGTGATCGTATCAACGAAAGCATCTGCTATGTGTTTTCAGAGATGGAGACGTAGGCCTTGGATGTGATTTTTGTTAAGTGCCGTTTGGATATGCGTGGGTGTCAAATATATTTGTATAAAATTTTACATTAATTACATTGATGATAATATGTGGTTTTAGTAGGATAATTTCATTATTCATTTTTGAAAAGAAACGGAATTTTCTACATAATAAGGATGAAAAGGAATTTTTGAAATTGTAAATAAATGCAAAATCGCAAGAAAACTGTAATTTGCAAATACGTTAAGATATTAAGTAATTAAATATTATATTAAAACGCTATCCGATCTAAGGGAGAGCCAAGCCTGCATTCCCCTAACAATACCATTGAATTAAGGAAACTACAATTACGACAAATGAGGTTAATGAAAGGTAAGTCTAGCAAATATAATAAAAAATCTTTGGGAAGAACAGGGGCCTCAACAAATCCTATTATAATATATATCATAAAACCGAATCGAATCCTTCACCGAAATAAATCTCATTTTCCTATAAATAAATCGATTTGTAATCGAAAAAATATTTCAAGACAAAATAGTCTTTATATTGGCAACGATAACAATTTCAAATATTCTTCCAATTGCAACAATTTCGCGGAGAACTTAATTTCGTTATTGCATTTTTGACACGTCGTTTAGGTAATTGTGGAATCTTACACGAAACTACATGCCACATTTTTTCTAAATTTGAAGAAAGTGGTGACAGGTCCACTACAACCTTTGTATAACTCCTGAGGTAATTTCCTCACAATAATACGCAAAATTCCCGTAAACACGGAGCGTTCAAACTCTGTTGATGCTTAGAAATCTTGTACCGAAACTATTCGTCAGTTGTTCGGCGTGTCGAGTCCACATCACACCGCTACTAGATCCATATATTAGATGACAAATGGCTACAGTAGGGTGATCGTATCAACGAAAGCATCTGCTATGTGTTTTCATAGATGGAGACGTAGGCCTTGGATGTGATTTTTGTTAAGTGCCGTATGGATATGCGTGGGTGTCAAATATATTTGTATAAAATTTTACATTAATTACATTGATGATAATATGTGGTTTTAGTAGGATAATTTCATTATTCATTTTTGAAAAGAAACGGAATTTTCTACATAATAAGGATGAAAAGGAATTTTTTGAAATTGTAAATAAATGCAAAATCGCAAGAAAACTGTAATTTGCAAATACATTAAGATATTAAGTAATTAAATATTATATTAAAACGCTATCCGATCTAAGGGGAGAGCCAAGCCTGCATTCCCCCTAACAATACCATTGAATTAAGGGAAACTACAATTACGACAAATGAGGTTAATGAAAGGTAAGTCTAGCAAATATAATAAAAAATCCTTGAGAAGAACAGGGGCCTCAATAAATCCCATTAGAATATATATCATAAAACCGAATCATTTTCAATTCCTTCACCGAAATAAATCTCATTTTCCTATAAATAAACCGATTTGTAATCGAAAAAATGTTTCTAAGACAAAATAGTCTTTATATTGGCAACGATAACAATTTCAAATATTCTTCCAATTTCAAAAATTTCGTGGAGAACTTAATTTCGTTATTGCATTTTTGACACGTCGTTTAGGTAATTATGGAATCTTACACAAAACTGCATGCTACATTTTTCACTAAATTTGAAGAAAGTCGTTACATTTCACGAATTCCCTCAGAGAGTATGTCATGATATTTACGTTATATATAAAGGATGTAGGAAGATGTCGACGTTTACTTTCTACATCGTCTACTACCATCGAACTTTGAAAATGCGAGTCGCGTTCTTGTTTCTCCCGATTTTAATCTGCGCTGGATTAGTTTTAGGTAAAAACCAAAATTAATTATTAAACATGTTGAAGTCACGCAATTTCTTTATATACAGCTAGCCTAGACCACGATGGACAAAATCGTCACAAGGGACACAATCAGAATAGAAGATATTTCCAGATAGGTCGTGATTTAGACGTGAATGATAAACCTCCACAAATATATGGTGTTCCGGAAGGCAGTGACATCCATCCGCCAATACTACTAGGTATATTAGAACAAATAGCAGGAAATATTGACTTTATTTCCTCTCTTCTTAATACCCTCGTGAATGGCAGCCCAGATATTACAGTACCTGATTATGCAAATAATGATTATAATGGTATCGATAAAGTTGTGAATCTAGAAGATTCGATTCGGCGTCATATTATTCCACGTAAGAACCAAAAAATTTTTAATGATTATGTTTTTTTGTATTAAATAGACGCAATACTATTTTGTTTTATGCACTTAATAATAAAAAAGGCGCTGGACTTCTTTTTTTTTTCATTGCTTCTGCCTTAAATCTAATTTATTATGCCTCAGTGTTTTACTTTTTTCAATTTTAGGGAAATATAAGTCTGTATATCATCAAAGACATATTTCTTTAAGTATATAAATTCTTTAAGATAATTTACTTGGAATAAATAATTCATTAGTCCCATTTCAAAATATATTGGTTTGAATTATTAAAGTTTATACATGATTGAAAACTTATTGCATTTCTTAGCTTTACAATGCACTGTATATGTGTGCGTACTATATCTCAAACATGATTCAATAGTCGTACACGACCTTGTTAACATTTATAGATGTAGATATTTGAGGTGTCATAACCTACATCGCACCTGTTTCACTTTTAAGTAGATTTTACGATTGTTTATTTTTAAGATCACACAAAAAGAAAGGAACACAGCCGCCCCGAGAAATTTGCACAACCTGAATCAAAGAGGAAGGCGACCTAAGAAAAATGTGGAAACCTTTGCCTGACATATGCTACACCAGCTAATAATATGTTTTATATTTAACACTGTCATTATGGTTATGTTTATAAATAAAATTAGCATCTAAATGATTACGGTTCTGTAGTTTAAACCTCTATTCTTCCTAGTTAGTAATTTTCCAGAATCTCCAAAGTACACTATTATCTATATTAATTCGGACATCTAATAAAATGTTTTCACCTCTACTAAAGGATAATATAATTGCTTTTATATGTAAATAACATCTATGTTAGGTCCTTTATGAAGTTTATTCTTTATCGGTTGTACAGGAAAATGAAGAATATCGATTAGGGAATGATTTAATAGCTTATTATATTTTATAACCCAATATAGTAATTTTCAGGATAACCTTTAGGTAACAAATAGGATTTTTTCTGGGCACAATATTGCAAGCAATAAATCTACAATACTTTTTGGGGCGGAAGCAGGCCACCCGAAAGTGTATTGTGTCTTGAAAAATGTTTTAGTTTCTAAATAAACCTGCTTGTGCGTGCGTTAGTATTAAGAGCGTATCTTTTTGTGTGAACCTGATTAAAGTTATCAAAATGCCGAGAGGAAAACCGACTAGTTTAGAAAAGCGCTCTGTAATTGTTGCTTTTCATCAAGACGCTTACCCAATCCGCCAAATTTCCGAAAAAATACCTGTTAATAAATCGACTCTTAGTGAATTCATTCGGAGACATCAACGCAAAGGCAGTTTAAGAGATCGGGCACGGTCACGTCATAAGAGAATAACAACTCACGCCGTGAAAAGACTATTAAAAGCTGCAAATATTCGCGACCCCATTGCAACAAGAAAAAAGCCAGTTCTACGGGGACAGACACATAGAAATTAGACAATGGATAATTGGAAAAGGATGGTATATACTAATCAGTCAAACTTTGAGGTGTTCGGCACGTTTTTGTAAGAAGAGCGAAAGGCCTAAGAATGTTGTGGGATTATATAGTGCCAACAGTTAAGCAAGGATAAAGTAGTCTTTATATTGCCAACGATAACAATTTTAAATATTCTTCCAATTCCAACAATTTCGTTTAGAACTAAATTTCGTTCGACAGAAGCCACGCGTTCTCCTTTTATATGTCGCTTAGGTAACTGTGGAATCTTACACAAAACTGCATGCCAATTTTTTTTTTAATTTGAAAAAAGTCGTTACATTCCACGAATTCCATCAGAGAGTATGTCATGATTTTTCGTTATATATGAAGGATGTAGTAAGATGTCGACGTTTAGTCTCTACATCGTCTGCTACCATTGAACTTTGAAAATGCGAGTCGCGTTCTTATTCCTCCCGATTTTCGTCTGCGCTGGACTAGTTTTAGGTAAAAACTTAATTATTAAACACGTTGAAGTTACCTAATTTCACGATTTACAGCTAGCCAAGACGACGATGGACAAAACCGTGAAAAGGGAAACGATCGGAATGAAACACATCACTGGACGAACCGTCGCATATATTACGATCTTCCGACTGGGGGAGTCGTCACCGCTCCGCCAGATCTAAGAGATGCAGTAGAAGAAATAAGAACAAATATTGGGCTTATTTTGCGTTTAGTTAATTGTGAATTACATACACACACCAAGGTTACTCCAGTATCTGATGAGGCAAATAATGGTCATAATGATTTTAATAACGTTAGGATCTAGAAGATTCTAATCTGCGTCATATTATTCCACGTAAGAACCAACAAATCTTGATTATTTTTTCTGTATTAAACACGCGCAACTTTATTTTGTGTGAAAGAAAAACAAATTCATTCTAACTCGTTCTTTTTTTTTTCATTATTGCTTGCCTTAAATCTAATTTATTATCTGTTAGAGTGTTCTCCCTTTCTCAAGCCTTGAATTATAATTTTGAATATCGGCAAAGACATATTTCTTTAATTAAAAGATTAATAAGATAAATTCTTTGACACAATTTACTTGAAATAAATAATTCATTAGTCCCATTGTAAAATGTATACTTTTTGATTTATTAAAGTTTTAAGTATGTATATGATTCAAAACCTACTGCACTTGTTGGCTTACGCTGGCTGTACGTGTAATATAATTCAATCGTCGTACACGACTTTGTTAACTTTTATACATGTAGATATTCGAGGTATCATAACCTGCATCAAAGCACTTTTACGTAGATTTCACGATTTTGTTTATTTTTAGGATTACCCCGAAATCAATCAAAGGAGAAGACGACATCATGAAGAGGACTTAAACGTGGTGACCTCTGCTTGATATGCACTAGACTAGCTAAGAATATGTCTTATATTTAACACTGTCATTATAGTTATATTTGCAAATAAAGATGATAACCACATAACGACTGGCCCCGTGAAGACCAGGTTTCTACTCCAAACGAGCATTGATCTTCCATTCAACGCATTTTGAGGACTGACGACGTTTGACAAACAAATTCCCTGATCAAACTTCTCTGCTAAAAACGCTGCCGCGCCGCAACTAACTGCAGTCATGTCACTACTCCTCACTGAAAAAAGAATGTTTTACTGCCGAACCCTGTACTTTGAATGATTTTGCGCATACTAATGCAATAGTGAACAAGTAGTCTGCAAACCCACACACAGCGAAAAGAACCGGGTACAGTTTCTCACCGTTGTCTCGAGTAACACATTGATTGCTGTCCCGAGTGGGGGGGGGAGCTTCTTTTCGCTTTGTCTGATTTTGCAGGCAAGTGTCTCATTCTTTTAGCACTAGTTAGCGCCAGGAATAATCACTTGCATTGTAGGGTTAGATATGGCGATAACAGCAGAGAGGGAATTACATGTGAGCACAAATTCACTCGAAACCACGTTGATAACGCCGTGTAGGCGGAAACATGTCCGCGTGTTACCGTTTTATGTCTCTCCACATGTGTTTCACGTGAATGATTTCACTAATACTTTAAGAAAGGCTGTATTTACAGCGATTTTGTCGTTTGTGTTATTTACTAGGCATACCTTTAGATGTGTTTTATATTCCAATATTTTAGTGCTCCGTAAACTACGGGCAAATACTTTTACAATTTCGTGGAAAATTTCGTTCGACCATTTAAATTTGAAAAAAGTCGTTACATTCCACAAATTCAATCAGAGAGTATGTCATGATTTTTCGTTATATATGAAGGATGTAGTAAGATGTCGACGTTTAGTTTCTGCATCGTCTACTACCATTGAACTTTGAAAATGCGAGTCGCTTTCTTATTTCTCTCGATTTTCGTTTGCGCTGGACTAGTTTTAGGTAAAAACCAGAATTAATTATTAAACACGTTGAAGTTACTTAACTTCATTATATACAGCTAGCCAAGACAACGATGGACAAAACCGTGAGAAGGGACACGATCGGAATAAAAGACATCAGCAGATGAACCGTGCCATAATATATGATGTTGCGACTGGCGTACACAATGTCACCATTCCGCGAGGGCTAGGCATTGTATTCGCACACATAAGAGGAGCAGTTGCAGACATACACCGTGTAGTTACTTGTGAATTACAACGCAGCAAAGGTATTCCATTACCTGATGAGGCAGGTAATGGTCATAACGGTTTTGATAACGTTGGGATTCTAGAAGATTCTAAGCTGCGTCATATTATTCCACGTCAGAACCAACAAACTTTTAGTGATTCTTTTTTTCTGCATTAAACAGGCGGAATTTTATTTTGTGTGAAAGAAAAACAAGTTCATTCTAACGCGTTCTTTTTTTTTCATTGTTGCTGCCTTGAATCTAATTTATTATCTGTTAGAGTGTTTTACTTTTTTCAGGCAGGGAATTATAATTCTGAATATCGGCAAAGACATATTTCTTTAATTAAAGGATATAAATTCTTTGACGCAGTTTACTTGAAATAAATAATTCATTAGCCCCATTGTAAAATGTAGTCTTTTTGAAATCTTACTGCATTTGTTGGCTTAACAATGCACTGTACATGTACGCGTACTTTATCTCCAATATAATTCAATCATCGTATATGACCTTGTTAACTTAGGTGTAAATATTCGATCTGTCATAACCTACATCAAAGCTGTTTCACTTTTACGTAGATTTCACGATTTTGTTTATTTTTAGGATTACCCCGAAATCAATCAAAGGAGAAGACGACATAAAGAAAACTGCGACGTGGTGACCTCTGCTTGATATGCACTATCCTAGCTAAGAATACGTATTATATTTAACATTGTCATTATAGTTATATTTGCAAATAAAGATGATAACCACATAACGACTGGCCTCGTGAAGACCACGTTTCTACTCCAAACGAGCATTGCCCTGCGATTCAACACATTTTCACGACTGACGACGTTTGACAAACAAATCCCCTCATGAAGCTTCTCGGCTAAAAACGTTACCGCGCCGCAACTAGCTGCAGTTGTGCCACCACACTCCACTGAAAAAAGAAAGCTTCACTGTCACACTCTGTACTTTGAAAGATTTTGCGCATACTAATGCAATAGTGATTGAATTATGTTCCCCAGCGCCTCTTACAGAAACAGCTCGCCAAATGTTGCTGTTTCTCTCAAGCTCATTTGCTCGATGGTTAGATTGTACGTAGGAAGGGGGAGCTCATTTCTTTAGCAATTGTAATAATGTTCGCAACAACGGTACAGTCTAAGGCAAAAGTACTCAGCGATTACGTGTAGTAATAGTATAAAGTGTCGTGAATTTTACAATGGAATTTAAAATTAAAATAAGATATAAGGTGAGGTATATACATTAATACGACAGAAAAAATAAAAAGAGCGAAAACAAAAGAGAAAGGTGGGATCTCGGCGTTTCGCCTTCGTCGTAGGAGGCCTCTTCATGAGAAATAGGGCAAACCAAAGTTGCACGGTAACCCGACGTCTAAACCATGCTAGAGGCGAAACCACTTTGGCAGAAGGTTACGGTGAATCGGTGTGTTGACCGCGCTAGAGGCGAAGACCCTCTCTTTTGTTTCCTTTTCTTTTTTCTTGTTTTCTCTCGTTCTCCTCCCCCTCTTTTTTTCTGTTACTCTTTCCTTCTCTTACTTTTCTCCTCTTTCTTTATATTTCACGCACCCCCTCCTTCTTCATTCTTCTTCTTTTTATCTCTCTCTTTTTTTATTTCTTTCTCCTCGTACCCTTATCATCTTTATCATCTATTAAACATTATTACGAGGGTAGGTCCAGAAGTTCGTGGAATAGAGGGGATGGAGTGGGGATAGGGGCGCACGCTAGGTGTCATTCTGATTGACGACTCATCATTAGTATATAACTTAAGTTGTAGCTTTGCATCATTAGTCGTTTATAGTTGCCTGCTAAAGAACTCAATCCGGAAGAAAACTGAGACTATAGAATAGGAAATTGAACACGGTGCTGTGATAAAGTTTCTTACAAAGCAAGGAAAGAACGCTCAAACCATATTGAATGAAATGGAAACCGTTTATGGGGAACAGTGCTCTAGTAAATCAATGATTTATAAGTGGCATGGTCTTTTTAAACAAGGTCGGGAGTCGATTGAGACGACCCCCGCTCAGGACGGCCAGTTGAGGCCACCACATCAAGATGCTCCTTTGAAGAAAAAACAATTATCTGCATTAGTTGGAGTATCAGATACCACCATTTTGCATATCCTACATGACCACCTGGGTATGACAAAAGTCAGTGCAAGATTGATACCGAAAATGGTCACGCCGCTGCAGAAATAGCAGCGCGTCCGTGCGTCCAGACAATTTTTGGAGCTGTGTGGAGACAAAGCTGCACAGATTTTGGAGCGGATTGTTACCGGAGATGAAACATGGCTTCATTACTTTGAGCCTGAGTCCAAACAGGAGTCCATGCAATGGCATAAAAAGGGGACACCACCGCCAAAGAAATTCAAAGTGTCAGAATCGGCTGGAAAGTTGATGGGTACTGTTTTTGGGATTGTGAGGGGATATTATTGATTGATTACAAAGAGAAAGGTAGGAGCATAACCGGAGAATATTACGCAGCGATATTAGAAAAACTAAAGGAGGCCACAACGGAATATTTAAAAATTTACTTATTTCACGTTGCGAAGCGCCGCGTACACTCCGGTCAACGATGCGACCCCGGGTGAAGTCGCTAATATCACTCGAACCTTGTAAGCGAGGCATAGTTATACCGATACTAAACTATGACGAATTCCTTCCGGTACATCTACCCCTACCCTAATGACAAGAGAAAGTTCTTAATTCGTCCTTAGAATTTAGCTGTTTACATATTTATACCGCTTTACCTTGTGTCTATTGTGCATTGCTCTAGAAAACTAAAAAGATAGTTGCATCAACAGAATTGCTACAAAATCTTTTGTATATTAAGAGAAATTATAGCTTTATTTCAAGTTCCATTTGTAAACTAGAAACGCAAGGGATGTCGCTCTCGGAATCAGTCGAAATAGTAGACGAATTTGATACGCTATGTAAGAACGTTAAGGGTACAAGAGGTAATGCTATATTTGATAAATTTAAAAAATGATAAATAAAAATGCGGGGTATTTGAAATTGAAGAATGTTAAGAAAATTTTGGAAGGTGATACAGTGAACGATTTCGACTTTAATTTTAGTTTAGAATGTATTGCAAATTTAAAAAATGCACGAATTACATCTGTGGATGTTGAAAGAAGTTTTTCTATTTCGAAATATATGTATTCTGATAGAAGACAAAACTTTCTTTTACACAATTTTGAAAAACATTTAATTATAAATTGGTTTAGAAATATGTTGTAAAAGAATTCTGTGCAATAAAGTTAATGTTTAAATGTCTGCTCTTATTTATCTTATGTAAAAATGTTGCATATATGCCACAGGTTTATGCATATTTCCTCAAAAATCGATGCATATATATGCGCATATATTCCAGTTCTTCTTTGCATATAATCCGGTCTCTATAGATAACAATATAAGGTAAATACAAATAGAAATGTGCCAATACGGTCGGGATCAGCGACTTACAAACACGAAGATGGCCTACATAATATATACATACATAATGAAAGTATTGCTATAATGGCTTAACTAACACTTACATTAAAATTACAATTAAGTGGGAATGAAAAATAATAAATGAGTAATTAAGCAAAAAATAGAAGAAAGCTACGCAGGTAATGGGCAAATAGTGTTGGCTTCAAGACTTGATGCTCCAATGGGATTGCGATAATATATTTCATAATTATGTAAGAGAATGACCTTTTAAACATCTCTAGGGTGTGAACTGGAGGAGTGAGTAGACCTCTAAATCTTAAATTAATATTGTGAACGTCTGTTCTAAAGAGGATCTTACGGTAGTGATAGCTAGGCTTCTCATAGTAAATTAACTTGTGATAAAAAATAGTAGCACAGAGCTCAGCTCGAGGTGACATACACAACCGACCTGCCCATTTCAGAGTGTGGGATATTCTTTCAAACTTACGAATGCCGTAAATGAATCTTAAGCAAGGATCTTGCAGTCGTCGAATTCGCGCTCTATCAACACCATCCGAGCAGTTATAGTAGACGCACACGCGAAAATTAAATCTTGATAAGACAAGAGACCCACATAGTGCTTTCCTGAAATTTATATCTAAACATTCTTTGTTGCCATACAAAATTTTCTAATTACAGTAACCCAGTCTTAATAAACGAAATATCTGTTGTTTGAAACGGAGTTTGGTGCCCGAATAAAGTCGTAAATTACGGCCCCAATATGATACAGAAACAGTTTTGTCATTAATTTTGATTTGAATATGCCGGAGAGCAGCAATGCGAATTTTAGTGCGGCCAAAAGGCAAGACAGAAGTTTTCTTTACGTTAATATGAAGAGAATGCTTTAGTGATACGCCAGCGAACCTTTGAAGATCGTTATTTATATTAAAAAAGACCTCGCACGCTTCGTCGCCGTTGAACGAATAATAAATTTGCGTATTGACACACAACCTCCCTGCAAGATAACATATGTATTATTCGACTTTGTTAATTTATAGAAATCTTATTTTATCCTCTTGTGCTCATCGTATATATATATATATATATATAATATATATATATATATATATATGTTATATATATAAATATATATATATATTATAATTATTAAATATATATATATATATATATATAATATAAAACTGAATCATTTTCACTTCTTTCACCGAAAAATCTTATTTTCTATAAATAAACCAATTTGTAATGCCAAAAATATTTCTAAGATAAGATGGTCATTATATTGCCAACGATTCTACTTTGAAATATTCTTCCAATTTCATAAAAAAAAATAATTTTGTTCGACAACATATACGTGTGCTTTTCTGTCACTTAGGTAATTGCGGAATCTTACGCAAAACTATATGCTACATTTTTTTTAAATTTGAAGAAAGTCGTTACATTTCACAAATTCCCTTAGATAGTATGCCATGATTTTTCGTTATATATAAAGGATGTGGTAAGATGTCGACGTTTAGTTTCTACATCGTCTACTACCACCAAACGTTGATAATGCGAGTCGCGTTCTTGTTTCTCCCAATTTCCATCTGCGCCGGGATAGTTATAGGTAAACACGAAAATTAATTATTAAACACGTTGAAATTACTTAATTCCATTATATACAGCCACCCAAGACCACGGACACGATCAGAATAAAAGTCATCACCAGGTGAACCATAGCGTAAACGTAAGTGATGAACTTCATCAAGGAAATCATGATCAGGAAGGCATACCCCAAGATACGTTTGCCCCATCGCTATTACAACTTCTAGAAGACATAGTAAATACTGACCTCGTTTGCAATCTTCTCAGTCTTTTGACACGCAGCAGGGAAGCTGCAATACCTAGCGTTACGGAAGCTTCTAATCATACTACTCCACGTAAGAACTAACAAATTCTTAATGATTATTTTTTTCTGTATTAAATAGGCGCAATTTTATTTTATTTTATGCATTAAATGGTAAAAAGAAAGAAAATCCTTTTTCGTTAGAATTCTTTATTTTTCATCGTTTCTGTTTTAAATCTAATTCATTATGTGTCAAAGTGTTTTACTTCTTTCAATGGCTGGGAATTATAATTCTGTATATCTTTGACATCATTTACTTGGAATAAATAATTGATTTATTAAAGTTTTAAGTACGCACATAATTGAGAACCTATTATGTAGATTTTACGATTTTGTTTATTTTTAAGATCACTCCCAAAGAAGGGAATACAGCCGCCACGAGAAATTTGGAAAGGCTGCATCAAAGGAGAAGACGACTTGAAGTAAACTGCGACGTGAAGACCTCTGCTTAATATATACTACACTCCACCTAAAAATATGTTTTATATTTAGCACTGTGTAATTATGGTTATATTTAGAAATAAAACTATCATCTAAATCAAGTATGGGCAACCATTGACATATTGTGGGCCAAACTTGTGTGCAAATACGTTCGTGGGCCGCGCTTAAAAGTAGTGTTCATAATTTTTAGCGATAGATATCAAACATGAAATAATACGACAATGTTATTATAATGTAAGCGCGACTATAAATGCTGAGTCACACTTTGGGTCACTCCATTCAGATAGTGGTTTTATTTGCCACCCGCTATCTCATTTCTAAGCTTGTAAAACCGTTTCAGTATTCTCCCTTTGCTTAGCCCTCCGACTTTACAATAATACTTTTTTTAGTTGGGCTTTTAAAAATCTCTCGCGGGGCGGATCAAATTTTACAGCGGGCCGGTTGTTGCCCACATATAATCTAAACGATTACGGTCATTTCCACGAATAAATTCATAAAACTAATAATTTATTAACGAAAGTGCATGTATGCAGCATGCCATTTATGTTTTTACAATCAAAATGTCCAAAAGTGCCTCTTTACTTTTTAAAAACGACATCGGAAAGATGTCCTCCCATTCGGCGTTCACAATCGAACAGCCTGTTACGAAAACCCTGGAATGTGCGGTGTAGCAAATCTTGGGGAATGGCAGTGATTTCTTGTTGAATGTTCTCCTTCAGTTCATGGATTGTTGCAGGTCGTGTACGGTACACCTTGCCTTTAAGATACCCCCACAGGAAGAAGTCGCACACACTAAGATCAGGGGATCTCGCAGGCCATTCAATGTCACCGTTACGTGAAATAATGCGTCTTCCAAACAATTGACGAACTGCTACCATCGAATATCGAGCAGTGTGTGACGTGGCTCCGTTCTGCTGAAACCACACGTTTTCCATGTTAAGATTAAGCTCGTACAGTCTCGGTGTAAAGAATGTTTGAAGCATTTCAACATATCGAGCGGATGTTACTGTCGCTGCACTACCATGCTCACGTGCAAAAAATAAGGGCCGATAACACCATGACATGATATACCACACCATATTGTGACCTTGTCGCTATGTAGTGGTCGCTGGTATAACTCACAAGGATTAACGAAAATTCTGTTTGTTTACGAAACCGTACAGGTGAAAACGGGCTTCGTCTGATATCTATATGTTACCACCGAAATTCGCGTTCTCGTTAATTTTAGCCAATATCTGCCTACTAAACTCCACACGTGACGCTGGGTCTCGTTCATGTAATTGTTGCATAATCTGCAACTTATAGTGATGGAAATGTAATTCGTGCAATATTCTTTGTAAGCTTCGTCGCTTAATCCCTAGCGTAGATACATGCTGTCGAACGGAACGGCGAGGACTTCTCTCGATTGCAGCTCTAACAGCCTCAATGTTCTCTGGGGTACGTACCGTTCGAATGCCACCTGGAGCTTTCTTTTTCAAGACAGATCCTGTTTCTTCAAAATTACCCACCCACGTTGTAATCGCATGCGCAGATGGGACACGTCCATGACGTGCAAGCTGGTAATGCTGTCGAAATATTCTCTGCGCAGCAGTCGCACCATCACCATTTCTATAAAACGCTCTCACAGCTACTGCACGTTCCGCATTACTCCAACGATCCATGATTACTAAATGGCAATGCGTTCACAACAATTGTGCGACGTTACGAACAACTGCCGGCTCTACAGTGCTGACAACTGTAACGTTCAAAATTTCCCGTTCCACTGCGCCACCCTGTATATACCATGAGCGCACTTTCGACGTGTCGATGGGCGTAATTGTGATTAAGAGGAAGATAATATAAGATTTCTATAAGTTAACAAAGTCGAGAGATACGCATGCTTCTCTGCAGGGCGATTGTATGTCAGCATGCCATCTCTGTTTAACGGTATTCAGTAATATTTTAATTTACAGATGGAAAAGCCTTTTTAGTTCACGAGCATCATAATTGAGCAAACGGTTGTTATTGGTCGCGACCTACTTCTTAATAGACCAACACAAACACAGTTTCCACAAAAATTGAACGTGTGGATTAGTGTCCTTGGGGATGATGTGATCGGATTTTTTTTATTGAAGGAGATGTAAATGTCAATAAGTATTAAGAATTATTGCAAGCTAATGTTATTCCTGTTGTACGGAAGCGATTTGATATTAATAAAATTCGGTTTCAAGAGGGCTATAGTAGGTATATATGTATCATAGTGAATTTCTCTCTCAGGGTTCGAAAATGTTAACAAACGAGTTCTCTTATTAGTGATTTCCTTAAATTGAAATAAATTTAGAAGACGTTAACGAAATTAAATGAAATAAATGAAAAATAGATTAAATTAAATAGAAAACTAACAATATATTAACAAATTTAGAATATATCACTTTCATCGGAAAGTGCGAGACAAAATACCTATCGCAATTCCTAGCTGACTAATAAATTCCGTATTTTAAATTTTAGATTAACAAATGACTTTACTAAGGATGAAGTCCTCTACTTTCTGTACCAACACACACGTTTTGCTGTGGTAGGTCGGTGTTTTTCCTATCTTCGCGCTGATGATGGAAGGCGCGAAGTTATATGGGAGTTGTCCTGCTGTATCAGCGGTGTTTCACCTGATATTCGGGTACTGTAGTTACCTTTTTATAGCTTTTGTTTTAATTTCCTCACAATAATATACGAAATAGCGTAAATACGGAGCTTACAAACTCTGTTGATGTTCAGAAATGTTATATAGACACTATTCGTCAGTTATTCGGCGTGTCGAATCCAGATCACACTCGTAAACCGCTACTTCGATATACTAGGTGACAAATGACTACAGTAGGGTGATCATACCAACTGAAGCATCTCCTATGTGTTTTCAGAGATGGAGATGTAGGCCTTGGATGTGATCCTCGCTAAGTGCCGTGTGGATAGGCTTGGGTGTTAAATATATTTGAAGATAAAGTAGATCTTTATATTGCCAACGATAACAATTTCAAACATTCTTCCAATTTCAACAATTTCGTGGAGAACTTAATTTCATTCCACAATAGCCACGTGTGCTTTTTTTATATATCGTGTAGGTAATTGTGGAATCTTACACAGAACTACATGCAACATTTTATTTTAATTTGAAGAAAGTCGTTACATTTCACGAATTTCCTCAGAGAGTATGTCATGATTTTTTGTTATATATAAAGGATGTAGTAAGATGTCGAAGTTTAGTTTTTACTTCGTCTACTACCATCGAACTTTGAAAATGCGAATGACGTTCTTGTCTTTCCCGATTTTCATCTGCGCTGGAATAGTCTTAGGTAAACAACAAAATTAATTATCACACATGTTCAAGCTGCTTAAGTCCATTTTATACAGCTAGCCAAGACGATGATGGACAAAACCGTCACAAGGGACACGATCAGAATAAAAGACATCACCAGATGAACCGTGACATAATAGGTGATACTGATACATCCGGTTACACCATTTCTCCAGGGCTAAGAAACGAGTTAAATACAATATCAGGCGATCTTCAATATATTTACGATCTTCTTACTCCTGTTTTAGAAGGTGATCATCGGCGTACATTTGATTACGTAAGAACCAACAAATTTTTAGCGATTATTTTTTTCGGTATTAAATACGCGCAATTTTATTGGTTAGTTTTTATTCGAGGTGTCATAATCTACATGGCAGCTGTTTCACTTTCACGTAGATTTCACGATTTTGTTTATTTTTAGGATGACTACTAAAGAAGGGAATATAGCCGGCACGAGAAATTTGGGCAGGCTGCATCAAAAAAGAGGAGGACTTAAACGTGGTGACCTCTGCTTGATATGCACTAGACTAGCTAAGAATATGTCTTATATTTAACACTGTCATTATAGTTATATTTGCAAATAAAGATGATAACCACATAACGACTGGCCTCGTGAAGACCAGGTTTCTACTCCAAACGAGCATTGCTCTTCCATTCAACGAATTTTGAGGACTGACGACGTTTGACAAACAAATTCCCTGATCAAACTTCTCTGCTAAAAACGCTCCAGCGCCGCAACTAACTGCAGTCATGCCACTACGCCTCACTGAAAAAAGAATGTTTTACTGCCGAACCCTGTACTTTGAAAGATTTTGCGCATACTAATGCAATAGTGAACAAGTAGTTTGCAAACCCACACACAGCGAAAAGAACCGGGTACAGTTTCTCACCCTTGTCTCGAGTAACACATGGATTGCTGTCCCGAGTGGGGGGGAGGGGCTTCTTTTAGCCAGGAATAATTACTTGCATTGTAGGGTTAGATATGGCGATAATAGCAGAGAGGGAATTACATGTGAGCACAAATTCACTCGAAACCACATTGATAACGCCGGGTAGGCGGAAACATGTCCGCGTGTTACCGTTTTATGTCTCTCCACATGTCTTTCACGTGAATGATTTCACTAATACTTTAAGAAAGGCTGTATTTACAGCGATTTTGTCGTTGGTGTTATTTTCTAGGCATACCTTTAGATGTGTTTTATATTCCAATATCTTAGTGCTCCGTAAACTACGGGCAAATACTTTTACAATTTCGTGGAAAACTCAATTTCGTTCGACCATAGCCAAGTGTGGTTTTTCTATACGTCGTGTAAGTAATTATGGAATCTTACACAAAACTACATTCAACATTTTATTTAAATTTGAAAAAAGTCGTTACATTCCACAAATTCAATCAGAGAGTATGTCATGATTTTTCGTTATATATGAAGGATGTAGTAAGATGTCGACATTTAGTCTCTACATCGTCTGCTACCATTGAACTTTGAAAATGCAAGTCGCGTTCTTATTCCTCCCGATTTTCGTCTGCGCTGGACTAGTTTTAGGTAAAAACCAGAATTAATTATTAAACACGTTGAAGTTACTTAACTTCATTATATACAGCTAGCCAAGACAACGATGGACAAAACCGTGAGAAGGGACACGATCGGAATAAAAGACATCAGCAGATGAACCGTGCCATAATATATGATGTTGCGACTGGCGTACACAATGTCACCATTCCGCGAGGGCTAGGCATTGTATTCGCACACATAAGAGGAGCAGTTGCAGACATACACCGTGTAGTTACTTGTGAATTACAACGCAGTAAAGGTATTCCATTACCTGATGAGGCAGATGATGGTCATAACGGCTTTGATAACGTTGGGATTCTAGAAGATTCTACGCTGCGTCATATTATTCCACGTCAGAACCAACAAACTTTTAGTGATTCTTTTTTTCTGCATTAAATAGGCGGAATTTTATTTTGTGGGAAAGAAAAACAAGTTCATTCTAACGCGTTCTTTTTTTTTCATTGAGTCTAATTTATTATCTGTTAGAGTGTTTTACTTTTTTCAGGCAGGGAATTATAATTCTGAATATTGGCAAAGACGTATTTCTTTAATTAAAGGATATAAATTCTTTGACACAGTTTACTTGAAATAAATAATTCATTAGTCCCATTGTAAAATGTAGTCTTTTTGAAATCTTACTGCATTTGTTGGCTTAACAATGCACTGTACATGTATGCGTACTTTATCTCTAATATAATTCAATCTTCGTATATGACCTTGTTAACTTAGGTGTAGATATTCGATCTGTCATAACCTACATCAAAGCTGTTTCACTTTTACGTAGATTTCACGATTTTGTTTATTTTTAGGATTATCCCGAAATCAATCAAAAGAGAAGACGACATAAAGAAAACTGCGACGTGGTGACCTCTGCTTGATATGCACTATCCTAGCTAAGAATACGTCTTATATTTAATATTGTCATTATAGTTATATTTGCAAATAAAGATGATAACCACATTGCTCTTCCATTCAACGCATTTTGACGACTGACGACGTTTGACAAACAAATTGCCTCATGAAGCTTCTCGGATAAAAACATTACCGCGCCGCAACTAGCTGCAGTCGTGCCACCACGCCTCACTGAAAAAAGAAAGCTTCACTGTCGGACTCTGTACTTTGAAAGATTTTGCGCATACTAATGCAATAGTGATTGAATTAGTTTCATCAGCGCCTCTTGCAGAAACAGCTCGCCAAATGCTGCTGTTTCTCGCAAGCTCATTTGCTCGGTCGTTAGATTGTACGTAGGAAGGGGGAGCTCATTTCCTTAGCGATTGTAATAGTGTTCGCAACAACGGTACAGTCTAAGGCAAAAGTACTCAGCGATTACGTGTAGTAATAGTGTAAAGTGTCGTGAATTTTACAATAGAATTCAAAAGTAAAGTCAAATATACGGTAAGATATATACACACATATATGTATGTGTACATACAGCGAAAACAATCGGGTACCCTTTTTTTGTCTTGAGTATTTGACTTATTCTCCACAGTTCGATGACATCGTCATTTATATTTTCGATTTTGGCGTTCCACTCATCATTGTAGTGTTCGGCAAGGTCTTTTCTGATTTCATTTGTGATGTTGTTCAGAAGTGTCTTTGCGTTCGGTTGAAATATTATTTTATACTGTTTGTAAAGCAGTTTCCTCTCATGTATTTTCATTTTTATATAATTCGGTATTTTTTCCCTTGGTGTTCTAAATTTTATGGTTGTAGCTGAGTTCAGTGCCAATGTTATGTCCTCTTAGAATTGTCGTCAAAGAAGGAAGCAACGGCAACTTAGCCGTACTTACCCTCCAAGGAGTCATCATCACCTGCCGACCTCAAATCAACTACTCGGGGGTGATATTGGATTCCCGTGTGAACTGGGGAGCTCACATACATCGTAATTATTGAATCGATCAAAACAATGTTCACGTAAGCGTTTTCAGCGCCGGCACCGGTTGTACCCCGATTTATATATGAGATTCCTGTAAGCGTTGGCTCTCTTGATTCTCGTGAAATAAAGTAGTGTGCAGCTAAAATCACGCCAGAACAGACATGGCATCCACGAATACGGTGGATGTAGGAGCAATTCGAAGTTCAATTCATGTAGTTTTGCCATTGTTTTGATTGACTTGTGACACGGTGCGTTGTCTTGATGAAGCAAAATCTTTTTCTTTGCCATATGCGGTCGTTTCTTTGCAATTTCGGCCTTCAAACGCTCCAATAATGCTCTATAATATTCACTGTGGATTGTATTTCCATTATCATGATAGTCGATGAATATTACACCACGCACATCCCAAAATACCGAGGCCATAACCTTTCCAGCCGATTGTTGTGGTTTCGGGCGCTTTGGACGAGGTTCACCAGTTGCTGTCCAGTCAGATGACGATCGTTTTGATTCCGGAGTGAAGTGATGGATCCATGTTTCATCCATTGTCACATATCGACGCAAAAATTCCGGTTTGTTACGTTTAAACATGGCCAAACACTGCTCAGAATCATCAACACGTTCTTGTTTTTGGTCAACAGTGAGCAAACGCGGCACCCACTTTGAACAGAGCTTTCTCATAGTCAAATGCTCATGCAATATAAAGCCAATACGTTCTTTTGATATCTTTACGATGTCAGCTAACTCACGCAACTTCACTTTTCGATCATTCAAAACGATTTTGTGGATTTTTTTTATGTTTTCTGGTGTTACCGCCTCATTTGGACGTTCACTGCGTTCTGCATCATCGGTGTCTCTACGGCCACGTTTGAAGTCAGCAAACCAACGTTTTATTGTTGTTTCTGATGGAGGGGAGTCCCCATAACACTTTTCAAGCCATTGCTTCGCTTGGACGGTATTTTTTCCCATCAAGAAGCAGTGTAAAATTAAAACACGAAATTGTTTTTGATCCATTGTTTTGAAAATAACAAAAGTAGCGTGACTCTTAGCACAATAACTCACAAACTAATGAATAGAATATCATGAAATTTTAACAGCTGTCTTTTGAAGGTTAGTACTAACTGAGAGAAAGGTGACTGCAATAAGACTAGCGTCATCTATGTGTTAGGCCCGGGACTTTTCAGCCCATGTGTTATAACATAAAACCGAATCATTTTCGATTATTTTACATAAACATGACATTTTCTATAAATAAAGCGATTTGTAACAGCAAAAAAATATATCCAAGATGAAGTAGACTTTTTACTGCCAATGATAACAATTTCAAATATTCTCCCAATTTCATAGAAAAGTTAATTTCTTTCGACAATAGCCACGTGTTCTTTTTTTATTTGTCGCTTAGGTAATTGTGGAATTTTACACAAAACTACGTGCTACATTTTTCTTTAAATTTGAAGAAAGTCGTTACATTTCACAAATTCCCTTAGGGAGTATATCATGATCTTTGGTTATATATAAAGGACGTGGTAAGATGTCGACGTTTAGTTTCTACATCGTCTACTACTACTGAACTTTGAAAATGCGAGTCGCGTTCTTATTTCTCCCGATTTTTGTCTGCGCTGGACTGGTTTTAGGTAAAAACCAAACTTAATTATTAAACATTTCGAAGTTACCTAATTTCATGAATTACAGCTAGCCAAGACCACAACGGACAAAACCGTCACGAGGGACACGATCTAAATAAAAGACATCACCAGATGAACCGTGACACACACGGGTACACCGTTCTGCAAGAGCTAAGAGACACGTTAGAAGTAATATCAAGAGAACTTTACCGTACTTACTCTCTTCTTACTCCTCTTGTAGAAGATTATGATGACCGTTATGAACTGCCACAACATTACGAAAACTGCGACATTAAGACCTCCGCTCATATTTAACACTGTCATTATAGTTATATTTGCAAATAAAGATGATAACCACATAACGACTGGCCTCGTGAAAACCAGGTTGCTACTCCAAACGAGCATTGTTCTTCCATTCAACGCATTTTGACGACGGACGACGTTTGACAAACAAATCCCCTCATGAAGCTTCTAGGCTAAAAACGTTACCGCGCCGCAACTAGCTGCAATCGTGCAGCCACGCCTCACTGAAAAAAGAATGTTTCACTGTCGGACTCTGTACTTTGAAAGATTTTGCGCATACTAATGCAATAGTGATTGAATTATGTTCCTCGGCGCCTCTTGCAGAAACAGCTCGCCAAATGTTGCTGTTTCTCGCAAGCTCATTTGCTCGGTGGTTAGATTGTACGTAGGAAGGGGGAGCTCATTTCTTTAGTAATTGTAATAGTGTTCGCAACAACGGTACAGTCTAAGGCAAAAGTACTCAGCGATTACGTGTAGTATTAGCGTAAAGTGTCGTGAATTTTACAATGGAATTCAAAAGTAAAATAAAATATATACTAAAATAAATACATTAATATGATAATGGTTAATAAGCAGCGTATCTCTCACCAAGAAGGTTTTGCTACCCTGCAAAAAGCATTGCTCTATGTTGAACAACAACCAAGAAGCAACCCCAGCGGATCTACTGCTTCTTAACCGATGGAGAAACATCGGGGTAAAAAAGAGAAGGTCGGATATGACACAGACGCCGATAGACAATTACTTTGTTGTTTTGAAATGTACATACATACATATACATAATGTAATGTGTTCAAAAGAGTAACAAATTATTTAAAGTATATTAAAGATCGCATAAAACATACATATATGTATTCTTAGTTTGCAAATATATATACAGTGAAATCTCCCTTGAACGGACACCAACGGGACCAACTGAAGATGTCCGTGCAGGAGGGGTTTCCGCATAAAAGAAGTATGTAAGACATACAACAAAAATCGTGTTTTAACGAAAAATGAATATATTAAAGAAACTGGGACATTTAAATCGTATGTGTATACAAATGTTTTTAAAATAGATTAGAAACTTTAAACTTAAAAAAAAAAGTTTCCTTTAGATATATACATACAAAGTATAATATATGTACATAGATACATAGATGTAGTATGTGACACAAAACAATGAAATGAATGTTGTTTGTCTTCTCTTTTTCTTTAAAATGGCGTCTTGAAATCGTATTTCTAATTTAGGAAGAAGCTCCAAAGACTCTGTATCTCCGTGATTTTCGACAAAACTTTTAAGCTGCTTGGTCAGGGTAATAGCTCTACCGTAATTTGAGATAGCTTCTGTTGGCACTGAAACCTGATTGACATCAGATTCTTCCGAAAGTTCTTGTATTTCAACTGGATTTGCAATTTCTTGTTCTGAATCTGGATCTTCAACATACAAACCTTCATCTACGTTTAAAAATTCATTAAGGTTTTCATTATTCGTCAATTTCAATAAATTCTTATTTTTGAGGACATCCGAAAGTACACTAAGAGGCAAATCATCTTCTAGGTCAGATGTATCAGCCTCAGTTAACTGGTCTTCACTTTGCATATTTACATGATTAAATCCTGCTTTGCGGAAGCAATTTTGAACTGTCTCTTTGGTTACTTGGTCCCAAGCGGTTTTTGCCAAATAAACTGCATCCAGTGCCGTAATTTTCTTTATTAACTCGAAAACTGTACCAGCAGTTTCAATATTTACTAGCAGATGTTTGAGAATTAGACTTAGGTAATAAGTTTTAAAATTCTTTATAATCCCCTCGTCAAGTGGTTGACAAGCTGATGTACAATTAAGGGATAAAAATAATACTTTTATATTATTTAAGCGAACGTTTTTCGGATGAGATCCCCGATTGTCTAAAAATAACAAAATGTTTCTTTTTTCTTTAGTAATTTACCAATCTAGGTCTTGCAACCACTTTGATGAAAATCTCTTTCCTCCCAGTGATTTTTTCAGGTCTGAGAACGGGGAAACGTCACTGGAGGTTAGGTCCGGTGAACATGGAGGATGTGAGACTAATTTGTATCGCAACTCATTCAATTTGGACACGACGATGCGGGATGAATTACGCATTGTCGTGGTGGAAAAGGACTTCCGCTGCAAACGAGGCCGTTTCTTCTTCAATACTGCATCGAATGGGGTCAATAAATCGCTGCAGTATTGGCCCGTGATCGTCCTTCCCTTTTGTAGATAATCCATGAGGATCGCACCTTGGGAATCTTAAGAAAGGGCATTACCTTTCCGGCCGACGGAACGGTCTTTGCTTTCTGCGGAGCCGATTCACCCGGAAAGGTACACTGCTTCGATCGTTCCTTGGTCTCCGGTATGTAGGGGCGAACCCAATACTCATCCACGGTTACGAAACGCATGAAGAAATCCCTTGGTTTGCGTTGGATCCTGGCCTGACGCTAGCACAACATCACGAATCTTGTCGACTATTTCATCGTTGGTAGCGGTTTTTGGGCATCCACTGCGTGGTTCGTCATTTGTGCTTCTGCGGCCACGTTCAAACTCACTCGCTCAGAAGCTGATGGTGGAAAATGATGGAGTACATCCGCCATGAACCTCTAGCAGAATATTTCGAATTTCCGTGGTGGTTTCTCATCCATCCAGAAGTGTTTTATCACTGCACGAAATTCAATTATATCCATTTTTGCGAAAGCGCCTGATTTGCTACACAAAACACTCTTAAATAATTACTATTGACAGTAGACGTCTGAAATTTTGACAGTTGCCATAAGAAAGGTTGCCCATCTCTTTCCGATGCTAGAAACATTTCAGGTCGCGCTCGTATTGCCAACAATAACAATTCGAAATATTGCTCTAATTTCAACAATTTCTTGGAAAACTTAATCTTGTTCCGCAATAACGCGTTCGCTTTTTCATTATGTTGTTTGGATTATTGTAGAATGTTACACAAAACTACAAGCTACATTTTTTTATTAATTTAAAGGAAGTCGTTACATTTCACAAATTCCCTGAGAGTGTATGTCATGGCTTTCCGCCATGTATAAAAAGGATATGCTGAGATATCAACTTTTAGTTTCCACATCAATTATTATTATTGCATTTTGAAGATGCGAGTCGCCTTTTTATTTCTCACGATTTTCATCTGTGCTGGGCTAGTTCTAGGTGAGTACCGACATTAATTATTAAACATCGCCGAATTTAAGTAATAATTACGTCATCTTCAGCCACTCAAGATCACGATGGGCAAAAGAATCACGGGGGACACGATCGGGATAAAATACATCACCTGATGAATCGTGACGTAGACACACGTGATAAACTTAGTCAAAAACATCATGGTCTGGAAGGCAGACACTATGACACCCGTAATTACTCCCTTCCATTGTTAATAGATATATTAGGAAATATAGTACACACTGGAACTGATGTTTACCCAAGCGTTTCCCCTTTTGATTTTCCTTTGAAACCTCGCAGTAAAGGTGTTGATGATGTAATATCTAATGATTCATATAATGATGATGATTATGCTATTAATAGCATTATGAAACTAGATGATCCCGATACATCTGAAGTTATATCACGTAAGAACCAATAAACTTTTCTTGATTTTTTTTTCTGTGTTAAATGGACGTAATTTTACTTAGGATTATACATTTAATAAGAAGAAAAATAAATTTCTTCTAACGGGATAGACTACCTCCTTTTATTGTTTCTGCCTTAAACATAATTTGTGTTAGTGTATTTTAACACATGGGCTGAAAAGTCCCGGGCCTAACAAAGAAAACACGTTTTTTTTGGTTCAAAATTAGCTTTATTCATCAACGTAATCTCCATCAAGAGCAACGCAATCATTCCAGCGCCGCTCTAACATTTCAATACCACTTTTGTAGAACGATTTATCTTTTGCCTCAAAATAGGCCTCAGTTTCGGCGATAACCTCTTCATTCGTGCGAAATTTCATACCGGCGAGCATTTTTTTGAGCCAGTAGTCGCTGGGAGCCAAATCTGGAGAATACGGTGAATGTGGGAGCAATTCGAAGTTCAATTCATGTAGTTTTGCCATTGCTTTGATTGATTTGTGACACGGTGCGTTGTCTTGATGAAACAAAATTTTTTTCTTTGCCATACGCGGTCGTTTCTTTGCAATTTCGGCCTTCAAACGCTCCAATAACGCTGTATAATATAATAATAATATAATTGAGGTGCCATACTCTTTAAAGCAGCTGTTTCAGTTTCAGATAGATTTTACGATTTTCTTTATTTTTAAGATCGTGCTGACGGAAGTAAACATAGCCACCATGAGAAATTTGGACATCTTGAATCAAAAAAGAAGATGGTCTAAAAAAACTGCAACGTGGAGATCTCTACTTGTTATGTACTACATCAGCTAATAATGTCTTGTATTTAGCACAATGTCGTTGTGGTTATATTCACAAATAAAGCTAGCATTTAAATGACTACGATTCTATACTTTAAACCTCGATTCTTTGTAATCAATTTTCCAGCATCTCTCATATATATTTGCGCCAATAACAAACTACGAGGTGGACGGGTTTTTTCGAAGATATAAAAAGGGGTTATATCTAATACCAAAACAGATGGGATATTCTTTAAAAAATATACGTCCGCATGGTAATTCAACAGAACAACAGCTCCACTTACAGGACATACAACACAGTAGAGCTTTACAGTACGCAGTACAAAAAAAGTACATAGAAGTAACAAATATCTCAAACATTCACAAGGGAAGAAACTTATTAATCTACTAAATTAAACAAGCATTCTGTTTGGGCGTTTCACCATGTGTGTTAGTGGTGCTTTGCGCATATTATTTGTTCGGCATCTTGGTGTAGCAAAGGTGTAAACCAGCTACCAATCTGAATAAATACTTTCCACTATACGAGGGCGACCTGAAATGTTTCCGGAATCGGCAAGAGATGGCCCACGAGTCATTGGTCGACAAAGGCAACCTTTTTTTTTATGGCAACTATTAAAATTTCAGACGTCTATTGTCAACGATTGTTGTTTAAGAGTGTTTTGTGTAGTAAGTTAGGCGGTTTCGCAAAAGTGGAAAAAATCGAATTTCTGGATGGCTGGGAAAACATCCACGGAAATTCTGAATATTTTGCTAGAGGTTCATGGCGGATGATCATTTTCGACCATCATCCTCTGAGTGAGCGAGTTCGAACGTGGCCGCACAAGCACGCTACCAACGATGAAACCGTCGACAATATTCATGATGTTTTGTTAGCCGATCGCCGATTGAAGCTGAAATAGATAGCAGAGACAACAAGTATCTCAGGAGAACGCGTTGGCCATATCCTACACGAAATTTTGGGTATGATAAAGCTTTCGGCACGATGGGTACCGCATTTGCTCACACCGGAGCAAAAACGAAATCGGGTGACCGATTCAGAGGGGATTTCTTCGTGCATTTCGTAACCGCGGATGAGATCTGGATTCACCAGTACATACCGGAGACCAAGGAAACCAGGAACAGTCGAAGCAGTGGGTTTTTCCGGGCCAATCAGCTCCGAAGAAAAGCAAAGACCGTTCCGTCGTCCGGAAAGGTCATTTTTGGAGATTACCAAGGTGTGATCCTCATCTGCCATCTGAAGAAGGGACGGACGATTATGGGGCAATATTACAGCGATTTATTGACCCGATTCGATGCAGTATTGAAGGAGAAACGGTCTCGTTTATAGCGGAAAAACATGCTTTTCCACCACAGTAATGCACCGGCTCATTCATCCCGCATCGTCGTGTCGAAATTGAATGAGTTGCGCTAAGAATTGGTCTCTCATCCTCCATATTCACCGAACCTAGCCCCCAGCGACATTTTCCTATTCCCAAACCGGAAAAAAATCACTGAGAGGAAAGAGATCTGCCTCAAATGAGGAGGTCATCACCGCTACATTTCAGACGGCTTGAAGAGACTGCAGCATCGTTAGAAAAAGTGATCTAACCTTCGAGGAGACTACATCGAAAGATAAAAATAAAAAGCCACACCCATACTGCGTTGTTCTTGTCGATTCCGGAAACATTTCAGGTCTCCCTCGTAGACAAACAATTTCGTTGATACCCTACTCAAACAGCTAATCGTTAAAAGTTACAAGCAAAAGTGTCGGAAAATCTTCGAACGGAAATGCGATTGCCATTGACTTACTATGATAAGGATGAAAATGAGAAATTGTAAAAGGTGAAAATATTATGAGTTACAAAAAATTCATTGAAAAGAAAATGCAAAAAGATAAAATGAAAATGCACGAATATGTGAAGCGAATAAACAAAATAGGAGAATCCAGGATAAAGAAAATTCCAAAACAATACCATCTAGCGGAAAATAGTGAAATCTATAACAATTTTTAAATAATACGCGATCTGTTGACCTATCGCGAAACCTTGTGAAAAATTGATCATTACAGAAATCTAATAGCTGTAACGATAAGATATTTAAAGCCAGATCTTAAAAAGTTATAAAAAAAAAAATAAATTAAAGTGAGGGAGAAAAATAAAAACTAAACAAAACATGCGATAAAGAAAACCTAACAAGGTGTTCCCAAATTTAAATAAAAGTCATGAGCTACTCTAAATACAAATTTAACTGAAGGCATGACACATTTTAGATAGACCATGTCTTTAATTTACCAAGCAGGGATGTCTCTGTACTACCAACGATAACAATTCGAGGTATCCTTGCAATTTCAACAATTCCATCGAAAGCCTAATTTTGCTCGGCAATATCTACGTGAGTCCTTTTATTACGTCGTTTAGGTAATTGTGGAATTTTGCACAAAACTATGTACATGGCGCATTTTTTCCCAATTAGAAGAAAGCCATTACATTTCACAAATTCCCTCGGAGAGTATGTCATGCTTTTTTCGTTGTATATAAAGGATGTGATGAGAAAGCGACGTTTAGTTTCTACATATATCGTCTAATACTATTGAACCTTGAAGATGCGAGCCGCGTTCTTATTTCTCTCGATCTGCATCTACGCTGGGTTAGTTCTAGGTAAACAACAAACTTAATTATTATACATGTTTAATTTACGTAATAATTTCATTATATACAGCTAGCCGAGACCATCAGGGACCAAAGCGTCGCGATGGACACGATCAGGGCAAAAAACATCACCAGACGAACAGAGTTGGTGAACTTCATCAAGGAACTCAGGGTCAAGACGGTAGACGCCTCGACACCCGTAAAGATCAGCAAGTTCCTATTACCATAGAAACACAGAGGAATCGAGTTAATAAACTTCAATATACTAATACTCCAGGTACTACAGAAACTCCACATACTCCAGATGATGATGATGATGATGACAATTCTGATTCTGCTATTCAACCAGATGATGATGTATATGGAGTTTATGGTAACGGTGTGGATGAAGAAAATACTACTGTTCGTTTAGGACGTAAGAACCAACAAAGTTTTAGTGATTATTTTTTTCTATATTAAATTGAGTCAAATTTATTTCGTTTTATATACTCACTAATAAGAAATAAGTTTCTTCTAATGCGTTAGACTTTTCATCCTTTCATTATTTTTGCCTTAAACCTAATGTAATGTGGGACACTGAAGTGCCACAACCTACACACTTTCAGTTTTTAGTATATTTTACGATTTTGTTTATTTTTAAGGCCATTCTCACCGAAGTAGACATAGCCGTAATGGGAAGTTTGGACAACTTAAATCGAAAAAGAAGACGACCTAAAGAAAATTGCGACGTGGAAACCTCTACTTGTTATGTACTACACCAGCTGAGAATATGTTTTATATTTAGCACGATGTTACTATGGCTGTATTTGCAAATAAAACTAGCATTTAAATGATTACGATTCTGTACTTTTAACCTCGATTCTTTGTAGTCTTATAATGTACTTTCACATACAACTTACACTTTCACACACAACAGTAGAAGCTCACACACCACAATCGCTGTTAGGTGGGGCGTATAATATCTTTCGTTATCTTTCGTTAAAGTTAGAGATATTTGTTTCCATAGATTATTCAGTGCAACTTTACGTATTTAAAATCAATACTTCTACTGAGGGGCATTATCAGTTGAAGAGAAAACAAATCTAATTATAAATATTCAAAGTGGTAAAAAGCATTCTGCTATTTGTCGTGCTAAATACCTTAAAGGAAACAACAGATTCATCCATAGTGAAAAATAAAGATAAAATTCTCGCATTAGAACGGATAACCAAAATGTCCATTGATTACGTAAACCGGTTCGAGGAAGAGTTGATGAAACTTTACTGCGATGGCTTGAGTATCAACGAGCCAATAATATATCAATTAGCGGACCTATTCTTCGAACTAAAGCAAAAGAATTTGATAAATTATTCAGCGACAGTGAATTTAAGTGCAGAGCAGATTGGTTATACCGTTTTAAAAAAGTCATAAAATAAAGGCTAGTTACATTCATGGTGAAAGTGCAAATGTAAATTTGGAGGAATGTAAGGTGTGGCTGCCGTCGACCCTAAGTGATTTTATGAAAAACTATCACATAGATCTTCAATTCTGACGAAAAGGGCTTGTTCTGCAAACTTACACCTAATGGCACACTAAAATGTAAAGGTAAAAAATGCTTTGGGGGCAAACAATCGAAGCAAAGATTAACTGTGTTGGTATGTGCTAATATGGCAGGAATTGAGAAACGTAAACTTTTTATAATTGGAAAATGCAAAAACCTAAGATGTTTTAAACACAGTAAAAGCTACCTTATGCTGATAATCGTACATAGATGACATCTAAAATTTTTGAAGACGAAATAAGAACTAATAAGAAAAAAATTATTATCGTTCGATAGTTGTCCGGCTCATCCCTGTATACGTGATCTTAAAAGTATTCGACTGGAGTTTCTACCACTGAATTCTACCTCCGTGATGCAGCCACTGGACCAAGGAATTATTCATATTTAAAATCCTATAATCGACGCCTGTTAATAATGAAACACATTGCTGGAACCTCTAATGATGTAAATTTGCTAGAAGCAATGGAAATGTTTGCCGAAGCTTGGCATGACTTTTGAACTTCTTGTAATTTAAAAGCCTTGACGTGTTTTCTTTAAATCCGGAAGATCTGACGCGGCCAAGTTTCTTTATTTTAACGAAACCAAGTTGATCTTTTCCACCAAAAAGAATTGTCTTCTAAAAAACTTGGATAACATCCATTGTTAAAATGTCTATTGGATTGTCTGCTGTATTCACGTAATGTCAGTTGTTAATGCTTGTTTGCTGTATATCTGACACTCCGTTGAGAAGAAATGTTTGTAACACAGCTGATTCAGACTTCAACCAAGCAAGTAATACATCAGAGTCTGTCCAATAGTAGCAAGTTGCTTCGACGCTCAATTAACTTTTTTAACTTCTTCTCCAAAAATGGATTATATGTAACACTAAAACAAAGGGGATTATCTTAAAAGAATATGTGACTAAATGGTAGTTTTACATTACAGTTTGGCGCAACATTGACTTTCCTTTTACTAACTTATTTAATTTTGATCTATTCAGATAAAGGTACTTAAATATATGATTTACATTCACACCACTGACATTTTTCTACGTAATTCGTTCTACCGTATCTCAGTAGATTTAAAGTCTGCTGAGTATGGTGTCCAGACTATGTTTTGAATGATTTCCTTCTTTTTCCATCGTATTGACTTTCGAAATAGCTAGTAAGTACCCGGATGGTATGTAGATACGAAATATTTATTAATGAAAAAATTCAAAACAACCGTTTGAAAACTAGAAGCCAGCTAGGAGATATTTCTACAAAACATGGCTGATTTGGACACCTACCAAGCAGGTACTACGTCTGAGTCTGTCTAATAGTAACAAGTTACCTCCGCACTCAATTAAGTCTTCATCTATTTCATCAGATGAGCTACAATAAAGTGAAATAAATATGAAATAAAGTAAAATGGAATCTATTTTTATTTGAAAATGATTATCCAATTTCAGTACAAACACACGAAGAAATTGCTGTAAAACTCGCTTATAACGTACTCGTCGAGATTATACAAAACAGTACGTTAAAAAGTAATATAACCAAACATTTTATATATATAGAGATAAGATAATATTTTATTTATAAAATAATAAAAAGATACACAACAATAATAATAAATAATAATAGGTAATAAGTAGAGACAGGATTATATGCATCGATTTTTGAGAAAATGTGTATAAACATGGGGCATATATGCAAAAAAATTGCGACAATATGCAAAATTTTTACATAAAAGAAATAAGAGAGGAAATTTAAACATTAACTTTATTGCACAAATTTTTTTACAACACATTTCTAAACCAATTTATAATTAAATGTTTTTCAAAATTGTATAAAAGAAAGTTTTTTCTTCTGTCAGAATACATATGTTTCGAAATAGAAAAGCTTCTTTCAACATCCACAGATGTAATTGGTGCATTTTTTAAATTTGCAATACATTCTAAACTAAAATTAAAGTCGAAATCGTTTACTGTATCACCTTCCAAAATTTTCTTAACTTTCTTTCAATTCAAATACCCCAAAGACGAAAATAACAGACAAAAACATAAAAGCATTCAGAATAGGAAAATATGAGGAAAATACAGCGATAGTCGAAGTGTAGAGAGCTGAAGCCATGGAATTGATTAAGCAAAGGAAGATGAGGATGGGACAGACCTAATCTGGAATTAGAAATCGGGACTATGTTACTACAGATATTTTAAATTTCTGGAGCATGGTCACAAAAGCGGCGAGTGTACCGCGACAGTGGATCGTAGTGAGGACTGCCTAAAATGCGGGTAAAAGAGACGCAAGGGCAAAAACTGCAGAAACGCAGATGCGTTAAGTACGAAGTGGTAGGACACAGAGCAGACCAAGACAAAGGATGGAGCCATGCAATGCATGGATACGTAAGGATACAACTAGACAATACAGCGTGGTTCCATGTATGCCTTAGGAGGGAGTCCCACGCTATCATGTTGAGATACACCTAAGGGCTTGATGGTCATAAAGAATTTACACCTACAAAAAAAGACGCAAGAATAGCCTTTATATTACCAACGGTAACAATTCGTGGTATCCTTTCAATTTCAACAATTCCATCGAAAGCCTGATTTTATACGGCAATATCCACGTGAGCTTTTTTATGTCCTTTAGGTAATTGTGGAATTTTACACAAAACTATGTATATGCCGCATTTTTTTTCAATTTGAAGTCGTTACATTTCAAAAATTCCCTCAGAGAGTATGTCATGCTTTCTCGCTACATATAAAGGATGTGATGAGGTATCGACGTTTAATTTCTACATCGTGTACTACTATTGACGCTTAAAGATGCGAGGCGCTACCTTATGTCTTCCCATTTGTATCTGCGTGTGCCTAGTTCTAGGTGAATGATAAAATTAATTATTAAACATGTTTAATGTACATAAGAATTTTATTATATACAGCTGGCCAAGATCACTATGAACAAAAGAGTCGAGATAAAAAACATCAGCAAGTGGCTACTACCAAGGAAAAACAACGAAATCGTTTTAATAATCGTTATAGAGTTAATAGTACATATAAGGATGTTACTGTAGTATATGATGATACTGATGATGGTGATGATGGTGATGATAGTGTTACTACCGATCTGAATCCACAAGATTCTAAACCGCCCCAAATTTTTCCACGTAAGAACCAACAAATTTTTTAATTTATATTAAATAGACGCAATTTTATTTTATTTTATACACGTAATAATAATAATAATAATAGGATACACAAATTTTTCTTAACACGTTAGACTTAAATGTTTCATTGTTTCTGGTTTAAACCTAATTTAATATGTGTCGGTATATTTCACTTTTTCAACATCAAGGACATTAAGAGCGCGAATCAACCACATGTACGGTGACTCACAGTGAAAATGATGTAGTGGTACATAATTTGGTAAAAAGCTGAAAATGTTAGGTAAAATAGATATATGGGGAAAGTAAATTAAATACATTATATCAAGTATTCTTAACAAAACTGAATCGAACAGGTATTACGAATTCTAATCGGATAACATTACAACGGGTTACATATTCAACATCGCAGTGAAAATGATGCGCTTACAATAATAATGAATTAATTGAAGGTTAAAAAGATTCTAGATTTTTGGATACAGATTCTATTAACTTACGCGTATAATCTAGCGAAATAACACATGGGCCGAAAAGTCCCGGGCCTAACACATATATGACGCTAGTTTTATTGCAGTCACCTTTCTCTCATTTAGTACTAACCTTCAAAAGACAGCTGTTAAAATTTCATGATATTCTATTCATTAGTTTGTGAGTTATTGTGCTAAGAGTCACGCTACTTTTGTTATTTTCAAAACAATGGATCAAAAACAATTTCGTGTTTTAATTTTACACTGCTTTTTGATGGGAAAAAAATACCGTTCAAGCGAAGCAATGGCTTGAAAAGTGTTATGGGGACTCCGCTCCATCAGAAACAACAATAAAACGTTGGTTCGCTGACTTCAAACGTGGTCGTAGAGACACCGATGATGCAGAACGCAGTGGACGTCCAAATGAGGCGGTAACACCAGAAAACATCAAAAAAATCCACAAAATCGTTTTGAATGATCGAAAAGTGAAGTTGCGTGAGTTAGCTGACATCGTAAAGATATCAAAAGAACGTATTGGCTTTATATTGCATGAGCATTTGGCTATGAGAAAGCTCTGTTCAAAGTGGGGGCCGCGTTTGCTCACTGTTGACCAAAAACAAGAACGTGTTGATGATTCTGAACAGTGTTTGGACATGTTTAAACGTAACAAACCGGAATTTTTGCGTCGATATGTGACAATGGATGGAACATGGATCCATCACTTCACTCCGGAATCAAAACGATCGTCATCTGAGTGGACAGCAACTGGTGAACCTCGCCCAAAGCGCCCGATAGCACAACACTCGGCTGGAAAGGTTATGCCCTCGGTATTTTGGGATGTGCGCGGTGTAAGATTCATCGACTATCTTGAGAAAGGAAATACCATCAACAGTGAATATTATATAGCGTTATTGGAGCGTTTGAAGGCCGAAATTGCAAAGAAACGACCGCATGTGGCAAAGAAAAAAATGTTGTTTCATCAAGACAACGCACCGTGTCACAAGTCAATCAAAACAATGGCAACACAGTCAGCAAACACAGCACCCACTTTGAACAGAGCTTTCTCATAGTCAAACGCTCATGCAATATAAAGCCAATACGTTCTTTTGATATCTTTACGATCTCAGCTAACTCACGCAACTTCACTTTTCGATCATTCAAAACGATTTCGTGGATTTTTTTGATGTTTTCTGGTGTTACCGCCTCATTTGGACGTCCACTGCGTTCTGCATTATCGGTGTCTCTACGACCACGTTTGAAGTCGTTTTATTGTTGTTTGTAATGGAGCGGAGTCCCCATAACACTTTTCAAGCCATTGCTTCGCTTGAACGGTATTTTTTCCCATCAAGAAGCAGTGTAAAATTAAAACACGAAATTGTTTTTGATCCATTGTTTTGAAAATAACAAAAGTAGCGTGACTCTTAGCGCAATAACTCACAAACTAATGAATAGGATATCATGAAATTTTAACAGCTGTCTTTTGAAGGTTAGTACTAACTGAGAGAAAGGTGACTGCAATAAAACTAGCGTCATCTATGTGTTAAACCCGGGACTTTTCAGCCCATGTGTTATATTTACTTTTTGGAGGGTCGCGGAGCTAATATGATGAAATCACTGTTGTGTGGTATAACTTTTGACCCGAATCTAAATCCTTGCAAAAACCCAAGATGGTAGCAGTTTCAGAGGTAGCCCAAACCATGTTTATTAATTTGTTGAAATCTAGAGATGTTTTAATTTTGATCAGATACAACAATTTTGTTTACTTTTAAGACCGCTCCTAAAGAAGCCATGATAATGCCATACGGAATCTAGAAGCAATACTCTAAAGGAGAAGATGCCATATTGGAAATCACAAAGTAACATTCTGCGCTTCTTTAACGTTATTTAGTGCACCGGTTAGGAATATGCTTTATAGTGATCAGTTTACAATTATTTTAGCAAATAAAGTAAGCATCTAGATGATTACGGTTCTGTATTTATAACCTTTCACCCTCTATAATTGAAATCTGCATACAGATATCGCAAACCATTTGTTAAATCAGATGATAACGGTTAAAAAGACAAAATATATGTTATGTTCACTAAAGTAAACAGGTAACATAGTCGATAACGTCGGTTAAAAATGCAAATATGAAGATATAAAGAAATAACAGAAATAATTTATGTTGCTAAAAGTTGATATTTAATGTCCACGTTGATAGATTGACAATATAGGGGGTACTTATTTCAAGAAACCTTTTTAAATTTCTGTCTCTATATTCCGACCCAAGAATAGTATGTCTCCTCCGCAGCATTCCCCATACACACTAGTACACGATGGTATATTTTACCGAGAAATATTGAAGTAGGAGGGGGGATTCTCATGCCCCAACCCTCAGCTACCTCTAATTGATTGTTTGATAAATGTTTTTGACATTTAGTTAGCTGGTAGTAGATCTACGTAATATCAAGTTTATATCTCAAAGTGTTATAGTGGTGAGGCTAATCCTTGAACTGTGTGTCGTGATTGTTCATAAAAATGAATCCTGTAGAACAAAGAGCCGGAATAAAATACCTCCAGAAAAAGAGCATGACGCCAACCCAAATTCATAAAGGCATTACGACAACTATTTGTGAATCTGGAGTTTCTTATGATATAGTCAAACGCTGGTGTCGATATTTTAAATGCGAAAGAAGATCCTCTGAAAACCAACCATGCGGGCGTATTGCCTGACGATAAAAAAATTCGGCAAGCCGGGAATCCTGAGAGGGATAATAAAGGAGTCATAATGAAACACCCATGGGAGATTCGGTAACTTTAGAATCCACCTCCGTATGTGAAGATGAGAAACACGTTTCCGTAAGTTTAAAAGTGTTTGTCGGTTGGAATCGAAAAACTTTCAAATTCCTTTTCAGGTAAGCTTATAAAACAGAATACTGAATCAAGATTATGGAGTTAAGTAAGCCAAGACTTTTATTCTTTCAGGTTAGATATGCCAGATACAACTTTGAGTTTTGTAAGAGTGCGAAGATGTCAATTCTTAGTATAGGCGAGAAATACGCCTTGCACTGTAAGAGTAGATGGAAGAAGACTACACCAAAATATTCCGAAACAAACTTTACGACGTAATATCACAACTAATTGCCCGACAGATTAACAATTTGCTCCCTTAGATCTCCCATTACAACAAAAAGGACAACATTAACCACGAATATTCATCACCAAACATAACTACGGCAAAAATTCTCATGTATTCGCAGAAATATAAGATCGAACAATCCGCTATACAGTAAGAAAACGAAGCTGCAAATCCTGAAGTTAAATATGATTTTTGCAGAAGGTATTTTGTATAAAGACTTTAGAATTTCATTCGGCAAAACACGACACCTGCTCAAAATATGATACGTTAGTGAAAGAAATAGAATTCATATCGAATAATCAATAACAACGCAAAGCTTTCTAGGCTGTGAAAATCTTGCAGAAACTTTTGATGGAGATTCCAACGCAAAGACTTAGTTGAACTTGAAGATCTTGAGATGTTAACATTTGATTTCCAACAAAATATGCCACTTGCAGCAGTACCAAATTGTGAGGTGTGTTATAAAGGTACACTTGTGGATGTGGAATTTTTACATACACTTTGGTATCTCTAGGGAGAACTTATTTTCATGTTTGCGATGAGATAGTAAGGACTAAGGAAAACAATACCCAATGTAGTTAGTTGTTTTCACGCCAACTCTACAGTTCCCAAAATAAAAATTTCATGCTAAGTCAGTTTTTGTCCACCGTCACACAACTTTGTCAAAATTTGTCTTCTTCTTTTAATATCATCATACCATCCCAGATATAAGATGAGAATTCCGCTTCTTTTTGTACCATTTTTTTCACTCCCTTCTATTTATTGCCATTGGTCTCATTTCCGTTCAGTTTTTTCCCTTTCTTCTACCCATTTCTTTCTAGGTCTTCCTCGTCATTTCTTTTTTAGGTGCTCTATCTCCGTTATTTTTCTTGTAATTCTATCTGTCTTTACGTTTTCTATCTCCTTCGTCCAGACGTTCATTAGCTTTCGTATCTTATTTTTAACCCTTGCAATCAAGACCACATCATCTGCATATAGTAAGCTACTCACTCGTACAGGTTTTGGATTTCTGTGCCCTATTATTGTCCTGTGCTGTTCGGTCTGTTCTTTTATTAGTTTGACTCAGACTGCCACTTTGCTTTACTCTCCTTTTTGATTTGGAATCGTTCTGATTTTTGCCCTGCAATTTGTATCCTGGATCTTACTCTCTCGTATATACTTCTGATGGCATCTAGCAGGGTCTTAGGGATTAACATTTTAGTTGCAAGTTTTTGTTCACTATTATAAAACTTTCTTAAAATTTGTACAGTATCATAAATCGATTTTCTGAACTCGGCCAAAAGTTTTGGTGCAATAGTAATTGACAGGAAAGCATATGATTTGATTTATTTACCTGAAACTTATCATAAAACCATTCGTGAAGCGTGGAAGAAGTTTAAAATCTCAAACATAACTCAGAATATGATAATAAACTTCTAAGATTTCTTCTTAACCAAATTTTGCAGAATGGTCTATACAAAGGTCTACAATATCTAGGTACAGACCATTTACATATGATCCCCAAGAATTGTCCAAGATATTGTGTAGTGAAACTATATACATTCAAGTTTCCAAATTTTGAAAAAAGATGCAAACACTTCCTTGCATGCTGAAGGTGAAATTTCATACACCAAAGGACGTGTTTTAAAACCACGAAAGCTTAAGCACGTCATGGATCTTGCTAGAGAATATGTACTGTAATGTGGTATGCGATTTTATAACAGTACTGAAGAACCACAACGTCAACCAGAGGCAAGAGAGATAAAGAAGGAAAATTAAATATGGCAATTCAAAATGGTAAGACCATTTCAAATGTTATCTCTTCGGAATACATCAAAAATAAATATGAGTGCTTTGTTTATATTGACGATTACCATCTATGTTATGTTTCATTTCATTTTCACCCCCATATGATAATAAAAATGATTATTTCTTAAACAATGTTTGGAATCAAACCAGGAAAATTTTTATACTAGACCCTTCAATTATTGTAATTACGGATCCTTTACATGAACCTAACGTTGTGGGAACCCTTAATTTTAAAATATATACGTGGTATCGTTACGCTCTTTCCTTCATTACTTTTAAAAAATCGTGAGTACATACAACGTGTTTCATTTAAAATAAGATGGTTGGGATTACTTCCAGTCATACCCAAAATAAAATCAAGCAGTCAAATTATCTTGGCGGTGAAACAAATACTTCACTATATATCGCAAAGTATATCTTATTTCAAAATTTGCATCATCTATGACGTTGCGTACTAATTGCAAAAAAGAATTTACGTCGGAGCAGCTAATTAAAGATACCCAGAAACATTTTAAATTTAATTATTTCCAATTTTTTCGTCGAAAAATGTCACCAAACTCCCATTTTATGTAAACATTCAAATTACTACAATGTAAACAATTTTCAAAGATATAGGAAGGAATAGTCTTCATATTACTAACGCTAACAATTCGAAATATTTAAAAATACACTTCCAATTCCAACAATTCCATCGAAAACTTCTTTCTGTTCGATTACGTTTACATGCTTTCAGTTATCAGTGGCCCTGCTTGCCGCCCTGGTAATTGTTGAATATTGCACAGAACCACATACCGGAGATTCTTTCACCGCGAAAGAGCAAGTCGTTACAACATACCGCAAATTCTCTGGCAGGCTAGATCATGATTTATTTTTGCATATAAAGGACGTGATGTTCAACAAAAACGTTTAGTATCCACATAGCGTTCCTATTCGGAACTACGAACATGCGAATTGTGTTATTATTCTTCTTGGTCTGTCTCTGCACCGTGGTGGTACTAGGTAAGCGCAAAAATAACCTAACATTCCTACGGAACGTAATAATTTTATTATACACAGCCAATCACGACCGTGATCGAAGCAAACATCACAAGGATCATGATCACGATAAGAGACATCGCGAAATGAAGCATGGTGTGTCCAAGAAGGGTCAAAGCCATCACAGAGGTCACGGTCAAAATGGAAGACACCACGGTAATCATCAAAAACACCTTGGGGAAACTAGACACGGTCATCACGTTGCTAAAAAGGCTCACGCATCACTTTCAGGTCATGATAATAAGCGACACCACGACCTACGTCATGCAGAGCATCTCAAAAGAGTTGGTTCTGGAAACGAAACTACCACAACACCACCCCCACCAGCTACCACAGAAATTGTTGTAAATGGAACAGTTTTAGATGGTATTGGAAATAGTAGTAATTCAAGTACTCCTAACATTAATGATATTACTGGTGATGGCGAAGGTCCTGACGATGATGAAGGTGCTGATGATGTTAGTCCCGATACCGATACTACTCCAGGAAGTACTAGTACACGTCCGCCACCTATAGGACCTATAGGACCTATTCTACCTCTTCCACGTAAGATCCACTAAATTACTTGATGGGGTATTTAAAAAAGTAAACGTGACACCAAAATTAGATTGAATTTAAAGACTTAGAACTATGTAAGCATATGGTGGCCCCAAAAATATTGGGATGGAATGGGAAAAATTGTTTCGGATTTGGAATATATAAAGTTGAGTGAGCTTATCTCAAAAAGCTAAAAGGGACATGTCTTGCTGCACAATTTGTTTAAGAAGTTACATTTTCAAAATTGTCACAATCGACGAAGTTATTGGCCACATTTTTCTATTTTCTAATTTGATTGAATTTTTGGGGAAAATAATTGGCTTTAGGTCTCGTAGGTGTTTTTTATTCACAACAGTATATAATCGAGAACATTAACACAACAAGTAACGTAGGCAATTAATTAATCTTAGTATTTACTGATGCAATCCTTTGCTCCAATTATAAATTTCTATACGTCGAGGCATGTATTTTGCACAGACTTGTACATTTCGTTGGAGTTCAGTATTGTGATGCCATTTTCTGGTGGTAGGTGGGAATCACTTCCTTAGTGATTGCATATTTGCTGAGTTCCCACATGTTCTCTACAGCGTTCAGCCATGACAAAACAGTAATGTTTTCTTTGCCAGAAATGCAATAACACTCCTGATTTTATGGCACGATGGCAAATCATGCATAAAAATGTACACTTTATCACCATCTGTTGCGATAACCGAGTTTCTAGCATTCATTTGTATTCGTCCTGCCTCATGATCCTCTCTAAAATGTATTGGGACTCCATGTCCTTGATTAAGATCACAGATCACATCATAACATTAACTGAGTATGTAACCTTCTCCACAAGGCAGTCTGAATCAAACAGCTCTATAGGGCATCGTCAGACGAATGAACTTTCGTCAACCGAAATCTGAAATATTGATTCATCGGCAACAACACTCTAAAAGTGACTCTTCATTCAGAATCCTAAACAATAAGATTACCCTCATCTGTAAGAACAACAATCATCTAGTTATCTGCATACTGCGTGAGTCTTCTGGCAAATTTGTACCACATTTCTTATAACGTATTATATAACATCCGAAGGTATTGACCGATCAATTCAAAGCTTTTGTACTCGCTTAGGTTATGGGCAGTTAGTTGATGGGGGGTAGTTTAAACACTTGATATACTGAAGTACTGTACTTTAAAAAAATCATCTATGACGTCATATCGTTGCAATGATAACTAGTCTCGGCAAAGAGGGGCAAGTTTTAGTGCCGTGCGAATAACAAAATGGAGGGGTGAAGCGCGCGGCACGGAGAACCGAGTACCCGTATCAAAGCACGCTTGTTCAGTATTATTCGACTGGGCGTTGTGAGTGTAGCGCCTATGCTCCACTCATGAAGGCCACGATCATAAATGATGCGAATACGTAAACGTTACTGAACACGCGCCTTGATACGGCCGGTCGGCCCCTCCACGTTGTTCTCCTCACAGCACTGTAACTTCCCCCACTTTGCCGAAACTAATGATAACATATGTGATTCTTCTTATAATGCCAGAAGTAAATATTTCTAAAACTCTAATTTTCAACATAATTGCAAATAATTTTATACATTACTTTATCACTCTGTATATGCTTTCTGGAAATAATGAATAGATTTTTATTTGTAGTCATGTATACCGTTGTGTTTCCTCTAACTGGGAGTCTAAATCCTCTTGGGAATAGACAAATATTATTGTTATTACCACTATATCGTTAACAATTTTGCTATTAGCAGGTAAAATGGATATCATTCACGATTTAATTAAATAACAACAAAAACATCAACTAGATATTTGCAAACAAAATATGTAATCGAAGAAATCTTTAAAAAATATTTCAAGATGTCCGGTTTCCTTTAACATTCAATGCGATTTCATTTCTACAGCGCTGATTTTTCCACCTATCGGATGGATTGAGAATATAACCAATGAAATAAGCGACAGATTCAGATGTATACGCCGATTGAGGTCGAATTTGACCGCCGCAATTGCAGCCAATCTAAGGAGAAATCCTCAAGAAGCACGAAACGTCAGCTTAATCATCAACGGCCGGGTTATCTATAACGTTAGCGTGCAAGTAGGAATTACTTGTCCTAGTTTGGATGATGACCCTGACTCCACACTATCTATCGGAATTATAAGTAATTTTCTTGCTATGGATATTAATTAATTACGTACTTAAATCAGTACTCCCTTATTTTACAGGCCCAGCTCTTCATCAAGCATCATGTGTTGGCAGTCTTGTAAGGAATGTCACCGTCCAAATTCTACGAGATGTCATTCGTAATCCTGCAGCTACGCGAAACATCATTTTGTCAATAGATAATCAAACCGTTTTTGACGTAACTCTAGATTTGACTCAGAGGATCTGTATAAAGCCTGGATCCCAGCAAAGATCTGCGCTGCTCCATTATCGCACAGGTAATGATTGTAAAATGCTATTGTAATAGGAGTTAATCATAAATATTGTTATACATAAAGATTTCATCGTAGCAGGCATAAAAAAGTGATGCACGCATAAATGTGACGTCCTTTTTAAAAAAAGTTGTTCTAAATTCCATAAGAACCATCTTCACAATTAGATATTTTAACATATTTCACCAACTAAGAATTAACTATTTTTCTATCAGTTAGTATATTTTTATAGGTCGATTTCCAGGGTCAACCGGGCTGACTGCAAAATTTTAAAATTCACTAAATCTTAGTCATCAAACTCTGCCAACCACAGCAGTTTAACTCCCTTGTACAAGTATTAATTATAACGGTCTTTTATGTGAAAATTTATTGAGATGCAACATTTCCTAGAATCTAATGCGAATGCTGACATTTTGCATGACACATTGAACCACTTCCATGGGCATTGGAATAATTTCTTTCCGAATTCACACACGTGAAACACATTACCGTTTCGAGGTGGCCCCATAACAAAAATTCGTACACCGACATATTTGGTGATTTTGGGGCACATGAAATTACGTGGTTACCAAAAAGCTATGGGACGGCTATCCTTGACGCTCAAACGGTATAGACCGCGACTCCATAAAAAAATTATGAAGACCCAGAAAGTTGTAAAGTTGTTCAGCAACAAAAGCTTCGAACATATTAACATATCGTTCAGATTATCATTGTATTCTTTTTACCATGCTCGAAGAGGTAAGACCCAATCACATCTCGCATTGATCGGCACACCATATCGCAGCGTTTTTGCTATGTAATGGTCATTCGTGCAATTTATCAGGGTTGTCTGCAACTTTGTCTATTGATATATCTGTTCAGATTGAAGTGAATCTCATCGGGCATGATAAGCTTGTTAATGAAATTAGGGTGGTCACTAATTTTTTCAACCATTAACTTACAGGAGAACTTGAATTCTGTAAGAGTGAAACTTCAAACGTCTGTGGAACATTCCTTGCAACTAACGCCCGAAAAGCTTCAATTTCTTCCGGGGTTAGTTGAGTTCGTTGAACTACTAATGGTTTCTTTGTTAGAGCTGAATCCGTCTTCTTAACATTATAATGACGTTGGAATACCCGGTGTGCAGTTATCACATTTTCATCATTTTTAGAAAATGCCTTCACGACAAATACACAATTTATGAACCTAAATGAAATGGATATTTGAAGCCAAAACAGAGGGCAAAAACAGAATAGGTAGACCCCGAAACACCTGGAAGGAGCAGGTGTATAGAACATTGGAAAAGAGAAGTATGGGATGGATTGAAGCGAAGCAACTGGCTCAGAACAGGAACCTGTGGAAGATAAAAATAAGAAATAAATAGTCCGACACCGCAAGGTATAAAGGACATAGGATTAAAAAAAAATGAACCTATTCACTAAATGAGAGATAATTACGCGCAGTAGGATGCTACTTCCATCTTCCTACCAACTCCACAGGACTGCCACTACCACATTCAAAATTTTCCGTTTCCCAAAGCCACCTTGTATCTTATTTTTTTTGCAAAATATTTTCTTTTTTTAAACTATAATATCAAATTTCTATTCTTTTTGCACATCAAGTCAGAACTCTAATTATAACGCAAAAATAAATTTAATTTAGTCATTAATTTCTATATATACATATCCTTACAGAAACATAATAAATTGTAATCATAATATCACTTTGTTGATGCCTCCAATTCCCTTAGCTAGTCATCAATACCTTCGTTTATAGTCTCAAGTGAGAAATTAGCTGATTCCTTCACTAAAAACAGGACAGACCCTATCTTACAATCTAACAAATTAAGGTTCGCACTTGGAGAAAGTCAATCACCCCCTCTAATAAAGCCAAGAATGTTTTCTTCGAAGCATTCGTGGGTGGATGTTATGATCCTTTTTCTAAGAAAACTGTTACTCCAAAGCTACCCTGATGGTGTGACCTCTTTGTGGTCTCCCAATAAGTTCTTTTGCTTTCTTTGAAGTCGAAGCATAAACTTGATCATTTTGTTTATCGAACTTACTCCTACTGCAAAATGTTTCTTGTCAATAAGGAGTATTTTTCTGTGGTTGTCATCAGCTTACCGCTGAAGAAATTTTACTGTCCCTCTCTCTTAATTTAACATGAAGCAGACAACCCACTAACCTTCTGAAAGCTCATATTCCTAAGTCCCTTTATGATTACGCGAAAAGTAGATCTTTGATGGCATTTTTCGTTTTACAATAGGAGGATTTTATCAAATTTTCTGCTTTACCACTTTAATAACACTTTTGATGCGAACAACTCGACCAGATCCTCCAACTTTACATAGTGCAATAACAGCAAATCGATTTTTTTCTCTCACACCATTTTATCAGGATGCTCAGTTCGGTTAGTACATTCGAAAAAGATCAAGAACCCACAAAATATTAACTGTTTGTCAGCTTCTGCTAAAACAAAAGTAGTCATAATTAACCGATATTCCAGATTACTTTATTATGAGAATATTTATGTGTTGACTGTAAGGATTCAATTAATCCTGAACAAGTAAACATTGAAAAGTTTTTTTACCACCCTGTTTGTGTTAGCAAATTCTCATTTAATTATAAAGAAAATTGTTATTCATGCAAACTTGGTTTAGAAACCTTTTATCTTCGTTAAGGAAAGATATTTTGGGATAAATTTATAAAATGAATCCACACCAAGTTATATTCATATTTAAATTGCAATGAGAAGAAGGCTTTGTAGATTTGCACTACATTTATTATTGTAGATAATCACCTAGAAATTCATTTGGAAACTTTAACTAACAAAAATACGTCAAAATACTTTCCATCTAACTCGATGACACTAACTAGCGATATTATTTTCGTATTTCACATGAATATTGCTACACATTTGCTGTCATACAATTATTCCTTCTTACTAACGGAATTTTGGGATTTAACTGAAGTGAAGAAATGTAAGGACCTTATATATCCATCAACATATCTATGGAGAATGCACGAATGCAAACCAATAGTGTTTAGGACTTACAAGTTAGAGTTATATAACACTGGCTAACACACATTTTGGTACCTCGGATTTTTTAAGTGCAATTAAGCAGTTTTGGGGTGCCTAATCTAAAAATGCCGTCAGTTACACGTCATGTTACATCCGAGCGTGTGAAAGTTCGAAACCATCTGTTCTACTAATTTGACGGAATTTGCTGCTTTATGATTTTCAAGAAAATTCTTGCCATTTCAACAAAAGGGCACCAGGGATTAGGTTCATTAATTCCGTGTGCTGCAGGTTATTAAAAAGTTGCCTTGTCTGAGGACCACAAAAAATTCTAGGTTTCGGTTTTTCTGTGATAAGCCTTGGAAATTTTTCTTTCAAATACTCAAAACACCGTCCATTTCGAGGTAGAGCCGTAACAAATTGCTTCATAAATCCTAGCTTGGTATAGAATGGTGGAAAGGTGATTTTGTTTCTGTCAACCAACGGTTCGTTGAGAACGTTCTCCTTGAACTAAAACATTTGTTAAAGGCCAGTTTCTGGTAATCCAGTGCAGGGACCTGCCTCTGCTGTTCTAAAGGCACGAAAACCACTTGCGTAACCACTTTGTTACCCGAGGAGAAACTTTACCATTTTTAGATCGACACATAAAAATTTAGATCTAAATATTCGGTTAATTACTCTGAATTTGATATTTATCTCGAAAACTAGAGCTACTAAGAAGAAATTGCAGTTGTTTTTGGAACCAGCACAACGGAAATACCTTAAATCAGTTCATATTTTACAGGCACCGATCTGCGTGGTATTTACACTTAAAAGCTTTATTGCATCAAGAACACGTTACCCAGACACTAACTGTGAGAGATATAGATGACCTCATAGTGTTAACCTCGGTCAACCTTTCCTTTATCCTCACTGGACATTTCCCAACCTACAAATTACACCTTCGCTCACTACGGAGCCTTCAACAACACTTTCCAATTGCATTCTTAAATTCTGCGTCATTAAATTGCTAATTTTCCCGTTTGTAAATCAGTTCAAAATTTTGCAATATCATTTCCTTAAATAGATATTTTATATCTCTTCTATTATTCCAAAGGTTTTCCGGCAAACGTGAATGGGGCATATCCTATCAAGAGGTCTAGTTTAAGCGCTGTCGCTAGAAGAGTTTACGATCACGTAGATGGTAAGCATATATCTAACCATTTTGTTAGGAAAAACATGATTGCAATTGTTATAATTTTTATGTTTCTGTTCAAAGGTTTACATCCGAAGTATGGTTAGAGAAGGTCTTCCTATTCTATAGTTGTGCAATATAATAAATGATATCTAAAAGGAATTCATTTTGCCTTTTAGACAAATATATGGTTTCCCTTTGTAATTTCATTGTTATCCTTTTTGATGGTATAACTTTGCGTTGTCATAAAAAAGCATATGTGATCTTGTAATAATAAATAATTTTAAAAACCCTGAATTGCTATTATTAACTATGGATTTACTGGCACGTAATGTACAGACCCTGTCCAATTTATTAGAGCCACTCGCTAAAATAGCGATTTTATACTTGTATTTGTAAATTATCACGTTGGAAACACACAAAAGCTTAAATTTGTAAGGTGGCTCTAATAAAATGGACAAGGGCTGTAATTGACGCTCTAGCATATACAAACACCATTTTATGTTTGAGATTCTGTATACAAATAAAAACTATTTGTGTAGTTTTTCTTTCTTCTTGCGCAGTGGAAGAAGACATTTTTATCTATCTTAAAAAAATTAACTTCCAAACTTTAAGCACTCCAAAAATATCCGGACAGTTTATATTATCTTTTTATATATTGCCAATTATTACTTTGGCATCGCTCTTCAAAATTGATAAGCTAACTAACTAATAAATAACTTCTGAAAGAATCTCCTCCTTATTAAAGAAGGCTGCCTTCACCCATCGAACATATTATTCTTAATATCAGAGCAATTTATTAAAAGAAAGCATAACTAGTTTTAATTTATGGAAATAGCTACAATTTTCAATCGATTCTTCTGCTCCAAAAAGCTGTTGTGTTTGGGTTAAATATCGTTCTACTGGGCATTGGTGACTTAATAATATTAAGGTTCCTTTGCTTAATAATTTGCTTTTTTGAGAATAGTATCGCACATTAGAATCATGATTTTGAACAATTAACATAGAAGGTCTTAACGTCAATTCCTTAATATCGAAAATGGATAAAATAAAACTTATTACTGTTAAAAACAATATAGATATTTAGGCAACATCAGAGATATGACTTAGTACAACTGTTACAACAAGGTGGTATTGGTATTATACATTCAAATGCTTAATTATGGATACCTCATCCGATATTGAATAAATTTAGCTTTCGGTAAATGTACGCGCGTGAACTGTGGGCATCAATATAATCTGTAATCTCCCACAGTCAGATTATAAGTATCCCTTTTACAATCTATAGCAGTGGCCTCCGAGCTACAGCCCGCTAATGTAATGAATCCTGGCTTGCGACAGCTAATGGCTAATTGTTGTTATTGTTGCTGTGGTAAGTTATATAAACAAAAGTCAGAATGATAGCAACTCGGTTTTAAAATTAATGCGTAGAACTACTTCCGGAATTCGAGCGTGTCATGATGAGAATATAGAAATGAAATAAGTGTAAGAGGAGAAAGAACTAAAAAGAAAAAGAGATAAAAAGAAGAAAAATGAAAAAGAGGGGGGGTGAAAAAAAAGAAAAGGTGAAAAGAGAGACGGAAGAGGGGAGGGGGAAAAAGAAAAGAAAGAGAAGAAAAAAGAGAAAAGTGGGGTCTCAACGTTTCGCCTCCGTCGTAGGAGGCTTCCTCAGGACAAACAGGGAAACCAAAGTGGTACCCATCGCGGCGAAAGCTTTTTCGTACCCGAAATTTGACGTAGGATATGGGGAGATGCCTGTTGTCTCTGCTATCTCTTTCAGCTTCAATCGGCGATCGACTAACACGACATCATGAATCTTGTCCACCATTTCATCGTTGGTAGCCGTTTTTGGGCGTCTACTGTGTGGTTCATCACTTGTACCTATGCGGCCACGTTTGAAGTCGCTTACCCGGAAACTTATGGTCGAAAATGATGGAGTACATCCGCCATGAACCTCTAGCAAAATATTTCGAATTACCGTAGCCGCCTGACTTGCTGCACAAAACAAA